>OX578154.1:33194535-34394535 GCA_951213105.1 Amaurobius ferox
CCAAAATGAAGCAAAACCATTGGTAATTTAATATTTTGCAATTGGCGTCCGATTCCCCAAAATTATAGTTCAGAATCAGATCGGAAGGAATTAGAGTCGCCTGCAAACATTTTAGAAATAATTAGATTTAGAAAGAAGATGCACATCAACTAGCTGCGGTGCCCTCACATAGCTATTACTACATATAGCAATAATATTGTGTAGAAATGAAATTTTTAGGCAAATAAACGAGAAAAAGTAAGATACTATCTATGCAGACGTAATACGAAAGGGGTAATAACCGCTACTTACCAAAAAATAAACAAGAACGACCAATCATGCATAAATAATTGATTACGAAACACTTTACAATTTATATGCAATGTAATTTAAACATCTCTAAAGTGCGATACATTTAGCGCTGATATATTTTAAAGTATCACAGTAATACGGTAATTTATTATATTTGAAAACATAAAACTTTATGGAAAAAAAAAACTTTTTTCAAATGACGTCAACGAAATATTTATCGTCCGGCTCTCTATGTAGAAGCAATGAATATTTCATTCATACCAATTTTATTCCAGACTCCAGAGCTAAATATATT
This sequence comes from Amaurobius ferox, assembly GCA_951213105.1. Taxonomy (NCBI): domain Eukaryota; kingdom Metazoa; phylum Arthropoda; class Arachnida; order Araneae; family Amaurobiidae; genus Amaurobius; species Amaurobius ferox. The sequence goes on from OX578154.1 coordinate 33,195,122, forward strand.
GGCGTGAAAAAATTCATCAATTTTGTACAACTTATCTTGCAATCACTTGCTTACATTCTGCATCCGTTAAAAATAGACTTCATTGTAGAACTAATCGAAGTTTGATGCTCATTTAAACTCAAAAATATTGAAATCGTGTTGATACCAAATATAGATGGACAGTAAATACGCAAATATAAAGCGATTTTAGGACGGAGGCAATAACAAATCTAAATATAAAAGAACTTTAAAAACCACGATTTTTACACTGGGAAAAAAATTAGATGCTATATTTTATTTCGAATTGGGTCACGCGATCTCTTCATATAATATGGGTGTAATTATTATATTAATTTTTATTTAAAAAAATGCAGAAAATATTTTGCTGAATTGTTTTATATATATATTTCATGCACATTTCCACAGGGTTCAATTTGTTTCACTTTTTCAACCCTGGCTCAATCTGAAACTAATTGGGTGATATTATTAACTTCCATTGCCATATGTCTCACAGATCGTCTCAAATACATACTAATATTTCATTTTGATAGTCACTTTTACGGCAGTTATCATGCGAATGGATAGACATACAGACAGACAGAATGGACAATATCATAAACACTTTTCAACTATGTTGATAAGTGTTTAAAACGACGACCTCCTACCTCAAATATCATAATAATCTAGCACCTAATCTTGTTAAAATACAGTTGCTGTGAAGTCCCATCAACCCTCTCCCCCCAAAATAGAAAACATTAACATTATCACCCCAAAATAGAAAACATTAACATTATCATCCCAAAATAGAAAACATTAACATTATCACCCCAAAATAGAAAACATTAACATTATCATCCCAAAATAGAAAACATTAACATTATCACCCCACATAACATGTTAATTTAATACCAAAACACATTCAAGCACTTTCAAATACTTCATTAAACACTTTCAACAAACCCGTATTTTATAATATAATTAATTGACTTTCAAAAGCTTTACTGAATTCAACAGCTGATGATGCAGCGCACAAATGAAAATTACCCATATTACCTCTCGGAAAAAGCAAAACAACTTTCATTGTAACACCGAAGTTCTCGTTGATTGCCCACTTCTAATTAAAAGTCAAACTACACATATTCTTTGAATTGAAGTCTGTAATTGAAGTTTTGAATCCATGTCCCCCCAATCATCAAAAAGACCAACTCCAGGTAAGTTCGAAAAAAGTGTTTTTAAAGTGGGGTTTCTTTGAGGAATTAGTTCAAGAAAAGCCAAGTTTTAAAAGTTTAGATGGAAATGCTGATACTCCATATGTAATTGCTCACCTACACATCATACATAAAAATTTTTGAAAAGTGCATTTAAATGAATCCGATTAATATTATATTATACCGTAATAGCTAATTTAATTATTACTTTCCTTATATACATAATGTATAAGGAAAGCATTGTGACGGGGTCGAAAATTCGAATTCGAGTTTTCGACGGGAGAGCACGTTTCAAACATCCCTGAACAAAACGATTCAAACATTTTTAAAGTGATGTCTGTGTGTGTGTGTGTGTGTGTGTGTGAGTGTGTGTGAGTGTGAAATATGTGTGTGTGTGTGTGTGTGTGTGTGTCAGTGAGACTGTAGAGACGTCAACTGACGAACGAATGGACCGATTCGAACAAAATTTGGCACACAAATCACAATCCGTAATCACTGGAAGCCTATTGTTTTTATACGCAATCGAATGTTCAGAACCCACCTAAATTTTCGAATGGAATTTTGAAAAAATTGTCAAAAAATAAAAACCGCTAATAAAGTTACGCAAATAGACATTTCTTATGGAATTTTTCATTAGGAAAACGATTGACATAGATTTTAGAACGCTAACATGAACCGTTCTCGAGATAATGGACATTTTTCAAAAAAATTATCAAAAAGTCATATAAAATTAAAAAAAATATATTTTCTATTGAGAAACATGTTCACTTTTCATATGTAATACCATGCGATAAATTGGGTGACATCATTCTCGTGGATCTAGCGCGTTCCATTCATGAAAAAAGATACTTCGAGTAATAATTTTGTATTTGAACGCCAATAGTCATTTATCTGCTATAAGAATAACTTATTTCTTCGTCCATAACGCTTGGCGAGATTTTTGCGGTAAATTTGGCGGAATGTCACCAACTTGGCGACTTTTTAAATGTTGCCAAATTAACGAAAATCTCGCCAAATGGATAAAAATAACACTAAATCAATTAAAATGACGACTAATTGTCGAAAATTCAATATCTTGGAAAGAATATTAGTATCTACTATAAGAAAAAACTATTTGTTTTACTGTAAAAGTAGTAAATTCATTACATTGTATAAGGAAAGTCATGTGTTGCCCACATCAGATTTTTTTTAATATGTGTATACGTGCATGTTTGCATATTGCGACCACAGAAGTATATGTAAATAAAGATATAGTGTACCCCATGTCCTCAACTATTATCTTATAACCATACCTAAAATCTTGATGAAGTGACTGACAGGGAAGTTATTACTGCTTACCAAAGGACCGGAATATTTTGTAACTAGACAAGAAAGATCAATCATGCTTAAAGCATTGATTATGAAACACTTTCCAACTTCAATGCAATTTTATTTAAACATGTCTAAAATGCAATACATTCCTCGGTAATATTTTAAAACTTATCACAATACTACATTAATTTATTATATTTGAAACCTTAAATCTTCATCGAAAAAAATTAACTTCATTCAAATGACGGCATTAAAGTATAAATTGCCTGGTTTAAACATCTCTTAAATGTTATACATTCCTCGGTAATAATTTTAGAATTATCATAATACTACGATAATTTATTATATTTGAAAACTTCATCGAAAACAACTGAAACCCATTCAAATGACGTCATAAAAGAATAACACGCCTGGCTCTCTCTATAAAAGCAACATTTCATTCATAAATAATTCCCCCATTCATGTCATTCATCACAATACTATAACAATTTATTTTATTTAAAAATTAAGACCATTGAGCTGCAAGTAAGTAAACTCAATGCGTAAAACTTCATCGAAAAATATCGTCCTTTTCTTTCCAAAATCAATGAATTCATATCAGCTAAGCAGACTCCATGGACTAAATGATTTTGTGTTAAAGAATTACAGCGATTCTAATACAACTCATTCTACATATTTTGCTGTTTACATTTTACATAGGTGAAAAATAGGCTTAATAGTAGAAATAATCAAATTTGGAAGAGCATTTAAACTGAAATATATTGTCATTGCGTTGTTTCAGTATGTAGATGCACAGAATTTAGGCAAAAATAAAGTAATTTTAGGACGGATACAACACTCAATATGAATTAAAAAGAACTTTAAAAATCACGATTTTGACACAAGATGGATGCCATATATTATTTTGAAGTGGGTCATGTGATCGTTTCATATCATGGACACGTGATCGCTTAATATAAGAGGTGTTATTATTATTTTAATTTTTATTTAAAAAACAACTGAATATATTTCGCTGAATTTTTTTTATATATTTTATGGAACAATTTGAATATTGCCTAAAATTTTCGAAGCAATTTGTGAATTTTAAATCCGCTTAAAAAATGCTTGAAAAATTAGGTCCCATAGGGCTCAATGTATTTCATTTTTTCAACCCGGGTTCAATCCAAAACTAATTGGGTGATATTATTCATTTATATTCCCATAGGTCCTGTAGACCGTCTGAACAACATACTAAAATTTCATTTTGATTAAGTCATTTTTACGGCAGTTATCGTGCTAACGGACAGACAGACAGACAGACAGACAGACAGACAGAATGAACAAAGTCATAAACACTTTTCAACTTTGTTGTAAAGTGTTAAAAATGGGAGATAAACATTTAGAATAATCCAACATGGCTTCATAGGCATGTGGCTTACTAATGATGTGACTTTCGTTAAAAATCGTGTATTAATTAATATATCTAGAATTTCAGAGTCTCCCCGATTAATGCAAAATTATTGAAGTTCTGAAATTGCTTTCAGAATATTGTGATATGATTTAATAGAAAGTTCTGTGAAAAATGGCTGTCGTGGAAATAAATGTCTAAAATAGTTTGATGGTTTTTCCATTCTCTGTTCGTTGCAACATGTGCTTTTTATTAACAAAATATGTCAAATGGGCGGTCGGCTTCCGCGTTGTGGAAGTTTCGTTTTACACAGGGGAAAATAACATTCATTTCTCATATTTTTGAACGGGGATAAAATTATTTTCCGCTTATTACAGTATTGCGTTTCAAACAAGTTTGAATGTATTTATAATGAACACACAGTTAAGAAATTTGTCTGAAATCTATTTATCTGTTTTTATTGTTGATTTTTGAAAATGGTCGAACTTACTGAAATGAAAAAATATGTTTACTTAACTACCAGTATATTTTATAAGCGCCTTAATTAAAAATGGAAGAATTATTGACTTAACCTTGATTACCTCGAACTTCCAATTAGGGTCACTGAATTAATGTCACAGTTTGACGATAAGAACCACATATTGAAACTGGAGATTAAAGAGGCTTCGCGCCTGGTGCTCTGTCCTGTACGACACTCATAGACATAATAATAATAATAAAAGTCCGGCCGACTAATCGGTTGCTCATGTCCCTGTTGACGAGCCGGTCGGTCTGGGTCTTCAACTCATAGACATAATAAGTTCTAGAATCGTGCTAATCTACGACTGCTTTGATTCATATCGATCAAACATAAATATGAAATTGTGCCATCTCGGTGGAATTCGGATAGTATGGATGAATTTCTATTGAGTTGATTTTGAGCGATAGATTTCGTTTAACTCAAATGCTGAAAATTCAAATGACAATCAACTGATTCTTTTCGAATCATTTAGTTATGTCGAACTCTGGTGGTTTTTATTAGTTGAAAGGTAGTAATAGAATGCATACTATTCGCTTGGATCAGATGTATTGATAGAGATCTACCAGATCCGATGATGTGAATTAGAAATTTATATCCATATTTGAAACTGTTTGATTTCGAACTGTTTTCATTGATTATCCCTGTTTAATAAAAAAGATTAAGCACGCAAATTTGATAGAAGGTCTTTTATTACACTTCTTATAAGACGTACAAAATGGAAAAAGGCCAGAGCGCTTTAAAGCGTTAATACGCTCTTCATCAGTGACTACATGGTAAGTAAAAAGGATCGTTCATATACACTCAAACCTATTTTTGTGCGGTAGATAGGGACCGCTTAAAAGAAAACGCATAAAAAAATCGTACAAAACTTCACGAGTAGCTATAAAAAATAGTTTTCGCAACACAATTAAAAAGTATATTTTTTATGCGGTGAATAGGAACCGCATAAAAAAGTCTCACGTAGAAAATAACTCAAAATCCTACGAAATAACTAGGAATTGCTTTTTTAAACGATATCAAGACACGAGGCTTGGCAGTTACTTGGAATCTCGCCAAACCTTTTGGAATCAGATTTAGAAAATACACATGCGAACATTTTAAAATATTTTATTTACATATGCACTTATTTTACACATACAAAACTTTTCAGAACGTATAACCATTATCCTTCGTAGTCTGACAGTACGCGAACTTTCTTGCGGTAAACTGGTTCAAAATCGCTTTCGTCACTTGAAGATACTACCTCGCACTCGTTTAGAGTTGACTTTTTCTCAGTTACCATGTAGTCGGTGATCAGTTTTTGCGACGACTGTTGTTTCACTAGACGCTTGTATATGTCTCGGAAGCCAGATATACAAGATTGAAGCTCCTTTTGGAATTTTGAAGTTCTTTCAGAATTGGCACCGAAAAACTAAATAGCCGATCAAACCTACTAATTTTTTTTATTGATAACTTTGTCAATTATATTCCAATTTGAGTGAATTTTTCATATACAGCACACAAAAAATCGCACAAAAAATCGCACAAATAAAAAAACGCGCAAAAACAGGTTTGAGTGTATATAGACCAGTAAAGATAACAAATTTGCATAAATACAATTAGTAAATTAACATTCGATTTTCCAAGGGAAAATACACAGAAAACATATATATATATATATATATATATATATATATATATATATATATATATATATATATATATATATATATATATATATATATATATATATATATCAATATATATATATATATATATATATATATCAATATATATATATATATATATATATGAGTGCACATTCAGAAAGGACAGTTAAGCCTAATCCCCATGAGGATGACGTCAAATACAACTATGAAGAGACTTGAATTGCATAGAGTAGAGAATGATTCGCCAAGCCAATTTTGATTCGCCAAGCAAAACTTAAAATTTGAACGGGGTCAAAATTAGCTTGACGACTCATTCTCAGCTCTATGTAATTCAAGTCTCTCCGTTGTTATCTTTGACGTTATCCTTATGGGGATTGGGTTTGACTGTCCTTACTGAATTTACAATACTGTAATACAATATTATTTTTAATTGTACTTTTCTTGAGATATTCTCGTTTTTGAATCTGTTAAATATATATATATATACATATATATATATATATATATATATATATATATATATATATATATATTATGTTTTTGTGTATTTTTCCTTAGATAATCGAAATTTCATTTACTAATTGTATTTATGCAAATCTTTCATCTTTACTGGTCTCTATATGAACGATTCTTTTTACTTTCCATGTAGCCACTGATGGAGAGCGTATTAACGCTCGAAAACGCCCTGGTCATTTTCCATTTTGTACGTCTTATAGGAAGTGTAATAAATACCTTCTACCAAAGTTGTGTTCTTAATCTTATTTATTTGAAATTAGACGTGATACCAACTTATTTATCTGTGTTTAATTTGAATACAGACTTTCGGAAATACACTGCGCTAGAAGACAGAACCTGAGGTTCAGCGTTGAATCGAATGCTTCTTAAACTGGAGGTAGAACTCCATGACATATATTGTGGCGCCAAAATGTGAACAAATAGGGAGAAGTGTGGGAGAAATGAAAACAAAATGTACAAGGCGTCACAGACACGTGCACATAAGTCGCTGCGCTCATGGTTGGTAATAAGAAATATATCTAGAGGAAACTACGTTAGGGCTCCTGTTATATATTTCATTTCTTTTTCAAATTTATATCCATAGTTGAAATTCACAGTCGCATTAAAGAATAATTTGTGCCCGTGCATAACTCCCTCGAGTATATCTCACCCATTGTACCAACAATCTAAAAATTCGGCACACAGATGTCTGTTTCTGGTCACATAAAAATATGCTTTATATAAAAATTCTAACATTTAATCAAGAAGGTATGCGTATGCGTGTATGTGTTAAAATAATTATTAAAAGTTAAATACAATGAAACAAATTCAGTGGAATATCAAATAAAATGCGCTACAAGACTTGAATAAACAGAATTTTTTTTTTATTTTTATCGAAGAGATATAAGCCCCGTTCACATGCACAATTTAAAGCCGGTATCATAGCCGCATTTCGACTGTGTCACCCATTCACATGTCCAAGCGGGGAAAATACCGGTTCGAAAGAGGGTTGAAAGGAAGTATGATTTCCTTCCTTCTTATTTGAGGGAACGAAGGGGGTAGATTGGGGATTTTTACCCACAATCCCATGCGCGCAACTGCGATTTCTTGAGAAACATGGCGGATACTGCGATACGTGGGCCTTGCGTCGTGGACCTTGTTTACAAATTCTATCTGAAGATTGTACAATAATGATGAATTTATAGCTTATTATATAGATTATTTTGTATTCATTACACGGACTTATTTACGAATTAAACGGATTGATCCTTATTATACATCAGAATTTAATGAACGGAGAATCCTACTGAAAAAACTGATGTGGGTATGTACATTTTGTTTATTTGAACTAACTGTTATCTCATGAATTAGAAATATTTGTTCCTCGATTTCAGGATAATTTTTATAGAAATGTTTGTTTCTTAATTAAAAAACGTATACAATCAAGTGTTAGTTAAAAGTCGTAAGCCAGCTGATTTTCCTTTGAAGCAGCAACTTTAAAATATAATGTTCTGTTTCTTGGGCAAATTTTCTGGATTTATCTAAGTAGTTTTTAACAAATGATAAAACGATTTTCTTAGTTTTATATAAGGAGAATGTATATTAGATAAATATCTTAATACTCATTTATTTTATATTGTTAAAAAGGAGTATAATGTGTTTATATTTACATGAATATATGTTGTTAATTATTGTAAATTATTTATAGTACATTATATTTCAAGTTTGATTATTTTAGTTTTGTATTCTAAGCTTTTACATATCAATGCGAAATGTTCCATAACTTGAGTTGATGTGATTATGATGCCAATATTATGATTAGTAGAGAATTGCGTTTTTTAATTATGTATATCAATAACAAAGTAAAATATTTCAGGCATTCAAAATAACTTTACATACATACATTTTGCAATAAACTGAACTGTGTAAATTAGCTTACAACATGCTAATATCTCTCTCTCCCCCCTTCTTAAAAAAAAGAAAAGAAAGAATACTCCCTGATTGCTAGTATCAGAAATATAAATTATTTTTATATATTTTAAATACTAACTACATATGTTACACTTTTCCCACTAATTCAAGTTTATACGTCATAATTTAGCTTAAAAACGAAGATTAAATGAGAAAAACTTTCTTTTTTGACTTTTAAGAATGAATTATTTAAACAGTTTCATGGAATAAAACTTTTATATATATATATATATATATATATTACAATAAGCATATATTTATAGTTTTAAAAATATATTAAATTTAATTTCGGCATATTATTTTTAATTTGATGTTTAGTTTATAAAGATCCAAGTTTAATTTATATACATTATTTAGATTTAATTTATATATATAAGATTATTTTGTTTCTCATTTCCGCACATTTGTCATATTAAATAGATTAAATAATAACATGGGATAATGAATTAAAAATAATACGCTTTTTAAAAAAGCAATTAAAAAAAGAAAAGAAAAATATATATTGTTTACCAAAAATGAATGTCAAAAGCATTTAAGAAAAATTGGTACTAGCCCTTTAAGCGGGAATAATGGGGGTTGCACATGTGAACGGGTCTAGAATGGATCCCGGAAAATACCCCCTTTTTCACCCCAATGTTTCAATGCCCGCTTGCATGTGAACGGGGCTATAGTGGTAAGTATATAAAATCAGGAAAATTTTAATTTACATTTGAATCGATGTATAAGGAAATCTAACGAAAACATTAATAACTACTTCGCAAAACATTCAAATATTTTTAAATTTGCGAAGAGTGAATAGGCAGAGGAGAATACACCGTTAATTTTTATTTTGTTTCACAAATATGCGAACGCCATTATTTTTCTTTGAATAATGTATTTATAGCCAAAACTAAGACAGATGAATCAGGTATTTTAATCAACCGTTCGCACTGCTTAAATTCGTTTGTCAATTTCCATCCTTTTAATGTCTATCAAAAATTCCGTAGTAATTCTTTAATATATGGATTACTCTGCGTAGTATTTTATTTGCTATGTCTCTTGACATCATCATTATAACCACCATCAATCACATAATATTGTAGATTAGTGTGTCAAATGCAAATAACACAGTAATTATTTTTTATTTTTCCATACTATTAAATACAGTATAGAGAAATTATTATTTTAACGAAAAATTTAAAATTCGAGAGTTTGATGCCAATATATGTTTTAGGACCTTCTGAACACTTTTTTACTATTTTTTGAGTAATATCCGTCTGTCTAAATGCCTGTGGTCGATTTGTATATGATAGCTGCCAAAAATATAAATGGATGTTGACGAAACTTTATATCCGAAAAGTGAGAATATCGAAATTTTATATTTTTTCAACAAGACAGCACAAGACAAAATTTGACATAATTACGCATAAAAAGATTAATTTATTGCTCAAGGATTGCAAAATTTCATATCTTTAAGGATCGCAAAACTTCATATTTCAAGGATCGCAAAACTTCATATCACAAGGATCGCAAAACTCAATAATTACTGTGAAAAATAGCAGTGATACAATTTTTGTGTTCGTAAATTCATTAGCACCCCATCAGGAGGGAAATTATCTCCCCGACGGGGTACATTATCATGCTTGGTATCAATATAATTATTTTTTCAAGCCCTTAAAATTAATGGGTGGTAACATGCTATAATAGTATTTATTTAGACTAACAATACAGATATTTCAATTTATTTTCAAATTTTCCAATGAAAGGTATAATCACAAGCTGGTTGGAATTTTGCAAAGATAGGTCATTTATGGCTGAATGATCACGATATGTAACAGTTTCAAAATAGCCGCGATACAATTTTTGTGTTCGTAGATTCATTAGCACCCCATCAGGAAGGAACTTATCTCCCCGCCGGGGTACATTATCATGCTTGGTATCAATATGATTATTTTTTCAAGCGCTAAAATTAATGAGTGGTAACATGCTATAATAGTATTTATTCAGACTAACAATACAGATATTTCAATTTATTTTCAAATTTTCCAATGAAAAATATAATCACAAGCTGGTTGGAATTATGCAATGATGGGTCATTTATGGCTGAATGATCAGGATATGTAACAGTTTCAAAATAGCCGCGATACAATTTTCGTGTTAGTGGCGTTATAAGTTCACTCCCCCCCCCGGGGGGATACATTGTCAAACTTGATATCAAATGCAGAGCGACATGTTAACACATATTTTTCAAATTTTTTCTTTCAAAATTTGCAACAAAAATAATTAATTAAAATTGTATTTCGGTATGAGCAAGCCTATTCTAGCCACACTTCAGTTAATTTTATTAGAATGAAATTGATTCAATTTAATCTGTCCACTAAATCCGGCAATGGCAATTTTTAATTAGAAATTACATTTCTAGTAACTTGAAATTTGGTGTAGACCAAACTCACATCTTTCACAAATTCTACAAAAATTTCAAAAAGTTTATGATCCAATAACTGATGCATTATTTCTCGCAATACATTTACAAATCCCTACCCACTGTGTTGGATAATTTTGAATTGCAGAATTATTTTTTTTCCATTCCATGAAAAATGTATTTTGTAATTAACTGCAAAACCACTTGCTTTATTTTGAGTTATACGAACACCAAATAATACTATACTTTTTCCTTTTTTATTATGGACGATGTCCACAAGTAATAAAAGTTTACACCAAGCAAAAAAATTCTCTCCTATCAGAAAGAGTATGTGAGTTTAAAACTTTCCACTCCACGTAGTACGATAAAGCACCTTTTCCCATTCCTTTTTTATGTTGTGATATATCAAACGCATTCAACCGAAAAAAACATGTCAGACTGAAACATTTTAATACATTTTTTTTTCTTTCGCTGGAACCTAATACCTAAATGTCTGGGTATTTCGGATTTGGTTTTTATTGATATATACATCACGTAATCAATCATAAAGAAATGGTCTATTACTTTCTTTATATACATAAAGTATAAGGGAAGTATTGTGACGGGGTCGAATATTCGAATTCGAGTTTTCGACGGGAGAGCACGTTTCAAGCATCCCTGATCACGAATCGAACATTTTTGAAGTGATACCTGTGTGTGTGTGCGCGCGTGTGTGTATGTGTGTGAAAGTGTGTGTGTGTGTGTGTGTGTGTGCGTGTCAGTGAGACTGTGGAGACGATATGTCACGAAAGAATGGAGCGATTCGAATGAAATTTGGTACAAAAATCACAATCCGTGTATACTGGAAACCTATTGTTTTAAATGCAATCGAATCTTCAGAACACCCCTAAATTTTCAAGTGAAATTTTGAAAAAATCATCAAAAAATCAAAACCTTGAATAAATTTACGCAACTAGACTTTTCTTATGTATTTTTTCCTTAGAAAACGATTGACATAAACTTTAGAAAACTAGCACGAACCATTCTCGAGATATTGCACATTTTTCAAATAAATTTATCAAACAATCCCATTAATTAAAAAAAAAATCATTAACTGTTGAGAAACACGTTCACTTTTCATAGGTAATATGATGTGATAAATTTGGTGACATGAGTCTCGTGGATCTAGTAAGTTCCATTCATGAGAAAATATACTTTGAGAAATACTTTTGTATGTGAATGCCAATAGTCAATTTATCTGCTATAAGAATAACTTATTTTTCCGTCCATAACGCTTGGCGATATTTTGGCGACTTATATGGCGGAATGTCGCCGACTTGGCGACTTTTTAAATGTTGCCAAATTAATGAAAATCTCTCCAAATGGATAAAAATGATGCTAAATCGATGAAAATGGCGACAATGGCTTGGAAAGATTATAAATATCAACTATAAGAATAACCTATTTTTTTGCTGTAAATATAGTAAATTCATTGCATTATATAAGGAAAGTCATGTACTGCCCACATCATATTTTTTAAAATTTATATATAGGTCTTGTAGTAAAGTCTCTTAGTACCCACATAATTCTGTACGGAATGCTTCATGAGTGTACAGGTTAAGTATATATTTAATAAAGTGAAGGATAACTGTGATAGCAGTGCTGTTAGCGGTGAACATTAAAAGTTCGTATTAACGAACTCGGCAACACAGCAAGATAAACAAAATAAGCCAAATACATTTTATGTATGTATATGTATATGTATATATCTGAGGATTTAATATCTCACGAATGAACAGACTGTTTTGAATGTAGCTTGCACGATTATTACAATCAGTGAATAATGAAGTCCTGTTGATTTTAAACGCAAACGAAAATTTTGGTAATCCCCAAACTGTTGAATAGATTGTTGACGAAAATGATTAAAAACCTGACTTTGACAAACTTGTATAATAAAAGGGGATGTCTTAGTGTCTGTGTGTATTTATGTGCAGTCTGTAGCAGGAAATCACAGTGTCGTACTACCATGAAATTCGGTGCACAGATAATTCAGTACCCAGAAAGATGCATCGTGGTGTTATTTATTTTGTGTAACTTAGAATTAGTTGCTTAGTTAGTTTTAGCTTCAGCACGATTTATGATTTCAAGCAATACTGACACAATATTTACTTAGAAATTACTTTGACAATTGTTTAGTTTTCGAAGTTAAACACGTGGGGGCATTAATAGAAACATTTTCGACCAGGGGGTAAAGTTAAAATTCCTTATTTACTGGACTTCGCTTCAAACAACACACTTAATTCACGTTTCATAAAGCAAATATTTAGCAAAGAGTTTTCTTTAATTTTCTTAAAATGAACTCCAGTGTAATTTAAAGTCCGTTTGGTGAGGACAACAGCACATAACTACATTTGGTGACATAACTACGACATAGTTTAAACAAATTTCTAAGGATTGTGTAAATATGCACTGGCCTGGCATGTAAATAAATATTAATTCCTCCTGAAAAAAGGATCAGTTTCAGTTACAGAGCACATGCCGAGAATGCATGAAAAACGCGAACTTTAAAAGCATTGGTAATTAATTTTTGATCACCCGCTGTATCATATCTTTTCACTGTTACGATTCTGTAGCTTTCTGTATGCGATGTAGATTAGTCGACAACGCTCCGGGAGGTAGTTGAACAACGCTCCGGATATAGTGGAACCTGTACGAAATGGAATCTGTAGGAAAAGGAATACTGTTTTAAGCGGAAAAAACATTTTAGACCCGTCTAGAAATATAGAAAATCCATGTTATTTTCCCCTGTATGAAAGGAACCTGCACAATACGGAAACGGAGCCTGCACACCGTGGAAACTGACGGCTAAATTAAAATATTATGTAAATAAAAGCAGCTGTTGTAATGAACATAGAATAGAAAAACCATCCACCTAATTTAGCCATTTATTTCCATGGGAACCATTTTTCCAAAAACTTTCTATTAAATTATATCACTATTTTCTGAAATCCATTTCAAAATTTCAGGAATTTATTGTTATTCAGGAAGACTGCAATACTAGAAACATCAATAAATGCACGATTTTTAACTAAAAGTCGCATCATTAAGTCCTATGTCCAGCAAACCATGTTAGATTACTTTTAATGTTCGTCTCACATTTTATTTATTTATTTGTTCAATGGTAAGCAGTAATATTTTGCCGGTAAGTCAATTCATCTATGTTTTAAGGCATGGTAATAATCTAACAGTTAAGGACATAGGGTACACTATATTTATTTAGGGGAGACCGGGGTAAGATGGCGATGTTAATGAATTTGATTTTTTTTTTAATGCGTAAAGCTTATAATGCATATTGTTTGCAACATAAATAAATTATTCATAAGTTCCATTATTAATAAAAAACTTATATCGGATAATCTCCCAAATTAAACCATACAAAACAATGTTTTAACAAATTGTCAAAAAAAAATCATCTTGCCCCAGTGCTGAAGCAAGATGACTTTCAGTATGGGGCAAGATGACAACTCGCAAATGTTGACCTAATAAGACTTTTGAGGTATTTAAAGAACGTGCAAAACTCTAATAGAGTTTAAAGGCGTACAGTCATTAATGAATTATGTTATTTACAAAAGTCACAGATGAATTTCCTTCCTTCGTATCCAGTACAGTTTTCATGCCACCAAGCTAAGCATTGTGATCAAGCACAGTATCCAGTCTTCGTCAGGTGGATCAATAAAAAGTTCATCACAAGCTGGGCAGTTAATATCCTCCCTCTTTTGATCTACGCTTACCTCGAAACGCAATTGTTTAGCAATTTTCTTCTTATTTCTCTGTGTTGTCTTTTTTTCTCTATTTCATCCTTCGAATTTTGTTTCTCAAGCAAAAAATTTCTTATTAGTGAACTTGTTAAAACACTGGTTGATATTTTTCTTCTTTTTTTTGTTGATCTTTTAACTTGTGGTAAGGGTTTAAAGTTAAATATTGATGGAAGAGAAGAGGATCTTGATCCCGAAATTTTTTCACAGTTGGGATTATCTACAATTTCAGTGTCGTTATCATTAGTACCTAAAGAAATATGCCTGCTTTCATTTGTGGAAGATGACGAACTTTGTCATTTTTCCCCCGCCAAACTTCGTCATCTAGCCCCGAATGACTAAAAGAAACAACATGGCTGGTATACAGTAAACTATGCACAAGATTAACACTATGATAGATTAGCTGAGTATTTAAAACTATAAAGTGTAACTATAAATTATATCAGAATTTTATGACTTACCTTTAAGTAGTTCAAGTTTATTTAGTACAAGTCGAAAATAGTTTCACGGCCCTTAATAAAGTTTGACTACGAATGTAAATTGTACGTGTAGCAAGAATGGGGCCTTCCGCATGCGATTAGTTGCCCTGATACAGGGGATTGTACTTATGCTCGTCAAGTGCTGTCACCTAAGAATAAAGTCGTTAAAACTATGATTCGTCATCTTGCCCAGCTCGTCATCTTACCCCGGTCTCCCCTACATATACTACTGTGATCACAGTATGCAGAAATGTACTTATATACATATTTAAAATAATTAAATTAGCTATTATGGTATAACAGTGAATTAATGGGATTTTTCTAAATAAACTTTTCGGAATTTTTAATGTCTGATGTATAGGTGAGCATCTACATATGTATGATCAGCATTTCCAGCTAAACTTTTAAACGTAGCTTTCCTGAAATGACCTGCATGAAACGGAAACCTTTTCAAGGCGGAAAATACTCCTATTCCCCTGAATTCCATGTAGGGTACGATTGAGTGTACTAGTTAATGGCATAGTTCGAGTGAGGATAGATCATTATTTAAAGTGAATCCACCTGGTGAACTAGTCTTGTGACCCTGGGTTGTACAGGTACGATAAAATAATTCTTAAACTGTGATTCTAGGAAGGCAAGTATAAACTAAAAAAAGGATATAAACCGTCGAAGCAAACAAATGTTGCCAATGATCATACGACAGTGAGCGTAACCAGAAAGTCATAGACGGCTAGTCTGTTGACAAAGTTATCTGGATTATTTTATTCACCATGCAGTATCAAGATACATCAGTGAGAGACGACTGCATACGCTTAACTATATTCTAGCCGTCCCAAAAGATAAATACTGCTATCTGCTCAATATAAGGAGTACCGCCTACAGTGGTGCTTATTCCAAAAATTCTGACTGCGTCAAAATGACGTAGAACAGTACTTAACTAGATGTGTGGAACTTTGTTGGACAGGTGCGATAAGGCGATGATTAAACAGTGGTTTCATGGGGACAAGCATAAACGACAAAAATGATATAAACTCTTAAAGCACACAAATATTGCCAATGATCATCCGACAATGATCATCCGTGAGCTCAACCGTAAAGGCACTGGCGGCTAGTCAGTTGGCAAAGCAGTCACCTGGATTATTGTATTCATCGTGCAGTATCAAGACGTATCAGTTAGAGGCTACCGCAGACACGCAATTGCATTCTAAACGTCTCAAAAGATAAGCACTACTGACTAATTAATATAGGGAGTACCGTCTGTAGTGGTGCTTAGCCTAAAAATCCTGACAGCTTCAAGAAAACTTAGTTTTGTACTTAGTGATAAATATCACTTCTGCCTGGGACTGATGGTGACCATATTGGTGTGGTTGGGTTTTAGATATAATGCGAAATTTTCGGTTGACATGTGGCCACGCCAGGTTTGACAGTCTTCTTCTTCTTCTTCTTGGTATGGTCTGAGAGCCTGAGGCGACAATTGAAATTACAGTCAATCTCCTCTAGTATTACTATGTGAAAATGTTACAACTTCCTTAATCGACCTGTCCCATGCCGGTGATTTTGGTGTTCTAAACCGAAAGCTGACCCTCCATGTTTGGGTCATGGAATCAGCTTATTTAATATATTTTGAGGTCATTTGTGTTTTCTAAGGTGTTACGTCCTGTTAGTGATATGAAGGAATTTATTTAAAATTATGATAACGACAGAACACATAGCGCACGTCTGTCAAGATTTCATCCAAATCGTTGATACTCTTACATAACCGGGTAACTCTGCGGGCCTCCCACAAATTAAGCATCACTGTCGTATGGCGGTACGTCAGTTCCAGATATCACATACAGTGTGTTATTTAATCAGTCACAAAGCCTAATAAATGCTATCTAACATTTACTTAAAAAATAGTGTGCCATATTTATTTTATTATTAATTATCTTTTAAAGACCTGTAAAACAAATGCACAATATCTGGTTATACTTGAACTGTGTAAAAGGTAAAATTTCTTCTTAGGCTATTTCATCAAATTTAAAACTTTGTAGAGAACCTTGCAGCCCCTACCGGGAACCGAACTCTAGATTTTCGAACTGGACACCCGACACTCTACCGTTGAGCTACTGGGACGAAATTGCAAGCTCTTATCGTATAAGTGTACTATGCATTCTTCATCCTCTAATGTCAAATGGAGGGGAACAACTGCCAATCAGATTGACCACCTCCTGCTATATTTATCCAGGTTAGTATCCTGTGCCGTCATTATCCTATCAATTTGAAATCGGCGCTCAATCTTTCAGAATTCCCTGAATCCGTACAAGTCATATCAAGGCCATTTTCAAACCTCCGACATATTTTCAGTAACTTACAAGATTAATTTGCTCGAGAACCATCGTAAAGAGTCTTGCTTCTCCAACCGGGAATCGAACCCTGTATCTCCGAAGTGGCCAGACGACGCTCTGCCACTGAGCTACTGGGACGAAATTGCAAGTCCCTATCGTCGAAGTGGACTCTTCAATTTCATGAACAATAAAAATCGCGTTATAACAAACAATTGTACTATATTCTATTGTAACATATTGTTTGTAACAAACTGAAAAATTATTTTGTTACGTTGCTTGATTTATGGAGTAATATTAAAACGAATGCAAATTATTATTGACAAAGCTAAATGTAAAAATCTGATGTGGGCAGCACATGACTTTCCCTGCAGACTTATATACACGTTCTCTTATTTTAATTAAATTTAATTCACTATTAATTCAATTTTCGTTCTCATTTGGTAACTGGGCTCATTTTCAAAGGTGGCGTAGTGGAAAAACAAAAAAACAAAAATATCTCGAGAACGGCTAGTTCTAGTGTACTGGGGTAGGTCTTATTGTTTTCGTCGTTAAAAATTACGTATTAAACGAGCATTTAATGGATATATTTGAGTATACCTAGTTCTTTAGTTTAGATTTTGACGATTTTTGCGGGCCATTTTGCAAAAAAGGGCAGGTTATTTTTTTACGAATCGTACCAAAATCTAATCAGCACCAGGGTAACCCACAAGTGACTCATCTACCGAATTTTGTGAAATTCGGTCTATTAGTTTTTCAGTTAGAGTGGATACAAACTTTTGAGGGCCATTTCGCAAAAAAATTCGGGTTATTTTATCCCGAATCGTACCCAAAACTAATCAGCACCATACGACTCGCTCACAAGTAACTTACCTACCAAATTTTGTAAAATTCGGTCCATTAGTTTTTTTAGTTAGAGTGGATACAAAATCTGCACAGACAGACAGACACACAGACAGACAGACACACAGACACACACACAGACGTCACGCTAAAAATAGTTTTTTCGTAATCTAGAGGTCTCGAAACGTGTAGATCCGTCGAAAACTCGAGTTGCGATTTTCGGCATGATTCCAATACTTTCCCTATACATTACCATGTATTGCAGGGAAAATAAAAAAGGAAAAATAATGATTAAAATACAAAATCACTCTGTAAATGCGCTTAAACAGGCTGAATTAATCAATGTTAACTCAAAGTAAATTTCCTTATACGTAAATATAATGAAAAAGAGAAAATTTAATGGTATTTCTTCCTGGCATTTTGAAATTATTATGGTAATAAAAGGAGGCATTAGCACACGCAAAAATCAAATAAACTTCCCATTTAGTACTGTTATGGCGTAATATGCTGTAATAGCCACTCTTTGCCATGCAGCTAACATCATATAATAAAATTTATAGTGGCATGTGTTTGAAGTTTTATGTGAAAATAATATAACATTTCAAGGTAACACATTTATGACGTGCCTCAGGAACTTTCATCTGGATTAAAAGAAAGGCACACTAATGAGAAGTATACTTCTTTAACATATTTATTTAAGTAAAATACCGTTAAAATTAGCAACACCATGGCCGTTAATGTCTTATCAAGCGCCTTGCCAATTCCGGCTATCACTCATACTTTAAGCCCGTCACCACTAATTCCGCCGATTTTATTCTAGGAAGCATTCCTTAGTGACATTATTGTATAATTTGTATCTTTTTTATTTTACAGGTGACTGTAATTCGGTAGAAGTTCGATTACTTCTTCTCTTCTTCAGAATGCAACTTAGGTGAACTGCTTGAGATGTGCTTGCAGTTGCCATCGCCATCTTTAATGCAAAAGGGAAAAATAAAGGCGAAGAGGAGAAACGTCCAATCTTATCGTCCTCTCATCGATTCGCTCTCAAACATTGAGCAATTTTTCTTGCTGAGTTCGATAGAATTGCGGCAATTCGGCTGCAAGGCTTCTGCCCATTGAAATGCATGGTGCTGCATTGAAATGCATATGTTGCTGCATGCATAGTGTTGCTGATACTACTGGAATGAATTACTCCATGTAATAATACCTTTTAGCATTTACTTCTGTTCAGTTACATGCAATTGGGCAATAATAATTATCTAGGCAATAAAATTAATATAAATAACAATATTGAATTTAAAAAAAAATTAAGCACAGTATATAAGCAAGATCAATGCAATAATGCAGCATACAGCTGTTTCAAGTATATGCTGATTCTCCTTTGATAGTGCCATAGAACCAACAAAGTCCGACGTCTAAAAGACGAATAGGCGCAAGATAAGGTTTCGTCCAGAAAAGAGCACCAGGCGCGAAGCGCCTTTAATCTTCAATCTCTAGGTGTGGTTCTTATCGTCACACTGTGACATTATTTCATTTGCCCATAGTTGGAGGTTTGAGGTTTTTGATTTACTGTTTTTATTATTTGACCTAGCTCCTAGTGTGGCAGTTTGTTGCACATTTAGAGTTTGAGTAATTTTGGAAAGTTGATGCAGATCTAAGGAGTTTCTGGCAGTTTAAGGTTTAAGAACATTTTTTTTTTGTTTTTTTTAGAAAACATTGATCGCAGTTTTTATTTAATTTCAACTATTTAAGTTGGGACTTACCTAATTCCGATTTTCAATATTAAGTACCGCGCGGGGTCTCTTACGTGATTTGACCTTGCGATGATCATAGTCATGCAGATTGAATAGTAGTTCATTTGGAACTGATGGCAAATGTTTATAGAACTTAAGCGATAGCTTTTTAATTTGGGCTCTAACAGTTTTTATTTTGAAGTCTTTCCTAATTACCGAGTTTCTTAAGTATCTAGGGGCTTTCCTTATAATCCTTAGGGTTTTGTTTTGTTTTGTCTCTAGTAAGTCTATAGTAGTTTTACAGGCATATCCCCATACGGGTGCTGCATACAGCATTCCAGGACGGATGACCGATTTATATATTAGGAGTTTATTTTGATAACTTAGATTTCCGTTTCCAATCACTGGGTATAAGGCTCCTGTGGCCATATACGCTTTTTTGATTTAGTTCGTTACGTGCTGTTTCCAGGTTAGGTGGGGATCTATCGTTACACCTAGGTATTTAGTAGATTTTTCCGCTTTTAGGGCATGGTTGTTTATGTACAGAGGCGGCGGAGGTTTACGTTTTCTGGAGAAATAAATCCAATGGCATTTATTGGGGTTTAATTTTATTCGCCATTTTTCCAGCCATGTTTGGAGTATGTCTAAGTGTTGCTGTAGCTGTCTGTGCATTACTGAAACGTAAGGGTGTTTTGCAAGTATCGCACTGTCGTCTGCATAGAGTGCCAGCTCCGTGTCTGGGGTCCTGGGGATGTCATTTAGATATATGTTAAAGAGTGTCGGACCCAGGATGGATCCCTGCGGTACACTACTTTTAATGAGCTTGGGTGTAGACAAGTTATCTTTTACTCTAACTTGGAAGTGTATGTTATTTAGGTATGAGATTAAAAGTTTGACAAGTGCGTCAGGGACTTTTAGAGTGATCAATTTGTATGCTAATCCACAGTGCCACACTTTATCAAATGCTTTTTGTATGTCAAGAAAAATCGCAGCTGTGGGTATCTTACTATTAAGTCCAGAAGATATGTACTCTACCACTCTCAGCAATTGATGAATGGTGGAGTGTTTTGGCCGAAATCCAAACTGCTCCGGAATGATAATATCATTCTCACTAAGGTGCGTGTTCAGTCTATTAAGAACTATTTTCTCAGTAATTTTACTAAGTGTCGGTAGTAAGCTGATTGGTCTGTAGTTGGCTGGAATTGTGGCATCCTCACCAGGCTTATGGATCGCTATAATTATCGCTTCCTTCCATTCTTTGGGGAAATACTTTAGTTTTAGTATTTTGTTTATTAGGGTGGTCAAGTAAAATATTATATTTAGGGGTAGGTTTTTCACAGCGATATTCCTGATTTTATCATGCCCTGGGCTTTTACGGTTTTTGATGATATCAATTATCTCTTGAGGGGTGGCTGGGTTAATCTCAGCCGTGTCCGGACAGTTCCTGAAGTTGTTTAGAGTTTGCCTAACCATTCTTAGGGTGTCCTGACACATTAAATCTTGGTTTGGTTCAAATTGCTTTTCGCAAGCCTAGCAAGCGCCTCTGCTTTTTCTTCGTCTGAGTACGCGATTTTAACGCCATCTGTTAGTGGCGGGAGTTTAATTTGAGGTTTTCTGAGTCTTTTAGCGAATTGCCAGAGCGATACGTCTTCCGAGCTAAGGGATTCAATTAACTCTTTGTACTGTTGCTGCTTTTCTGCGACAATTTTATCCCTGACTTTACACGTGAGTCTGTTAAGCTCTCTTTTGAGGGTAGGGTCTCTATTAGTCTGCTATGTCTTACGCATTCTGTTCCTTTGCCTAACTAATTGTTTGACATGGTGGGAAAGTGTGGGCATTTTTGGTGACTCACGATGTGTTGTGGCAGAGGCAATAGCTCTCTTGATTTCTGTTGTGAGTGTGTGTGTGGCAGAGTCAATATCCGCCGTGCTCATAATGTTGGGTACTGCCAAGAGCGGCTCAAAAAGTTCTCTTTTGAAAACGTTTCAGTTCACCCTCTCTTGTCCCAGAGAGGCTGGAAGGGGAGTGTTCGGATCGAATGTCACCAATACCGGTAGATGATCCGAGTCGAATTCATCCAGGGTATCGGTAGTGGAGCGTATTCTATGTTTCTCGTTAGGACAAAGTCTATGAATGAGCCGTTGGCACCTGAGAAGCAGGTTGGTCTCGACGGTGCAATGATGTTGGTGTTTGTTGTGTTTAGTAATCTCTGTATCTGTGTACCGCGTATGTTGGCTCTCCTGCTGCCCCACGCTCGGTGGTGTGCATTGAAGTCGCCCGCGAGTATTGTATTTGGATATCGCGAGAAAAGCAGTTCCAGCTGCGCATCTACATTTATACCAATCATGTTTTTGACATATATTGAAGTTAGGATAAATGGGTTTACATTATTTATTTTAATTTTTATGCTAGTATTTTCTATACCTTGACGATTTATGTTGTTTATTTCCTTGTGGGGAATATTTCTTTTTATATATATTGCTGTTCCTCCATGGGGGTTTCTAGCAGTTTTATTTGAGCTAAGGTTGTGATAGCCAATATAGTTTGCTATATTTATTATTTTATTTTCTCTAACTTTAGTTTTCTGAAATAGCAGTCATCTACATCATTTTCATTTACGTAGCTCCTAAGTTCATTTATTCTTGGGGATATGCCGTTCCCATTCCAAAATATTATTTTAAAGCTTTCTTTTTGGGACCCAGCCATGGCGGGTTTGATTCTCACTGTTATTTTTAAAATCCGCGATTAATTTAAAAGCCTCAAAGACCATTTGCATTGGATCGCTCTTTTTTTGTATTAGCTCTGCAAACTGCATCAACAGGTGTTTTATTGCATCTAGGTCGAACATGGTGATAAACCCTCTGATGAGGTTGAGGATTTCATCCATCTTTTCATCATTGGTTTTACCAGCAGGTTCAGTCTCAGCTTCCATATCCTCAGCCTCAACCACGGTTTGGTCATTTTTGTGAGTATCCTTTTGGACCTCAGTAGTTTTTTGCCTTTTTTCAACCGTTTTTCTAACAGCTAGGTTTGCGCGAGCTCTTCTTTAAGTCGTTTAGTTTGGCTTCACGCGTTTTAATTTCTTCTTTTGATTTAGCATATCGATTTACAATTTTAGCTTCTAGTTCCGCCTGTCTTGCCTGTCTGGCTTTTTCGGCTTCCTTTCTCTTTATAATGACTATAGTAGCTTCTTCCGGAGTCAATTCTCTGGAAGACGAAGGTTTAGGCGCAAATAAAAGAAATAGAGATGGTTATATACCCAAGACCTGGATTAAGAGAGAGCTAATCAGAAAGCCGCATAAACAACTATTCAGCCAATCCGAATCCAGAAGTAGCACACAAGATTGGCGTGCGCCAGAACTCACCAGGACAATCTTGGCAAGACGAGTCACGTCCGAACAAGAATAAATGACATCCAACAAGACGAAAAACAGTTTAAAGCAACACATAAAAGCTTTAAAGGTTAAAAAATAGAACGAAGAAAGTGGAAATAATTACAAAGCACTCTGGTAGACTGCAGAGTTTTCTTTATCCTTCATACAAAGGGTGTTGGATATTGAATTGTTTTTGTTGTAGAGATAATTTATGCATTACCCACATTAAACATTTTCCTAACTCTTAGACATACAGTATATCTAATTGACGTCAGTATGTAACACTTTGTGCATACACAAAAAACACTTTGTGCAAAAGATAAGGAAAACTTGATCAACGCATGCAAGCACAAATAGAACAACAATGCACAAACATCTATTTCAAGAATACAATGGATACTCTACCTCAGTGCTAGACAACCAACAAATCAAAAGTCAAGAAGACAAAAAAGGTCATTTTGCCTTTATGATTAAGTTGTCTTACAAAGATGGGATTGTTACCGGTCATCCTTGGCAAGATTCCGATGAAATGAATCAGAATCTAAGGGAATCAATTCAAAATTTATGAAATGTTGCATTTTCATCGCAAATCCGTATGTGGGTAAAATTTCATGAAAATCGGCTCTGTAAGCATGGGTCAACAATTAATTTCAAAATTGGACCCAAATAAACAGAGAAACCTTCAAAAATGAAACGGTATCTAAACAAAGCTGAGCAACATCTTCAATTTTTTTTCAAGTGTAAATTTTAATCTTTGGTGAATCAAAAAGAAAATTACTGCAAAAACTTTTAAACATTCTTGATAATTTTTATGAAAAAATGTTGAGTACTTAAGAATAAATTGCTTTTTGGGAGCTTTATAAAGGTCATTAATCTTTTTCAACATTGAGGTATACGACAAAGAAATATAAAGCTTAGTGCTTAGGAAAATAAAAAAGAAATCCTCCGACATATCTTTAGCAGAGAGAGATTTACGGTTTGATACAGGTATACCTTGAAAAAGTAAATACATAACAAATAATTTATTTGAATGAGATGTGTATAAAACACATTCACACAGACTTTCTAGTAATTTCAAAAATTATGTTTCTAAGATTCTCAATTTTAAGTATGATTATTGCCTTATATTTATAGATCGAAAGTTAAAACTATAAAGTACATCATTCTTATATTCAATATTTACTTATTGAGTATTAAGTATATAAGAAAAGTATTTAAGTAAGTATATAAGAAAAGTAACCCGATTTTATTATTACAATTATTTTCTCTCTCTCTCTCTCTCTTTCTCTTGCATGGCTCTGTGAGTGTTGCCATTGGTGGAAAAGTCGACTTGTAAACGGGAACCAGGGGTCACAATCCCCCTAGGCCTTTTATGTAGTACCTGTTGGCTGACTTCATGTCCTATCTTTCAATTTTTACTATTATATATATATATATATACTCTTTTGCAAAAAAATAAGCACCATGAAAAAAGTGACAGTTTTTATTGAAACTAAATATGCGCACAGCTCATACACAGGTAATGGATTGATTACAAAATCAATGCTGCGAGACCCATCAATGGTTAGCAATTGGACATTGAATTATCAAATCCGTAATTGATGAAAAACTCTTTTGGGGCAATGCATGCTTGTATAGATCTAGGAAAGAAGTGTTAAAGTTTCCTAATGTCATTCTGCGATATATTCTGCAAGTCATTAATCAATTGTTGCCCCAGATCTGCTATAGTTCGAGGTGCCAGAATGTGTCAGCCTAGCATGTCCCATACATGCTCTATTGGCGAAAGGTCTGCTGAACTTGCCCCAAAAACAGTATCAACAGCACAGAGCCAGTCCAAAAACATGCGAGCCGCATGTGGCATAGAATTTTCTTGTTGGAAAATGACCCCAGAATGTCGTGCCATGAAGGGTAATGCAAGCGGTCACACGATTTCATCAACATAGCGTTGGGCTCTTAAACTTGTACACAGGAAGACTAGGCCGGCCACACATACAGCAACCATAAGCCTTCGGGTTGGTCGTGTGGTCTGGGCTTTCTACAGGTAAACTAGGGGCGACCAGCTGTTGTAAGAGATATCACCACCGCACCATCACACCAGTGGTAATGACTGTGTGCCTGCGTACAATAAAGACTGATTGGGACTGCTGGTCCTGGCGACTCCACACACGTACCCGATGGTCATCTGCTGAAAGGCTGAAGCGTGATATATCGCTGAACACTATGCGAAGCATGTCTGCTAGCAGCCATGATGCTCTGCTACGACACCACTTCAAACGACTGTATCGATGTTGTGGGATTATGACCAGACGTCTTAAATGCCGTTGTGAGCGAAAACCCACCACAGCCAAGTGGCGTGAGATGGTGGAATGTACCAAGGATGGTATGGAAAAGGCTGTAACATACTGGATTGCGGACAATGATGAAGTTGGGCTAGTTCGGGGCTGTCACACAATCACCCGCTCTTACCTCGCATTTGTGCACCTTGGCTTTCCAGAGTCTTCATTCCGACGCTGAGTTCCTTGCAGCAGCCATTGCAGCCAGCACCTTTGCACAGCAGTATCCGTTCGGTGTACGTGGAGGCCTATTACTCGATATGACCAGCCAGCTTCACGCATTTCGACTATATGTCCACGCTCGAAATCGTCTAATTGTTTATAAGGTCTTTCGCAACGTCGTAACGGCATTATTAATTGTGTTTCTAAGGAACTGCAACTCCGAGCAAAGATAAACCGTCCACATTTTCAATCTGTTTTATAAGATGCTAGTTGCACAGTAGAAACGCGCGCTATGACCCAAGTTAACACTCATTATTCTTGCAAATTTAATCATTTGCATACTTTTTATAAATGAATTTGCATGCGAAATTTCGAGATGATTAGATTATTTTTCAGGGATGTTTTTACAAAATAGTGTATGTATATATATATATATATATATATATATATATATATTATCAAACAGAGTGTTCGACACTCTGACTAGTATTTCAAACATTAGTTTTGAATAGAAAGGATTTAAAAGGATTAAATGACTAATTGTGAGGTAATTTTACACACAGGTTTTTATATGGAAATAATGCGGTTTATGGGTCTTATATCCAATTTTTATAAAATATCCTCTCGGACTGGGATTTCATTAGTCTTAAGTATTTTGTATTTTAAATTATTTGTTATATTTTTACAGAATGCTTCATGGATAGTTTTAGCGTAGAAAAGTAAACTTTTAGATTTTACATGTTATTGAAATTGTATATGTATGTATTTTTGCGGATTTATAAAGGGTCATGAAGGAAATCGTGTAGGGAGTATCGGTTACCGGGAGCGTTTGCCATGGCGGAAAAAGCTTTAACCGGAGTGCTGGGGGTCGCAACTCCCCCCGGCCGGTACTTCTGTCACACATCTAGAATCTGAACGAGTACATTGCTACTTGTCCTTTTTGGGAATTTATATAGGAATACACATGTAAATATTGCAGCATAGCGCTTTACAAGATGTATTATAAATTATTTTTTGCTTTTAGCTTTTTATCTGTTCACTAAAATTGAAAATAAATTTTTCAAGTTTTATAATATATATATATATATATATATATATATATATATATATATATATATATATATATATATATATATATACATATATATATATATATATATATATATATATATACATACATATATACATATATATATATATATATATATATATATATATATATATATATATATATATATATATATATATATATATATATACATGTATATATATATATATATATATACATATATATATATATATATGTATACATATATATATATTTATATATATACATATATATATATGTATATATATATATATATATATATATATATATATATATATATATATATATATATATATATATATATACAAGAGTCATGAAAATAGGGGTGAAATGTCCAAGTGCAAGGTTAATGTTACTTTAGGAGAGTGTGCTGCTTTGCGCCAACTTCTGGAAAAAAATTGGATAGCTGTGGAATTAATTTTA
Organism: Amaurobius ferox; assembly: GCA_951213105.1. Taxonomy (NCBI): domain Eukaryota; kingdom Metazoa; phylum Arthropoda; class Arachnida; order Araneae; family Amaurobiidae; genus Amaurobius; species Amaurobius ferox. The sequence continues at coordinate 33,222,616 of OX578154.1, forward strand.
ATTTTATATGTTTATTATATAATTATATATATATATATATATATATATATATATATATATATATATATATATATATATATATATATATATATATATATATATATATATATATATTTATAAATATATATATATATATATATATATATATATATATATATATATATATATATATATATATATATATATATACTATTGTAATCAAAAATGAGGATAAAGTTCAATGGAGGGGAAACCAAATACAATGCATGCAATGGCAGAGGAGGATGGCGACTCCTCATTCCCGTTTAAAGCTGCTTTTCCAGCCCGGGCAAACGCTCACGGAACCAATGCATTGCAAAGGTTGATCCCCCATACGTGCACAGTCAGAAGCACCCAAACATGGAGAAACAGACCACTGAGAATGGAAGTCAAGAAACGCACAAATGAAGAAACACAAAATCCTTATAGATATATCCCTAAGGATCTCAGAGAACCCCTCACCTTAAAGATTCAGTATCCTTAAATCCTTATAGGAAGATAGCCTTATTCTTCCAATTGGGAATTTGTTGAAGATTATGATAATAATTTTAACCTTTTATACTCCTTAATACGAGTAAAAACTGTTTTATCTTAAAAATGAATGAAAAATTTAATACAATTTAACGACTGGCAATTATATTCAGTACGAGTATTTGCCCGGTGTTGCAATATTAAAGGGTATTTGTAACATCGACAAACAGTTACCCTGGCTTTTTCGAGATGACAACTATAAAACATTTCTTCAGATCTACTGAGTGTACACCACAAGTGACAGTGACACCTACAAAAAACGTACGTAATGTGGTTTATAACGACTCAATCCAAAACGGATCTCATTTTTTTAATATTTGCTATAGCCATTATCGAAGAATGAGTAATTACAGATTTAAAAAGTGCGCATCTAAGAGATGCAAACTATGTCCTGTTGCTGACCCCTTGCAAATCATCGACAAAGACCATGGGTATAGAATATTTTGTAAAACCTATAACACCATATACTGTATTACATGTCTATCTTGTCAAACTAAGTATATCGGACAAACTAAAAATCCTTTGCATATTAGAATTAACTTACACAGAAGTCAAATTGGAAAATCACAGAAACATGCGGTACCGGTTTCTAATTTGGAATTAAGACATTTTCAGAATCATGATTTTACTAAGATCACAGTTACTATACTTGATATAGTACCCAGGCTTCAAGAAAGATTATGGTGGGAGAGTACACATATTAAACAGTACATTACAGCCTTCCCATATGGGCTCAACACTGTAATTTACAATGAGACCTTCAATTTGGAATATTGCAGTAATGATAAAACACAGCCAGTATCAAGAACTTTTTCTCAAAGCAAAACCCATCGCTGGCATAGAGGGAAAAACACAGAAAGATGAGTTATAAACGTACGGTAGAAGAGATCCAAAGATTTATCGAAAAATTCAAAAATGACACAACAACTAATATAAGTTGGATTAAAAACGTTATTTATGGAATAAGACTTAAATATCTGCCACGAATATGGCAATATGTGTTGCAATATACTTCTACTGACCCTCATGAACATACGGAGGAGAATTGTAAATTTATGGCTATGGTATTGGATATGATTAAGTTAAAGGCCAGTAAGCATCGTATTGAATTGAACCCTCAAAAACAGAAGATAATTACAAGGGAATTTTTTATGACTACTTTTAAAAACAAGTTTTTTGACAGAATTCCTTTCACTTCTATTTTGAATGGAATTAATAAATTTTTACCAATCCCTTGTATTACAGTTAAATTGAATTACCGTTATGTTTGTACTAACGGCAGAAAAATATACAACTATAGTCATATATGTAAGAATACCTCGAGGTATGACGTGGAAGAGTGTAATTGCAAGAACAGTGTATATAGTGACCCATATCACAAACATATTATTACAGGAAACTTGAATTTTATTGAAGACCAACAACTAAAAAGTATTTTCAAATTGGGAACTAAGTTTCGAGAACAAGAATTTGAGTGTGGATATGATGATTTACATAACGATCTGAATCAATTCATTTATCGTTTAGCTGTGAAATACAGTGTTCCTGTTCAGACATTTGATGAATGGAAATATCATTTTATTAATGGTTTCAAATTGCACTATCAAAAGAGATGCCAAAATACCAAAGTATCCTCCATACCTAGTTCAATCAAAAACATCAGAGATAGCTTTGTAATCACTTATACAGATAAAATCGTGGCTAATTACGCATTTACCTGCAAAAAATATTATATGGAAAATTTACAGAAATGTTACCTTGATCAGGATATGTATACATCGGTATCACATAATAGTAAAACATTGACCAATCGGATCAAAGCCTTATACAAAAGAATTGATATTGATCTTAAAAGCGTTAAGTTCCCTTACTTAGTGCTTATACCAAAGATGCATAAGGAACCCGTTAAATTCCGCACTGTCACCGTAGGATGCGGAACTTATTTGACCATTGCTAACTTAAAACTTTTAAATATCCTAAAGCAAGTTATGATTCACCTTCAAAAGCAGGGAACTGTTATTATCAAGAACAGCCATGATATCATTAAAAGACTTAAATTCTGTGACAGGGAATTGCGATTCAGAAGTTATGATTTTCGCGATCTTTTCAATAATATTGATATTGCACAACTTTACCTTATATTGAAGGAATTACACGAGTTACATGATTTGAAAGAGTACATTACATATCGAAAATATATGGACCTTATCAATCTGGTTTTGAGGGAAAATATACTTTTTGACGGAAAGTGCTATTATAAACAGATTAAGGGAATTCCAATGGGAGGAAGTTGCTCATCAATATTGGCTGACATATATCTCACTAAATATGAGCATGGAACACACCTATTATATGAGATACCGTACTTTCGTTATGTTGATGACGTGCTGTATGGATATTATGAAAATGCACCAGTATTGGAATTCGATTTTTACCCCAATGGCTTGGAATTGGTTGAAAATAAACGTGCTGAGGATGGATCGGTGAATTTCTTGGATATCACCATTAAGTACAATACAGAGAATGGAATTTATACGAGTCTACACGATAAAAGAACAAGTTATGGCATAAAAATTAACCATATCATCACTTGGAAAACGAACCTTTCAAGATTCATTTTTAGAAATATACTTTTGGGACATTTCAAGAGAAACCAAATTTGCAACACATTAAAAAAGGATTGCATATCAAGTAACAAGGGGATAATATTAGAAGCATTAAGAAAGAATTACCCTGTTAATTTCCTGAAGAAATATTATAATTCATTTTTCAACAATAAAAATGAAGCAAATTCTTTCAAAAGGGATTTTGCTGAATTGGGATAGTTTCTGCATATCACTTGAAGACTTGCACATGCGCATAATTATTTATATAATAGGTGATTTTGTGTTTCTTCATTTGTGCGTTTCTTGACTTCCATTCTCAGTGGTCTGTTTCTCCATGTTTGGGTGCTTCTGACTGTGCACGTATGGGGGATCAACCTTTGCAATGCATTGGTTCCGTGAGCGTTTGCCCGGGCTGGAAAAGCAGCTTTAAACGGGAATGAGGAGTCGCCATCCTCCTCTGCCATTGCATGCACTGTATTTGGTTTCCCCTCCATTGAACTTTATCCTCATTTTTGATTACAATAGTATATTTACTTCGGATTAAAGAGCAGCATCTGCGCCTGTTCCTTGGTAATATTGGTTTACATCTTTGTGATTGCTTATAGCACTTGTCGTATATTGTGTATATATATATATATATATATATATATATATATATATATATATATATATATATATATATATATATATATATATATATATATATATATATATATATATATATAATAGTTTGAATGTCCAATAAAAATGCGTAACAAATAAAAAGTATCAAACAGAGAATCATCAATCAAGGGGTAAATAAAGTGTAAACCTCTAGTCATCAAGCTGAAGAGAAACAACAAACATCAATGTGAAGGGATTTATAATAGAAAATCGAATCAAATCCAAGCATTAAAGCTTTACATGTGGACAAGCCCTAGGCCTAAACAATTGGATCATTAATTTCGACAAAACTCTTCTTCAAGTCCAAGTTTTATCAAAATGAACACAAAAGTCATGTTTCTGATATCAGTGATAGATTATATCTATAAATACTGATAACTTGGACTACATGCATAAAAATTGAAAATTTATAGGAAACATGAATATCTGAAAAAGCACGGCATATGTCTGATCCATTGGAACCTTGAATAAAGAGATCAATGTTGCCTATCTCAAAAAATATAAAGTTGAGAACTGCTGTTGCCAATCGCGAGAAATTAATAACAGTAATGCGAAAAGGCGATTAAAGGTGATATTCAAACATAAGGGCTACAAATTAATGAGGCAGATGTGATTTTGCTAAAAGAATTATGGATATTTTGCAAATATGAATAGTTAAAAATACTAAATATTATAAGTAATAAAGAATGACAATGAACCGCTGAATATCCAGTACTATATCCAGAAATCATTCTCAACGTGAAGGTCACAAACATTTTTTTCAGCATGACAGAAAACTTTAATAAGTACATATTTTAATAATTCTTACTTTTGCAAATTTGAATTTTGTTTTATTGAGATATTTTTGTTAGAGTTTGTCAAAAGATGTATCAAAGATAGGTTTATATATTTTATTTTGAATGGCGTATTTTCTACTAAAATGAATCTGCTAGTAATCAATAGTATGTGTATTTAATTTTAATTATATATTATAAATGTTAGTACTCTTATGTGTTGTTAGCATATTTTTCAGTATTGTTATGTATTGTAATTTTTAAATATGAAATTGGGTCTTGCGATCAAAACTTTTAAGAACCACTGCCATACATATACTTACAAAAACATTTTTACAAAGGAATATCGCAACTTACTATTTAATAAAGTTGCATAGTATAACAAATATATTTCGTAACATGTTCCCAGATTATCATTTTCAAAGGCAGAAACTTCCCAAACGCTCATTTACTTCTAAGCGCTTTATCTGTATTTCACGCTTTCTGGGAGAAGTTAATTTATTTCAAGATCCCATGCAAATAGATAACACTGAAAGAGAATAGCGAATTTTGAGAAGCAATGCATCGCAAATATGATTTATGCATTTATTTATAAATTAGTTGGATAACATTATTGAGTGAAATGTGAATTTTGTCACGACATACATGATTGTAAAATATGAGAATATGATTTATTTTATCTATATTTTAAAACTCTTACTGAATGTTATTATGCTAAATTGTCATATACAGTAAAAACCCCGATTTTACGTTTCTCAAGGGACTGGGTGAAAAAAACGTAAAATGCGGTAAAAACGTAAAATACGGGAAATACATAGCATGCAAAAATCAAATAGAAAAAAACTAAAGGTAATAAAGATAACTCTTTCAAAAGGTATAATATATATATTTTACGAAAAGAACATTATTATGCATACCATTTTAAGATCATTTTAACATATTTAGTTACGAATCCTGGCGTTTAGGTTGAAAATAGTCCGTAATAGTGCATTGTTTTTTAGTCATTGAGTTCAAAGTGAATGCAGCATCTTCTAGGATTGCTACTTTGCAAGTTTCTTTCCTGGTCTTTATAAGAAAGAAAATAGTCTTTCACTATTTGTAAGCTATTCAATGCAATACTGAAAGAAGGGACGGGCTGTGTTTCCGGTTGTTCTTGTTCATATTCATCGAATATTCATATTCATTCACGAAAAGTCCATACGGTCGTCTACGGATGGAGCTGTAGCTCTTTCAGCTTCGCATGTTGCTAAGTTTTCCGGGATGTAATCGCCGAAGTCATAGATAAGTGTTTCGTTGTCCTCCTCCGAGTCCACCGCAGCTGATTCTTCATCTGTTCCCGGTTCATTAGACGCTACGATTCCGCTTTCTTCAAAACAATGAGAAATGCACTGTTGTGTAGCGTTTCTCCACGGCGCAGAAATAAAATGCATTGCCTCTAGAACACTTAACTTTAGTTTGCAGGCGTCGTCTAGGTTTCCATTTCCTAGATCAGCTACAGCTTTCCGGGCAAGTTGCTTTCTGTAATAAACCTTGAAAGATCGAATAATGCCGAGATCACAAGGCTGCAATTTGCTTGTACAATTTGCTGGAAAAAATACGACACGCACATTAGACAGCTGCAAATCCGGATGTGCAGTGCATTGATCAATGAACAAAATTATTTTACGATTTTGCAACTTCATTTGTTTGTTTAGTTTGCGCAAAAAGTCTTCGAAAAGGGCTTGGGTTATCCACGCTTTTTTGTTTGCTTCGTACTTTGTCGGAAAACTCCTAACGTTTTTGAAGCATAGTGGTTTGCGCGACTTTCCAACAACAAGAGGCGTCAGCTTCTCACTTCCATCAGAATTACAGCACAATAAAACCGTAAGGCGCATTTTAGACATCTTCCCTCCATGGCAAGAGTCTTCTTTAGCAACGTAACTTTTATCCGGTAGGAGGTTAAAGAAAATCCGGTCTCGTCCGCATTGAATACGTTCTTTGGCTTGTATCCTTTGGTCAAATTTTGTAGATTTTTCTTCCATTCTTCTATTGTAGCTTCATCTACACTTGATGATTCTCCCGAAAGCGATCTATACACAAGATTATGTCTTTTTTTCATTCTGTCAATCCAGCCATTTGAAGCTGTGAAGTCTTTCAAACCACCAAGCCTATCGGCGATTTCTAGAGCTTTTTCTCTTATTATCGTGCCATTTATAGGTACATTCGCGGCACGAGCTTCTTTCAACCACTTTACTAAGATACCTTCCAGCTCGTCGTACTGCGATTGTTTCAATATTTTCCGTTTCTTGGAATTTTCCCCCCCACTTTCTCGATGTTTTTTCAATGCATTCTTTTTTCTGTAGTATGAATTGCAGGGTTGTCACGGGAATTCCTTGCGATTGAGCGAACGCTAATTTGTTTCCGTGAAATTCATCAAATTGTTTAACAATTTCGGCTTTCTCAGCAACAGAAACGTTTTTGCGTTCTTTACTCGTCATTTTGGCACAAAGTGGTTAAAAATGCGACTACCGCGTGCTAAACAGCAACTGAAAGGCTTATCTGAAAACGTGGAGAAAGGTAAAGCCTGCCCCCCCCCCCCCCGACGAAAGAAGAGGAGCCACCCCATCTGATTGGTTAACTGGAGTGTTCTTCCCCGCAAAGGGAGCAGTCCGCGACAGCGGGTGTTCAATAAAGAAGGGGGGGGGGCGTGGAATCCAAGAAGACAGGGGTCTGGACAGGAAGACAGGATTTCAGAAAACAGGAGTCTGTGGAATGCGTTTCTGTTTTCATGATTAACTTTCAACAACGTGGATTAGCTTCAAAAAAGCACAAAAGGAAAAAATAGTAGTATTGTGTTTTTTTTGCAAATTTTTTTGTAAATTATTGTAAATTTAAATTTTTTTCTTTACTTCCCAGTCCAGTAAAAAAAACGTAAAATGCGGGAATGTCCATAAATAACAAACTTACAATCCGGGTTAAATTAACATGTATTGGTATACGGAAAAATGGAACCTGATGAAAAAAATGTAAAATGCGGGGAAAACGTAGATTCGGGGGACATAAAATCGGGGTTTCACTGTATTAATAAATTAATAAATACTTAAAATCAAGTCTTTTCAAAGTATTTTATAAACTAATAAATTACTGAGCACGGTATATTTTTTTCATAAATTGACTATGAAAATCCTAATTAATCAGAATTGAATTTTTAATAAATATTAAAGTATTTTTTATCAATAAATGATTAATCAGAATTGAATTTTTAATAAATATTAAATTATTTTTTATTAATACATCATTTTTTGAAAATATAACAAGAAAGATCAATCAGGCATACAACATTTATTATGAAACACTTTCCAACTTCAATGCAATTTTATTTAAACATCTCTAAAATGGGATACATTCTTTGGTAATATGTTTAAAATTATTGCAATGCTACATTAATTTATTTTATTATGAAAACTTCATCGAAAACAAATTAACTCTTTCAAATGACGTCATCGACATATTAATCGACTGGCTTTTTCAATAAGAGCAGCATTTCATTCACAAACATTTTTCCATTCATTTCATTCATCACAATTCTATAATAATTAATTTTATTTAAAACGTAAAATCATAGAGGTTCAAGTAATTTAACTCTATGCTCAAAACTTCATCAAAAACTCGTTTGCTTCTCTGTAAAATCAATGATTGTTGCATTAATATCAGAAATATTGCAGACGCCATGGGCTAACTAATTTTGCTTTAAAGAAATGCAGCAATCCTTATACAACTCATTCTACATCTCTTGGTATTTACATCCTCCATAATTGAAAAGTAGGCTTCGTTGAAGGAATAATCAAAGTTGATTATTTAAACTCAACATTATTGTAATTGCGTTGTTTCAAGATGTAGATGCATAGAATTTAAGAAAAAATAAAGCGGTTTTAAGACGGATACAACACTCAATATGAATTAAAAAGAACTTTAAAACTCACGATTTTGACACAAGACGAATACCATATTTTATTTTGAAGTGGGTCACGTGATCTCTTCATATAAAGGATGTTATTATTTATTTTTATTTTTATTTTAAAAAAACCTCTAAATATATTTTACTGAATTTTTTTTATATATTTTATGGGATAATTTGAATATTTCTTTAAACTTTAGAAGCAATTTCTGAATTTTAAATCCGTTTAAAAAATGTTTGAAAAATCAAGTCCCATAGGGTTCAAGGTATTTCATTTCTTCAACCCAAGTTCAATCCAAAACTGATTGGATTACATCATTAATTTATATTCGCATAGGTCCCACAGACCGTCTGAATAACATACTAAAATTCCATATTGATAAAGTCATTTTTAGGGCAGTTATCGCGCTAAAGGACAGACAAACAGACAGATCGACAGACAAAATTTAAAAAGTCATAAACACTTTTCAACTATGTTGTAAAGTGTTAATAAAGGAAACAGCTAAATGAATTAGCTATACTTTGTCAATCAATTGTAAGACCGAAACTGAAGATTGTTTGTGTCATTTGCTCTCCAATTAACCCACCTATTTGCTGCTGCACACAGTAGGTTGCAATTACCAGATCAAAGAATGTATGATTAGTGAAGAGGTTAATAAATACGAATAATTAAATTTACAATTATTAATAGTATTATTATTATACATATTATATTCAGTTCTTATAAATAGTGCTATATAATGCACGATAGTCATTTATATAATTATCTTTGCTATTTACGTAAATGTCTAACGGTCCTCATTATAATAAATATAATAATCTTAGGTATTTCACCTCATAAATTCGAATATTCCTTCTTCCACAGTCAGAGGGGAGATAGTAGCACGGCCATATTTTTTGTAGCTCGCTGGATTTACTTAGATATCACTTTTGTGGATGTTCGACAACTCTGATCTTATAATTGTGTCTAAAATTATGTTCTTCCCTTTCCGCTTAATTATATCATCTCACTCATTTAAATCTTTAAACTGTATGAAGTGAGCATTTTTTACTTCGGGTGCATATCTAGTTGAACATAATGGTAAATATCAGGAACTTCAAATTAGAGAGCATACATTAAATTTGTATTTTTTATGGCATAACAGCTTTCATTTCTCCTTTTACTTTCCCTGCAATACATGGTAATGTATGGGGAAAGTATTCGAATCATGTTGAAAATCGCAACTCTAGTTTTCAAAGGATCTACACGTTTCGAAACCTATAGAATACGAAAAAACTATTTTTAGCCTGACGTATGTGTGTGTGTCAGTGCAATGTATGTATCCACTCTAACTAAACAACTAATGGACCGAATTTCATAAAATTTGGTAGTTAAGACACTTGGGTGAGACCCTGGTAATAATCAGTTTTTGGTAGGATCCGTAAAAAGAGAACCCGCCTTTTTTCTGTGGAATGATCCGTAAAAATTTCATGTATCCACTCTAGCTAAAATACTAATTGACCAACTTTCACAAAATTTGTGTGTTAAAAATCAAAAGTTTGTGTGTGTGTGTGTCTGTGTGTCTAAGCAGATTTTGTGTCCACTCTAACTAAAAAACTAATGGAGAGAATTTCATAAAATTGGGTAGGTAAATCACTTGTGGGTGAATTGGTTTTGGGTAGGAATCGGGGTAAAAGAACCTGCCTTTTTTGCGAAATGGTCCGAAAAAGCTTGTATCCACTTTAGCTGAAAAACTAATGGACCGAATTTCACAAAATTCGGTAGATAAGTCACTTGTGGAACACCCTGCTGTTGATTAGATTTTGGTACGATTCGAAAAAACGTAACCTGTCTCTTTTTGCAAAATGGTCCGCAAAAATTGACAAAATCTAAAATAAAAAACTACGTATGCTCAAATGTGTCCATTAAATGCTTGTTTAAAACGTAATTTTTAACGAAGAAAAAAATAAGATTAACCCCATTACACTAGGACTAACTGTTCTCGAGATATCTTAGTTTTTTCGTATTTTCTCTACCCCACCTTTGAAAATAAGTCCAGTTATCAAATGAGAACGAACTTTTAATTAAAAGTGAATTAAATTTAATTAAAATAAAGAGAATGTCTATATAAATCTGCAGGGAAAGTTATGTGCTGCCCACATCAGATTTTTACTTCCTCTGCAATACATGGTAATGTATAGGGAAAGTATTGTAATTATGCCGAAAATCACAACTCGAGTTCTCGACGGATCTACACGTTTCGAGACTTCTTACATACGAAAAAACTATTTTAAGCCTGACGTCAGTGCGTGTGTGTGTGTGTTTGTGCCTGCCTGTGTGTCTGTTTGTCTGTGCAATGAATGTATCCACTCAAACTCAAAAACTTATTGACCGAATTTTATAAAATTTGGTAGGTGAGTCACTTGGGTATGACCATTGTGCTGATTAGTTTTTAGTAGTTATGTCTTTTGCTACAATTCGGAAAGAAAAAAACTGCCTTTTTTTCAAAAAGTTCAGCAAGATTTGTCAAAATCTAAAATAAGAAACAACGTATGCTCAAATATATCAATTAAATTCTTGTTTTATACGTAGATTTTAACGATCAAAAGAATAAGACCAATCCTATTACACTTGGATTAGCCGTTCTCGAGATATTTTTGCATTTTCGCCACATCACTTTTGAAAATAAGCCCCGTTACCAAATGAGAAGGAAAATTGAATTAAAAGTGCAAATTCAATGTAATTTTAAATAATTATGCGTCTTATTTTCTGCAATTAAATTCAAATGAATTATTGAAAAAAATAAAGGGAACGTGAATATGTTTCTGCAGGGAAGGTGATGTGCTGGCCACATCAGATTTTTAATTTCCCTGCAATATATGATAATACATAGGGAATACATTGGAATCATGCTAAAATACGCAACTGGAGTTTTCGAAAATAACACTAAATTTGGATTTTTAATTCAATTTCTGTGTTTATTTGGAATTGGATATTTTTCTAAAAGTGGCATAACTAAATGCGAAAAATCTCAAATATCTCGAGAACGGTTAGTCTAAGAGTATTAAACTTGTTCTCATTCTTTTCCTCATCAAAAAGTACGTATAAAACAAGCATTTAATTGATATATTTGAACATACGTAGCTTTTTTTAGATTTTGGCGATTTGGAGGGCCATTTCGTTAAAAGAGGCAGGTTGTTCCTTTCCGAATAATATCAAAATCTAATCAGCAGAGTATCCCACAAATAACTCATCTACCAAATTTTGTGAAATTTGGTCAATTAGTATTTTATCTAATGTGGATAATTTACATTTTTGCGGGCCTTTTCGTAAAAAAGACAGATTGTTCTTTTCCGATTAATGCCAAAATCTAATCAGCACCAGAGTATCGTGCAAGTAACTTATCTACCAAATTTTGTGAAATTTAGCTCATTAGTATTTTAGCTAGAGTGGATAAATTTAATGTTTATGTGCCATTTCACAAAAATAGGTGGGTTCTGTTTTTACGAATCGTACCAAAAACTAATCAGCACCAAGGTCCTATCTAAGTGATTTACCTACCAAATTTTATGGAATTTGGTCCATAAGTTTTTGAATTATAGTGGATACATTGCACAGACACACAGACAGACACACAGACAGACACACAGACACACACACAGGCGTCACACTAAAACTAGTTTTTTCGTATTCTAGAGGTCGACAGACGTGCAGAAACTCGAGTTGCGATTTTCGGCATGATTCCAATACTTCCCCTATACATATATTGCAAGGAAGCAAAAATTTAAATTTAGTGTTATTTTGTGCAATTAAACTCAATGTAATCAGTTATTAAAGAAATATAGAAAAAATGAGTTTGAGTCTGCAGGGAAAATCAAGTGCTGGTCATATCACATTTTTAATTGTTATACTAAGAGGTAAATATTAATCAAAATGTACAGAAACACGTATTTAATTTGAAATTATAATGATTAAAGTCTATATTTTCATTAAAAAGTAGTTTTAATAAAGTGCGGTAGTGCAAAATACAAATAAAAATCATAGGCTTTTATGTATAGCCAGAGAACCAGGAAACAAATTTTTCCATAACATTGGCCACTTTATCCATATATAGGTGTACATAGATATATGCAGTTATATATATGGTATATATTTGTTTTTTAATTTAATGATGCTATTTTGTATCGAATAATTCCGTCATCCATATGCAAATTTTTATTGCACTATTATCTGACTGTATAAAAAAGTTCATGATTTTTTTTCATCTAATTCATAGAACAAAATTTATGGAACAAAATTCCAAATTGTTAAATTTTTCCATAACTTATAAGAGAAATTCCACGTGTATGTTAAAGTTTCTACCATCAACAGTCTCGTTCGTTACTAATTCCCCCGTGTTGAAGGAGTGCATATGCACCACGTCCACAAGACCACCCAGGGTATCCCATGGCCAAGGGGAGGAGATTTGCAGCTTCACTTTTATAGAGGTTCCCAGAAGGGCGGAAGTCTGACTTGGCTTCGACATGACAATGTCCATGCCCGCTGGCGGGATTCGAATCCGCAACCCTGCAATCCAGCGATCAGACGGAAACGCATGCCTCTGGCAGCTCGACCACCGGATCTGCCAGATATATGGATTATATAGACAGTCTTGTCTGTGTAATCCATATCTTACCTTATCACTTAGCTGTTTTATATAGATTAATGAGCAAAAACTCCTTGATTCCAAAAATTTTTGAACAGAATTCCAATATTTCAAATTTCTTTTATTATGTATTAGTTAAATTAGTTAGTTTATTATGTGTTAGTTATGTATTAGTTAGTATTAGGTCTATGCAAAGTTTCATGTATCTACCGTCATTTTTTTTGGCCAGAGTAAGTTTCATGTTGTCTGCCAATCAGTGTTTCTCCAACTGTAGTAAAACTACAGAAAATCTAGATTAACGTTTATAAGCACAAATAATACGATAATATAGCAAACAGCTGTTTCGAGTATAAGCTAGATCCTCCTTGTCAGGCGGGCGCAAATGAGCTCCAAAGGAAGACGTAGATTGGTTAAACGCCTAATACCTGGATTATAAGAGAACCAATAAGAAAATAGCATGAAGAACACTGTAGCCAACCCAGAACGAGAAGTAACACACACTTTTCATTTTCCGACCGTCCAAATAGTTGCTCTTAGTCCTCTGGACGAGTCGGGCGGTCTGGGTCTTCTACACTTTTCATTTCGATCCAACGACCCTACCATGCTGAAAACACCAGTTCTCGTTAGATCATCGAAGTCAAGCAGCATCGGGAGCGGTTAGTACTTGGGTGGGTGACCACCTGGGATCACCGCGTGCTGTCGCACATTTCAGGCGCGGTGGTTTGCACGCTGCCACAACTGCCGCCGTGTTCATGCGGAGTACGATCACGTTAAACATGTGGGTCCGTAAGTCCTTCCGAGAAGTTGGTGGTAGGGGAAGGAGGGTACGGTCCTTGTGGATGCCTCCCCCACTGGGTTCCGGTCTAAATTGGGTGGCACTTTCCGGCCGTCCAAACGGTTACCTTACACCTTTCAGGTAGGTCGGACGGTCTGGGTCTTAACAACAACACTATTCATTTCGGATTGGCTAGGCTACACTCTATGCTACTTTCTGATTGACTCTCTCTTAATCCAGGTCTTGGGTGTATAACGCCCTCCATTTCTTACTTTTGCACAAATTCCTATTTATGACCTTGATTTTGTTGATTCCCTGGCACTGACGAAGGGGATATAGCGTATTCTCAAAACAGCTGTATGCTGCATTATAGTGTATTTTGTGCTTATATATGTTGAAGTTTTCCTTATCCATCGCACAAAATGAATTTTATTTATCGATCTAGTAAAACTCTTATATCCTCTTTAGATTTTGCGGAAACGTTCGCTTTTGACTTTATATCCCTTGTGACTCCTCCATGAAATATTCCATTTAAATACCCCCTAAAACTCCTTTTACCATTCATTATATCTTTGAACAAAGTTCACGCTTTGTTGGGAATTATTTCAGAAGACCTATTTCGAGTTGGAACGGATAATATGCTCTATTTGTTGAAGCGAAATGCCAGGGATCATTAGTGCCTTTACATCTTTTACGGTTTAATAGAATTTCAGAATTTAAAACGGGTACCCCTTTGTAATTACTGCAATGGTAAATGGATAAATTTCACAGAAATTAGTACCAAACCTTGTGTTTCTTACTTGAAATTTAAATTTTAATTCGGGACAAAACTGAATGGTAAAATTTTAATAAAATTTTAAACAACAAAGATAAATCATGCATAAAGCATTTGTTATGAAACGCTTTCCAACTGAAATGTAATTTTAATTAAACATCTTTAAAATGTGATAGCGGTGATATTTCTTTAAATTAACACATTACAATAATTTATTTTACTTGAAAACATAAAAAACTCCATCTAAAAAGCCAATGCTATAAAATCGTATACTTTTCTACGTAAAATCCATTTATATCACTTATATTCCAGACTCCAGAGCTAAATAATTTTGCGTTATAAAGTCTGCAATTCTTTTACAACTCATCTTACAATCAGTTGCTTACATTCTGCTTCCATTAAAATTAGAATTCGTTATAGAAATAATCAAATTTTGATGATCATTTAAATTCAAAAATATTGTAATTACGTTGGCACAAATTATAGATGCACAGAAAATACGCAAAAATAAAGCAGTTTTGGGACGCATGCAACAGTAAAGATACATTTAAAAGAACTTTAAAAATCCCGATTGTTACATTGGGAAATAAAGATGGATGACATATTTAATTTGGAAGTGGGTCACGTGATCTCTTCATACAATATGGGTGTAATTATTACAGTGAAATCTCGTTAATGCGGAAAGTCAAGTGCCGCCGACTTTTGTCCGTATAAACGGAAGTACTCACTTAGAGGCGGACACATATTTCAGTGTTTTTGGAACTACATACAGTAATAACTAAAATAAATACTAGCATACGTACGTACTACGTATCATGAACGAATAATACTACATACTTAGAAAGCATTTACAACGAAACAAATAATGCAGTACTTACGTACATACAGTAGAAACTCGTTTATTTTCATTTAAAGAACGAACGTATTTTCCTTTTCCACATTTGGATTTTTTCCTGATTAAAGAAATGATTAATATTTTGCTGTTTCAGGTGAGGGAACGATCTTTTTCCTATATCGTTCTCCAGGTTCACAAGGCATTCAAAGGTTTGCTCTGCAACGTCGTCTTTTGACTGATAATATCGACGCAGAGATAGCTGTCAACATGTTCTGAACTTCATGTGTCGTCGGCGATGGAATTTCCCGAACTTCTTCTTCACTGACATTGGAGATTTCTTGCCTCGACTCTTGTGTTACTGCATTAATAATTTCCTCGTCAGAGAGATTATCCGAAAGAATCACCTCGTCATCAAAATTGACAAACGTGTTAGCAACAATTCCTTGTGGGATATCTCATCCAGCTGCAGTTACTGCATGGAAGGTATTTTTGAGCGTATCTGAGTCTTGAGTGATCATGTCTGATGTCATATCCCCACCTTATCCAAACCCTGAATGGTGGAAGCAGTTGGCGATAGTTGTAGCCAAAACCTCCTGCCAGGACCGCTGAAGTCATTGCATTGGTTGAAGAAAATTCACATTGGAAGTGGTGGAGTACTCGATAGTATAGATTGCATGTCTCAGAAGGATCCGCCGATAATGGCCTTTCAAAGATTTCCTAATGTATTAATCCATCGGTTGAAGCTCTGAAGTACAGTTGGGTGGGACAGAATTCATCTTCGCTGCTTTCAGCCCAGGAATTTGTGGAAGGTGGGCCGGGCAGTAATTCCACGAACTCTACCTTTCGTTTCTCTTTACAGAATCGTTTCTTTTATTCGCGAACATACTTTTAAAAAAATCCATTGTCATTCAGGCTTTTCAGTTTCCTTCATAATTCGTTTGGTAAACTTTTTACGCCTTTAAAGCACCTCGTTTTTAACACTTTACAACAAAGTTGAAAAGTGTTTATGACTTTGTTCATTCTGTCTGTCTGTCTGTCTGTCTGTCTGTCCGTTAGCACGATAACTGCCGTAAAAATGACTTAATCAAAATGAAATTTTAGTATGTTGTTCAGACGGTCTGTAGGACCTATGGGAATATAAATGAATAATATCACCCAATTAGTTTTGGATTGAACCCGGGTTGAAAAAATGAAATACATTGAGCCCTATGGGACCTAATTTTTCAAACATTTTTTAAGCGGATTTAAAATTCACAAATTGCTTCGAAAATTTTAGGCAATAGTCAAATTGTTCCATAAAATATATAAAAAAAAATTCAGTGAAATATATTTAGTAGTTTTTTAAATAAAAATTAAAATAATAATTACACATCTTATATGAAACGATCACGTGACCATGATATGAAACGATCACATGACCCACTTCAAAATGATATATGGCATCCATCTTGTTTCAAACTCGTGATTTTTTAAAGTTCTTTCTAATTCATATTGAGTGTTGTATCCGTCCTAAAACTACTTTATTTTTGCTTAAATTCTGTGCATCTACATACTAAAACAACACAATGATAATATATTTGAGTTTAAATTCTCATTCAAATTTGATTATTACTACAACTAAGCCTATTTTTCACCTATGTAAAATGTAAACAGCAAAATATGTAGAATGAGTTGTATTAGAATTACTGTATTTCTTTAACACAAAATAATTCAGGCCATGGAGTCTGCATGGCTAATATGAATGAAATATTAATTGATTTTATAAACAGAAGGACGATTAAGCATAAAAGTTTTTAGTTTATTAAGTTTTAAGCATAAAGTCTATGAATTGTAGCTCCATGGTCTTAATTTTTAAATAAAATAAATTATTATAGTATTGTGATGAATGAAATCCTGCTTTTATAGAGAGATCCAGGCGTGTTATTTTTTCTATGACGTCATTTGAATTTATTTCAGTTGTTTTCGATGAAGTTTTCAAATACAATAAATTATCGTAGTATTATGATAGTTTTAAAAATATTACCGTGGAATGTATTGCATTTTAGAGATATTTAAACCAGGCAATTTATATTTCAATGCCGTCATTTGAATGAACCCGGGTTCAATCCAAAACTAATTGCGTGATATTATTCATTTATATTCCCATAGGTCCTACAGACCGTCTGAACGACATACTAAAATTTCATTTTGATTAAGTCATTTTTACGGCATTTATGGTGCTAACAGACAGACAGACTGATTGAACAAAGCCATAAACACTTTTCAACTTTGTTGTAAAGTGTTAAAAAAGATCAGTTTCGTCCACATTGAATATGTTCCTTGCATCGTAGTCCTCAGAGAGGCAGGGCCAGATTTTTTTCCAGTTGCCTAATTCTTCCGCAGGTAGAAGTAAGCAACTTTTGGATTCTCCGCTCTCAGTACGAAAGCCGATGTTATGACCTTCCTTAAATCGAGTTAACCACCCTTCTCTACATGAAAAGCTTTCGATGTTTATCTGTTTTGTCATTTCTATTTCTTTAGCTCTTAAAATCGGCCCATTAATTCTCACATTTTCTGTTTGCACATGTTTAAACCATTAGATAAGCTCAGATTCAAGTTCTCTGGGTTTTGTCTCTCGAAACATGTTTCTTGACTCTGGAGTCTCACCAACAGTAAAACCGTCCAAAAATATTTTTTCGAGTTCATATAGCATTCACAGTAGTCTGCGGAAGTTCAAGTTCCTTGCTAACATCGATCTGCTGTCTTCCACTATCAATGAGTTTGATAATTTTTACTTTCTCCGTAATTGACAATGTATTCTTTTGACTAGAACTGTTTGCCAGAATAAAATGTTTGAAATTACACATTCGACTATAGAGAATTGCAATGCTTAAATATGTACTACGTAGATAAATTGATTGCACGATAAGGGAGTGTTCTACATCCGGTATCCTGTCACCTGGGAGAAGGCTCATAAAATGAAAGTGGTGAGGGGGGTCCAACCAAAACAGAGGAGGGCCAATAGACCCTCACACTGACACCAGTACAATGCAGTTTTATTCCACCATCTCCCCCCCCCTCCCCAACTGTTTTCAACATTGAATGTCCATATACCAAAATTAGGAATGATAGTTTGTCCACACTAATGAGGAATCCGCGTTAGCGGGTGCTGTATTAACGATATTTCACTATATTATAATTCATATCTAAAAAACTACCGAACATATTTTCATGAATTTTTTTATGCATTTTATGGAATAATTTGAATATTTCCTAAAATTTTTAAAGCAATTTGTGAATTTTAACTCCATTCAAAAAATGCTTGAAACTTAGATCCCGTAGGGTTCAATGTATTTCACTTTTCAACCCGGGTTCAATGGTTCAATCCAAAACTAAATGGGTAATATTATTCATTTACATTCTCAAATGTCATACAGACCGTCTCAAAAACGTACTAAAAATTCATTTTGAGAAAGTCATTTTTACGGCAGTTATCGTGCGAACGGGTGGACAGACAAATAGTCAAAATGAACAAACTCATAAAAACTTCCAACTATGCTGTAAAGTGTAAAAAATGATGAAATATCAAATATATTAAAAATATCAATTTCAATTTATTATGAATTGGATCTAATTTATTACTTTCACAACGCGGATAGTATTATATATAGGGAAATTGTTGCGAATGTTTCAAAATTTTAATTTCACTATTTACGACAGAAAAGTCTATGAGTTTTGTATGCAATATCTCAAGACGCAAGGGTGGGTTGCAAATACTAGTTGGTAAAATTATTACAATCAGTGAATACTGAAATCCTAGTGATTTTAAACGTGATTGAATGCTGGAGAAAGACAGAATTTTTTTAATATTTTTAACAAACGTAATTTAAAATTAGGATCTTGATAACTATTGAATAAGTAATCACGCTTTTTTATGAGAAAACGAATGAAAGAAACATTTAAACCCTAGTGTTAACCGTTCTAGGGATATTGCACTTTATCAAATGCATTTTGTATAAATATCAAATTCCCTTTAAATATATGCAATTACATGCAACATATCTGCGAACGTACAATTCATGATGCCAGTTGCTGTTTGTAATATTTTTGTCTTTTGATACCCAAGAATTCGTCAATAGTTACTTATTTCACATGGTATTATTTAAATGACAATAGCCTTCTAATGAATGTTTTACACGTAAATATGAATATGTGACGAAAAACATGCGTGATTCTTGCATTTTGAATTTTGGTATACTATTGAACAATTCTTAGCAAATAAACTGGATTGATGGCAGACATAAAGAAATAAAATTTTGCAGTGAGTCTAACAATGGAACTAGCCAGCCAGACTCTAAAATTAAGTGACGTTAAAACTGCATTTAATTTGTTTCGGCATCATAAAATTGCCACATTCGACAAACAAATTCCAAATCCCAGCTGGCCAGACTGACCTCTGGTAGTTACGTCTCAGTGTCTCTCTAGCAAATAAGGGTAATACAGCTACGGGGCTAACGCCAGTCAATGGGTCTAAAGCCTCCAGGATACGACATCGGAGGAAGAGCTACAAGATGACGAAAGAGATACTAAATATACAGAAAACACTTTTTAAAGATCTAGAGATGTACAGTCGCCAAAGGATGTCTCAAAACGTAAAATGATTAGGTGTTTACTAAAGAAGCTGAACATGTGCGCCATTTGAGCTCTAGTTTTAACCATGTATGCTGACAGATGTATGATATGCAGTGGAGATGTAATCAGGTATGAAACATTCATTCCACATGAGATACATTTTAATCAATGGTAAAAAAAAATGCCGCAAAAATTTGAATTTGTCATCCTACGAATTCCCGAAAAAGTTGGAACATAAAAAAACATATTTTCGTGATAGTAATTATTAATTTAAAAAAATGTTTTTGTAATTAAGAAATATAAAACAGGGTATTAAAAAAAAATAAAAGTAGGCATAATTCATTACTTGTCGTTATTTTAGTATATAATATATTTTTTTTCTTTTAGGATAATTAGCTTTCTTGAAGCCGAAGTGCGTAAAAAGTGGGTCATGTGCTAATCCACAACGACGATTGTTACGACACGATCTTCCAATTATTTTCACAATAGAATAAATGCTTGCGTTTGGACTAATAAGTTGTCCAAAAAAGAGCCAAACTGCAATTGTGAGACCATAATTCACGTAGGCAGGTTTATATATGGATTTATGATATCTAGGAGGTCAGACAAATTGTCACCAGACTGGAAGACGTTAATGTATTGCAGCCCTGACCCGAGAATTCAGCAATGCTGTAAATAAGGAGGCTTCAAGTACAGGTTTGGTCTAGCCAGATCAGTTACTGGAGGGTAAAGGAAAAACAATGGGATTGGTTAAAATGTTAACCAATAAGGAAGTATTACAGTGTCGCCCTGAGGTCAACCAATGCTCGCCGAAGAGCCATATCAGACCTCAGTAAAAGATATGTCAACCAGTAGAAGGTTCTACATAGCTACTACAGCGATATGTAAAAAGTCAGATCAAGAACAGATTCAGAGGTGTAAGATAGAGGTGGAGAAAATAGTTAGAGCATTTAAAGTCGATATAAACATGCATAAAGTTCTACAAAGAGATCAATAATAGATGAAAACATAGTTGGAGAGTGCGGATACAAATATGCATAAACGTCGGCACATGTGCATAAAGAGATGCATCAAGTTACTGATACAGTGAAGTGATGATGCGGTGGTTCAACAACCAATGACCTACTAACGTCTAACGGCAACAAGACAGCATGTGTTCAATAACATATATAAAAATGTCATATAGAGTGTTTAGGAATTTTTGTATGACTGGTCTCACATGTCCAATCTCCTCCGCAAATATATAATTGTAATCTAATTATGATTATAAGGTGCTTAATAAATATATATTTTAAAGATAAAATGGGTAAAGTTAATTGTATGGTATTATGGTAATACATTTTATTCCAGGAACTCGTACTAAAGATTTAATGGTGGGTTTTGATGCTGCACAATGCATTGTTTACGACTGTATGACATTTCGGCTATGTTCAAGATGTTCAATAAAATATCTGATTTGCATTTTTTCATTTTCTAGCACGACAGCAAAATTCAGCGAATTCATTTAATACCAAAAATATTGTGCTGTGGATCTTGGACGCCATTATGTCACTGTCAAAGAAGTAAAATCAGTGCATTATGCATGAAAATTCATGCGCTTTTCCCACTAGACACTTAGCCAACGGCCCTACCGTGCTGAAAACACAGGTTCTCGTTAGATCACCGAAGTCATGCAGCATCGGGCACGGTTATTACTTGGGTGGGTGACCACTGACCAACTGGGAACACCGCGTGCTGGTGGCACATTTTGGTCGTGGTAAACCGGTGGTTTGCGCGCTGGATTTGCACCATGCCACAACTGCCGCCGTGTTCATGGGGAGCACGATCACACGTGGGTCCGTAAGTCCTTCCGAGAGGTTGGTGTTAGGGGAAGGAGGGTATAGTCCCTGTGTAAGCCTTCACCACTGGGTTCCGGTCTAAATTGGGTGGCACTTTACGGCCTTCCAAACGGTTACCTTACATCTTTCTGGTGGGTCGGACGATCTGGGTCTCAACAACAACACTAGACACTTATACTTCTGTTACATAAAAAGCATTGCGTTTTTAATAGGTTTCGAAACTTAAACAAGCAGGTTTCAAAACCATCATTACACTTTAGAAAATATATACGATTCTATACATGATAACTCAAGAATTAAAGCTTATATTATTACTAAATTTCATATCTAAATACATTGAGGTCATTACTAAAACTAGAAATAATTGTTTTTTGTTTATGGTAGTAACATGAATAGAATGTGAAATATTCTAAATCTAGAACTTTCGTAATGTTATTACTTATGTGGAACAATGTTTATTTCTGCATTCATAGGAGGAGTTAAGCCAATATAGGAAACACAAGAGATTGATTGGACATATTATAACACAGTAATGGCCAGTGTTTCTTTAATGTCCGGGAACAGGATTATCTGATCATTCGCCCAATTTTAGCGGACGGATCGTGAACCATTCTACCGTTACATAACGTTACCCTGGTGCACCACGAGGATAAGTGTTGTTGTTGTTGTTGTTGTTGAGACCCAGACCGTCCGACCTACCAGAAAGGTGTAAGTTAACTGTATGGACGGCCGGGAAGTGCCACCCAATTTAGACCGGAACCCAGTGGGGGAGGCATCCACAGGGACCATGCCCTCCTTCCCCTACCACCAACCTCTCGGAAGGACTTACGGACCCACATGTTTAACGTGATCGTACTCCGCATGAACACGGCGGCATTTGTGGTAGCGTGCAAATCTAGCGCGCAAACCACGGGGATACCGCACCCGAGATGGCCAACAGCACGCGGTGCTCCGAGGTGGTCACCCACCAAGTACTAACCGCGCCCGATGCTGCTTGACTTCGGTGATCTAACGAGAACCGGTGTTTTCAGCACGGTACGGCCGTTGGCCCACGAGGATAAGTGTGTCATATTACACTCTAAACAACCACCGCAGCAGTCATGCCCGCAGTTTTAATTCGAACCCACAATCACACGAAGTCCTTTTTTAGTCGTAGTCAAATCTTTTTAAATGATTACGACTAAAAATTACTACGAAATGCTAAGAATTATAATGCTGTAACATATTATATATACAGATGGATAGCTTATACTTAGTGTAAGACGTCATTTTCAATTTTATAATATATTTTGTATATAACTGTGCCATCAGTGAACAGGCGCATTATTGTGCAAATCAACATAACACGATTCGACAATATATTCAAATGCGACTCATCTAGTACTTTACGCCTGGCCACAAGCTCAAGACCATAAACTTACTCTTAAGCGTAAAGGACTCTTTCGCATTATGTGTCAAATCGGGGCCGTGGGTTACCAGATTGCAGATGTTAATGGAAAAAAAACACAGAACACACATTCAAACGTTCAAGTCGTATGTTCAACGTATCTCACCTCGCCAAAACAGACGTCCACCAGAAAGATTCTGAAACCGACGGAAAGGGATCGTCATCAAGAAAACAATTATTGAACTTTACAAGTGTAAAATTCTCAAATTTTTTGACCGTATAAGCCACCATTACGATTTTATAAATATTTTATACATAGCACTTCACTCAATAAGTCTCCGGTCTGACACATATATGGCAACACTCTTGACAGATCCATATGATTTCTGGATAGTACCAACCTTCCAACGATACGTGTCAAAATTTCATGACATTCTAACAATTAGTTTACAAACTACAGTGGTTTTAGTGACCCCAGTTTTGTAATTTTCAAAACAATGGATAAAAAATAATTTTCATGTGTTGATTAAACATTGTTGTTTGATGGGGAAAATATTGTTGAAGCCAAACAGTGACTTGATAAGCATTATGAAGACTTTGCACCAGTGAAATCAACTATTATTGACTGGTATGCTGAATTTACAAACACCGATGTCTTACAAACACCGATGATGCTGAGCGCTCTGGTCTCCCAAAATCGGCAGTTGTTCCAGAAAACACAAAAAAAGTCCACAAAATAGTTTTGAAAGACCGTAAAGTAAAGCTCCGTGAGATAGCGGACACCTTAAAGATATCAAAAGGTAGTGTGTTTACAATTTTACACGAAAATGTGAGCATGCGTAAGTTGCTTTCGAAGTGGGTGCCGCGTTTGCTCACACCGGACCAAAAACAACAAGACATGCCCCGTGTCACAAGTCGATGAAAATGATGGTTACATTATATGAATTACGCTTCGAATTTCTTCCTCACCCACCGTACTCTCCAGATCTGGTCCCCAGTGACTACTGGCTTTTTGCAAACATTAAAAAGATGCTCGAGGGAAAGAAAATTTGGCTCAAATGGAGAAATGATGGCCGAAACTGAGGCCTATTTTGAGAGCAAAGACAAATCGTTCTACAAAAAAGGCATCGAAAAGTTAGAGGAGCGTTGGAATGAATGAATCACTCTTGAAGGAGAGTATGTTGATGAATAAAGTCGAATTTCTAAAAAAAAACTGTTTTTCTTAGTTAGACCGGTGACTTATTGAGTGATGTGGTAACTGTTTCTGGCGGACCTTATGCGGGTACATATGATTATAAATAAATTAGTTTAGATTGTAATCTTCTAGCACCATCTAGGACATCAATCGCTGATCGATAAAAAATTATGAAGTTTTCACAAATGTTTTAAAAAATAATTACTGTAAGCGATTATTATCGTTGCTCCAAATACAATATATTCATAAAATTTCAATTTAGAATTTAGATAACGTTCTATGAGCTCTGGTTGAGTATTTTTTCGAAATACAATAAGATTTTATAATCGTATATTATAAAATCGGCATTTTTAGATGCATTGTTGATATTTTTATTCGGTTTTGTATGAAAATTTAAAAACGAAAATATTATCTTTCTCTTAAGGTAGATCAATAAGTATGGAAATGCGCCAATTTAACAAACACTTTAAAACGATATAGTAAAGACAACCAAGTTGTTTGCTAAAAAAAATTATCTTTAATATTAGCACCATCTATGCAGTACATTAATTTATAACATTGAATTACAAATCCAGAGCGCTGTCGAATGCCACTACGTCTTTCATTAGTGCCAATGCAAATTATTTGAGATGTGACGAACATAAACTCTTACTTGTATAAGTGCTGATGTATAAGTGCCCATGTATAAATGATCATGTATGACTCATGTGCTGTGTATACTCATATTCTGTGTATAAATACTCACGTTCTGTATATAAGTGCTCATGTTCGTCACATCTTAAACAATTTACCTTGCCACTGATAAAGTTCGTAGTGAGGACGTCAAAAAGCGCTCTTTGTAATTTAATGTTGTAATTTAATATAGTATGTCACAGCTGGTGCTTATAGTAAAGAACTTTTATAGCAAATAACTTGGTTGTCTTTGCTATATCGTTTTGAAGTTTTTAAGTTAGAGTTGAAATTTTAAATACGTGCATATATAGACAAATGTACCTTTAAAAAACCCATTCCTTACATATCTAGTACTTTTTATATACATTTAATTTCAAAAATTTTACTCATATGCACCGATTTAGTTACCGTGAGAGTATATATATACTAATTGCCAAGTTTCCGTCTGTCTGTCCGTCTGTCTGTCTATCACGCCTTTTTAGGCACTTCCCGAATAGATAGAGACTTGAAATTTGGTATGCGGCTCGATCGTTCGATAAAACCCCTTGGAAAAATCGAATTTTCCGAAAATGTTCCCTAGAGAGGGTGCTTCACACCCAAAGGTTCTATCACCGAAACGTTCTACCACCAAAACGTTCACCTAAGACGGATATAGTTTTTCAAAAATGTTCGCTTAAGGGGGTGCTCCAAAGAAAAACGTCCGAAAGGTGAATTGGAAAATGAAACATGCTTTGGAATGAGATAAAAATTTCAAATTTAGTGTACTGGTAGATAATTTAGAAGGAAGAAAGTGTACAATTTCAGTTTTCCAATTGTTTCTAATTTAGGGGATGCCGCACATCAAAATATTCGATTTTCGGAATAATTGAGAAATGCCACTTTTAAAACGTGATAGAGGCTTGATATTTGGTATATGGGCGAATCATCTGATAGAAAACCCAAGAAGAATGGAGTATTTCAAAAATTTATATTTAAGGGGGTGGATACTCCACACAAAAACATTCGAAAGGAGAAATCATGGAAAAAGCATGCTTCTCGATGAGATAGAGACTTCAAATTTGGTGTACGGGTAAATAGTAGGAAAGGAAGAAAGCATGCAATTTCACTTTTCGAACATTTGCTATTATAGAGGGTGCCGCTCATTAAAATATTTGATTTACCGAACAAATGAGAAACGCATCCTTTATAATGTGATAGAGGCTTAGAATTTAGAGTATGGTATCATCATTTGATTAAAAAACCAAGATGAATACCGCTTTTCAAATATGTTCGTTTAAGGGGGTGCTATACAGAAAAACGTTCGAAAGGTGGAGTGATAGGAAAAAACATGTTTCACGATAGATATTTCAAATTTAATTTGGTGTACGGGTAGATAGTTTGAAAGGAAGAAAATGTGCAATTTCAGATTTCAAATATTTTCTTTTTTAGGGGGTGCCGAACACCAATATGTTCGATTTTCCGAATAAATGAGACAGGCTTCCTTTTAAACGTGATAGAGGCATGGTATTTGGTATATGGGTCAATCATTTGATAAAAAACCAAAGCCGAACAGAGCTTTTTCAAAATGTTCTTTATGGGTGTGCTTCACAGAAAATGTGGGAACAGGGGTGCAGAAATGGGTGGGAACAGAAATGGGTGTGCTTCACAGAAAATGGGTGTTCTTTCGAAAGGGGAAATGATAAAACAGCATGTTTTGAGATGAAATAGATACTTTAATTTGGTGTACGCGTAGATAGTTCGGAAAAAAGGAGTGCGCAATTCAAGTTTTCCAATATCTTCTTTTTTAAAGGGTTCTGTATACCAATATATTCGATTTGCCGAATAAATATGAAACGCGAAATATTCAAAAATTTACATTATTCAGGGGTTGCTTATTGCGAGACCGTTGATTTTCAACGGATATTCGGCTAGTTAAGTTACTATTGTTTTATCAGTTTAGGAAGTATATACACAATTTCCTGTCAAATTACAAAAATCTTCATTACACGGTGTAGAGTTCTAATTTGTTTTAAAGACACCTCGATTCATCGAGGTAAACATAATCTAAACCATGATACTGAATCTTGACGTGCTAAATTTGCATTGACTGTTATTAAATATTTCTATGTGTCAAGTGACCATGAATACCGTTCAGTTCCTAGAAGACAGAAGGAATGGTATTGTTCACAATACCGTTTCCAATTAATATATTAGTGAATAATGAGAAAATTCAGGAAGTTTCATTGATAGAAATTGATATATTTGTTTGTGCTAGATTTCAGCTGATAATTAATGGTAAAATAATATAAATATTATTGGTATTTCAATATATTTTAGATATATAGGGTGTCCCCAAAACAATGACCTCGGCTTTTATTCCTTAAATATTGATCTTAGACATATATAATAAATTACAAAGTTGTGTTAAAAAAAGGTACATAATTTTATGAAATCGAAAAACATTTTTCAGTGGATTAAATTTGAAGAAATACAAAATTTAAATTTTTGTATAGCCCCCGTAGAAAAATATTTTCAATGAATAAAATGTGCCCCGTACACTAATAAGGTGATGGACAAAATTTCAGCATTTTATCATAAAAAGTCCCACAGATATGTTTAAACAAAATTGGTGAGGGATTAATCACAAAATAAAATGTAAATGTTTACAACAAGAGTGCATATTACGTAACGCAGAAATGCATCATAGGCAAATAATATCTGCCTCTTATATTTAATAGATCTTTGGCTTGGATGAAAAACATTTTGAACAAGCTCTGTAATCTTTGTGTAAAGTTATTATTTCTACACAGTGTAGATACTGTTGTACCAATAAATAACAAACTTATTATTTATTTATGTAATCATTGTTTTATTTCGTAATTTGTGCATGACTCCTAAAACTCCCTACCAAATAAAAACGAAAATTGAATTAAAAGGGCAAATTCAGTGTTATTTTGTGCAATTAAACTCAATTAAATGAATTATTAATATAGAAGTACAGAGGACATGAATGTGAGTCTGCAGGAAAAGTCATGTGCTGCCCTCATCAGATTTTTAATACAGTAGCATAGGAAAATATTTGACATAATCACGCATAAAAATTACGAGACCAGATCTGAGAAATATGTACTGAGACAGTTTTATGTTTGTATTTATAATGTCTGTAATGTTTAACAATATCATCAAACTTAAGGACGCCAATTTATGGCACCTTGACCCGAAAGGTCAAAGTATTCAATAAATCTTGGAGGCCAAGATGAAGTCACGAGAGTGATTAAAAATGTTAACGAATTATGGAAGATGTCTGGGCGCGTTGTCCTGAGGTCGACCAATCGTAGCATAAGGGGCGTTACAGACCGCAGGCAAAAGAGGAGGCAACTAAGAGATGTTATTCAGAACTTCTACCAGAGAAAATAAATACAACTTCTACACGAGAATTGAGATGCAATGCAGACGATAATTTCTACGAGAATTCACAACGACTGGTACGTCAGAACAGAGGCAATGAAGAATGACAATATCATGATATACAGTTGGTCCAGAAGTGTTCGAGATTAACACTTCTGGCAGTGCGATATGATCGACGAGTACGAGTTGGAGTACACTACCGCGAGTTGGTTCCAGTACAATATGATCGACATTAAGTACGAGTTGGTGACAAAGTCAAAAGGTAGATTTGAAGATATATGTTCCTATCAATAATTGTTGAAGCTCATCAAATGATTTTAGATATTTTTAATTAACTGGTCTCACATTTGCTCTCTCCGCCGCAATTAATATGAATAACTGTTGTAATTAATTTAATAAGTAATCCATGTTGTTAACAAATGATTTTATTTTAAAGTTAAAATGGTGCAATTAATTATGGTAGTATGTTAATATTTCTATTCCAGGAACTCGCACTGGAGATAAATAAGGTGAGTTAACGCAATAGTTCGTGTATCAGCTCAACGTTAATTAAGTTCAATGAACTTCAACTTTTATTATTACATATGCACCACCAAAGTGTTTATTTATGGCTCAATGATCCAGAGACTTTAACGTTTCAATCATTCATGTAAAAAATAGCCTCGATGCAAGATTCTTATTCGTGACGTCATTGGTCCCTTCGGGAAATAAGTTACCCGTCTACCTATGGGTACATTGGCAAGTATAGTATCAAACGAAATATTTTTTCAAGCCCTTTAAACTGAAGGGTAACATGTTATAATTATAATCATTTGGACTGTTTTTTCAAAAGGTTTCTTGTAATATGTGTAAAAAACAAAGCTACTAAAATGAATTTTATTATGGGAAAGTCGAGATAAACCACACTCCAGATAATTTATTTTGCCGTCAAAGCAAATAACGGCAGAAAAGTGTAAAATATATAAAACCGATCAATGGATAGTGATATCTGCAGTGGGAACATGTGTTAAGCTTTAGACATTTACATGGGCGTTTCTAGAGTATGAAGTGCATATGAAATGGTTTTCTAACACCACCCGCCTATGTGCCTTTGTGATTCTAAAATCACCGGATGCATGCACTTATCCTAATCAATATTATTAATTACGATAATAACCACTAATTTATAATAATAAAGGACGATGTCTGTATGTTTGTCTATTCGTCTGTTCGTTAGACTATGTCGCCTGTAGTGGGAAATATATGCGGCGTACGGATATGAAATTTGGTACACAAGTACTTCATGACCCGAAAAGGGACACATCACTGTTATTTTTAAAATTCGAATTAGATGTTTAGCTATTTTATAGTTTAAGGGGGCATAGGACCTTTAAACAGTCGAAATTCATTGAAAATAGAGCTATCTTTACAATTTTTTAATTTCAACCAGGTGTATCCCAGATGTTCAAATTTTTTTCTCTAAACATATAGAAAACCTTTCTTACTACACAAATTTTACTGAAGTCATATAATTATATGTACATTTTATATTGTTTTTTAAAATTTATACAATTTTGACAGACATAATGGTGTATGTAGCAGCCGCGCGCAGGATATTTCAAATAATATTATACTTATGGACTTCAATTTGATAATAATATATTTATAACTATTACATCTTTAATTTGTACACACTTTTTAAAATTTTGAAATAAATTTAATATTTTTAAAATTTAAACAAAATGAAATTTTCATTTTCAGTGTTAAAAAACATGAAATAAACTTCTTCACAATTATTTTTTTACTATTTATGGTGAATTTTTGAAGTACAAATTATATATATGGATGAAACAAGTAAGTCCAAAAAATTTGAAAGTGATTGGTTAAATATATTTTAAGATATGTTGCGCGCAAGGGCTAAAATCACATATCTGAGAAAAACAGCTTTAAAGTTTAAAAATACATTCAGTGTTACTTATTATCTTATTTTACACCTTAAAATGCCTTTAGTTCATAAATAGCACCTTCCTATGTCTGTTATGTAAGAAAAATCAAAAATTTTCTGCCTTTTAGGGGCTACTTGAGCTCTATATGTTGCTTCGGAAACTCGAACGGTCGTTTCGCGCAGTAGTTTCTTGTTAGTCAGATGAAGCACGTTTACTAAATTTTTACTTATTTATGAGGAATTTTTATCTATAAATTATGTATATAGATGAAACAAGTAAGAGCAAAAAATTTGAAAGTGATTGGTTACATATATTTTAAAATATATTGCGCGCAAGTGTTAAAATCACATATCTGAGAAAAACAGCTTTATAATTTAAAAATGCTTCAATGTTACTTATTATCTTATTTTGTACCTTAAAATGCCTTTAGTTCATAATTAGCACCTTCCTATGTCTGTTATGTAAGAAAAATCAAAAATTTTCTGCCTTTTAGGGGCTACTTGAGCTCTATATGTTGCTTCGGAAACTCGAACAGACGTTTCGAGCAGTAGTTTCTTGTTAGTCAGATGAAGCACGTTTACTAAATTTTTACTTATTTATGAGGATTTTTTATCTATAAATTATGTATATAGATGAAACAAGTAAGAGCAAAAAATTTGAAAGTGATTGGTTACATATATTTTAAAATATATTGCGCGCAATTGTTAAAATCACATATCTGAGAAAAACAGTTTTAAAACTTAAAAATACTTCAATGTTACTTATTATCTTACTTTGTACCTTAAAATGCCTTTGGTTCATAATTAGCACCTTCCTATGTCTATTATGTAAGAAAAATCAAAAATTTTCTTCCTTTTAGGGGCTACTTGAGCTCTATATGTTGCTTCGGAAACTCGAACAGACGTTTCGTGCAGTCGTTTCTTGTCAGTCAGATGAAGAACGTTTACTAAATTTTTACTTATTTATGAGGATTTTTTATCTATAAATTATGTATATAGATGAAACAAGTAAGAGCAAAAAATTTGAAAGTGATTGGTTACATATATTTTAAAATATATTGCGCGCACGAGTTAAAATCACATATCTGAGAAACCCGCTTTTAAGTTTAAAAATATATTCACAGTTATATTCAGTATATATTCAGAGTTATCGCAGTTCGGCTTTGGCTGTAGTTTATAATACATCCTGCGTTATATCTAATGTAGCATCAAAATGCACCAGACGCATAAGTAATTCCTTCCTCTTCCTCTTGTCGTTGAAAATCAAATGTTTTCTGCCTTTTACGAGCTTTTCGAACTTCATATGTACTGCTAGAGGCTCGAAAATCTGCTTCGTGTATCTTTTTCTTATCACTCTGGGTTTTCAGCTTTCTCAAACGAGTTCCCATTATTTTTTACCTCCCCCCCCCCTTCAGACGGGGGAAGCAACAGTGGTACAAATCTGTCTTCCGAATAATCCTGTGGTTACCATTGCGTCAGTGTACCTCCCTCCGAGGTGCAATAATGCTGGCCTGGCTATTATGAACCTTTCTTCCCTATTCAAAATGTCCGCCCATGTGATAGTTGCTGGTGATTTCAACGCTAAACACTAAGCCTGGGGGTGCCCATCGGCGAATCCTCGTGGCCACACACTTAAGCGCTGGGTCGACGAGCAAAACTTCGATGTTGTAGCCCCAGGTGACCCTACCCACTTAAATAATATTCTCGACTTCGCCATCACCAGCAACATCCCCTATACATATCACATGGAAGTAAGTGATGAACTCCCCTCTGATCATCTCCCCATCCTGTATTCCATAGAAATGAATAACTTCTCCCTTGTAACCCCGGCCAAGCTAAAAACGAGCTGGTCGCGGTACAAGGATATACTTACTAGAACCCCCCCCCCCCTCCTTGCAAAGTCAAACTGGACGACGGACCTTGTGGATGCGGAGGTGGATAAAATTGGAAGTATCCTCAAGGAGGCCTACTCTGCATCCTCGAGGCCCAAGACCGACAAGGTCAATCACTACAAGTTGCCGCCCGGAATACAGGATTTGATCAGAGACAGGAACCGACTCCGGAAGGAGTGGCAGGCCAGCCGTGATCCTGACCTTAAACGTGAGCTAAACTTCCTCAGAGCGCAAGTTGGCTCACGTATTAATGCATTTACAAGTGCAAGATGGAACACATATGTAGAGTCCTTAACGACTCAAGACAACACCATTTGGAGGGCTACCTCACGTATTCGTAGGCACAAAACTTACATTCCAGCCCTTAACGGCCCAGATGGCAGGGCAATTACCAACGCACAAAAGGCTGAGCTGCTTGCAGACAGTCTTAGAAGACAGTTTGAACCTCACCACGATGTAATCGATCCTCGGACGGTTGCATTGGTGGATCCCATGGTTGAACAATTCATCTCCACACCTTCTGCAAACACGCTCAGAGTGGTCAAACACTCTGACATTACCCCCTATATTCGAAAACTGAAGAGTAATAAAGCGCCTGGGAGAGACCTCATCTCTACTAATATGCTCAAGAACCTCTCTAATACTTATGTTTCGTATCTCGTCAACCTCTTTAATATTCTTCTCAGTCTGGACTATTTTCCTCGGGCTTGGAAGGTGGCCATTGTGGCCCCCCTCCCCAAGCCCGGCCTAAATCATTCTGATCCTTCTAACTTTCGCCCTATTTCCTTGCTTTCTGTCCTCTCTAAACTTTTCGAGTATGTCTTGGTCGGGCATCTGGATGAGTTCTGTAGTCTGAAGGACCTTATCATCCCTGAGCAATATGGTTTCAGGAGCAGGCACTCCACTCAGCATCAGTTGCTCAGAGTCGCAGAACTCATTCATGATGGTCGATCCAGGCATCTCAACACCACTGTCATTTTCCTGGATATCCAGAAAGCCTTTGATAAGGTATGGATATCTGGACTCCTCTTTAAACTTATTGCTCTACACTTTCCTGCTCATCTTATTAAGATCCTCCACTCTTACCTAACAGAGCGTAGCTTTGTGGTAAGAGTGTCTAACTCTCTCTCCTCCCCCAGGAATATACTCAGTGGGGTCCCGCAAGGGTCTCTTGTCGGCCCCAAGTTGTTCAACCTATACATTAATGATCTTCCACGACTCCCCGGTGTCACTTTAGGCCTATATGCCGATGACACGGCCCTGATTGCACAACATAAACATACACATGTCGTGCACAAAACGCTTCAGGATTACCTGGACAAGATGACGCAATGGTTAAAAAACTGGAGGATAAAAGTCAACGTCGCCAAGTGTGCTGCCGTCAGTTCCCCCCCCCCCCCCTCGTCGAACCCCCGTCACTAATTTAACTTTAAACAACGAGCCCATTCCCTGGCAATCTAGCTACAGGTACCTTGGAGTGTACTTGGATTCCAAATTATCGTGGAAACTTCACATTTCTGAAACATGCCAGAAAGTGAAGTCTGCACTCGCCCTCATGCGCCCCCTCTTGGCTGGGAACAGCCGCCTGTCAACTAGAAATAAGTTATTGCTGTACAAAGCCTGCATACGTCCAATTATGACGTACGGATCTCCTATTTGGGGAACCGCAGCGGAGACTCACCTTAGGAAGCTTCAAGTTGTGCAAAATATTGCACTTCGTTCGTTTGTTAGGTTGCCGAGTTACGTCCGGCTGGAAGTTCCGCATAGAGACCTCAACATTCGACCCTTTTTAGAACATGTTCAAAATTTAGCTCAAAAGTTTCTCAGAGGTCTCAGTGGAGTAAGCAATCCCACGTTAGATAGCATCCCGGGGTATAACCCGACACACCCAAAGGCGCGTAAGCGTCCGAGTTCGTTGCCGTGGCGTCGCCCCAAGGATGCATTCCTGCGCCCCCCACGGGGCCGCCGTATCTAGCATTGTTTTGCAGCTCCCCCCCACGTTTGTAGTGGCTTCAGAACTCTAGTTTAACCGTGCCCCTCCGTGCTTTTGGGAACTCGCGTTGTTTCGACGAACCTTTTTTGTAATGTTCGGTACCCCCCCTCCCTGTCTCAAGCTCAAGGCCCTGCGTCCCTCGGGGCGCCCCTCTTCTACCCCTCCTTTTATCTTGCTAGGCGCCCGCTTAGGCCCTAGTCCTTTCTCCTCCTCTGCAGACTTGGGGAGGGGCCCGACTTCGGTTGAGCCCCCCCCCCCCAAGCACTCCTTCAGATGTAAATTCTGTCACATATGTTTCCTTTTTCGTATCTCTTTTCCTCTTCGTCCGGAGTTTAAAGGGGGAAATTCTTTCCCCTCCTGGGCACTCCGTAAAACCCCGTCCTTGAGTCCTTGAGTTTTTAAATGTGACCTGTGCATTCAAGTTTTTCAACCGCTATTTCATTTCCATATGGTTTGCTATTCGATATTTGTGAAAATGTTTTCGTATCACCATCACCAATATAAAATTTGTACTGAACACCATGGTCTTCAATTGATCTGTTGAATATGCGTAACATTCCATTTTTCCGGCACTACCCGAATGGTTTTTTGAACACACTATTTTATGATTCTTTTTCCACTAACCTGTATAAACCCTGTCCTATACATCGCATAGAAAACACAGCTCTTCTGTTTATTTCTGGAATATTTTTCTTAACACCAAGCATTTTTGTATTTTTCACAGACTTTAGTTCATCACAGCTATCACAATATACAAGAAATGTGGATGCTAAACCCATTGAAGATTTTTCAAGTATATTTATTGTTCCATGACATATTTTACAGCACAAAACATTTGTAAGCTCCTTGAAAAGTACTGATATATTAACCATTCTATATTCATGTTCTTCAGATGAAATATACGACTTATCAACTGAAAGTTCATCTTTTGAGCTGAACAGTTTTTTACTTGAAGCACTTAGCTTAGGCATAGAATCAACATTTTGCCGTTCGAACACTTTCGGATTGTTTTTGTTTTTAATTACATACATATTTCCTTGAAAACGCCTTCTTTTCGTTCTTTTACCAGAACGAGATTTAGTTGCCGGTGTATCCATTATTAGAAAGCAAAAAGCAAAAAGTTTATATTAAAAAATTGCACCAAACAGTCTTGTACGTTGAAGTTTACACAAATAAATATGCAAACGTGAAGAAGTTTGTAATGTATACTTATAAAATAGATTAACTGTATTTTAGTTCAAAGTTCTTATGCTTAAACAACATAAATGCAGAAAATCGATCGTAAAAAGTAAGAAAATATAATGAAAAGAAATTGCGAAACTCAGAAGAAATTCTCCACGTTGTAAACAAGTTAACAGCGCTAGAATATAAACAAACTGGGCTGAGCAGTTCAGTAGAGGTGAGTAGTTGCCTTCCTACTGCTGTAGAAATAATTAAATAAATAATTAAGACATGGTGGTGGAAAAAGTATGAGATTTACGTGACACATCAGCAAACTGCAAACATAAACAAACAGTGATGTCCCTTTAAAAATGGCGGCGATGGCTGACATGAAAAAATTTTCAAAAGTGTATGTTGCATAAAAGCTCATAACTTTCGAAATAATGAGAATTTTTGAATGCGGTTTTTTGCCACGAACTAACTAAGTTACAAATAAAATTATATGTCACATTCGCGGTGTTGTGAATATCGTCGTTACTCGCGTTTAATGGCATTTTTAAAATCAATTAGCAATATGATAACACTTTTCTTCAAAATTAACTTGCTGCAAAAATATCATTTGCATAATGGTATCTCTATGAGAGGTTCGTTTTCTGTTAATATCATGGCAACCTCTAGTCCTAGAAATTCTTCTAAATATGAACAAAATTCAAAGCAGGACTATTTTAAGGCTATTCACAAAATTTCATGAAATTCGTGCAACCCTTCTCCTGATATGATGAGACAAACACACAACACACAAATATAAATAAAGACATGTTTTCAATTTTATTTACATATGTATAATTTTCTTTTACTGCTTTTCTTATAATGAAAATGCAAATAATAAATATGTGTAGATTAAGTCTTTCAAAGGCAGGGAAACAACTAACAATCATAAAAATGTCAGTTTCATCTTATATTATGATTCATTTTGTTTAACAATGTATGTTGCTTAACGGTGATAATAATCATCTTCGTTAATAAATTGATTCTTCAGGCCTTGTCCCGTAATATTGTTTTTCCTTTTCATTGCCCAGGCAACCGTCCATGGCACCAAAAGGACGTAAAGCAGTTACTAAATTGGTTTATCCTGTCTGAAATTATTTTTGCCCCTCCATTTTGTCCTCCTCCGTTGGGAAATTCGAAAAGTTGGTTCTATTAGATTCCGTCCTGTAGTCTATACTATAAATATGCAAGGATTCTGCCTTATAGGATAGCCAGGGACTTCTGGAGCGTTTGGAAATACTTTTTTAAAAACATTTACTTTTTTCGTCCAGGCCAGGAATTAAAATCCCAACTCTGTGGGAACCTGTTAAGACTATAAATATTCAAAGATTCAGCATTTGATGTAAACCTATGCTCCTTCCCTGGGTGACACGTGCCGTGGTAGATACATAAAATAACCAGCAATCCAGCTTTCTTGTCATCAAATTTCTTTTGGAGAGTCAGAAAATATATTTCAAACGCTCTATATTTTCCCGTCTTCGGGCATACAGCTTCATTAGGTTATCTTTTGCTTTCAATACTACAAAACTACAAAACTTCCGTGCTATAGGTCACAGAGAGAGGGGAGAGCTATGGTCGGGAGTGTCTGGAAAGGAAAAAAAACATTATACAATTATTACGTAGATAAAAAAATTCTCTCAAACAGCTGATTATCTGAAAATTATTATAATAGATCATATATATGTTATTATATATAATATTATACAGGATGTCCTGAAAACATTGACCTCGGCTTTTATTCCTTAAATGTTGATCTTAGACATATATAATAAATTACATAGTTGCGTAAAAAAAGGTGCAGAATTTTATGAAATCGATAAAAATATTCAAGGTGTTAAATTTGAAGAAATACAGAACTTAATTTTTATACGACCCCCGTACAAAAATATTTCCAATGAGTAAAATATGTCCCATTCGCTAATAAGGTGATATGCAAAAGTTCAGCATTTTATCATAAAAAGTACCAAATATATGTTTAAACAAAGTTGGTGAGGGATAAATCATAAATTTAAATGTAAATGTTTACAGCAAGAGTGCAAATGACGCAAAGCAGAACTGCATCATAGGCATATACTATCTGCCTCTTGTCTTTAATGGATCTTTGGCGTGGATGGAAAACATTTCGAATAAGTTTAGTAATTTTTGTGTAAAGTTGTTTTTCCACACAGTGTATATACTTTTGTAACAAAAAATAGCAAAATTATTATTTATTTATATAATCATTGTTTTATTTCGTAATTTGTGTATGACCCCTGAAACGCGATCTGCCGACATGATTTTTCTCCTCTGAGAACCCATGTCGATGCATCGAAAAGTGGTTTAAGTCAACATTTTTGTCTTTCATATCTATGGGACTTTTTATGATAAAATGCTGAAATTTTGTACATGACTTTATTAGCGTATGGGACACATTTTACTCATTGGAAATGTTTTTGTACGGGGGCCGTATAAAAATTTAAATTTTGTATTTCTTAAAATGTCCCTTGGAAATTTTAATCGATTTCATAAAATTCTGTACCTTATTTTATGCAACTTTGAATTTTATTATATATGTCTAAGATCAATATTTAAGGAATAAAAGCCGAGGTCAATGTTTTTGGGACACCCTGTATATTATATTGCATATTTATGTTAAACTTTCTGTTTAGTAAATGTATTTGGGTGCAGTTAATTTCTAATCTTTAATTCTGGTGATAGTTCCGTATTCACTCCTTGCATTAATTACCTAAGAATTTTATATTGCTTTCATTCAAAACTTTAAATGCCGCTATAAATTGTATTATATGCGTAAGTACTTTGGCAAAGACTGTCTATTTTAATATATTTTGCCATAATAGGACGAAATGGGAAATTTATTAAATTTCTGGGTGTGCTATTTCTGTCCTTTATCACCATAATAATTTTAACAAGTCATTAAGAAATGCTATTAAACGTTCTTTTTCATTATATTTATGTGTAAGGAAGTTTACTCTGATAAGGATTTGTTCATTCTTTGCAACAGTAGTTGCATTTTATATATTTGAATTTCATTTATAATTTTTTACTTTGGTTATGATATGCTTTGTATACATTGTATATTTTTGAAATTTTAATCACTTTGCAATTTAAGTACCATAAAATTATCACTATTCAGTTTGTTACATGTATTTTTGAAATAAGTATCTTATTGGCCATAAATTTATAAACTAATTAAATAAAATATAGGACGAATAATTTGCAGCTGGTTTTTAGCTTAAATGTAATCAAATTATGAGCATATCGGCGTAATTGTTTAAATATCGTAAAATCAGTAAGTATTAACACTTGGTCAGTATATGATTGAATATATATAAAACTCACAGGTCAATAAAATTATCTATTATCTGTGATTAATATGTATAGAACATTGGTTTTAATGTCTGTAAAACAAATTTTGATAATTATGCTGTAAATTTAAGTTAATGACATTGAAATTTTAGAGATAATTACTTTTTTTCACACACATTTTCGCTCACACATCGTTCCATTATTTAAAATATAAATATAATAGTTTCACCCGATGTATACAATGCATCACCACAATTCAATCCACCATAATTCAATCATTTAAATTTTATAATGGCAATATGCTAAGCTCTTAATTCCATCATTTAAAATAATCCGATCCGATTCACAATCTCCATGGAAACGGCGTGACGTCCCTGGCTGCGCGCGCAGGGTAAGTGGGAAGTCGGTCCTCTTCGCCGTGAAGTCGTCGGGAAATGTAAAATCATTCCTTCTTTAAAATCAGGAACGGGCTGCCATTTATAATTATTTCTTGACCTGATTGTGCTTGTAAGAAAGCCAGATTTTTGAGCTTTCTAAAAATGTAAATTATTAGTCGAAAATATCGCTACTTTTTCGGATGCGAGGATTTAAAAACGAAAGTTCATTTTTTTTGAGCCGAAAGTGACTTTATTTTAAAATCTTTAAAAAATATTAAAATTTATCCCGGTGATTTTAAATTGATATATTTTTACTCGCAATTGTCTGCTCTTTCAAGTCGTGTGATTTGTTTTATTCTACGACGTCTGGATGGTGGAGATAAAAGGGCAAAAAAGGAAAAAACGGTCGAAATCGCATAAAACATTAAATAACAAAAAAATAATTCAAATTTTTGAAATCGGTCATCACGTGTCACCTTCCCACCCATACGTGTCTCCGATTGCCAAATTTCGTAGCTCTCCGACGCGCGGTTGCTGAACCTATAGTGTATAAGACACACACACACACACACACACACAGACATTGCCTTTTATTATTTAAGACAAGGAAGGTCACTCTGATTTAACATTGATTGGTTCATTCTTTGCAAGAATATTTGCATTTTGCATATTTTAATTCCATTTATTATTTTTTACTTGGGTTATGCTATGCTTTGTATGCATTATTTGCATTTTTCTGATATTTTAATCACTTTACTTTGGAAGTACCATAACATTTTCACTATTCAGTCTGTTACGTGTATTTTTAAAATTAGCTTTTAATTGGCCATAAACTTATAAACTAATTAAATAAAATATAGTACGAATAATTTGCAGCCGATTTTTGATTTAAATGTAGTTCAAGTATGTGCATAACAATTGTTTAAATGCTGACACTTCGCCAGTATATGATAGAATAAATATAAATCTCTCACAATTCAACAAAATTATCTATTATCTATGATTACTTTATATAGAGTATTAGGTTCTAATATATGTACAACGGGTTTTGATAAAGTTGTAACTTTTAGTTAATAACATTCAAATTTTAGAGATAATAACTTTTTCACATATATTTTAACATAATTATTTTTCGATAAAGATTTTTATCACCATTCATTTTTTATAATACATTGTGTAATATATGATTTGACGCACAGGGAAACACATTATATATCGTTTTTAAACTTCGCACGGGCTATATGCAAAAAATAATACATGCGGTCTGTAAAGAACATTTTATTTCATAACGGTGGCAGCATAAAGTTGATATGATATAAACGTATTGAACCCGCCTCTGCTGGCGACGTATATCGATAAGAATCCGTAACGGAGTTACTAAACAATCTAATACTTTTCTGCAAAAAATTCGACAAGAAATTCTGCAATTGCTCAAAAAAACTGCCCAATTTATATCATATCTGAATATATCGCTCCAGCACATTTAAGTTATGCCCAGTTGCTAAGATGCTTCATAACCTGTTTGAAAATTTTAGGGTAAAAACACTTTAGATAAATTTATGAAAAGCGTGTACCATACGTTTCCATGCGGAATCATGATGTAAAATATTTCCACTAAGATGTTATTGTATACAAAATACAACTAATCTCGCAATACCTCTAATAGCCCAGTCAATAAAGAAATTGGCCCACAATAAATTCAGGGAATGTAACCCCCATCCTCCTTCTGAAGTATCAAAATGCAGTGTTTAGGGATTTATTTTATTTTTCGTAAATGGAACCTCCTACGATGATGTAGTTTGTTCTAATTACTTCAAATATAATGATAAATATGTTTCTCAATATAATTTATACACATATCATGTTAGTTTTTTGCAAATTTCACAAATATACCACTTTTGTATTGGATTCATCTAATTTCTTCGTTTTAAAAATAAGTAGACTTTTAAAATAAAAATATTTCAACTACATTTATATTATATTAGAATAACTTTTATAAAGTTCATATTGATATATAATAGTTCTTACAAAAATAATGATGATATAAAATTGATCATCTGCTGGCGTAATTGATAGACGTCTTACTGATCACCGTTGTTGTTAAGTCGTAACTTGCAGGACTTCGTCTGTCCTTTACACTTTTCCTTGTAAGTGATGGTTTATAAGAAAAAGGTTCTGCTCTCGGTAATTTTACTTCTGAGATAACGTGGTATATAGAAATTATATAACCAGCTATAGGTGTTTAGTTTTCATTGGAAAACTGTAGCCGAAATGCTTTTCAAATACAAGAAATATTTTCCTTATGCTCTGCGTATCAATTCTGGGAAATTAATTTGTTTCTAACAGCCTCAAAACTTTCAAACTTCTTTAATTTTAGTATTGGTTCAGTAATAATGCAAAATTTGTAAGATGAGTTTAAATTATTGTAAAGCCATGCGGTTATTCTTTAGAATCAACTTGAAAAGACCCTAAACTCAACTTTGAAAATTTCGGATGACTGATTGTTTTTCTTGTAAACCATGAACCATCACATGTAATTAATCTACTTGTTTCTGTAATTTGTGAGAAACTCAGATTGCTGAAAATCCAAGCTGATGTTTGAACCACACTTTTTTTTATTTATTGTGATTTTTGTTCTACACTGAACGATTATAAAAGGGTTGTACTACAGTAGCTATGAATATTTGATATGGATTTAATAGAATTTACAGTTTATTTAGATTTGCCAAATCATTGTGTAACCTATCTCTAATTTTAAAAAAGTTTTCAATTACTTTAAACTATCTACATATAACATTTTAAAAAGTCATTGCCTTCACTGGAATCCCTTTCCGTATTGGAATAAGAAATGTCATTTCAATATCAGCACATAGACGTGAAATGAAAACCTGCTCGGCGATAACTATATGAATGAACACAAGCCGCTTCACAATTGCAAGAAATTAATAATAATTATTATTGTGGTGCTATCAGACAGGTCATTTTAATTTGTTTTAAATTTATGTATTCGTTTGTGCATTCCCAATCAGTAGACACAATTTTATTTCCTAATGAAATTTGAATTTGGTAATATACTCTTAAGAACTGTTGTATAAGAGTATTTTTCGTGGGGGGGAAGTCTAGCCAAATCAAATGCTGACTTTAGTGAGCATTTGGCAGGCAGTATTTTAAAGAAGAAATAACGTGCTTCATTTATATTTTCATCTTGCTTTAATACATACAGATTTAGAATGAGACGTTGTCCGTTATCGTAAAAGTTACATTTAACAGCATTAGCATATATGAAGTCTTTTGACTGCCATCTAGCATCTTATGAAAACTGAATGGCATTCACAGGTTTACTTTTTCTGACACTATATAGAGCTATACTATAGCAATCAAAACATCACACTATAGCAATCAATACACTATAGCAATCAAAACACACTATAGTAATCAAAACATCAATGTTATTTTCAACAAGTGTTGTGATAATAATGCTACTAATCTTGTTTCTGTAATTTTCTAGAAACTCTGATTGCAGTGTGCATTCTGCGGTGTGCACTCTGATTGCAGTAATGTATTCTGTGCTTTCAGGAAATAAAATTTCATCTGCCGTTCTTTTGCCTACTATTCTTGAATGTTCCTGTTGTTTGGCCAGGATAACAGTCAAAAGCTACGCTGGTGTTTGAACCATACCTCTTTGATATATTTGAAGCGTATTCGTCAATAATGTATTTATATGTACAACCTCTGGGCCATAAGATTGAATGTAGAAGGTATCACCATCCATAACAACTTTATCAATGTTCATAATATTTTTTCCATAATTCCTTCATTAAATAATTTTATTAAAGGTGATGTAGTGCCTTTTCTTAAAGAATCACCATCACATACTAACAAGGGGAATGAAGCTTACTCAAAATAAATCTGAAGTTTCGTAGGACATTCACAGGTACACACAGCTAATTCGATAAATATCTGTTTAGAATTTATTGAAACTTCATTTGATCTTATTCTAACACTTCTACTGATTGCCTGTGTGATGACCATGTCTTTTCTGTGCAGTTTTATTTCACTGAAATTCAGTTCTTTCTCATTCATAATTGCTGCAAGACCTATTTTAACACCAGTGTCACAATTAACTGTATTATTGGCTACTAACCCTGAAAACAAACACAGTAGATCACCTGACATCTT
Source organism: Amaurobius ferox (assembly GCA_951213105.1). Classification (NCBI taxonomy): domain Eukaryota; kingdom Metazoa; phylum Arthropoda; class Arachnida; order Araneae; family Amaurobiidae; genus Amaurobius; species Amaurobius ferox. The sequence continues at coordinate 33,266,124 of OX578154.1, forward strand.
AGCAAATGGATTGTGCTAGTTTATACAACTCACAAACTTTGAAACATCACCACCGTCCATTGCTTTGCGACTTTCTCGTAGTTCTATATGCTGTTCATTAGTGGTCAATGAAGATCCCATTAGATTCGACAAAATTTTATTTATGTGTAAAAATGTAGGTGACCTGAATCCAATTTAATAGTTGTGTTATTGGTAATACCCGGCTACTTTTCAATTCACTTATAGATTTCATTGCTCGCATCAGTGACTGTTTGATACACATATCAGTCAAAACTCCATATTAAGACGAATATATCCTTCTTATTGAAAAAAATATTTTTTGCAATAAACCATACTCCTCATCTGTGACCTTGGACATCAATATAACAATTTGCTGAACACATATATGAGCTGAATTTGAGGAAATGTGCCCAGGAAATAAAGGAAAATTTTTGTAGGAAATGTGCCCAGCTGTATAGAAATAAGGGAGCGTATCAGTTGTCTTCAGAAAAAACAGATCCCAATTTCCTGTTCTTTCTGCAAAAATAAAATTAAAAATTAAATCAATCTTACTGATGAAGTTGAGACATAATTTTGCTGTTCCACTGGAGTTTTTGGGATTTAGTGCAGCACCTGAAAAACTAACAGATTCATTTTTAACCAGTTCACTATCCAATGCTTCATTTACTGTCATTGTTTTGTTTGCACCTTGAGTATAAACACCACTCAAAATATAAGATTTTGAAATATTTGGAGTTTCTTCAGATGAAACAGTAACTAATGCTGCAACAGTCAGTATGTACGCTAGCACTGTCTAGAAATAGCGTATCCATTTAACATATGGGGCACAGTTGAACGAGAATACAAAGTTTCCCACAATGCCTCTATTCCACTGCCTTCTATTATTTTACCAATTGAACCCATGTATTTAATTAATTAAAGGAATTCTCCAAGACGTAGTACAATTTTTTAAACGTGTGCTGACTCTTCAGCTCAACAAATTATTTTGGAAGCTTTTAAAAACAGCGGTTGTTTAAAAGTAGCAATGCTTGTGCGAGTATATTTTTTTGCATTGTTCAGTGACAAAACATAGTGTAGTGTAACTTGATGAGAAATTACTAAGATCAATATCAATGAATGGACAATGACAACCAGTAAATATCCAGTGGGCCAAAAAAAGATCCTATAAAGGGTTGAGTGCTTTTTTTCTAAAATTTTCTTGAGAGAAAAATGGGTCTTTATCTCTGAGATTTACTGAGACTTATACACACGTGTGGATCAATAACTTGGGCCCATGCAGTTGTAAACGTCTTACTGTGAAAATTGGCTTTGAAGAAAAGGTTGACCCTTAGAGGGGCGTCGAAGGGAAGGAAGCGGGATACAGGTGGGGACTTTTAGGAAAACACCTTTCTCAACATGTACTACTTGTGCACAAAAATTCAGCTTTCCCTAAATTTGTTGTGCGTAATGGTCTTTTTAACACTTTACAACATAGTTGAAAAGTGTTTATGACTTTGTTCATTCATTCTGTCTGTCTGTCCTTTAGCACGATAACTGCCGTAAAATTGACTTTATCAAAATGAAAGTTTAGTATGTTTTTCAGACGATGTGTGGAACCTATGGGAATATAAATGAATAATATCACCATATTAGTTTTGGATTGAACCCGGGTTGAAAAAATGAAATACATTGAACCCTATGGGATCTAATTATTCAAACATTTTTTAAATGAATTTAAAATTCACAAATTGCTTCGAAAATTTTAGGAAATATTCATGTTATCCCATAAAATATATAAAAAAAATCAATAAAATATGTTAGGTAGCATTTTAAATAAAAATTATTTAATATAGGGAGATAAATAAATTCAATTAAATTCTGACTCTTGCTATATCCTCCAGAAAGGAAAAATAGATATATTATATAATAAGTATATTTCCAAGAGTTGGAATTATTTTATATATAAGAGAGTATTCACATTTTAACAGAAATATGGTACATAACAATTTTTCAAATTTTTAAATAAAATAAATTATTATAGTATTGTGAGGAATGAAACAATTGGAAAAATGTTAATGAATAAAATGCTGCTTTTATAAAGAGGCGATGCATATTTCAATGACGTCATTTGAATAAAGTTCATTTGTTGTCGATTAAGATTTCAAATATAATAAATTATTGTAGTATTATCATAATTTTAAAAATATTACCGAGGAATGTATCGCATTTTAGAGATGTTTAAACCTGACAATTTATATTTCAATGCCGTCATTGAATAAAGTTCATTTTCTTCGATGAAATTTTCAAATGTAATAAATATTTATCAATATTTTTTAAATATATAAAATATTTCCGGGGAATGTATCGCATTTCAGAGATGTTTATATAAAATTGCATTGGAGTTGGAAAGTGTTTCACAATCAATGCTTTATGCATGATTGATCTTTCTTGTTTTTACCTTTATTAAGCCTATAACGTGTAGGTCGACTGTCCGTGTTCTAAGTAGAGATTGAAGGGTTGGCTGACCGTCATAAAAGATGGCTCGCCAGAAAGTAACACTATTTGTAAAGTCAGTATACTACTCGGTAATAGAGGCCACATTAATTAACTCTACCACATACCATGTTCGCCGTAAATTTTCTCAAATTGATACTAAACTTATTTAAAATATCGTTTGAATCATAAATCTAGTTTCCCGTACCATCCTAGGATTCTCCTTCCCGTTATTCAGTTCTGCTCTGAATTTGGTTTAAGGCCTGCTCACTTTAATGTTTCCTCTTTATTTAACCGGATTCGGTCTGATAAGCTGGGTGATAAGGATGACTTTAAAAGCTTTGCTGGGGTGTATGTAGTTCCCCTGTTGTCCATAGATGGTAATTTTAAATTTTATATTGGCAGTATAAAACGTACTATTGGTATGGCAGAACATGCTAGGGATGTCAAAGGTGGTAAACTTTCTACGGCCCTTGCTCATTTTGTTGTTAAAGAAAATTCCCGGCCCATTTTTGAAAGAACTTTCCTTCTTATGCGTTGTAATAACCCTCGTAATATTCTCCTTTTTGAGTCCCTCTTTATTTATGTTTACCGCGAGTCGATTTGTAATTTAGACCCCGTTCAGATTTTAAGTTATGCTTGGCGACTCATTCTCGACTCCATGCAATTCAAGTATCTTCATAGTTATCTTTGACGTCATCCTCTCGGGGATTGGACCTGATTGCCCCCATTTTTAAAAATTTTTTGAATTTGAAAATTCTGTAATAAAATTGTAAATTTTTACTGTTTTTTCGTGATTTATGCTCGATTTTTTGAATCTGTGCAAAATGTTTTGTATTTTTGGATTCTCCTTAGATAAACGTAAGTTTATTAATAAATGTATTGATGCAAATTTGTCACCTTTTCTGGTCTATATATGAAAGATCATTCCTATTTCCATGAAGCCACTGATGAAGAGCGTATTTACGCTCGAAAGCGCTCTGGCCTTTTTAAGTTTTGTACGTCTTAAAGAAGTGAAATAAAGACCTTCTATTATAGTTGTGATCTTGTTGTTTCTGCTCTATCACATCCGTTCGGTAATGCGGTGTTTTTCACATCATAATGTTATTCATCACTAAACACTTAACGATGTCATTTACACGTGGTGAGCATTTCTGGAAGAACCATTGCGATGGGGCTGTCGATATTAGTCTGCAGTGGAATACATCTTAAAGGACGCCAAAATTGCAATCTTAACTCTCCAGTCGTCTACGAATTGTACTCCAATATATTGCACGATATATAAACTTGATCGTACTTACTAAAATTTTATATATATATAAAAAATAAAAGTATTGATACTTATTAAAAACCATAGCTAAGATTATTTTAACCTTTCAATTTGTTTGATAATTACAGGAGTTGGTGGCACCCAGATTGACACACACAGACATATGTTCAGGTAAAAGCAAAGATTTAATTTAAAAAATCTGATGTGGGCAGCACATGGCATTCCTTACATAACGCAAAGAATTTACTACTTTTGCAGTAAAAATATAGATTAATATTTATAGTAGATATTTATATTCTTTCCAAGATATTGAATTTTCGTCAATTAGTCGTTATTTTAATTGATTTAGCGTCATTTTTATCCATTTGGAGAGTTTTTCATTAATTTAGCAAAATTTAAAAAGTTGTCAAGTTGGCGACATTCTACCAAATTTGTCGTCAAAATCTCGTCAAGCGTTATGGCCGGAGAAAAAAAAATATTCTTACAGCAGATGAATGACTATTGGTGTTCAAATACAAAAGTACTACTCAAAGTATCTTTTTTCATGAATGGAACAAGCTAGATCCACGACAATGATGTCACCAAATTTATCGCATGGTATTACATATGAAAAGTGAACATATTTCTCAATAGGGAATATTTTTATATGACTTTTTGATAATTTTTTTGAAAAATATGCAATATCTCAAGAACGGTTTATGTTAGCTTTCTAAAATTTATGTCAATTGTTTTCTAATGAAAAATTACATAGAAAATGTCTATTTGCGTAACTTTCTTAGAGGTTTTTATTTTTGACGATTTTTTCAAAATTTCACTCGAAAATTTAGGGGGATTCTGAACATTATATTTCGTATAAAAACAATAGGCTTCCAGTGTTTACGGATTGTAATTTTTGTACTAAATTTCTCTCGAAACGGTCCCATCGTTCGTCAGTTATCGTCTCCACAGTTTCACTGACACACACATACACACACACACACACACACACAGACAGAGAGAGAGAGACATCACTTCAAAAGTGTTCGATTCGTGATCAGGCATGTTGAAACATGCTTTCCCATCGAAAACTCGAATTTGAATTTTCGATCCCGTCACAATTTTTTCCTTATACATTATGTATATAAAGAAAGTAAAAATGGATGTGCCTTACTTATGCGTGACAAAATACGTAAACGCCTCCAAGCTGAGATCCATCCATCACAGTACTTTTATATATAAGATACATTATACGGAAAATAAATAGTAAGCTTAGTGACATAGTGTTACTATCCAACATATATGTTAACCATAAATATATTGTTTACATTAAAAACATCCAAGCTAAGAGCCAATCATCATAGTACTTTCCTTTTAAATATAAGATACATTATACAGAAAATAAATAGTAAGTTTTGTGGCATGGTGTAACAGTCGAACATATTTGTTTACCTTAAAAATACTATTTACCTTAAACGTTTCCAAGCTCAATGTCATTGATCACAAGTTCTTTATTTTTATATAAAACATACAATATGCAGAAAATAAATAGCAAGCTTAGTGGCATGGTATAACTGTTAAACATATTTGTTGACCTTAATAATAGTGAAACTAATCTGGCTTTGCGTTTTGTAAAATATATAGGTTCTCACCAAACATTTTTTCTTAATTGGCTATGTCACAGCTTTGATAAGAAGTAAAATCCACAATAAACGAAAGAATAAAATTCTATTAAAATGTTTCTGTCTACCATGGTTTATTTTCATTGAATACGTTGATATACTATAACATGAAGAAGAAAATGTTATAAAAATATTTTTCGTACTACATGGAGCAGACAGTTTTAAACTCACATTCTTTCTCTGATAGGAGAGGTTTTTTATTTGGTATGAAATGTTATTACTTGTGGACCACGTCCATAATAAAAAGAAGCATGTATTAAAGTATTTTAAAGATTTTATTATAAGGAATGTGTTCTTCATGTTTGTAAAATATTGTAGCAACGATCAAAACGTTTTCATATGGAAAATATTAATTTTAAATATTGGAAGCGCAAATCCATTTGTACAATAAGGGACTGCTTTGAAATTTATGGAATTTCCCTAAGTAAAATCATGTCCTCTATTCATGTTTTGATGGGAAATGTTTGTTAATAATAATTTCAAAGTTATTATTTTAGTTTCACTGTTAATTAGTTTTCTGTGGTGTTGATATTATGTTGAAAATATTTCCAATGTTATAGTTCTTACTTCAGTATTAATTAGATCCCTCTAAATGTGACCGTTATATTGATATTATTATTATTTTGCTGCACTATGAGTAAGTTCCGTATGCTAACGATAGTATGTTGATAGCATTTTCGATGTTTCATTCATTATTTCACCATTTTCTTCCCTATGATGGTGATGGTATGTTGGTAATATTTTCAATCTCACATTTTTTGCAAAACTATGAGTTTGTTTTCTAGAGAATTGACTGCATTATTTCTGGAAAATTGTTCTAATCATCAAACTATTTCAAATTATATATTTTCATAATCCTGACACTTAAAGAAGTATTTTAAAAATAATATTAAATAATACTGCTTTCATATGCAGCTCGTTGGTTGACAACCCCAGAAAACTAAAAAGTAAAGTTTTCAAATTGCATTCTTCAACTTTATAAAAAAAGAACTATAAACAACGTTTCAGAACATGGTTTGCAATATAAAATTAAGTAGAGATTATCTGTTAGATCCATATTATATGGATCTGTATATATGTTGTCTGTAATGTCTTATATCTGTTGTCTGTTACAATAGTCTGTTATACATATTTTATACCTTTCACTATAGAAATGCATACGTTGCTGGGGCACTCATCGTCTTAAAATGCCACAAAGATTATTGTATCACATGATATTGGCATTATCTCAGTATTGATTTTTAACGCCTCTATGTCCTCTAGTCCTTAGAGAAGCAGCAAAACAAACAATGAATGTATTGCTGGGGCTCTCATCGTCTTAAAATGCCACATTGATTATTGTATCACATGATATTGGCATTATCTCAGTATTGATTTTTAACGCCTCTATGTCATCTAGTCCTTAGAGAAGCAGCAAAACAAACAATGAATGTATTGCTGGGGCTCTCATCGTCTTAGAATGCCACATTGATTATTGTATCACATGATATTGGCATTATCTCAGTATTGACTTTTAGCGCCTCTATGTCCTCTAGTCCTTAGAGAAGCAGCAAAACGAACAATGAATGTATTGCTGGGGCTCTCATCGTCTTAAAATGCCACATATATTATTGTATCACATGATATTGGCATTATCTCAGTATTGATTTTTAACGCCTCTATGTCCTCTAGTCCTTAGAGAAGCAGCAAAACAAACAATGAATGTATTGCTGGGGCTCTCATCGTCTTAAAATGCCACATTGATTATTGTATCACATGATATTGGCATTATCTCAGTATTGATTTTTAGCGCCTCTATGTCCTCTAGTCCTTAGAGAAGCAGCAAAACAAACAATGAATGTATTGCTGGGGCTCTCATCGGCTTAAAATGCCACATAGATTATTGTATCACATGTTATTGGCATTATCTCAGTATTGATTTTTGACGCCTCTATGTCCTCTAGTCCTTAGAGAAGCAGCAAAACAAACAATGAATGTATTGCTGGGGCTCTCATCATCTTAAAATGCCACATTGATTATTGTATCACATGATATTGGCATTATCTCCAATAAGGTGTGGTAACAGGTGTGGTAACAGGCCATAAAGATATTGCTCCTCTCCGCCAGCTGCAAGCGACTGCTTCAAGGACCACAAGCGCAAGCACCCGAACCTATCCACAGATTGATTTACTCCCACATCAGAAGGAACGGTTCTATAAGGAACTAAGATCCGTACTACACTTTCTTGGAGTGAGCTTACTATGGGCAAGATTTGAAATCAATAGGTTAAAGACCAACCATCGTGGCGACTTATCCAGGTTTACGCCACTACCAGGAGAGCGGAATTTTTTAAATCAATAGGTTGTTGTTGTTGAGACCCAGACCGTACGACCTACCAGAAAGGCGTAAGGTTAAATCAGTAAGTGAATGTTTCTGAAAAAATATTTTAATATTTCCTTAATTCGTAAATGGAATGTATTTATTCCATTTGCATTATTCCAAGTTGTTATTATTCCAAGTTTGCAGCTCATCGGCCTTGCTGCAGATGCCATACGAATTCAATTAATATTGAAACATAAATTCGGAATGTTATTAATATCAACGTCCTTTGGAATTATAAAACTCTTTAGGACACGGTATATTTTCTAATTTATTCTAAAGACATTTCAATTTACTGATGTAAACTCAATTTAAACCCTGAGAAACTGAATAAACCTTGGAGCTCTAAATTTGCATTGACTGGTATTCAATAATTCTATGTGGCAAATAAACACGAATAACCTTTTCATTCATTGAGTGCACAATGGGTGATACTGTTGAAACATTGTTTCCAAGGAATATGTTAGTGAATATTGAGAAAACTAAGGAATTGGTTTTGTATGGAATGGACAAATTAATGTCTGCATGATTTTTGTTGATAGACAGAGGTAAAGATAAAAATAAAGTGGATGACTTAATATACTGTACATAGGTATGTATATTATCATTATAATAGTTATTAACCCCCCCACCACCACCACCACACACACACATACATACACATCACTTTTTATTTTTGTTGACAGGTTGGTACACTATATGTATATGCACCTGCAGAAACTTTTAATGCTGTCTAGGAAACAAAACTGTTTTTTTATATAAGAAATTCATTGCTACGGATTGGGGAATTTGAACTCTATTTTTTTACAAAATAGCACGTTTCGAGCATGACTGAATTTGAATAAAATGTTTTTTGAAGTGATGTCTCGGTGTTAAAGACCCAGACCGTCCGACTCGTCCAAAGGACTAAGAGCTACTATTTGGACGGCCGGGGATGATGTCTCGGTGTGTATATGTATGTATGTCAGTGTGTGTGCGTATCAGTGTGTCTATGTATGCCACTGTTTGTATGTGTATCAATGTGTGTATGTAGTCCAATGTATGCATGTATGTCACTGTATGTATGTAGTGCTTTGTGGGAGCAGTGTGTGTGTATGTGTCCCCAATGATTCCCTGGAGGCGATATCTCATGCGTAAAAAAGTAATTTATGACGTAATTTTAAGGTGTTCTAGGCGGGTCTGAAAATACATTTTAGGCCTCATTTTCTCGGCCCCTTGTGGGTAAATCGAAAAATATCTGATGTAGGCAACGCATGACATTCCTTATATAATGCAATGGATTTACTTCTTTAACTGTGAAAAAGTGATGAAAAGATCCACGGAACAGTGCTTATAACATTAAACTGTGATTTTGGCTCCATAAATTGTGCATCCGAATGACAACATCTAAAAATGTTTCGTATCCAATTAGTTTATATTTTACGCAACTCTAAATTAACAACTATCAATATTGATAGCATCCTCAATAAGCAATATAATCCAAATATTTAAATATTTTAATAATACATTTATCAATTTGGCGCTATTTTTATTAACTTGGCGTCACTTTTGAAATTTTGATGGCATTTTCAGCAATGTGGGGCCAAGTATCTTCAAGTTGGAGACATTTAGAATTGCATTTCTTATATAATATAAGATATGCCAGTAAAATGACGGAGTTAAAAATTTGTAAAATATTGCATTCTATCTGGAGTCATTTTTATCAATTTGGCGACATTTTTATCAATTTGGCGCCATTTTTATCAATTTCATTACATTTTTATCAATTTGTCAACATTTAAAAAAGTCGCCAACTGGCAGTATTTCACCAAAATTCGTCGCCAGAGTTATAGTAGAATTATGGTCTTATGGTAGTCTTATATTATTTCCAAAATATTGAATTTTAATCAATTAGTTGTCATTTTGATTGATTTAGGATTGATTTTCAATCATTTTCATACTTATCAATTTGGAGACATTTTCATTAATTATGCAATATTGAAAAAACTCCCCAAGTTGGTAATATTCGTCATTAAAATTTCGTTAAGCATTATGTTCCAAGAAATTGGTTATTCTTATAGCAGAGAGAGATAAACGTCTAATGGTCCAAATACAAAACTTTTACCCAAAGTATCTTCTCTTATAGTAGATTCTTATTATTTCTAAGATATTGTATTTTTATCTGTTAGTCTTCATTTACATTGATTTAACGTCATTTTTATCAATTTGGTGACGTTTTTATCAATTTGGTGACATTTTCGTCAATTTCGCAACATTTAAAAAACTCGTCAAATTGTCGATATTCCGTCAAATCCGGCAAAAATTTCGCCAAGCATTGTTTATGGAGAAATAGGTTAATCTTATGATAGATAAACTACTAATGGCTTCAAACAAAGCCAATACCCAATGCGTCTTCTCTCCTGAGTGGAAAGAGCTGGATCTAAGAGAATGATGATAATAAATTTATCTCATAATATTACATATGGAAAATGAACAGATTTCACAATAGTTAATATTTTTTTAATTGTATGTGATAAATTTATTTGAAAAATGCCCGATATCTCGATAACAGTTCATTATAGTGTTCTATAGTTTCTGTCAATTGTTTTCTAATAGAAAATTACAACAGAAATTATTCTTTATGTAGCTTTATTGAATGTTTTACTTTTTTGAAGATTTTTTTACAAATTTATTTCCAAAATTTATTAGGGTTCTGAAAATTTGATTGCGTGTAACAAAACAATAGGCTTCCTGTAATCACCGATTGTGATTTTTGCACCAAATGTTGTTCGGATCGCTTGATTCGTTCGTGAGATATCATCTCCTCAGACTCACTGACATACACACACACAAAAACGCACACACATATTTCACACACACAGACATCACCTCAAAAACGGAGATGTTGAAACGTGTTCTCCCGTCGAAAATTCGAATTCGAATTTTCGACCCCCCACCCCCCACCCCACAATAATTTATACATTAAACTATGTATAAATGGGAAGTAATATTGCTTCGTTAGGTTCTGTAATTGATACCATAAGTGCACACAAATTCAGCTTTCAGGAATTTTCAAATTCTTCTAAGCCACCGTGGAGTTTCTTGCAGGCTTTGAAAAATTTTCAACACTTCTAGGGTGTATTAAAAATTCGACTCCGTTAGTTTCTATCCCGTAATCGATACTATATGCATAAAAAAATCCAATCTTCTACCTTCCAGAGTCCTTCTGGAGGATCCAAAAAACATTTCTTGAAAATCATATTTCCTTTTATGATTTGTTAAAATCTGGCGTACAATTTTTACCTTCCAAGTACCTTTTGGAGGATCAGAAAAAGCTTTCTTGAAAACCAAATGTGCTTTCATAATTTGTTAAAATCTGACGTATAATTTCTACTATAAACGTATAAATAATCAGTTTTTGGATTATCTGGATATATGAAAATACGTTAGGCAGTTATTATGCTTATAGATACATGCATTGTTAAGTAATATAAGTTTTAAAATTTAATTTCACAAAGTCATCTGATTTTTATTATAACACCATTTCATATTAAATTAAGTTATCGGTGATAAGCGTGTCAATATCTCTAATTATAAATACCACGTGAGGTAATGTTATAACGATAATTACTTATCTTCACGAACCTTTGAGATTTATTCAAAATAAACTTCATCATAACTGCAAACCAAATTTAAATCTTAATAAACTCGTTGAATCATGAAATTCTCCAAACTGAATGGTTTTAAATATTTTACAATGACAAATGAACCCCAATATTAAATCAAATAATGATGAACACTGGGGGTGAGATTGCTGACATCCCACTGTTCGTGATTAAAACGACAGAGTTTAATGAGAAAGCTCCAGAAATTATTTTAATCGGGGTTAATATATTTATTTGCGCAAGATTTACGCGATATTTAGTGGCACAATTTCATTAGAGGTTTATGAATGACATTTACTTATTGCTACAAGCATAAAAATTCTCTCACTGGAAGTTCTTTGAGAGCCTGAACGAAAAGGCACGTACAGGAAACCTTACCCATGGCGGGAATCTAGGGTTTCAATTTCAGGATTATCAGTTCAGGGTTACCAGTTTGCCGATTTATCGCCAATTTAGTGATTTTTGGCAAGATTTCCAATCTTCGAGAACCTTCTTACTATAACAAATATACTAAGCGATAAACCTTTTAAAACTTTCTATATAGTGTAAATAAAATGAGTTCGGTTGGAGAGCAGTTGATGTGATACAAGGTACATTGAACTGTGAGGTACGTCAATGTTTTGTGAATAGTGTTGGCGTTTTGCGAAATGAGATACATCAATGTTTTGAGAATAATTTCCGCTGCATTGTTGAATGAGTTACATCAATGTTTTGAATGCTGTTTTAGGAAATTAGTTAGCTGATTTTTTTGTATTCGACAGGTATTTAGTGATCTAGTGAGATTAGTATTGAGCTATTTGCTATACATTTTTCCTGTTTACTCTGTACTGTAAAGACGCGAGTTTGTTATCCTGAAATGTGGACTCATTCTTGTATCCTGACAGTACACCTATAATTTCAGAGGATACATCGTAACAGCATGAGCCAACGGTCCTACCGTGCTGAAAACATCGGTTCTCGTTAGATCATCGAAGTCAAGCATCATCGGGCGCAGTTAGTACTTGGGTGGGTGACCATCTGGGAACACCGCTTGCTGTTGGCACATTTCGGGCGCGGTAGCCCAGTGGTTTGCGCGCTAGATTTGCACGCTACCACAACTGCCGCCGTGTTCACGCGGAGTACGATCACGTTAAACATGTGGGTCCGTAAGTCCTTCTGAGAGGTTGGTGGTAGGGGAAGGAGGGTACGGTCCCTGTGGATGCCTCCCCCACTGGCTTCCGGTCCAAATTGGGTGGCACTTTTCGGCCGTCCAAATGGTTACCTTACACCTTTCTGGTAGGTCGGACGGTCTGGGTCTCAACAACAACAACATCGTAACAGCATGCACTGTATAGAGAGTGTTCGAAAAATATATTAATGAGTTTGATTTCTTTAAATTGTAATACTAGAGATATAATTGGACCACTATACGTAACCACTGTAGTTCAAAAGCTATGAGCTCGATCGAAAATCTAACTATATACACTTATAAGGCTCTCATAGAGTTACAAATTCCTGCCTATAGTCACTCTTAGTTTTTTAGATCTAAGGATTACAAACGAAAAATGTCCATCTTCTTTAACATGACATGATTTATTACTTGAAAATTGTAAGAGATTTTTTTCAAAAATAATATAATATAGTTTCCTAATACATAGTTCTGTCGCTTACTATCCATATCTACATTTTATAGTTTCGAAGACATTTCGTGTGAAATTAAGAAAAATGAAAAAATAAACTCGAATGACACTTATTTAAGTTTTATCGAGAAAAAGTAAAAAGTTCAAAGTATTAAAATATTGAAATAGTTTTTATATATTCATAATTTGAACACGTTTTCTGATAAAACAAAACAAATTATTTACATTTTTATATGTTTGGTTCGGAGTTATAAGCGTCGAAATTGTTAGCATTTCGAAGAAATGCTCCGATATCTGCCACATATGCCCCAAACATATATGTTGTCCCCATTAAATATTCTACTATTTTAATTGCTTTCTGCACTATATATCTTTTAATTTGATCAGCCCAATTTTTGGGCACCTTGTATTTAGATCCCAATGTTCGATAAGGAAGAGTAAAAATATATTTAATCGGTGATAAACTCTTTTCAACAACCCTGAGTAGAAAATTCCGGACCAGTGTTCAACTCCGCATCACAGGTGGCATCAATCAAACTTATTTCATTCACATTTCCTTTGATTAATGTAAATCCCAATTAAAACCTTGAAAAATTCGATGAACCTTGAAAAGTTCTAATGCTATTGAAATGTATTAAATATTTCACATGGACACACAAACCTGAATATCAAATGTACTCCACTGGGACAAGGGCTATGATACGGTTGCCAATGTCGTTTCCTGATTTGAAAAGTAATGAACATTAAGAAAACTGAGAAGGGATTTTAATTGGATAAATTAATTAAAGTTAATTAGGAAAAGTTATTTAGGAAAAAAAAAGTTAAAAAAAGTTTTTAAAGTTAATTAGGAAAATTAATTAAAGTTAATTAGGATTAAAGTTAATTAGGAAATATTTCCATTGGATAATAATAGCGAATATTTAAACACAGGATTTTTATTTTCAAACATGAAGTATTGAGGAAGTGTTTTCTCGAAAATTTTCGATTGCGAGATTTTGATAATAATATATATTTTAGAACCTTCTGGATACGTTTCGGTCATGTTGAGTGTTGTCCATCTGTCTGTCTGTTTACCTGTCAGTCTGTAGTCGATTTTTTATATACACCATAGCTGTCACAAGTTTCAATGGATTTTCAAAATAAACTTTATAATTTAATTTGTCAAAACGAAAGTTAGAACGAGATAGAATTTATATATATATATATATATATATATATATATATATATATATATATATATATATATATATATATATATATATATATATATATATATATATATATATATATAAATATATATATATATATATATATATATTTATATATATATATATATATATATAAATATATATATATATATATATATATATACATATATATATATATATATATATATATATATATATATATATATATATATATATATATATATATACAATATAAAACTTGAAAAAATGCTACAATTTTGAATGAATTGATTAAAAAGCTAAAAGCAAAAATATATCTTTTAATACAACTTGTAAAGCGCTATGCTGCAATTTTACATGTGTACACCTATATAAATTCCCAAATAGGACAAGTAGCAATGTACTCGTAAAATTTCTAGATAAGTGACGGAAGTAACGATCGGGGGGAGTTGCGACCCCCAACACTCCGGTTAAAGCTTTTTTCAGCCATGGCAAACGCTCCCGGTAGCCGATACTCCCTACACTATTTTCTTCATGACTCTTATAAAACCGTAAAAAATTACATACATACATATACACTTTCAATAACTTGTAAAAATCCAAATGTTTACTATAATACGCTAAAACAAACCAAAAAGGACACACTATAAAATATAACAATTAATTTAAAATACTAATGTATGAAATCACTTCACACGTGGTTATTTAATATCCCAATATCAATATATTCAAAAAATAATGTTTGAAATCCAAGTCAGAGAGGTTATATTTAAAAAATCGGATACAAGACCAATTGGCAATATATATATATATATATATATATATATATATACAAAAGTCAATAATATATAAAATATTTGCAATGATAACCAAATAGAAATGATCCAATTGGCGACATGCAGCCATAACACATCGCCTATTATATAAATCTCCAAATGGAGTATGTTAAAAATATAATGAGAATCATATGGTTCGTATTCTATATTTTACATATTCCATTTGGAGATATTTATATATATATATATATATATATATATATATATATATATATATATATATATATATATATATATATAAGTTCTTAGTATATATATATAGAAGTTCTATTAATTCTTTTCTTCTCCGGATTGCAACGTAGAAGAACTGGTTGATATGTGCTTGCAGTCGCCATCGCCATATTTAATGCGAATGAGAAAGAGAAAGACGGAATGGAATGCCGTCCTATTTTATCGTCCTCTTAATAGTTCGTCGCTCAAAATTTGAGCAATTTGACTTGTTGATTTCGAAAAATTACTGCAATTCGGTGGCAAGTCTTCGTCTCATTGAAATGTATGGTGATGCTGAAAATTTCTGGAATGAATAGCTCCGTGTAAATAACACATTTTGTCATTATTTTTTATTTACTAACTTCCGACAAGGCACTAATAATAAACTGGACAATAAAATCAATATAATTAATAATATTGAAATGAAAGAGAACATAAGCAAAGTATATAAGCACAAACAACACAATAATGCAGCTTACAGCAGTTTCGAGTATACTCCTGGATTCCCTTCGTTAGTATCAGAAAATCAACAAACCCTGACGTCCAAAAAACGAGTAGGCGTAAATAGAAGAAACATAGATGGTTATATACTCAAGACCTAGATTAAGAGAGAGACAATCAGAAAGCAGCATAGAAAAACTTCAACCTATCCGAATAAAGAAGTAACACACAAGATTGGCGTGCGCTAGAACACACCAAGACGAAACAAGTCTGAACAAATATATATGAGACACAACAAGACGAAAAATAGGTTAAAACAACACATAAGTGTCCCAAAGATTAAAAAAAAGAAAAAAAAATTACAGAGCACTGTGGTAGACTATTGAGTTTCCTTTATCTTTCAAAGTGTAATTTACTTGAATTGCTTCTACTGGAGAGAAAATTTATACATTAGCCACCTTAAATGTTTTCCATTTTACTCTTCGACATACAGTATATCTAATTGACGTGAGTCTGTAACACTATGTACATAAAAGAAACACTTCGAACAAAGTATCCGGAAAATTGGATCAACGTATGTAAGCAAAAATAGAATAGCAATTCAAAAAACAGCTGTTTCAAGGATAGAATGGATGATATCCTATCTCCGTGTTAGACAACCAAGAAGCCTAAAGTCCAAAAATCAAAATAAGCCATTTTGTCTTTATGATTAACCTATCATACAACAATGGGATTTTTACGGGTGATTCTGGGCACGATTTCGAGGGAGTGGATCAGAATCTACGGAAGGGGATCAATTTAAAATTAATGGAATGTTTCATTGTCATCAAAAATCCATATATGCGGATAAAATTTCATGAAAATCGGCTCAGTAGGAGTGGGTTCATTTCAAGATTAGACCCAAACAAACACATAAATAAACATAAATATAACAGTATAAAAGCAAAGCTGAGTAACATCTTCAATTTTTTTTCTGGAATATACACTCTTTTGAAAAAAAAAAAAGCGAAGCACCACGAAGAAAGTTACTGTTTTTTCTTAAAATTAAATATGCTTATGGCTCATACACAGGTAATGAAATGATTGCGACATCAAGACCTCAGTACCCATCAATGGTTAGTAATAGCACATTGGACTTTCAAATGAGTAATTGGTGAATCCCTTTTGGCGACAATGCAAGCTTGTACATGTCTTGGTAAGGATTGATAAAGTTTCCTAATGTCATCCTGCGATACATTCTGCCAGGCTTTCAGGCTTTCCTCAATTGTTGTTCCAGATCTGCTATATTTCGGTGAATCTGGTGGTAAAGCATGTCCCATACATTTTCGATTAGCGAAAAGTCTGGTGACCTTGCTGGCCAAGGAACAGTAGCAACATTACTAAGGCAGCCCACAGATATAAGAACCGCATGTATCGTGGCATTATCTTGTTGTAAAATGGCCCCAGAATGACGTGCCATGAAGGGTAACGCAAAATTCTGCAGGATGTCCTCAACATATCGTTGAGCTGTTAAATTTGTACGCAGGAAGTCTAGGGGAGACCTGCTGTCGAAAGAGATAACACCCCACACCATCACACCAGGGGTAATAGCTGTGTGCCTGACTTATTAGGACCGTAAGGCCCTGGCGCCTCCACACCCGTAAACGATGGTCATCTGCTGAAAGACTGAAGCGTCTTTCCTCGCGAAACACTATGTAAAGCCAGTCTGCAGACAGTCATGATGTTCGGCTGCGACACCACTCCAAACGACTCTGTTGGTGTTGTGGGGTTATGGGTATACGTCTTAAAGGCTGCCGTGAGAGTAAACCCACCTCAGCCAAACACCGTGAGATGGTGGAAGACGCCAAGAGTAGTATGGAAGAAGCTGTAGCAGTTTTACGGACAACAATGCCGTTGGACCAGTTCGGGCCTGTCGCAGAATCATTCGAACTTGCTTCGCATTCGTGCAACTTGGTCTTCCAGTGTTCATTCCGCCGATCAGTTTCTTGCAGCAACCATTGCTGTTAACACCTTTGCACAGCAGTGTTCGTTCGGTGCAGGTGGAGACCTATTGTTCAGTATGACCAGCCAGCTTCACGCATCCCGACTAAACGACCTCATTCGAACTCGTCTAATTATTTATAAGTTCTTCGGCAACGTCGTAATGACACTACTGGTTGCATATCCTCGGAACTGCAACGCCCGTAACTAGCAAAGATAAACAGTCCACATATTTAACCTTTTTATAGGATGCTAGTTGCGCAGTAGAAACGTGCCCTTTGTCCAAAGTTAACACTTATATGCCTTGCAAATTTAACCATTTGGAATGGGATCATCAAGGAATATACATGCCAAATTTCAAGATCAGATTATTTTTAGGTGTGTTTAGTTTTTTTGCAAAAGTGTGTGTTTTATCTTTACAGAATCAAGAATAAAATTACTGCAAAAACTTAACATGATTGTTAATTTCTTAGAAAATTTTTTGAGGACTTCAGAATGTATTGCTTTTTGTGAGCATTATAAATGCCATTAATCTTTTTCAACATTGAGGATTATGACAAAGAAAATATTGGTGCTTTTGAAATTAAAAAAAATATATTTTTAATATATATTTAATATTTATATATATTTAATATATATTTAATATATTTATTAAATAATATTTTTTAGCAGAGATTCATGTTTTGAATCAAGCATATCTTGAAAAATTAAATACATAACAGAAAACAATTTTTTGAACGGGATTTGTAATAAACAAAGTCACACAGATTTTTTTATATTTTTAAAATTTATTTTTTTAAATCTCTTAATTTTGAGTAGGATTTTTTTCTTATATTTATTGGTCGTAGGTTAAGTCAATAAAGTATCTTATAGCTATATTTTATATTTACTTCCAGCTCTATGAGTAGTTACATGTATAGGAGTAGCATTTATATAGGATCAAACACTGAAATTCACTGTTTATACTGTTGACCCATCATGAGCAATGATGAAATTAATTATATTTTTACTATTATTTTCAAAGCATCTCTCTCTTCCCTCTGTCCCTTTTTCTCTCTCTTCTCCCCTCTCTATCTATCTCTCTATCTATTATCTCTCCGTATGTGTGTGTTTTTGTGTGTGTATATGTGTGTGTGTGTGTATGTGTTTGTGTGTGTGTATGTATGTGTTTGTGTGGGTATGTGTTTGTGTTTATGTATAAGTTTGTGTATGTATGTGTTTGTGAGTGTATGTGTTTGTGTGTATGTATGAGTGTGTGTGTTTGTATGTATGTATAATTGTGTGTGTGCGTGTGTGTGTGTATGTGTGTGTTTGCGTGTGTGTGTGTGTGTGTGTGTGTGTGTCAGTATATTAGTATGTATTCCAAACTAGAATATATAGTAATTACATTGTTTATCGAATTTTCATATTCCTATTAAAGCGAATTACTTATCGACATATTGTTACAAAATAACTGACCTCTAAGTATCTAATTATTGGCATTCTGTACTTGCGTAACGCGACTATAATATATAATATTGATACGCTCTAAATAAACATAGAGAGAACATAATGAGGGATGCTAATTTATATATATATATATATATTAGCACATGTTTATAGATAAAAATATCTTGTGTTTCAGAAACAAGCATTTTTGTGTTTATTTCTTCTAAA
This sequence comes from Amaurobius ferox, assembly GCA_951213105.1. NCBI lineage: Eukaryota > Metazoa > Arthropoda > Arachnida > Araneae > Amaurobiidae > Amaurobius > Amaurobius ferox. The sequence continues at coordinate 33,285,455 of OX578154.1, forward strand.
ATATTAGGACTTGATAACGAATGTTTTTGAAATGAACTATTCTTAAGCCTAGAGCTCTTCCACGTGCAAGCTCTAATGCTTGATTATTTTGGTAACCCTTTTTTTCGATTCCCCTCCATTAACATTTGTTGATTATCTTTAGCTTTCTGAACTGTAATATGTATTATAATTTCCTCTTTATTGTTGAATTTCATTTTATTTCATTGTATACTGTAGGCATAACTTTTTAAGATAGTATATTATGAGTTACTTCTTCTATTCTACCATTGGATTTACTATTTTAATATTTTATATATATATATATATAGTTCTGTTCTTTTCTCTTATCGGCATTATGGCCGTGAATTTGCTTCTATGGTGATGTTAATATTACTTGAATTGTATTTTTATTTTTTTATTTTTACATAATTCTTATTATTACATTTCAAATATATATATATATATATATATATATATATATATATATATATATATATATATATATATATATATATATATATATATATATATATATATATATATATATATATATATATATATATAGGGGTTGGTATGCGTGACTGTGTATAAAGAAGATTTATAACATTAGTGAATGTATCAGATATTTCTATGGTTCTTAATTTTACTGCTGAATATCCAGTATTATATCCATAGAGAGCGAAATTGCACTCAGTCGGCCCAGCTTCGATTCCCGCCACTGCCAAAACTGTCGCCGTGTTCACGCGGATCACAATCACGTTAAACATGTGGAAATGTAAGTCTTTCCGAGAGGTTGGTGTTAGGGGAAGGAAGGTTTGATCTCTGTGAATGCCACCCTCACTAGGTTCCGGTCTAAATTGGTTAGCACTTCAGGGCCGCCCAAACCTTATACCCTTCTGGTAAGTCAGACGGTCTGTGTCGAAGAGAAATTATTATATCCAGCAATCATTCTTAACCTGGAGGTCACGAACAATTTTTTTTAAATGGCAGATAATTTTTATATATATATGTCATATTGATATATGACGGTTTGTGTGAGAAACGCGACATTTTTCATTTCTTCCCGAAATCGTTCTCTTTCGGAAGCCATTTTTATTCCAAGGTTTTAATTCTGAATGCGTTCGCACTTTTATGCTGAAAGTGTGGGGTTTTTGCGCGAGTGGATGTTCCGAAGCTAATTTCTTATTACTTTATTTGATGCACGGGGCTGCGGTTTCGTTTATGCAGGCGATGGCGCAAGGTCCCAGATCGGCTGTTTGAAAAGTTGCACTTGAATTTGAGCAAGGGAGTTGAAGGTCGAGGCGACCTATATTACCATTTTTCACAGTAGTGGAGGGTCTCTTGGCCCTGAGATTTCTTTAGAGAAAGAGCTCGTGATCTGCGCTCCCAAAAATGTTGGACACAAAAGAATTTATGACCCAACGGTCATTTTTGTATTTCGGATTATAACTTTGATTCAGAAGGAATCTTATAATCCGTGTGGGCCAAGACAATTACTTTTATTCGAAAAATCTAAATTTTTTTTCAGAGGACCCAGGCGAAAACTCCATATCAGTTGGCCTTAGAATTTAAGATATCGGGATCCGGATGTAACGAATTAGACCTGTGGTTACAGAGCTCGAGATCGCTGATTGCCTGGAATTTTCTCGAAAGAGTCAGGTGGATGATTCCTAGTGATTACTCGTCCTGGCTAGCTGGATCATTATTCAGTCTGTGGATTCAGCTATGTGCTAAGTGAACTCGACTAATGTGTGGACGATTTGCTTCTTGATCCTTTGAGATCTTGAGTCGAAGTACTCATCTCTAAAACTGTGCTTGTGTGAAAGTGGTCACTTGAAACAGTGATGATGCATTCAGGTATTTAAATTAGTCATGTGGCATATATAGTGAAAACATCGAAATTCTTACAAGAGAAATTCTGAATCTAAATCGTGGCAGGAATTACGGTTCGGTACAGTGGAACCATTAATTATCTTCACTATTTAAATTTATATATAAAAAGTCGTGTTTTAATACTAGAAGTCTTATAGTGTGTGTGATTTAATTGCAAGAGCCAAATGTTATCTTGATATATTTAATACAGAAAACGGCCCATAATAAGAATTTCATTGCTACTTCTTTAATTACGTATGATATATATAAATAAAAGAGCTTATTATGATAATTTGACTCATGTTTTCCCAACCTGATCTTTGTTGTTATTTTCCTATGTACCTGTGTGTCCAGTTTGCATATTGTAAGCCTGGGCAGCCGAATTTCTGGGTCATTGCGGAACATCGCTCAAGTAAGTCACTGTACTTATAATATCAAATTTCTTTCGGTTTGTGTGATCCTTGTAAGGGGGATTAATTTCATTATTCCTTTCCGCCCTCCTGTCCTTGGATACACATTCTGGTGCACATAGGTGGGTCTTTATTTTCGTCACATAAATCACTGGTGTGTCTGGTGACTTACTTTTGGCACCGTTTACCACTGTTACATATGTGGCACCCCATACCTGTGTGACATGTTGTGCCTCCGTTTTGCACTATGACATATATATATTTTGCTAAATTATTCTTCTGTAAATGTTTAATTTGAATTATTGTGATATTTTTGTTATATTTTGTCCAAAGATGTATCAAAGGTACGTTCAAAAATTTCAATTTGAATAATGTATTTTGTACTAAAAATGAATCTATTAGTAATCATTATTATGTGTATTTAATTTAAATTAAATATTACATTTGTTAGTACTGTTATATCGAGAAGCTACGGTAAACAGCACCTAAGTAAAAAATTCCCATTTCTTATAACATATATATTTTGTTTAAAAAAGTTATGAACTTTGTTGTGAAAAGTAAATCAGTTGGGCTTTCAAGATGCAATAAAATATAAATTAGGAAACATTAATATTATTATATATATATATATTTATATATATATATAAATATAGTAAAATTTACTATATATACATATATAGTAAATTTTTTACTATATATATATATAGTAAATACAAAAACGGATTTAAAAAGATGGAAAAAATAAGGGGGAAAAAGAAGAGAGTGTGTTTACAGGAACGACAGTAAAAAAGCCGGGGGGAATTGTGATCCCCCGTTAAAAGACCATGAAGCACAAAAGGGCTCAAGATATGAAAATAAACCAAAGCTGACCCTACAGCAAAACACTCCAAGACCACGAGAAACGCCATGTAAATATACTGCACCGATATACTATCATTTTGCTGTGTTATGATAATGTATTTTATGTATAGTATTTTTCAGATATTTTTCTAATATATATATATATATATATATATATATATATTTATATATATATATATATATATATATATATATATATATATATATATATATATATATATATATATATATATATATACATATATATATATATATATATATATATATATATATACATATATATATATATATACATATATATATATATATATACATATATATATATATATATATATATATATATATATACATATATATATATATATATATATATATATATATATATACATATATATATATATATATATATATATATATTATATATATATATATATATATATATATATATATATATATTATATATATATATATATATATATATATATATATATATATATATATATATATATATATATATATATGTGTATATATATATATATATATATATATATATATATATATATATGTATATATATATATATATATATAGAAAACTAAAAGTTTAAATTTAAAAAATTTCATTCGTTGATATTTCAAAATCCTTTATTTTGACTTAAGTACTTTTCCCTGCCAGCTCTAGATATATTGTTAGTATGTTTTTTAGTAGTCCATTCCGTAAAATGAATTTTTTTTTGTTCGAGGGGGAGGAAAGTTTATCAATTACAGGCACCCGGTGTGGTAAGTCGTCTGAAAGTTTTAAGTGTGAAATAGGGTCATGAGACCAAAACATTCAAGAAACACGGCCATACATACACAGTATAACAGTTACACAGTATAACAAATATATTTCGTAGCATGTTCCCAAATAATCATTTTCAAAAGCAGAAACTCCTCAGACGCTTAATTTCTTCTGAGCTCTCTTATCTGTTTCTCACGCTTTCTGAAGGAAGTTAATTTATTTCAAGATGCCATGCAAAAGAGATAGCAATAAAGTGGAATAAAGAATTATGAGAAGCACTGCATCGCGAATATGATTTATGCATATATTTACAATTTAGTTGGATGGCATAATTGAGTGAGAAGCGAATTTTGTCACGACATACATGATTGTAAAATATGGAAATATGATTTATTTTATCTAACTCGATCTTAAAATACTTACTGAATTTTATAATGTTGAATTTTCATATATTAATAAATTAATAAATACTTAAATCAAGTCTTTTTAAAGTCTTTTAAAAACTACTAATTACTGAGCACGGTGTATTTGGTCATAAATTTACTATGAAAATCCTAATTAATCAGAATTAAATTTATAATAAATATTAAAGTAGTTTTTAACAATAAATAATATTCTAATCATATAATAAAGGAAAACGTTAAATTAATTAATTATTTATCTTATTATTATATTAATTTATCAATCAAATGTAAGACCGAAACAAAAGATTGTTTTTGTCACCTGCTCTCCAATTAACCCACCAATTAGTTGATGCAAGCAATCACAATTATCAGTTCAAAGAATATATGATTAGTGAACATGTCAATAAATACGAATAATTCTATTTACAATTATTATTGTATTGTTATTATACATAATATATTCAGTCATTATAAATAGTGCTATATAATACCCGTTAATCGTTTATATAATTACCTTTGCTTTCTACGTAAATGTCTAAAGTTCCTTCCTCATTATAATAAATAAATTAATCTTACTGCACATTCTTAATTCGAATCTTTTTCTTCTACAATCAGTGGTGAGATACTAGCACGGCTATATTTTTGTAGCTGCCTGGAACCGGACTTTCTTAGATATCACTTTTGTGGATGTTCGATAACTCTGCTCTTATCATCGTGTCTACAATTCTGTTCTTCCCTTTGCACTTCATATCATCTCACTCTTTAAAATTCCCAAACTGTAAAAAGCGGGCACTTTTTTCTCCAGTTGCATATCCAATTGAACACAATGGTAACCATCAGGAGCTTAAAACTAGTGCCCATATATGAAATTTGTATGTTTACGACATCACAGCTTTCATTTCACATTTTTAATTGTCATACTAAGAGGTAAATATTAATCAAAATGTATGGAGACACGTCAAAATATATTAAATTATAAACAGTAAATTCTACAGGGTGTTCCAAAAAGACTGAAACGGGCTTTAATTCTTTACCTGTTGAAGATAAGAGGGCAATGTAAATTGCAAAAATGTTGAAAATAAGGTAGGAAATAAGACTATGTTAATGAAATAGTCCTGCTATTAATTTTTAAAAAGTTGCACTTTTTAAATTTTTATACGACCCCCCTTAGACAAATTTGATCGGGAAATTTTTATTTTTAATGCAATAAGATCATTAAAAAAACCACATATCTGTATCTTTAAAATTGAGCGAGTTATATTTATTTGAAAATTTAACATTGTGAATGGGGACCATGTATCAAATTAGAAATGTAAATTTGTGATCACAAAAAATATAAAACTGGATAATAATACGTAAGATACCCAACCGCGTAGTGAGTTCCACTGCTTTATATGATCTCTGTCTGTGGAATGCTTTATTTAGATAATTTATGATAAAACGTTTTGACAAATATTAATAAAGTATTTTTGATCTAAACAATTTCCATCATCAATCGGTTTATAATTCCTGTTTTCACTGATGAAACAGCCTTCTACATGGTACAGAAAAGTGGCATAAGTTAGATTTTTTCCTTCATCACAATTCAGTTGATTTTAAATATACAGATATGCGGTTTATTTAATGATCTTGTTGCATTAAAAATAAAAATTTTCTGATTGACTAAATTTGTCTAAGGGAGTCGCGTAAAAATTTAAAAAGTGTGACTTTTTGAAAATTAATGGGAGGACTATTTCATTAACGCAGTCTTTTTTCCTACCTTACTTTCAACAATTTTGCAATTTATATTGCTCACATATCTCCAAAAGATAAATAATTAAATCGCGATTCAATCTTTTTGGGGCACCCTGTATATTTTCGGAAAAAAGTATTTTTAATATTACACCTTTTAATACATTCAAATAAATTACAATTAGGAGAGCGCGCTCTCGAACGTCACAGTGTCCTTCATCAGTAGCAGTGCCTATAACAAATGAAAAACATGGGCTTTTATGTACAGTCAGAGAAGCATGAAAAACAAATTTGCATATGCATGGCCAGCTAATCCATATATAGTTGTTATTTATGGATAAATCCAGTTATATGTGTAGTATATATTTATTACGTAATTTAATGATGTTATTTTGTATCCATTAATACGATCATTCATATGCAGATTTTTATTTCACAGTTTTCTGACTGTTCATTATAGTTAATGTTTTTCATCTAATTTATAGAACAAAATTCTAAATGTTATATTTTCCCCATAGCTTATAAATAAAAACCCACGTGTATGTTAAAGTTTCTACCCTCAGCAGTTTTGTCTGTGTAATACATACCTTACTCTTCACTTAGTTTTTTTTATATAGATGAATTAGCAAACACTCCTTGATTCTAAAAATGGTTGACTAAAATTCCAATATTTCTAAGTTCTCTTATTATGTATTAGTTAAATAGGTGTATGCAAATTTTCAAATGTCTATCTTCATTTGCGTGGCCGGTATAAGTATCACTTAATTTGCCAGTCAGAGATTCTCTAACTCCAGAAAAACTACAGGAAAAAGTGAACAACTTATATAAGAACAAATAATATGATAATACATCATACAGCTGTTTCTAGTATACGCTAGAATACACGCTGGATCCCCTTCGTCAGCAATGCGCAAAGGACCAAGACTAAGACGCTTGCTTTCGGAGTCCCTGTGTCAGAGACACTCATCCCCACATCGAATATAAGATGTCAGACCAGTTGTGGTACAATAATAAATTGCAGGTGGTCGGCAATATCGCTCCACTCCAATGGGCGTGGAGTTTTAGTCAGTTTGGTTTTGTTGTAGTGGTCCAGAAAGTTGCCTTGTGATGGTTATTGCCTGCTCGGCTGTAAAAGAAAGGGTGGGAAGGGCAAAAAATGCTCAAGAGCGAGTCACAATAAAAAATTTATATAAGAAAAGCAGAAATTTATATTTCAGCAAGGGAAAACAAAGTTAAAGGCTGCAACGGCCAAAGAATGACAAATGAGCACAAATGGAACATATAGAATGGTTATATACCCAAGAGCTGGATTAAGAGAGAACCAATAAGAAAACAGCTTGAAGAACTGTGCAGTCAATCCGGAACGAGAAGTAACACACACGATTCATTTCGGATTGGCTGGGCTGTACTCCATGCTACTTTCTGAGTGACTTTCTGTTAATCCAGGCCTCGGGTGCAGAACTCCCTCTGATTCTTCATTTTACACCTATTCTATTTGGGATTTTAGTTTTGTTGGTTCTCTTGCATTAACGAAGGGGATACAGAGTATCTTCAAAAGAGCTGTGCTGTATTATTGTGTTATTTGTGCTTATACGCGTTGCTAAAATTTCCTTATTCTTTTTACAAAAAATATTTTACTTATTGATCTAGTAAAACTCTTATATCCTCTTTAGATTTTGCGGAAACATTCGCTTTTGACTTTATATCCCTTGCGACTCCGGCATGTAATATTTCATTTAAATTTCCCCCAAACTCCCCTTTCACCATTCATTGTCTCTTTGAATAAAGCACATGCTTTGTTGAGAATTATTTCAGAAGTCCTATTTAGAGTTGGAACGGATAATATGCTTTATTTGTTGAAGCGAAATGCCTGGGATCATTAGTGTCTTTACATCGTTTACGGTTTAATAGAATTTCAGAATTCGAAACGGGAACCCCTTTGTAATTACTGCAATCGTAAATGGATAAATTTCACAGAAATTAGTACCGAGGCCTGTGTTGCTTATTTGAAGTTTAAATTTTAATTCGGCATAAAACTGAATGGGAAAATGTTAAAATAATTAAAAGGGGCGAACTATTGAATATATTAAAAATAACAATTTAATTTATTTTGAAGTTGAATTTAGTTTATTAATTTCGCTACATGGATACTGTAACGTATTGGGAAATTGTTGAAACAATTTCAAAATATCAAAATTCAGTGTTTATGACGAAAATGCATGTTTCAAGAATTCTTGAACTAGAATCGAACGTTTGTAAGCTGTTGTATATGTGTGGGACTGTCTGCTTAATGTGTGCGCACGTGAGATTTAATATGCAATATCTCACGAACCAAGGGAAAGTTACAAATTCAAGTTGGTAAAATTATTACAATCAGTGAATACTGAAACTCTAGTGATTTTAAACATTATTCAGTGTTTAAAATACATGCAAATACTGTAACGTATTGGGAAATTGTTGAAACGGTTTCAAAATATCCAATTTCAGTGTTTACGACGAAAATGCATGTTTCAAGAATTCTTGAATTAGAATCGAACGTTTGTAAGCTGATATATATGTGGGGGACTGTATGCTTAATGTATGCGTCCGTGAGATTTTGTATGCAATATCTCACGAAGCAAGGGAAAGTTACAAATACAAGTTGGTAAAATTATTACAATCAGTGAATACTGAAACTCTAGAGATTTTAAACATTATTCAGTGTTCAAAATACATGCAAATTTTTGAAAGTTATATAAAATAATCATTATAAAATTAAGACTTTTAATGAATATAAAATATATTTATTTCAGACGCAATTTTTTTCATTAGAAAAGGATGAACATAATTTTTTGAATGTTAGCCTGAACTATATTTGAAATATTTCTTAATTTTTAATACATTTTTGAAATACCGTAATTTATAATTAGGAGCTTGATTACTGTTAAGTAAATTTGCACGCTATTTTCCGCTAGAAAACGACTGAAACGAACCTTTAAACCCTAGCACAAACCATTCTAGAAATATTGCACATTTTTAAATGCCTGTTGCATAAAAACTACATAAGTTTATAAAATAGTAAATTATCTTTAAAGAGATGCAATTAAATGCAACATATCTGTGAACATACAAGTCATGAGACAAATTGCTTTTTGTAATTTACCCCCAAGACTTTGTTAATAATTATTTATATCGCAAGATATTTAAATGACAGTAGCTTTTTGATGAACATGTCATACTGTCCTACCGCCACGAGAAAGTCTCTGAACAGGGTTGCCGCAAGTAGACGAGTCGAAGAAAGGAGGGAGAAAGGTTTAAAATCGACTGCAACATTTGGCAAATCAAGCGCACTTCGTTAAGAGGAGAATCCGTTTCGTTTATCATGATGTACTAAAAGAAAAAAGTAGATGTTTTTTATCCGACAGTTAAACAAAATTTTCGTATTAAATAACATTACATTATAAATTAACTTAAAAATTTCTCGTCATTTAAACTCAGAAAGTAATTTTTATTATAGGCGACAGAGGCTACGGGAAGCCGTCAATTTATTAGAACAAGGTAGTTTTAGATATTTTCTTTTAGGTTCGGGCGATTTTGGAAGAGAAAAGCTTACAATTTATAACTAGAAGTTATACCATTTTGTTTAAAACTAAATTTCGAATTAAATGAAATTTATTACAGTTTTCAATCAGCAAGTTACACAATTATTAGCCAGCAAAAAGAAAAAAATAAATTATAAATAAGCAAAATTATGACTTTAAAATATTCATTCTTTTCATATTTTTCAATCAATTATAAAATATTCATTCACATTCATTGGAATAACTATTATCTACTATGTCCGAATCATTTGAAATGTTTTTACTTGAAGAAGAGTCTGAATCGCTATCCGACAGATTTATCACTAATTTCTTCACAATATCTTCTATCAGTCACTCTTTCTTTCAATAAATATTCTCTATTTTTTCAATGTGTTCACAGTGTTTTTTCCATTCATTTTGTGTTACTTTAAATAGCTTCTTTAAGCAATAATTGTAAATTGTTCAAATAGATAAAATACTTATCTCAGTGTCATTAAGCGATTTCCCTCACATTTTATCTTTTAACTGATGATGATGAAACCCCTGTCGCTTCTGCAGTTCTCTTCATTGCATTTGAAATTGGTATTTTTAGAGAATTTGCGGTTTTTTCCTCTTCAAAACATGCCGTAACATTGTGGATTATTGCACGTGCTTGCGAATGCAAAGTCTTTCCACTTTTAAATGTAGTCATTTTTCAACTAGACAATATCCACAAAGTGTGCAACATAGTACAAATTACTTCACAGCTTTAAAAATCACAGAATGCGAGCGTCTAGCATTGACCCCAGTACAAAGCGAAATGCGACTTTCGTCGGTTCTATCTGCGCCAAATCGAAAGAAGCGTTTTCCGCCACACCTAAAATGCAGTGGAATAACCTGTTTCCATAGCGACCGCCACCAAAACGTCTGCTGTCTGGGGACTTTCTCGTGGCGGTAGGACAGTACTTGAATATGAATATGTGATGAAACACATGCGTGATTCTTGCATTTTGAATTTTGGTATACTGTTGAACAATTCTTAGGAAATAAAATACAGGAAGGCAAGCATAAAGCAATACAATTTTGTAGAGCGTCTAACAATGTACCTAGCCAGCCAGGCGCTAAAATTATGTGACGTTAAAAGTGCACGTAATTTATTTCTTCATCATAAAATTTGCCACACACGACGAACAATTTTCAAATACCAGCTGACCAGGCTAATATCTCGTAGTTACGGCCCAGTGTCTCTCTAGCCAATATGGGCAGCGCTATGGGGATAACGCCAAACAATATGTCCAAAACCTCCAGGGTACGGCATCGGAGGAAGAGTTACAACATGACTAAAAATTTACTCAATATACAAAAATAAAAATATTTTTAAAGATCTAGAGATATACAGTCCCTAAATAATGGCTCAAAACGTAAAATGATTAGGAATGGTCTAAACAAGTTGAACATGTCCGCTAATTGAGCTTCCGTTTCTAATCAAATATGCCGACAGCTGTATGATGTGCTATCGAGATTTTATCACTGTGAAACATTTATCCCACATGAGATACCTATTAATCAATGGTAAAAAATAAATGTCGTAAAAATTTGCTTTTATCATCCCACGAGTTCCCGAAATGGATGGAACATAAAAAAATTGTAATAGTAATTATTATTAAGTAATTAAGAATAGTTTTTGTAATTACGAAATACAGGGGTTTAAAAAATGTAAATTGGCAAAAATTACAACGTGTCATAATTTTAGTATCTGGTATGTTTTTATTTCTTTTAGTATATTAACTCTTTTAAAGCCAAACTGCGGGAAATATTGATCATGTTGGGCCACAATGACGATTGTTACTATAAGATCTTCCAAGTATTTTCAGAACAGAATAAATGCTTGTGTTTGGACTAATAAGCTCCCAAATTGCAATATACGGGGAATTAATTCAATACCAAAAATACAGTGCTGTGGATCTCAGACGTCATTACGTCGCTATCAATGAAGTAAAATCATTGCATTATGCATGGACATTCATGCGTTTTTCAAATTATACTGTTATACTTATGTTACAGAAAATATATTGCTTTTTTAATAGTTTTCGAAACTTAAACAAGCACGTTTCCAAACCATCATTACACTTCAGAAAATATATACGCGTTTGTATATTAAATATATACCATAACTCAAGAACTAAAGCTAGTAATATTACTAGATTATTATATCTAAATATATGATGTCTATTAAAACCAGAATTAATTGTCTTTTGTTTATATCATTAACATGAGTGGAACAAATATTCTATATCTAGAATTTTTATAGCAATTTAGTTTATGTAGAATGCTGTTAATTTCTAGATTCACAGTTAAGTAGTATAGTCAATATAGAAAACAAAAGAACTGGATGGATATATTATAATAGAGCAGTGGTTAGTGTTCTTTAAGGGACAGGCACCATTACCTGAACATTCGATCAATTTTAGAGGCCGGATCGTGAGAAATTACTGTTACATGACATTGATCTTGTAGACACGAAGATAGAGTTGTCACATTACACCTTAAACAAGAACCACATCATTCATGCCAGCAGTTAGAATTCGAACCCACAAACACACGAAGCTATTTATAGTGGTATTGCAATATTACTTTCCTTATATACATAGTATACTGTATAAGGAAAGTATTGTGACGGGGTCGAAAATTCGAATTCAAGTTTTCGACAGCAGAACAAGTTTCAAACATCCCTGAAAACGAATCGAACATTTTTGAGATAATGTATGTCTCTCTCTGTGTGTGTGTGTCAGTGAATCTGTAGAAACTATATCGCACGAACAAGTGGAACGATTCGAACAAAATTTGATACAAAAATTCAATCCGTAAACACTGGAAGCACATTGTTTTAAATCGAATATACATAACCCCCTAAATTTTCAAGTGACATTTTTAAAAAATCATCAAAAAATTAAAATATTTAATACAGTTACGCGGATAGGCATTTATCATGTAATTTTTTATTGGAAAACGATTGACATTTACTTTATAAGGCTATCTTGAACCGTTCTCGAGATATGGCACATGTTTCAAATAAATGTATCAAAAAATCATATAAAATAAAATAAAATATTAACTATTGTGAAATGTGTTCACTTTCCATATGTAATATCAAGCGATATATTTGGTGACATCATTCTCATGGATCTAACTCGTTCCATTCATGAGTAAATATACTCTTGTATTTGTAATATTTTGTATTTGAACGCCAATATCCAATTATCTGCTATAATAATAACTTATTTCTCCGTCCATAACGCTTAGCGAGATTTTGGCGACCAATTTGGCGGAATATCGCCAACTTGGCGACTTCTTTAAATTTTGAAAAATTAACGAAAATACAGCCAAATTGATAAAAATTACGCCAAATTGATGTGGAATTATTAAAATATTTTAATATATGGACTGTATCGTTTATTGAGGATGCTATCAATATCGATAATGGTTTATTTAGAGTTGCGCGAAATATAAGGTAATGGGGTACTTTGAAATAGTTTTACATGTTGCCATCACGAAAACGCTAAATGTACAATCCAGTGTTAAAAACACAGCACCGTGGATCTTATACATCATTTTTTGACTGTAAAAGGTGTATATTCATTGCATTATAATATAAGGAAAGTCATGTGCTGTCCACATCAGATTTTTTAAATGGCTACGACTAAAATTTACTACTTAGTGCTAGAAATTATAGTGACATATGCTGTAACATATTATGCATACAGATAGCTAGCCACGCATAGCACTATAGAGGGCATGAATGGCTGATCAAAAAAATTATGAACTCTTCATAACTAAAATGAAAAATAATTTCTATACATGATGAAATAAATATTAATTACTCCAAATATCACATATGTGCATAATATTTAACTAATTTTTTTTTTTACATTTAAGTTATTTTTTTAAATTTAAGTAATTTTTTATGAGCTATTGTTCAGGCTTTCATCGATTTCCAACAATATTTTATACTCGTATTTCATTAAATCTTTATTTCTTAGATGTATTGTTGATATTTTTATTCGGTTTTGTATGAAAATTTTAAAAGGAATATATATACATTTTAATGTAGAACAATAAGTATGGAAACACGGCAGTTTGACAGAATATAAAGGCGATATAGTAAACACAAGCAAGTGGTTTGGTAAAAAGATATTTTTAGTATTAGCACTACATGGTGTGCATTAAATTATAACATTAAATTACAAATCTAGAGCGCTTTCAGATATCACTACGTTCTTTATTAGTGGCAATGCAAATGGGAAAGACATGACAAACACGAAGTCTTAAGTTTATAAATGCGCATGTATACATGTCCATGTATAAATGCTCACGTGTGCTGTGTTGAAGACCCAGACCGTCCGACGCGTCCTAGGACATGAGTAGCTGTTTGACCGGCTGGGTTCATGCGCTGTGTATAAGTACTCATGGTCTGCGTCTAAGCGCTCATGTGCTGTGTATAAGTACTCATGTTCTGTGTATAAGCGCTCATGTGCTTTATATAAGTACTCTTGTACTGTGTATAAGTGCTCATGTTCGTCACATCTTAAACAATTTACGTTGTCACTGAAGAGCGTAGTGACATCTGAAAGCGTTCCGGATTTGTAATTTAATTTGGACTTTAATATACGTCATACATGCTGATTTTTTACCAAACAATTATTTGTCTTTGCTATATCGTTTTAGAGTTTTTAAGGTAGAGTTAAAATTTGAAATACATACATAGACAAATGTACCTTTAAAATCTCTATTCCCTAAATATATAGATATATATTAGATATATATTACGCGTGTAATATGGTGAACTTCATCTTTTTTGTGGCACAGCAATTTTTCGGTTTCATAATTTTGGTACCAATGTGTGCTTTAAGATCCCCATAACACGTTTAAAATATTTTTGAGATGCTTAATTGTCTTTGCTATATCGTTTTAGAGTTTTTGAGGTAGAGTTAAAATTTGAAATACATACATAGACAAATGTACCTTTAAAATCTCTATTCCCTAAATATCTGCATCTTTTTTGTGGCACAGCAATTTTTCGGTTTCATAATTTTGGTGCCAATGTGTGCTTTAAGATCCCCATAACACGTTTAAAATATTTTTGAGATGCTAAATTGTCTTTGCTATATCGTTTTAGAGTTTTTAAGGTAGAGTTAAAATTTAAAATACATACATAGACAAATGTACCTTTAAAATCTCTATTCCCTAAATATCTGCATCTTTTTTGTGGCACAGCAATTTTTCGGTTTCATAATTTTGGTGCCAATGTGTGCTTTAAGATCCCCATAACACGTTTAAAATATTTTTGAGATGCTAAATTGTCTTTGCTATATCGTTTTAGAGTTTTTAAGGTAGAGTTAAAATTTAAAATACATACATAGACAAATGTACCTTTAAAATCTCTATTCCCTAAATATCTGCATCTTTTTTGTGGCACAGCAATTTTTCGGTTTCATAATTTTGGTGCCAATGTGTGCTTTAAGATCCCCATAACACGTTTAAAATATTTTTGAGATGCTAAATTGTCTTTGCTATATCGTTTTAGAGTTTTTAAGGTAGAGTTAAAATTTAAAATACATACATAGACAAATGTACCTTTAAAATCTCTATTCCCTAAATATCTAATATTGTTTACATGCATTTAACTTCAAGAGCTTCCCCCCAGTTGCACCGATTTAGTTACCGCGCGAATTAAGTTACTATTGCAGAATCAGTTTAGGAAGTATGAACATCACTTTAATGTCAAGTTATAAAAATCTTCATTACACTGTGAGGAGTTCTAATTTGTTCTAAAGGCATCTCAATTTATTGAGGCAAACATAATCTAAGCCGAGCGAAACTGAATAAACCTTAAAGTGCTAAATTTGAATTGACTGGTATTAAATACTTCTATGTGTCAAATGACCACGAATAACAGTTCAGTTCCTTGAAGACAGAAGGAATGACATTGTTCATAATGCCGTTTCTAATTAATATATTAGTGAATAATGGGAAAATTCAGGATGTGTCATTGATTGGAATTGATGCATTTATTTGTGCTAAATTTTAGCTGATAATTAATTTTAGCTGATAATTTAGCTGATAATTTAGATATATATTACGCGTGTAATATGGTGAACTGCATCTTTTTTGTGGCACAGCAATTTTTCGGTTTCATAATTTTGGTGCCAATGTGTGCTTTAAGATCCCCATAACACGTTTAAACTATTTTTGAGATGCTGTCCATCTGTCTATCACTCAGTATGTCTAAGTCTGTGGTCGATTTCTTACGACCACAAATAGTGAAAATCTGATGTGGGCAGCACATGACATTCCTTATATAATGCAGTGAATGTACTACTTTGACAGTAAAAAAAATAGATAATATTTATAGTAGTTATTTATATTATTTCCAAGATATTGAATTGTCGGCAATGAGTCGTCATTTTTCATGTTGTCAACATCAATGAGACGTCATTGATTTAGAACCATTTTTATTCATTTGGCGAGTTTTTCGCTAATTTAGCAACATTTAAAAAATACGCCAAGTTGGCGACATTCCACCATATTCATCGCCAAAATATCGCCAAGCGTTATAGACGAAGAAATAAGTTATACTTACAGCAGATAAATGACTATTGGCGTTCAAATACAAAAGTATGACTCAAAGTAACTTTTCTCATGAATGGAACGAGCTATATCCACGAGAATGATGTCACCAAATTTATCGCATGGTATTTCATATGAAAAGTGAACATGTTTCTCAATAGGAAATATTTTTTTTTAATTTTATATGACTTTTTGATAATTTTTTTGAAAAATGTGCAATATCTCAAGAACGGTTCATGTTAGCCTTCTAAAATTTATGTCAATTACTTTCTAATGAAAAATTACATAAGAAATGTCTATTTGCGTAACTTTATTAGCGGTTTTGATTTTTTGGCGATTTTTTCAAAATTTCACTCGAAGATTTAGGGGGATTCTGAAAATTCGATTGCGCATGAAAACCAGAGTTTACGGATTGTGATTTTTGTACCAAATGTCGTTCGAATCGGTCCATTCGTTCGTCAGTTATTGTCTCCACAGACTCACCGACACACACACACGCACAAACACACACACACACACACACAAACACACACACACACACACATACGCACACACATACACATACTTTCACACACACAGATACATCACTTCAAAAATGTTTGATTCGTGATCAGGCATGCTTGAAACGTGCTCTCCCGTCGAAAACTCGAATTCGAATTTTCGACTCCATCACAATATTTTCCTTATACATTATGTATATAAGGAAAGTGATAAATTTTCACGAAACTTTATATGCGGCTTTTTTATCAAAAAATCTAGAACTGGATAGAATTTGTTTTTAAATTCAAGTAAAAACTTCCAAATTTATTTGAACATTTATATTTTTAACATGGCAGCATAGGGAAATACTTGATATAATCATGCATAAAAGTTTTTATTTATGGATCAATTTTCTCTAGATTTTATAGTTTTAATCGATGTTGCGAAAAATAGCAGCGATTTAATATCCTTGTTCGTTACTTCATTGGACCTCTAGGGGAGTAAGTAACCAACCCATCTCCCGGTGTTTAAATTCTCAAGTATGGTGTCAATAGAAATAACTTTTCAAGTGAAGAGTAGCACATAATATCTGTAATCATTTGGACTGCTTTTCAAAACTTTTCTTGTAAAATTTGAAAAAAAAAAGCTGCTAAATATTGATTTTGAGAAATTATTGATTCTGAGAAATTCGAGATAAATCACATTGCATTTAATTTATTTTACTGTCAATGCCAATATTGGTAGAAAAGGGCAAAATATTTAAAACCGATTGATGGATTGTGATTTCTTTAGTGGGAACATGTTTTAAGCTTTAGACATTTACAGAAGCGTTCCCAGAGCATGAGGTGCATATGAAATGGCTTTTCTAACAACGCCTGCCTATTGCCTTTGTGATTCAAAAATCACCGGGCGCATGCACTTATATTAATCAATAATATTACTTACTACTGCGGTACACATTTTAAAAAATAAATTTGAAGTTGAACTTTTTGATTAATTATCATATATTTTTTCTCATATATTTTTTACCATGGCCGTAAATTCGTACATAGTGGACTTATTTATTATTGTACATTGCTTTGTTGTGCCGCTATATAAAACCCTCCAATTATTTACTTTTTGCGTGAGTCCTGTAAAGGAATATTAATTTATATGTTACTAAATAGATTACACCATTTTAACTTTAACAATAACACTTATTAAAACCATAAATACTTAATTATTCAATTACAACAATTAATCATATTATTTCGCGGAGGGAATGTGTGAGACCACCTAACTTGCCTAATATATGTTTAGACCTAGATATTTTTTTAAGGAACACATACCTTCTAGTCTGTCTTAGATCATAATGCTGGCATCCGTAATTAGTACTGGCTATAACTCGTGGTGTTTGGCTCCGTCTCGTACTTGGACTGCACACATCAATAGATCTCCATTATTTTGGAACCTCTACGCAACACTCTGCATCTCTAGTATTGCCATTCTATCATAATGTCAGGAAAATATCCGAACAAGTCCTCGTTGTTATGTCATAATGTCGCACAAGCATATAAATCTCTGAACAAATCGTTAAGTCATAATATCGCACGAAGATCAGCACACGTCTCTTTCTTGTGCAACCGTTTCTTTACACGTCAAATCATCGTATATTAGTTATATGTATATCTCTTTTCGTTCTCAAGTCACAGGTTGTGGCTCTTTTTCCCTCGGGGGTGTCACTCCCCCTTTGAGTTCACTCCCCCTTTGATCCAGTGTGACGCGACAAGCACTTTCTTCATTGGTTAATCATTTATCCAATGCCACTACTTGGCATCCTTGTAAGGGCCCGCTTGGCCCCCTCTGTCTCGACACTTCTGGTTTATTGTTTTATCTGACTTTTAGGTTCACATGCAGTAAAACCTGGCGTCATCCAGACTAGAAGTATTGTTCGATGTTTCGGACACAATAAATATTCACATAAAACTGTCTCACGACAGTGTGAGATCTGTTTCTGGTCTCACAACTATAATACCCCCTAATGCATAATAATAAATGACTATGTCTGTATGTTTGTCTATTCGTCTGTTTGTCAGACTATGTTGTCTGTAGTGGAAAATATATGTAGCGTACGGTCATGAAATGTGATACATAAGTGCTTCATAACCCTGAAAGGTACCCTTGCCCTTTAATATTATTATTTACAGGATTTAGTACAATTCTAAGCTATTTTCCACCTAAATCATTTAGTTACCCACCTAGTATCATAGAGATTCCAATTTAATACAGTGTTAAAGAATTTAATATTTTCTTTAAAGGAAACTTTGAAGGGAAATCCATATGATTAACAGACGAACTTTCGTTAATTTTAAATTAAGAAAGATCAATCATGCATGAAGCATTGATTATGAAACACTTTCCAACTTCAATGCAATTTTATTTAAACATCTCAAAAATGTGATACAATCCTCGGTAATATTTTTAAAATTATCACAATACTACATTAATTTATTATACTTGAAAACATAAAACTTCATAAAAAAAAGAACTTCATTCAAATAACGGCATTGACATATAAATTGCCAGGTTTAAATATCTCTAAAATGCGATGCATTCCTGGATAATATCTTTTAAATTATCGTAATTCTACAATAAATTATTGTATTTGAAATCTTCATCGAAAACAAATGAAATTTATTCAAATGACGTCACCGAAATATAACACGCCTGGCTCTGTCTATAAAAGCAGAATTTCATTCATAAACATTTTTCCATTCATTTCATTCATCACAATAATATTATAATTTATTTTATTTAAAAACTTAAAACCATGGATGTGCAAGTTATTTAACTCTATGCTTAAAACTTCATTGGAAAATCGTTTCTTTCTCTGCGTAAAATCAGTGAATGTTCATTCATATTAGCTATATTGCAGACTCCATGAGTTAAATAATTTTCCGTTAAAAAAATGCAGCAATTCTTATATAACTTATTCTACATCTTTTGGTATTTACATTCTCCATAAGTGAAAAGTAGGCGTCGTTGTAGAAATAATCAAATTTGAATGATCATTTAAACTCAGCTATATTGTAATTGCGTCGTTTCAATATTTATGTGCACAGAATTTAAGCAAAAATAAAGCGGTTTTAGGACGGATACAACACTAAATATGAATTAAAAAAAGCTTTAAAAATCCCGATTTTGACACTAGATGAATGCCATATTTTATTTTGAAGTGGGACAGGTGATCTCTCCATATAATGGTCAGGTGATCTCGCCATATAAAGGGTGTGATTAATATTTTAATTTTTATTTAAAAAACTACTGAATATATTTTGCTGAAACTTTGTTTTATATATTTTATGGGATAATTTGAATATTTTATAAAACTTGAAGCAATTTGCGAATTTTAAATCCGTTTAAAAAATGTTTGAAAAATTAGGTCCAATATTGGTCAATGTATTTCATTTCTTCAACCCGGATTCAATCTATAACTAATTGGGTGATATTATTTATTTATATTGACATAGGTTCCACAGACCGTCTGAGCAACATACTAAAATTTCATTTTGATAAAGTCAATTTTACGGTAGTTATCGTGCTAACGGACAGACAGACATACAGGATGAATGACTGAATGTACAATGTCATAAACACTTTTCAACTATGTTGTAAAGTGTTAAAAATGTACACTTTTAGTGTGTTGAAGACCTAACCTATATATTGTACATAGACACTCGTCAAAAGTGAAATTGCAACATCATGAAGGCATGCATGTTGCCATATGCAAATCACAGTATCGGTAGAGGAGAGAGTCATATGCAAATGACTAAAGGAATACGCAAATATATACAAAAAAAACCTGTTTATTCAGTAAGGAATGAGGCCCCTGGGGGCAGCTATAAAGGCCGCTAAAAGGAGAGGCATACTATCGATGAGGCATTTAATGGTTGCCTGAAGTAATCCAGCGTCTACTGTGGCCCGCAGTTCTTCGGTATGTACCGGTGGTCCTCTGTACACCTCACGTCCAATGAAGGCCTACACGTGTTCAATGGGAGAGAAATCCGGTAAGGCTACTGGCCAGGAAAGATGTGAATTCCGTTCAGGTTGTTGAGAGTTCGCCGTCCGATGTGACATTGTCTTGCTGTAACACCGTGCCCGGGATGACTTGCACCGATAGCCCAACCACAGGCATCATAACTTGTGTGACGTACATATACGCTATCAGATTACCTGCAATGTGCAACAGAGCTGTCCGCTGATCGAACATGATACCGTCCTAAACCATGATGACCGGTGTGACGCTTGGTGATATGAGATGACAAGTAGCGTATCCCACGAAGCCGTCACACCCGTACACGTCCAATCCCTCCACACGCAGAAGCGAGATTAATCAGTGAACAATACAATGATTGGTCCAGTTGCGATGAAGACGACACCACGCCAGACGTGCATCCTTGTTCTGAGCGCTTAATGACACCCCAGTGTCTGACCGCCTTGCGCGCAGCTGTACGTCATTCAAATTTTTGCGAATAGTGTGTGTGCACGCAGGTGCAACCGTTAATTGTGACAGGTCTCTAGGATGTCACTTGCCGTTGTGAACTGGTCTCGACAAGCTGTACGTCGAATCTGCTGGTCTGTGTGCTCTATCGTGCGCCTGTTCGATCCACTTCCCCTTCGGCATGTTATATCATGTTCCTGCATCGTCCACCGTGTCACACATCGCTGGATGGTACTCACGTCGTTCTCAACAGTCGTGGAAATCGCGCGTATCGACAAACCTACATCACGCAGTTCCAGGATACGGTCTCTTTTCCCAGCCGTGAATTGCTGGTATACAACTCGCTGACGTCTTCCAGACATCGCGTCTTCACTGTTTTAAAAGTTCGGCTGCCGCATATTGACGCTGATAGCAGTTACGGCACCAGCCGTCTGCTAGACTTTATCACTCAAAACTGTGTTTCACGTGATTCGATATATACAAAAGCTCAATCGTTTGCATATGACTCTTTATTCTACCGGTTCTAGGATTTGCATATGGTCACGTTCATTTCTTCATGGTCTTGCAATTTCGCTTTTGACGAGTATCGGATGACACATCCTAAGAGAAGTTCTTGCGGAGTCTACCTTACTTATAATTTACATAATACGTAGCACACATAAAATATATTTTCACTCATAGGCGTTGATAAACATTGGAATAGTTCTTCAGTGCAAACATTTTTATGACTGATAATTTTTGTAAAACTGTAGAACACTGCATTTTTGTACTTTTGCTTTTTATCGGATGAGTAATTACATTTCAAAATCTGAGATTCTGTCACAAGAAGTACATTTGATTTAACGGCGAACTAACTAAATAAAATATACATATATTTATAAGTTACTTTCACGGTCTTATGAGTATCATCGTTAATCACTTTTAATGTTATTTCTTTTTCGTGGCAATCCGAAATAAATTAACTTTGGCCAGAAAGCGTGAAATGCTGATGAAAACTCTTACATGTAAATCAGAGGCTGAGCAATCGTTTTATGCAATCGAGAAAGTCTGCTTGTGAACATGCTGCGAAATATTTCTATTACTCAGTGTAACTTTATAAAATAAATTATAAAATTTAGAAATAACTTTCAAGATTTATCGCTTTCAATAAGTGTTAATAAATAAGTGTCATAAAATGTACAATAAGTGTCATAAAATGTACATTCAAATTTTATAATATGTGCAACTAGTAATTTATATATAATGCATTTATAAATCAAATTAACGGTGCTGCAAATTTCGAACATCGTTGATCATTCCTAATATTATTTCTTTTACACTGCAGTTTGAATTAAATGAGCTTTTCCCAGATAACGTCAAATGCTGATAAGAACCGTTACAAGTAAATTAGAGGTTGATCAATTATTTTATACAACGAACGCTTGTTTGTAAACATTTTGCGAAATATATTTACTAAACTGTATAACTTAATAAAAAAATCTGATGTGGACAACACATGACATTCCTTATATAATGCGATGAATTTACTACTTTTACAGTACAAAAATAGGTTTTTCTTATAGTAGATACTTATATTCTTTCCAAGATATTGAATTTTCGACGATTAAGCGTCATTTTCATTGATTTAGCTTCATTTTTATCCATTTGGCAAGATTTCCGTTAAATTGGCAACATTTAAAAAGTCGCCAAGTTGGCGACATTCCGTCAAATACGTCGCAACATCTCGCCAAGCGTTGTGGAACGAGAAATAAGTTATTCTTATAGCAGATAAATGACTATTGGCTTCAAATACAAAAGTATTACTCAAAGTATCTTTTCTCATGAATGGAACGAGCTAGATCCACGAGAATGATGTCACCAAATTTATCGCATGATATTACATATGAAAAATGAACATGTTTCTCAATACCTAATATATATTTTTTTAATTTATAGGAATTTTTGATAAATCTGTTTGAAAAATGTGCAATATCTCAAGAACGGTGCATTCTAGAGTTCTACAGTTTATGTCAATCGTTTTCTAAGGAAAAATTACATAAGAGATGTCTGAACATTCGATTGTGTTTTAAAACAATAGGCTTCCAGTATTTACGGATTGTGATTTCTGTACCACATTTCATTCGCATCGCTCCATTAGTTCGTGAGATATCGCCGCCACAGTTTCACTGACTGACACATCTACACACACCCACACAAACTTTCACACACACACATACACACATACAGACTTCATCTCAAAAATGTTTGATTCGTGATCAGGGATTCTTGAAGCGTGCTGTATCGTCGAAAACTCGAATTCGAATTTTCGTCTCAGTCTCAATACTTTCGTTATACATTATGTATATAAGGAAAGTAATAAATTATAAAATTTAGAAATTACGTTTAAAAATGTATTGTTTACAATCAGTGTTAATAGATAAATATGCTTGTAAAACTAAATCACGATTTCATATTTTTCAATCATGAATTCTGTCATAAGATGGACATTTGATTTTATGATATTCTAATAGTAATTTACTTATTATGTATTTATAAATCATATTAACGGCTCTGTAAATTTCAAACAACGTTGATCATTCTTAATGTTATTTCTTTTACATGACAGTTTGAGGTACATGAACTTTGTCCAAAAAGCGTGCAATGCTGATAAGAACTGTTAGAAATAAATCAGACTTTGTTATTTTCCGAGCTCAAAAATTCGGGTCTGTGGACATGTTATGAAAAATATTTGTGTGTGTGTGTGTGTGTGAAAGTGTGTGTGTGTGTGAAAGTATGTGTGTGTGTCAGTGAGCCTGTGGAGGCGATAACTGACGAACGAATGGACCGATTAGAACAAAATTTGGTACAAAAATCACAATCCATAAGCACTGGAAGCCTATTGTTTTTATAGGCAAATGAATGTTCAGAACCACCCTATATTTTTTAGTGAAATATTGAGATAGTCGTCAAAAACTCAAAACCGCTAATAGAGTTAAGCAAATAGACATTTCCTATGTAGTTTTACATTAGAAAACGATTGACATAAATTTTAGAACGCTAACAAGAACCGTTCTCGAGATATTGCACATTTTTCAAAAAAAAAAATAAATCAAAAAGTCATTTAGAATAAGAAAAATATTTCCTATTGAGAAACATGTTCACTTTTCATATGTAATACCATGCGATAAATTGGGTGATATCATTCTCGTGGATCTAGCTCGTTCCATTCATGAAAAAAGATACTTTGAGTAATACTTTTGTATTTGAACGTCAATAGTCATTTATCTGCTGTAAGAATAACTTACTTCTTCGTCCATAACGCTTGGCGAGATTTTGGCGACGAATTTGGCGGAATATCGCCTACTTGGCGACATTTTTAATTGTTGCAAATTTAACAAAAATCTCGCCAAATTAATAAAAATGACGCTAAATCAATGAAAATGACGACTAATTGCTGAAAATTCAATATCTTGGAAATAATATAAGTATCTACTATAAAAATAACATTTTTTTAACTGTAAAAGAAATAAATTTATTATATTATATAAGGAAAGTCATGTGTTGCCCACATCAGATTTTATTATTCTCAGATAACATATATTTTAGGAATTGCATGGCACTGATTTTTAAGTTTCGGAGAAGACTGCAATGTTAATATAAATCCTATAGTTGAAAACTACAACGGACCGTGCATCCTCTAATATAATATTTTTAACTGACTCTAAATTTTATATTTATATATAAAGAAATTTCAAATTCCCAATTTTGTTCAAAATCCTGTAGTATTCTAAATGATATTGTTATTCAAACAATTGTATAATTTTTTTTTTAATTTAATTATCTCAAAAAATGCTTAATAATCTATGGTTTCGTAATACAAAATTATCTGTACAGGCAGATATGAAAAATTAAACATGCTACTGCTATTTTGTAAACAAATTTACAAAAATAAAGTTGGATCAATATATGCAAGATGAAGTACAATTAAATTGGTTCAACATACACCAAAATGACAGAGCTGAAATATGGTATTAGGAGGTATACACAAACCATTTTTATTCTCTTTTAATATTTGGTTAAACTCTATATGAATTTTCAAAATATTTGCCAAAATGAAGCATATGAATTAAGAAATCGCAAATATCAATAATAACTGAAACGTTTCAATCAGAATGATATAATCCAGTCCAAAATGTAATTCCGATAAAATTTATTGCTATATAGATTTCTTAAATAGTCAAATCGAAAAAAAAATAAAAAACGTCTGCTGTATAAACTCATTTAATTTAATTCCGTTGCTTGGCAATATATAATTCATTTTGGTTGTATAAACTCATTGGTTTTATTTCGTTGCTTAGCAACATGATATGTGTTTCTGTGTTGTATAAACTCATCGGGTATAATTCCGTTGCTTAGAAACATGATACATTTTTTTCTTCAAATAAAGTTGCTGTAACAATATCGTTTGCATAATGCTATCTCTTTGGGAGGTTTGTTTTCTATTAATATCTCGACAAACCTTAGTCCTAGAAACTCGAAATATAAACAAAATTAAAATTGGTGCAATTTTACGGCTATTCACAAAATTTCATGAAATTCGGTGAAGACATTCTCTAGTTATGATGAGAGAAACACCCAACACACACATATAAAAAAATACATACTTTCAATTTTATTTAAATAGATATCATTGTCTTTTACTGCTATTCTTATAATGGAAATACAAATAATAAATATATACTGGTTAGCATTTGAGTTTTTCAAAGACAAGGAAACAACTAACAATCATAAAAATTACGGTTTCATCTTTCATTATGTTGCATTTTATTTAGCAATGCTGCTTAATATTGATACGATTCATCTTAAACAATAATTTGCGTCTTTAGGTCTTGTAATATTTTTTTTTAATTTTTATTGTCCAGGACGTCCATGTCACCCAAAGGACGTAAAGCAGTTATTAAATTGTTTAACCTTGTGTGAAATTATTTTGTACCCACTGCATTTTATCCCCCCCCTCTTGTAAAAATCAAAAAATTGGTTTCATTAGATTCTGTCCTATGGTCTGTAATATACATATGTCAGATTCAGCCTTATAGGGTATCTAGATGCTTCTGGAAGGTTTGGATATAATTTCTTAAATATTATTGCTTCAATATCTTTCTTAAAATTCTTCACCCCTGGCCAACCAGGAAATGAATTTCTGGCTATGTTAGACTTGCTCGTAGTCGAGAGTATAAATATACAAATATTCAGCATTTGATGTGATCCTCTGTTAGGACCCGTCGTTGTTAGGACCCATGCCGTGGTCATTGCATTAAATAACCAGCAATCCAGCCTTCTTGGTCATCAAATGGATTTTGGAGCCTCTGAAACGTCTTTTCAAAAGCTCCATATTTTCTCCGTCCCAGGAAATCCAACTCCATTAATTTCTCTTCCGTTTTCGATACTACAACTGTGCTCTAGGTCACAGAGGGAAGTGGGTCTGCCGCGTTTGGAATGATATTAAATATATTAAACAATTATCATGTTAATTAAAAACATTCTCTTAAACAGCTGATTAACTGAACATTATTATGATATATTATGTATATATTATATATTTATACTAAATATTTTGTTTAACAAATTTTTTGAGACCAGTTTAATTCTGTTGATAGATCCGTACTCACTTTATGCATTCATTTTCTAAAAAAATTATATTACCTTTATTCAAAACTTTAAACATATGCCGCTATAAATTTTATTATGTGCTTAAGTACGTTGGCAAAGACTGTACATTTTAATATAGTCTGCCATAATTGAACTGTATGGGAAGTTTATTCCATTTTTGCGTGTGCTAATTCTGTCATTTATCACCATAATAATTTTAACATGTCAGGAAGAAATGCCATTACATTTTCTTTCTCATTATATTTATGTACAAGGAAGTTTACTCTGATGTAGCATTGATTGGTTCGTTCCTTGCAAGAATATTTGCATTTTATATATTTTAATTTCATTTATTATTTTTTTTTACTTGGGTTACATTGTTTCATACATTGTTTGCATTTTTCTGAAATTTTAATCACTTTGCTATGAAATTACCATAACATTTTCACTATTCAGTCTGTTGCGCTTATTTTTAAAATAATCTTATTATTGGCCATAAACTTATAAACTAATTAAATAAAATATAGTACGAATCATTTGGAGCCGATTTTTGGTTTAAATGTAGTCAAATTATGTGCATAATTATTGTTTAAATGTTGACACTTCGCCAGTATATGATGGAATAAATATAAATCTCCCACAGTTCAACAAAATTATCTATTATCTATGATTACTTTGTGTAGAGTATTAGGTTCTAATATCTGTAAAACGGATTTGGATAATTTAGTTGTCATTTTAGTTAACAACATTCAAATGTTAGAGATAATTACTTTTTGACATATATTTTTAACATAATTATTTTTTCATAAAGATTTTTATCACAATTATTTTTTTATAATGCACTGTGTAATATATAAATTGACGCACAGGAAGGCGAATGATATACCGTTTTTAAACTTCGTACATGCTATATGCAAAAGAATAATGCATGCGGTCTGCAAAGAAATGTTATTTCATAACGGTGGCGACATAAAGTTGATATAATATAAACTTATTGAACCCGCCTCTGCTGGTGATGCATATAGATAAAAAGCCCGAGACAAGGATACTAAACAATCGAATATTGTTCTGCAAAAAATTCGACAAGGTATTTTGCAATTGCTGTCAATTTATGTCATTTCTGAATTTATCGATCCTACACATCTGATATATGATCCATTGGTGAGATGCCTCAAAACCTACTTGACAATTTGAGGGTAAAAACACTTTGGAGAAACACTTGAAAAACGTGCACCATGCGTGTCCCGGCGTTATCATGTTGTAAAATATTTCCCCTAAGATGTAAGCTGGCCGTCATAAGAGAATGCTCGCCGGGCAGTAACACTATATGTAAAATCAATATATTGCTTGGTAATAGGTTAGAGGCCACATTAGAGAACTCTATCACCTCCGTTCACTAATTCGGTGTTTTTCACGTCTACATGTAATCCACCACTATATCCTGAAAGATGTCACTTATACGCCTTTAGGATTCCTGAAAAAACCATTGCAACGGTACTGCCGATGTTTGTCTGCAGTGAAACACATGGTAGAGGAAGGACAAATTGCAATCTTCACTGTCCAGTCCATTCCGAGTTGTGCTCCAATATATTACACGATATATAAACTTATTAAAATAGTACTTATTAAAAATATTATATATATTAAAAAATAAATGTTTCGTTATTTATTAAAAATCATAACCAATTTCACAGAAAATTTCGATCTGTTTGATAATTAGAAGGATTAGTGTAACACCCATATGGATACAAACAAATATATGTACAGACAAAAACAACGATATAATTAAACAAGTAATATCAATCATGCATAAACATAAATATTACGAAACTCTTTCTATCCGAAATGCAATTTCATTTAAATATCTCTAAAATGCGATACATTCAACTGTGATATTTTTTAATAATCAAAATACGACATTAATTTTTTTTACATGGAAATTTAAAACTTCATCAAAAAAGACAATGCTAAAAAATCTTCTGATTTTCTATGTAAAATCAGTGAATATTTCAATCATATCACTTTTATTCCAGATTCCAGAGCTAAATAATTTGTCGTGAAAAAATATGCAGCAATTCTTATGCAACTTATATTACAATCACTTGATTTGTTTACATTCTGATTCCATTAAAATTAGACTTCTTTGTATAAATAATCAAAGTTTGATGATCATTTAAGCTAAAAAATAGTGCAATTGCTTTGCACAGAAAATTGACACACTGAAAATACGCAAAAAGAAACAGGTTTTAGAACGGATGCAACAATAAATATAAATTTAAAATATCCTTAAAAATCACTATCTTGATACAACAGTAAAAAAAAAAAAAACGGATGCTATATTTTATTTTGCAATGAACCACGTGATTTCTTTATATATCATAGGTATATATCGTTTTAAATAAAGGTTTTTACTTTTCTGATATACATAATGTATCAATCAGGAAAGTATTGTGACGGGGTCGAAAATTCGAATTCGAGATTTCGACGGGAGAGCACGTTTCAAGAATCCCTGATCACGAATCAAACATTTTTGAAGTGATGTCTGTGTGTGTGAATTTTTGTGAAAGTGTGTGTGTTGTGTGTGTGTGTGTGTGTGTGTGTCAGTGAGCCTGTGGAGACGATTACTGACGAACGAATTGACCAATTCGAACGGAATTTGGTACAAAAATCACAATCAATAAACACTGGAAGCCTATTGTCTTTATACGCAATCGAATGTTCGGAACCCCCCTAAATTTTCGAGTGAAATTTAAAAAAATTCGTCAAAAAATCAACACCACTAATAAACTTACGCAAATAGACATTTCTTATGTAATTTTTCATTAGAACGTTAGATAGAACGTTAGAACGTTTCATTAGAACGTTAATATGAACCGTTCTCGAGATATTGCACATTTTTCAAAAAAATTATCAAAAAGTCATATAAAATTAAAAAAAAAAATTTCCCATTGAGAAACATGTTCACTTTTTATATGTAATACCATGCAATAAATTTGGTGACTAACACAGTATAACATGCATTATACAGAAAATAAATAATAAGCTTACTGACATGGTATATCTGTCACTAAGCCTGTCACCTTAAAAATTGTGAAACTAATCTCTTTTCGTTTTGCAAAATATATAGGTTCTCAACAAACATTTTTTTTTTACTTTCCTTATGTACATAATAAGGAAAGTATTGTGACGGGGTTGAAAATTCGCATTCGAGTTTTCGACAGGATAGCGCGTTTCAAGCATCCCTGTTCACGAATCGAACATTTTTGAGGTGATGTCTGTGTGTGTGTGTCTGTGTGTGTGCCAGTGAGTTTGTGGAGACGATATCTCACGAACGAATGGAGATTCGAGATCCGAATGAAATTTGGTACAAAACTCACAATCCGTGAATACTTGAAGCCTATTGTTTTTAAATACAATCGAATATTAAGAACCCCCTAAATTTTCGAGTGAAATTTTGAAAAATTCATCAAAAAATTCAAATCTTTAATAAAGTTACGCAAATAGACATTTCTTATGTAATTTTTCATTAGAAAACTATTGACACAAACTGTAGGACGCCAGCATTAACCGTTCTCGAGATATTGCACATTTTTCAAACAAATTTATCAAAAAATTAAGTAAAATAAAAAAATATTAACTCTTAAGAAACTTGTTCACTTTTCAGGTGTAATATGCGATAAATTTGGTGACATCATTCTCGTGGATCTAACTCGTTCCATTCAAGAGGAAAGATACTTTGAGTAATACTTTTGTATTTGAACGCCAATAGTTATTTATCTGCTGTAAGAATAACATATTTCTCCGTCCATAACGCTTGGCGAGATCTTGGCGAAGAATTCGGCGGAATGCCGCCAACTTGTAGACTTTTTAAATGTTGCCAAATTAACGAAAATCTCGCCAAATGGATAAAAATGACGTTGCATCAATGAAAATGACGACTAATTGAAGAAAATTCATTATCTTGGAAAGAATTTAGGTATCTACTATAAGAATAACATTTTTTTAACTATAAAAGTAGTAATTTCATTGCATTATATAAGGAAAGTCATGTGTTGCCCACATCAGATTTTCTTAATTGGTTATGTTACGGTTTTGATAGGAACTGAAATCCACAATATCCGCAATAATAAAACTGCATTAAAATGTTTCAGTCTACCATGTTTTTGTCATTGAATGCGTTGATATATTACAACATAAAGAAGGAAATGAAATAAAAATACTTTATCGTACTACATGAAGAAGGCTGTTTTAAACTCACATATGATAGGAGAATATTTTTACTTATTATGAAATGTTATTACTTGTGAACCTCGTCCATAATAAAAGGAACCATGTATTATTAAAGTATTTTAAAGATTTTATTATAAGGAATGTGTTCTTCATGTTTGCAAAATATTGTAGCAATGATCAACGCGCTTTTATATGAAAAATATTAATTTTAAAAATTGGAATAGCAAATCCATTTGTATAATAATTTACAAGTTTGCAATTTAAATAAATTTCCCTAAGAAAAATATTGTCAGCTATACAAGTTTTGATGGGAAATTTATGTTAATATTATATTAAATGTTATTATTTTTTTTTCACTATTAATTAATTCTCTACGATGATGTTACATTGATAATATTTTCAATGTTATAGATTTTGTTTCAGTATTCGTCAATTCCCTTTAATGGTGTTGTTGTATGGATAATATTATTACTTTCCCTGCAATACATGATAATGTATAGGGAAAGTATTGGAATTATGCCGAAAATCGCAATACTTGTTTTCGACGGATCTACACATTTCGACACCTCTAGAATTCGAAAGAGCTAGTTTTAGCATGACGTCTGTGTGTGTGTCTGTGTGTGTGTCTGAATGTATCCACTCTAACTCAAAAACTAGTGGATTGAATTTTATAAAATTTGGTAGATAAGTCACTTGGATATGACCCTGGTGCTGATTAGTTTTTGGTACGATACGTAAAAAGAGAACCCGCCTCTTTTTGCAAAATGACCCTTAAAAATTTCAGGTATTCACTCTAACTAAACTAATAATTGAACAAATTTTTCACAAAAATTGGTAGACATATGTTACTTATAGGATACTCTAGTGCTGATTAGATTTTGGTATTATTCAGAAAAGAACAACCTGTCTTTTTAATGAAATGGTTCTCAAAAATCGCCAAAATCTAAGAAAAAACTACGGATGTTCAAATATATCAATTAAATGCTTGTTTTATACGTAACTTTTGATGAGGAAAAGAAAAAGAACAATTCTATTTCTCTAGGACTAACCGTTCTCGAGATATTTTGATATTTTTCGCATTTAGTTATGCCGCTTCTGAAAAAATGTCCAGTTACCAAATAAAAACAGAAATTGAATTAAAACTGCAAATTTAATGTTATTTTGTGAAATTAAACTCAATTTAATGATTTATTAAATAAATAAGGAAAAAATGAATTTGAGCCTGCAGGGAAAGTCATGTGTTGCCGACATCAGATTTTTATTTTTGCTCCACTATGAGTCCATAAGAATCCCTTTGAGTCCATCACTAATGAGTTCCATATGCTGGTGATATTATGTTGATAAAATTTTCGATGTTTTAATCATTGTTTCACTATGTTCTTCCCTACAATAGTGATGTTATGTTGATAATGTTTTGAATGTTATATTTTATGCATAAATATGAGTTTATTTTCTGGAGAATTGAGTGCATTAATACTTGAAAATTGCTCTAAGCATAAAACTATTTAAAATTCTATATTTTCACAATCCTGATACTTAAACAAATGTTTTTAAAATAACTTTAAATAATATTACTTTCAGCTGCAGCGAGCTCTAGCTCGTTTCTTGACAACCCCTGAAAACTAAAGAGTAAAGTTTCAAATTGAATTTTTCAATTTTATAAACATAGAATAATAAGCAACATTTCAGAACACGGTTTGTGATATAAAATTATGTAGAAATTATCTGCGAGACCCATATTATATGGATGCTGTTGTCTGTAATAAATGTGTAGTTATGGAATTATAGAGAAGGATATAAAACTCCTATGGCTGAAAAGCTTGAAAATGCAATAACACTTTGAGAATTATACATAGTTCTCTCTAGTGTTAGTGAAGAGCCCTTTGTTTAGATTTGATACAATGGAGAGGCACAGTATTCAGAATATGTATTTTTGATTGTTCCTGAGATAAGATTCCCTAATTAACAGTATAATAAGGTAGTATTTTTCACAGTTGTATGACAGAGTTAAGAATATAAGGAGATGAAACTAAATTGAAAGCTTGTGTGGTGCTCTAATAAAATACGATATTTAAAGTTGACATTTTAGTTTAATTATTATTAACATATCTTTATCTTAACGTGACCGTAAATTGATCGTATTCGTGGAACTCACTAAATTTGTACATCGCGTTGTTTGCCGCTGATAACCCTCCAATTTTGAATCTTTCGCGAGAGTTCCTTAAAAGAATATTAATTAATACTAAATTGATTGCACCATTTTAACTTTAACTATAAAACATTTATTAACAATATAACATACTTATTAAATCCATTACTCAATTATTCATATAATTTCGGCGGAGAGAGACAATGTGAGACCATTTGTTAAAATTCTTAAAATGTATTTAGACCTGTATGTTTGAGGAACACATGCCTTCAAGGCTGTCTTGGCTTGGTCACCAGCACGTACTTCGCCGATCATATTACTGGAATTAACTCGAAGTGTAATTCGCCGCCACGTAATTCGCCGATTATATTTTACTGCTGGCTCGAACACTCGTACTACATCATACTCTTACTCTGTTCGCTCCACATACCTAGTAGTTCTGTGTAACTCTGTATTCACCAAGTGGCATCGTTCTTATGTCATAGGTTGTGGCTCTTTTTGCCTCAGAACTGACACGTCTCCTTTGCTCTCATTTGCGACTTTCAGGGTGATGCTACAAGCATATTCTCAATTGGTTAACCTTTTTATCCAATATCGTTACTTCACACTTTCTCAATAGTCCTCCGACCCCCTTCTGTCTTGACACCCCTAAATTTATGGTTTTCTTACCTTTGGGTCAGTATGCTGTAAACTTTGGAGTCATTCAGACTAGAAGTATTGTCTGATGTTTCAGACACAATAAATTACTGGCATAAAGCTGTCTCACAATACAAGTGTGAGATCTATTTCTGGTCTCACAGCTTGCAAAGAGCGTTCATGCCCCAACCGGGGATCGTACCCTAGATCTCTGATCAGGTCAGCCGGCTCTCTACCGTTGAAATACTGGGACGAAATTGCAGGTTCTTATTGTCGAAGTGAACTCTGCAAGGTTAAGTAATTTTGAATGCATGGGAATTTCTCTTATTTTGCTTTAATTTGCTTAACTAATTTTTCTTATTCTGTTCTAATTTGCATTGCGCTAATAAATTATTTCTACAAAATTGTCAGTTTAAATACATAAATATTTTAAACATTTCCCCATATGGCACCTTTCACCATAGGGCACCTTTCGCCATAGGGAACCTTTCACCGTACAAACATGACCGTACAAATTATCCTAGGGCCAAGACAAACCATCTTCATTGGAAACAGAAGGAGTCAATAATGCAAACATACGGCATCGCACATAGGAGCATCCAATAAGAGCAACGGCGGCTTGGCTGAACCCAAGACAAAATTATGAGGCTGCAAGGAAATTGAATAAAGATAATTCAATGTATGTTCAAGCAGAATTCAAAGAATTCAAGAATTATTCGAGCAGCCTTGTTAAGAAAGATAGTCTTGTTTTCAAGCAGCGTAGTACTTATTCGTTTTGAGTATTGGGAATGTTGTGAAAAAGAGGAAGTCTAACTCCAGATGTCGGAAAAAGAAGCGGCAGAAGTGACAACCGCAGTCATGCTGAGCTACAGACCCGAAATACAGCGGTACGTGCTTGTATGCATATATATTGGGTAAATTTTTGAATAAGATTCAAAAGACCTGCTCTCACGCGATGCTTTTCTCCCCCTTAAGCGTTTGTTACTTTCCTTGCAATACATGGTATTGTATAGGGAAAGTATTGGAATCATGCCGAAAATCGCAACTCGAGTTTTCGACTGATCTACGCGTTTCGAGACCTCTAGAATACGGAAAAACAACTTTTAGCTTGACGTCAGTGTGTGTGTATGTGTGTGTGTGTCTGTGTGCCTGTCTGTGTGTCTGTATGTCTCTCTGCGCAGATTTTATATCCACTCTAACTAAAAAACTAATGGGCTGAATTTCATAAAATTTGGTAAGTAAGTCACTTGTGGGCGGTTTTGGTGCTGATTAATTTTGAGTACAATTCGGGATAAAAGAACCAGCCTTTTTTGTGAAAAGGCCTGCAAAAGTTTATATCTACTCTAGAAGAAAAACTAATGGACCGAATTTCACAAAATTTGGTAGATAAGTCGCTTGTGGGTCACCCTGGTGCTGATTAGATTTTGGTTCGATCCGGAAAAAAATAACCTGCCTTTGTCTGCAAAATAATCCGCAATAATTGTCAAACTCTAAAATAAAAAACTACGTATGCTCAAATATATCCATTAAATGCTTGTTTTATATGAATTTTTTAAGGATAAAAAGAATAAAACCAACCCCAATATTCTAAGACTAGCCGTTTTCAAGATATTTTAGTTTATTCGTATTTTCTCTACGCCACCTTTGAAAATAAATCCAGTTACCAAATGAGAACAAAACTTGAATTAAATGTGAATTAAATTTAATTAAAATAAAATGAAAGTGGATATTGGTCTACAGAGAAAGTATGTGCTGCCCACATCAGATTTTTAAAATTGATGTGATTTTAATTATAACAATAATAGAGGTGTGAATAAATGATAATCATAATTTATTCACACCGCTATTATTGTTATACATCGATAAACATTTTAAACTTTTAAAATAAATAATTTATTTTTTGTTGTTTTTAAACACAATCGAATATTCAACCCCCCCCCTAAATTTTCGAGTGAAATTTTGAAAATATCATCAAAAAATCAAAACCTTTAATAGAGTTACACAAATAGATATTTCTTATGTAATTTCTCCTTAGAAAACGTTTGACAGAAACTTTAGAACGCTAGCATGAACCCTTCTCAGGATATTGCACATTTTTCACATGAATTTATCAAAACTTCCCCAAAATTAAAAAAAATATATTAATTGTTGAGAAACATGTTCACTTGTCACATATAATATCATGCGATAAATGTGGGGGCATCATTCTCATGGATCTAGCTCGCTCCATTAATGAGAAAATGTACGTTGAGTGATACTTTTGTATTTGAACGCCAATAGTCATTTATCTGCTGTAAAAATAACTTATTTTTCCTTCCATAACGCTTGGCGAGAATTTGGCTACGAATTTGACGAAATATCGCCAACTTGGCGAATTTTTTAAATGTTACCAAATTAATGGTAATCGTGCCAAATGGATAAAAATGACGCTATATCAATGACAATGACGACTAATTGACAAAAATTCAATTTCTCAGAAGTAATATAAGTATCTACTATAAGAAAAACCTTTATTTTTTTTGCTGTAAAAGTAGTAAATTCATTGAATTATATAAGGGAAGTCATTTGCTGCCCACATCAGATTTTTTTTTATTTCCGAGAAACCCTGTGATTTTACTCAGAGTTTTTCGTTGTAAATGCCATAAAACACCGGGTCTTTTCTACTAGTAAAATCTGAAATTAAATGTTCTTTATTCGAAACAGTAAATCGCACTTTGAAATAAGTAGGTGAATAATCCTTCAACAGCCTTTAACATTTCCTTAATTTGGAATGCTTCTTAATCATATCAATTTCTTCTCTTACTGCCTTGCTTCAATTTCCATACGAATTAAGTTAACATTTAAACGTCAATTCGAAAAGTTCTGAATACCAACTTCCTTTGAAATTATAAAAATCTTTATTACACGGTATATATTTCCTAATTTATTCTGAAGACTTCTCTACTTATTGAAGTAAACTCAATTTGGACCCTGAGAAACTGAATAAACCTTGAATCTCTATATTTGCATTGACTGGCATTAAATATTTCAATGTTTCAAATAAGAATGCATAACCTTTATGTTCCTTGAATTCACACTGAACGATATTGTTGACATTGTTGTTTCCCAAGTAAAATGTTAGTGAATATTGAGATAACGAAGGAATTGGTTTTAAATGAAAGGGATACATTAATTTGTGCAAGATTTTAGTGATAGTCATAGTGAACGACAGAAATAAAATGGATAACTTAATATACTGTATATAATATTGATATTACTATTGAACAGTTATTATCTCCTCTTCTATTCCCCCCTCCCCGCTTTATTTGGTGTACCTAGTCGGTAAACTATAAGAATATGCACTTAGGTGTTTTGAAGAAGACATAAATTTAAATATCCTCCATCAAGTAAAATTATTTTTTGGATAAGAAAATTGTGAAGGATTCGAAAATTCTAATTCAAAATTTGATAAAGTAGTTCATTTTAATTATCACTGAGTATTTCAAGAGTCACTGAACTTGAATCAAAGGGTTTTTGATGTGATGTATGTGTGTGAGCGTGTGTATGTCAGTGGGTGTATGTATGTCAGTGTGTGTATGTCTGCCAATGTGTGTATGTATGTAATTCAGCGTGTATGTGAGTGTATGTCCGTGAGTGAGTGCGATATTTCAACGAACGTATGTCAGTGTGTGTATGTTTATCAGTGTGTGTATCTATGTAATTCAGCGTGTATGTGTGTGTGTGTATGTCCGTGAGTGGGTGGGTGAGATATTACCAACGAA
Source organism: Amaurobius ferox (assembly GCA_951213105.1). Classification (NCBI taxonomy): domain Eukaryota; kingdom Metazoa; phylum Arthropoda; class Arachnida; order Araneae; family Amaurobiidae; genus Amaurobius; species Amaurobius ferox. The sequence continues at coordinate 33,323,020 of OX578154.1, forward strand.
ACGAGCATTTGGAACGTAATTTGAGGATTTCTGGGGAGTCAGAAAATACTTTCCAACACTTCATTTTTTGCCACCATGGGGATAAATCGACAACTAACGGAATCAACACCCGATCAAACCTAACGGAGCCATAAGGTTCCGTTAGGTTCTATGCTGTAATTGATAAAATAAGTTTGAAGAGATTCAGCTTTCTAAGTCACCGTGGAGATTCTGAAGGGTCTAGAATGAAAAAACACGTTAAATACGTTAGACAGTTGTATAATAGGAATAACTAAGATAAAAATTATACTCTTTTGCAAAAAAAAATAAAAAATAAAACACCATTAAGAAAGTGATTGTTTTATTGAAATTAAATATGCGTACAGATCATACAAAGGTAATAAAACGATTACAAAATCAAGGCCGAAGGACCCATCAATGGTTAGCAATTGCACATTGAATTTTCAAATCAGTAATTGGTGACAATGAATACTTGCATACGTCTGGGTAAGGGGTGATAAAGTTTACTAATATTATTCTGCGATACATTCTGCCAGGCCTACCTTATTTGTTGCTCCAGATCGGCTGAATTTCGGGGTACCCGAATTTAGCGGCTTCGTCAATCGAGCATGATGTCCCATACATGCTCGAATGGCGAAGGTCTGGTGACCTTGCTGCCCAGTATCAACAGCACGGATACAGTCCACATATATGCGATCCGTATGTGGCGTGGCCTTATCTTGTTGGAAATAGGCCCTAGAATGACGTACCATGAAGGGTAACGGAAACGTCACCAGGATTTCATCAACATATCGTTGAGATCTTAAGGGTGTACGCAGGATGACTAGGGGCAACCTGCTGTCGTGAGAGTTAGCACTCCATCACACCAGGAGTAATGGTTGTGTGCCTGTGTAAAACAAAGGCTTATTAGTATCGCTGGCCCTGGCGCCTTCACACACGTACCCGATGGTCAGCTGCTGAAAGACTGAAATGTGATTCATCGTTGAAAACTATGGGATGCCAGTCTGCTGGCAGCCATGTTGCTCGGCTACGACACCACTCCAAACAACTCTGTTGATGTTGAGGGATTATTGGCCGACGTCTTAAAAGTCGCCGTAATCCCATATTTCCGTTTTGGCGACAGTTTATTCGCCAAATGGCTCTGTAAAAATAAAAGCTAAACATATTTCTGCTATGTTTACTTACAAATTGCTAAATAAGTTTCATGTTGTTTGTGTTGAAATATATCATATATATTTTTTAATACTGATAATACGGTAGTTGCTAGTTTAAATCAACTAAATTATTTTGTTTAACAGGTTATAATAATTTATTTGGCTATAATATATCAAAATTTGGTTTAAATGCCTGTTGAAAAATATCTGATGCCGTTTTAAATGCTTGATATGTATAATATTTATAGAAGGGAACTGTATGTCTCGCTTCAAGTTAAGTTCCTTTTGCATAACTTGGTCGGATGCTTGTCAGTGTGAGTTATATTATTAATGCTTTAACTAACCAGGTTCCATTAACCACAGGAACGTCAAAATCGTTGCATTTTATACAGCATTTTAATTCTTTGGATTTCAATTTTAATTCTTTGGCCAAACGCACCGAGTAATAGATAGAGCCGCCAAATGTGGCAGCTCTTCTGCCAGTAGTCACGTGATTAATTGCAGAACACGTTCTTGAGGAAAATCCAATGGGCTAAATCACTCTACTTCTTATTCCTGCTCTAAGGCCCCGTCGCCATTTCTTTCTGCCCGACCGCCGCAGTACCTGAGATGTTTCTCTTGAGCGGTATAAAGACCATCCGGTCATCTACAGTTGAGGATGGGCAGCCGTAACAATACTGAAGGTGAAGGTGGACGAACTACCGAAAAGGGAGCAGGCTTCGGAGCCATACTGTCATCATTTTTAAATATTCCGAGCTGCCAAAAAGGAGCGTCTCTTGGAGCTGTCCTTTCAAGCATCGATCTGGTGGAAAGTTAACAATTCCCCTGGTACCAGGTCGTAAATTTTATTGAGCTCATTTTTATTAACACTTTACAACAAAGTTGAAAAGTGTTTATGACTTTTTACCACTTTACAACAAAGTTGAAAAGTGTTTATGACTTTGTTCATTCTGTCTGTCTGTCTGTCTGTCTGTCCGTTAGCACGATAACTACCGTAAAAATGACTTAATCAAAATGAAATTTTTGTATGTTGTTCAGAGGGTCTGTAGAACCTATGGGAATATAAATGAATAATATTACCCAATTAGTTTTGGATTGAACCCGGGTCGAAAAAATGAAATACATTGAGCCCTATGGGACCTAATTTTTCAAACATTTTTTAAGCGAATTTAAAATTCACAAATTGCTTCGAAAATTTTAGGTAATATTCAAATTGTTCCTTAAAATATATAAAAAAAAATTCAGCGAAATATATTCAGTAGTTTTTTAAATAAAAATTAAAATAATAATTACACCTCTTATATGAAACGATCACGTGACCATGATATGAAACGATCACATTACCCACTTCAAAATGATATATGGCATCCATCTTGCTTCAAAATCGTGATTTTTTTAAGTTCTTCATAATTCATATTGAGTGTTGTATCCGTCCTAAAACTACTTTATTTTTGCTTAAATTCTGTGCATCTACATACTGAAAAAACGCAATGACAATATATTTCAGTTTAAATGCTCATCTAAATTTGATTATTTCTACAACTAAACCTATTTTTCACCTATGTAAAATGTAAACAGCAAAATATGTAGAATGAGTTGTATTAGAATTCCTGTATTTTTTAACACAAAATAATTTAGTCCATGGAGTCTGCATGGCTGATATGAATGAAATATTAATTGATTTCATAAAGAGAAGGACGATTTTTTTCGATGAAGTTTCAAGCATAGGGTTTAATTTTTTGTAGCTCCATGGTGTTAAACAAAATGTTTAAATAAAATAAATTATTATAGTATTGTGATAAATGACATGAATGGGAAAATGTTATGAATGAAATGCTGTTTTTATAGAGAGATCCAGTCGTGCTAATTTTTCTATGACGTCATTTGAATTAATTTCAGTTGTTTTCGATGAAGTTTTCAAATATAATAAATTATCGTAGTATTATGATAATTCTAAAACTATTACCGAGGAATGTATAACATTTTAGAGATGTTTAAACCACGCAATTTATATTTCAATGCCGTCATTTGAATGAAGTTCATTTTTTTCGATGAAGGTTTAAGTTTTCAAATATAATAAATTAATGCAGTATTGTTATAAGTTTCAAAATATTACCGAGGAATGTATTGCATTTTAGACTTGTTTAAATAAAATTGCATTGAAGTTGGAAAGTGTTTCATAATCAATGCTTTAAGCATGATTGATCTTTCTTGTTTTATATTTATATTTGTTGGGTCGACGGGCCCTAGAAACTTTCCTTCAAATTAACTTTTTTTATATTTAAATTTACACAGCAGAAGAGAAGATGTTTTAATTCAGGGAATCCAATTTGGATTTCCCTGCACCTGTGGGGCAAATTGTAAGGGATGGGTAAACGTTACTTAAAATAAAACTAGTTTCTTTTAAATTTAAAGCTTGCCTCTGTGGTCATTTTTCTTTATGTCCAGTTCTTCAACGTCCACATTTTTCTTACCTGGGGGATTGTATAAAATGTTTGATTGTAAAATTTTTGTATCTGAAAACACAACGCATATTTTTTTTAAGATTATTGTTCAAGAAAAAGCTAACCACTAAAATGTACTTTAAAATAGAGTAATTAGTTTAAAAATGTAAAGATTTAAAGGTAAAATAAGGTTCAATAGTTTTAAGATGTAATGTAATTTCTTTGTGAGCCGAAAATTGCGTCACTTAAAGTCTAAATAATAAAGTTTTTCTTTGTTATGCAGAAACGGCATAACGTGTAGTTTTCCTCTTTGTTATGCAGAAACAGCATAACATATATAAGTAAAATTGAAAATATTTCTGTCTGTCCATTTGTTTATCTCCTCATCACAGTAGAAAGGCTGCACCGAATTTGAAGAAATTTTCAGGGTTGATTTGGAATAGCCACACATAAAATGCAGTCAATGTTTTCAATTTTTGGGTCTATTGGTTATCTTTATGTTAATAAAACAGAAAGATCAGTCATGCATAAAGCTTTGATTATGAAACTCGTTCTAACTGAAATGCAATTTTATTTAAACTTCTCTAAAATGCGATACATTCAGCGCTCATATATTTTATATTATCACAGTACTACAATAGTTCATCATATTTGAAAAATTTAAACTTTATCAAAAACATGAACTTTATTCAAATGACGTCATCGAAATATGAGTCGTCTGCTCTCTATGTAAAAGTAATAAATAATTCATTCATATCATTTTTATTCCTGACTCCAGAGCTAAATGATTTTGCGTTAAAAATATTCAGTAATTCTTATGTAACTTATTTTACAATCACTTGTTTACATTCTGCATCCATTAAAATTAGGCTTCATTGAAGAAATAATCAAAGTTGAACTTCATTTCCTGCAAAAATAATGCGGTATTAGGACAGATGCAACACTATATATAAATTTAAGAGAACTTTAAATTTCATAAGGGTTGTACTGGTAAAAAACTATGGATGGCATATTTGATTTTGAAGTGGGTCATGTAATCTCTTCATATAATATGGGTGTAATTATTATTTTAATTTTTGTTTAAAAATCCACAGATGATATTTTCTTGATTTTTTTTATATTTTATGAGATAATTGGAATATTTTCTAAAATTTTCGAAACTATTTGTAAATTTTAACTTCGTTTTAAACTTCTTAAAATTTAAATGCTATAGGGTTCAATCTATTTCGCTTCTTCAACCCGGGGTCAATCCAAAACTTATTGGTTGATATTATTTATTTACATTCCTGTATGTCCCACAGATCGTTTCAACAACATTCTAAAAATTCATTCTGATAAAGTCATTTTTACGGCAGTTATTGTGCGAACGAGCAGACAGACAGACAGAATGAATGAACAAAGAGATAGCCACTTTTAAATTATGTTGGGAGTGTTAAAATCTGACTATTTTACCTCCCATTGAGATAGTATTATACAAAGGATATTTGTTCCGTAATTTTTTGTGAAAATAAAAAACTATATGATGTTGTTAATAAATAGAACTAAACCCAATAAGTTTGTATTTGAAAAACAATACCATGTTCCTAAGCAACCAAATGAAACCTACCGAATTAATACAGCAATACTTTTTTTGATTGAAATAATAAAGAAATGTACGTAAATAAATTTGTTCGGTATTGCAATTTTGATTGGATTGCATCCATTACGGTCTTTGGGTTTTAAGATTAACGAGGATTATAGATATTTTCAATGTCTTAAGTCATCTGTTTTATTTGGGTGAAAGATTTTCAAATGCATATATTGCAGTTCGGATATATCTTCTAATACACGGGTATCATATACTAATCTACGAGAATGTAAGTAGAACGGGTATATCTTCTAATACACGGGTATCTCATTCTAATCTGCGATAATATAAGTAGTACGGATATATCTTCTTATATACGAGTATTATATTCTAATTTACGAGAATCTAAGTAGTACGAGTGCAATACAATATTACTTCCAATACAATTTTAGCGCTTTTATTTTGGAATATATTGATTGAATTTCATATTTGCTGTAATATTTTTAGACACGGCGATCATGATGTTTTATTCTTCAGATCTGCTGGTGAAATTAATTTTGTATAGCGAGAATAGATATTCTCTTCTTTTTAGGAGCATTAATCTAAAAATTTTAATATAATGTTTTGAATAACAATGTTATTTAGAATACTATATCAAGCTGATCATTTTTGTCAATTTAACGTTTCTTTATATGGCATATTTCGTACGAAGAACGGGTATGCTGCTAGTACATAAATAAATTTTAAACTTTTAATTTCACGAAATCATCTGAATTTTATTAAACACGCCTTCATTAAGTCAAGTTATCTGTGTAAACGTGTCAAGATGTGCAATTATAAATGCCACGTCAGGTAATAATATAATGATAATTTGTTACCTCCTCAATCCATTTGAAATTTGTTCAAAATAAACTTCATCATAACTAATTCAAATCTTGATAACCTCTTTGAACCATGAAATTACCAACAGGATTGAACGGTTTTAAATATTTAACAATGACAAATGAACCCCAATATTAAATCTAATCCTAATGAGCACCAGGGATGATATTGTTGACAACCAACGGTTCGTGATTAAAACGGCACAGTGTAATGAGAAATCTGCAGAAAGGAATTGAATCGGTGTAAATTTATTTGTGCAAGATTTCCATGATATTTAGTTGTGCAGTTTCAAGAAGAGGGTTTATTAAATAGGTTTACATTGTTACAAATATGAAAAATTCTCTCAATTGAAGCTCGAGTGATAGAAGGAAAAACAACGTACAGGTAAATTTTCTTATGACGTATCTAAAAGGTTGCCATAACAAGGATGTCGTTGCGGGGATACCAGATTCGATAATTCATCTCCGATTTGGCGACTTTTTGGCGAGATTTTGAATCTCCGAGAAAGTTCTTGATTTTCTAAGAGATGCGAGCCCCTTCTATAAGTTTTTACGGAGAGTACATAAAACGAGTCATCTCTCAGTTGGAGGTTAATTGACGTGATACGAAATACATTGGACTGTGACATATGTTAATTTTTTTAGAATAGCCTGCTCGTTTGTGAAATTAGCGGAGAATTTAATTACTGTTTCACTATACCCGACATTTATTTCATAATCTTGTGAGATAGTTATACAGCAATGTGACAAAAAAAAAAATCCATCGCACAGACTATCGCATGTAAAACTATTTTGTACCCAATTAAATTATGTTTTACGCAACTCTAAATTAAGAATTAGCGATACTGATAGCAACCTCCAAAACAATATAGTCCATATATTTAAATATTGTATTAATAAATTCATCAAATAGGTTTTAACTTGGCGTCAGTTTTGTATTTTTGACGATGATTTCGTCAATGTGGGTTCTAAATATCACCAACATGGCGATATTTAGAAGAGCATTCCTTATTTAACAAAGGTGCATCCATCATATAATGGAAGTGAACTTTAATCAAATCATGAAACTTTAATCAAATAAATATGTTACCTACACAATCGCTTTGCCTAAAATTCATTCCTCTAAACAAATTTCTTCTTGTTGTAGGGATTTTATTTTCGCCAGTGTATGTTCATTTTTATTTTCTAAAATTATGCGATACATTTGTTAACATCATTCTTGTGGTCTATATTAGAACCTCGAGAGAAGGTATGTTGTTGTTGAGACCTAGACCGTCCGATCTACCAGAAAGGTGTAAGGTAAGAGAGGGTATGTTGTTGTTGTTGAGACCCAGACCGTCCGACCTACCAGAAAGGTGTAAGGTAACTGTTTGGACAGCCGGGAAGTGCCACCCAATTTAGACCGGAACCCAGTGGGGGAGGCATCCACAGGGACCGTGCCCTCCTTCCCCTACCACCAACCTCTCGGAAGGACTTACGGACCCACATGTTTAACGTGATAGTACTCCGCGTGAACACGGCGGCAGTTTTGGCAGTGACTGGAATCGAACACGGGCCTATCGAGTGCAGTTGTGTAACAGTTTTATATTTTCGCGTATAACAATTCTCCAGCTCTCATTTATATATAAAGCATGCTTTGATCACCGTTTGCTCAAACGCTAGGCGATCAATTTGGCGAACTTGGTGACTAATTTTGAAAAATACCGGAAACTTAGAGATCCTTCGCCCTAGATAGATGGAAATATACTTTAAGTTGCCAAATTGATGAATTATTTTTAAAAATATTTTTAAATATGTGAGATAGTTATAGAGCAATGTGACAAAAAAAAATCCATCGCACAGAATTTTTTACGTTAAATTGTAAATTTGGATCTTTTCCGGATGACAACATGTAAGACTATTTTGTACCCAATTAAATTGTGTTTTACGCAACTCTAAATTAAGAATTAGCGATACTGATAGCAACCTCCAAAACAATATAGTCCATATATTTAAATATTGTATTAATAAATTCATCAAATAGGTTTTAACTTGGCGTCAGTTTTGTATTTTTGACGATATTTTCTTTAATGTGGGTTCTAAATATCACCAAGATGGCGATATTTAGAAGAACATTTCTTATTTAACAAAAGGTGCGTCCATCATATAACGGAAGTGAACTTTAATCAAATCATGAAACTTTAATCAAATGAATATGTTACCTACACAATACCTTTGCCTAAAATTCATTCCTCTAAGCAAATTTCTTCTTGGTGTTGGGATTTTATTTTCCGCCAGTGTATGTTCATTTTTCTTTTCCAAAATTATGCGATATATTTGTTAATATCATTCTTGTGGTCTATATTCGAATCACGAAAGAAGGTATGTTGTTGTTGAGACCTTGACCGTCAGATCTACCAGAAGGGTGTAAGGTAAGAGAAGGTATGTTGTTGAAGACCCAGACCACACGACCAACCCTAGGGTTAATGGTAGAAAGATGTGTGGCCGGGGGAGAAGGTATGTTGTTGTTGAGACCCAGACCGTCCGACCTACCAGAAAGGTGTAAGGTAACTGTATGGACGGCCGGGAAGTGCCACCCAATTTAGACCGGAACCCAGTGGGGGAGGCATCCACAGGGACCGTACCCTCCTTCCCCTACCACCAACCTCTCGGAAGGACTTACGGACCCACATGTTTAACGTGATCGTACTCCGCATGAACACGCCGGCATTTTGTGGTAGCGTGCAAATCTAGCGCGCAAACCACGGGGATACCGCACCCGAGATGGCCAACAGCACGCGGTGTTCCGAGGTGGTCACCCACCAAGTACTAACCGCGCCCGATGCTGCTTGACTTCGGTGATCTAACGAGAACCGGTGTTTTCAGCACGGTACGGACGAGAAGGTATGTTGTTGTTGAAACCCAGACCGTCCGACCTACCAGAAAGGTGTAAGGTAACAGTTTTGGACGGTCGGGAAGTGCCACCCAATTTAGACCGGAACCCAGTGGGGGAGGCATCCACAGGGACCGTACCCTCCTTCCCCTACCACCAACCTCTCGGAAGGACTTTCGGACCCACATGTTTAACGTGATCGTACTCCGCATGAACACGGCGGTAGTTTTGGCAGCGGCTGGAATCGAACCCGGGCCTACCGAGTGCAACTCCAGCGCGCTAACCAATGGGCTACCGCGCCCAAGAGAAGGTATGTTGTTGTTGTTGAGACCCAGACCGTCCGACCTACCAGAAAGGTGTAAGGTAACTGTATGGACGGCCGGGAAGTGCCTACCCAATTTAGACCGGAACCCAGGGGGGGAGGCGTCCACAGGGACCGTACCCTCCTTCCCCTACCACCAACCTCTCGGAAGGACTTACGGACCCACATGTTTAACGTGATCGTACTCCGCATGAACAAGGCGGCATTTGTGGCAGCGTGCAAATCTAGCGCGCAAACCACGGGGATACCGCACCCGAGATGGCCAACAGCACGCGGCGTTCCGAGGTGGTCACCCACCAAGTACTAACCGCGCCCGATGCTGCTTCACTTCGGTGATCTAACGAGAACCGGTGTTTTCAGCTCGGTACGGCCGTTGGCCCAAGAGAAGGTATGTTGTTATTGTTGTTAAGACCCAGACCGTCCGACCTACCAGAAAGGTGTAAGGTAACTGTATGGACGGCCGGGAAGTGCCACCCAATTTAGACCGGAACCCAGTGGGGGAGGCATCCACAGGGACCGTACCCTCCTTCCCCTACCACCAACCTCTCGGAAGGACTTACGGACCCACATGTTTAACGTGATCGTACTCCGCATGAACACGGCGGCAGTTTTGGCAGTGGCTGGAATCGAACCCGGGCCTACCGAGTGCAACTCCAGCGCGCTAACCAATGGGCTACCGCGCCCCAGAAGGTATGTTGTGTAACAGTTTTATATTTTCACGTATAACAATTCCCCAGCTCTCATTTATATCTCCAGCTCTCATTTATATATAAAGTATGCTTTGATCTACGTTTGCTCAAATGCTAGGCGATCAATTTGGCGAACTTGGTGACTGATTTTTAAAAATACCGCAAACTTAGAGATGTTTCGCCCTAGATAGATGAAAATATACTTTAAGTTGCCAAATGGATGAATAATTTTTAAAAATATTTTAAAATATGGACAATATTGCTTATTGCGAATGTAATTACTGCTGAATGATGGCACATGGAGAATTTCACTCATATCAGCTATATTGCAGACTCCATGAGCTATATAATTTTGTGTTAAAGAAATGCAGCCATTCTTATACAACTCATTCTACATATTTTGCTGTTTACATTTTCAATACGTGAAAAGTAGGCTTCGTTGTAGAGATAATCAAATTTAGTTGCTCATTTAAACTCAAATATATTGTAATTGCGTTGTTTCAGTATGTAGATGCACAGAATTTAAGCAAAAATAAAGCAGTTTTAGGATTTTGACACAAGATGGATGCCACTAAATATGAATTAAAAAGAACTTTAAAAAGAACTTTTTTTGCGAATTTGAGACGATATGGATGCCATTGGCAGTAAAATAAATAATTTAGGCCTTTCGCCATTGAAATCCATACATTGCAGGCCCACTTATCACATGCCAGCGCCACCTGAATTATTGTCTCAAACGATATTGGCGTTTTCTTAATATGAAGTTTTATCTTAATGCACTTACCTCCATGATTTGTACATTATATCAATGTAAATTTTGATCTTTCACGATTTTTTCCTATACCTCGTATTGCCGAAACAATGTTCTGGGGCGAAAAGTAAAAATATATTCAATCGACAATAGAACATTTTCAACAACGCTGAATAGAAAATTCCAGACCAGTCCTCAACTCTTCACCACACGGACATCTATCAAACTTATTGCAAAGACATTTCTATTGATGAATGGAAAAGCCAATTAAAACCTTGGGAAACTTGATGAACTTTGAAACGCTCTAATGCTATTGAAAAGTATTAAATATTTCACATTGACACATAAACCTGAATATCAAATATACTACTCCGGGACACGGGTAATGATATTTTTGAAAACCTCGTTCCCTGATTTGAAAGGTAATGCGCATTGAGAAAACTGAGGACGGGGTATTAAATGGAAAAAATAAAGTTAATTAGGAAATATTTTCATTGGAAAATAAAAACGAAGTTTTAAATACATGATTTGTAATTTCAAATACTAAGTATTGAGGAAGTATAGTTTTCCCGAACATTTTCGATTGCGAGATTTTGATACCAATATTTACTGATTCCATTGATTAATGTAAATGCCAATTAAAACCTTAAGAAACACGATGAACCTTGAAACGCTCTAATGCTATTGAAATGTATTAAATATTTCAAATTGACACATAAACCTGAATATCAAATATATTCCTCTGGGACATAGTGAATGGTGTTGTTGACAACCTCGCTTCTTGATTTGAAAGGTAATTGGAATAAATAAATAAGAAGGAAATATTTTCATTGGAAAATAAAAGCGCAGATTTAGATAAATGATTTTTATTTTCAAATACAGTAGGTGCCGCTTAATGTGATCGCGGATAATGTTATCATTCGTTTAATGTTATCAGAATCGCGAAGTCCCGAACGCTTGTATATTAACACATGTTAAAAAAATCGGTTTTTGTAATCAGCGCCTTCGTTTATTGTTATCACTTTATCACTTCACTTTCGTCGTTCTTGTACCATTTTCGAATTTTTTTTTTTCCTTCTGTCAACAAAAAATCCAAACTCCTTATACGTAAAAGTAAAGGGAGAATCCCCAAACAGGGGCCCTTTGTGCAGAAATCGCACGTGCAGGAATCCCGGCGCTTGGCGCCAGCTCTGCAGATGGTGATTTCTCTCCCCCTTTCCCCCCTTTGAGAATGGTGTGGGCGTAGGAAAAGCGTTGAGTTCTTTTCTTATCAGTAAGCAAAGTTCTTGGACTGTTGTAAGCTGTAGAATTTTTTCTCTCTGTAAAGTTGCATTTCAACTTTATTGCAGATGGTCAAGCATTTTAGCAATGGAAAAAAAACGCAATGATTTAACTGTTAAGGACAAAATTGACATTTTGAAACGTTTTGATAATTTACCCAAGATGAGTCAAAGAAATGCTGCTGCTGCACTTAAAATCTCTCAGCCATTACTCTGTAAAATGTTAAAGAATCGCGACGAGATTGAAAATAAAGCGCAATTGAACGCAAATTTGAACTGTAAGCGAAGACGTACTGGGAAATGTGGAGAAGTCGAATCGGCTTTGACACTGTGGTTTGCCAATGTTAGGGAGAAGGATGCACGCATAAACGGTCCTTTAATGCGGCAGAAAGCTGAAGATCTTGCTTCTAAAATGGGCAAAAAAAATTTCGTCGCAACAGACGGATGGTTTAATCGCTGGAGGAAAAGGTAGAACATTGTGTTCAAACGTACCCATGGGGAAGAAAAAGATGCCGCTTTTCCAGCTGCAAAGGCATGGATTTCCGAAGAATGGCCGAAAATAATCGCTGATTATTCACCCGAAAACATCTACAATGCTGACGAAACTGGACTTTATTTTCGTGCCTTGCCAGAGCATACGTACCTGTTCAAAAACGAGAGCTCTAAGGGATGCAAAATTTCAAAAGAACGTATAACTGTTCTCTGTTGTGCGAGCATGACTGGAAAGAAGAAGAAACTCTTTGTTATCGGAAAAACCAAAAAGCCGAGATGCTTTAAGGGTGTTAAAAAATTACCTGTTGATTATGCTGCCAATAAAACAGCGTGGATGACAGTTGCTCTATTCAGCGAATGGCTTCTAAAGTGGGACAAAGAATTAGATCACAATATCGTCGTACTCATCGATAACTGCAGAGCCCACGATGTAAATGTCACATTAAAGCATATCAAAATCATTCTCCTACCTGCCAACACTACATCACTTATCCAACCATGTGACCAAGGAATAATTCGTGCAATGAAAGCGTATTACCGTGGAGAAATGCGCACTAGGGTTTTGGAAAATATGGAAGGTACGGAACAACTGAGTGCAAACGCGTTAGCAAAGAAGACGAATGTCCTTGAGGCTCTCCATCTTTTGACAAGTCGTGGGATCGAGTGTCCGAGAATACAATTAAGAACTGTTTCTCGCACGGTGGATTCGTTAAAGCGGACGAAGGTATGGATGTACCGGAATTCGATGAAACAGTACTTGTACCATCCGACATGACTGAAAATGACTTTGCAGAATGGATGTCTATAGATGAGAACGCCCAAGTGGCTACAACAATGACTGATGAAGATGTATGCCGAGCTGTATCGTGTTCTATCGAAGCTGAACAGGACGAAGCTGAAAACCTTGTTGAGAATCCTCCAACTGCTAGTGAAATGAGAGAGGCTCTCCGTGTTTTGGGACTCGGGGTGCAATACAGAGGCACTGCTGGGGACTTTCGCGAACAGTACAGATATGAAAGTTTTATAAATAATTTGCTAAGACAAAATACAAGGCAGACAACTTTGAAAGACTTTTTTTAATTGATCTATTTTAACGATTTGTTTAAAATAGTGTTTGTGTGAATCTTTTAAATCTTAGTGAATCTTTTAAATTTGTAGTAGCTGCAAAAATACAGTAAATATTAATTTTTAAAATCAAAATTTTATGTTTCTGATACTTTTTGTTTATATCAATAATAATAATGTTTAAACCTGAAGAGTATAATTGATATTATCCAGTCCAAAATGAAATGGCAATGAAATTTATTTTATATACATATCTTCATTATTCAAATAGGAAAGGATTTAATAAAAATCGTCTGCCGCATAAACACATTGGATTTAAATCCGTTGCTAAGCGACATGATATCATTTGCTTCAAATAAATTGGTAGAAAAAATATCGTCTAAATAGTTATATTTCTATGGAACATTTGGCGACAGTTTTGTCAAATTAGCGACATTTTAAAAAATCGCCAAATTTATCGCCAAGTGGGACTGTAGAACTGACAGTTCCACTTTGCGACAAATTGACGAAATATCATCACAATACTATCCCCTAACAAAAAACAATTAATATCATTTATGTAGCGCAATTTTATCAATTTCAAGATATTTTTATAGATTTGAAAACATTTTTATCAATTTGGTGACATTTTAAAAATTCGCTAAATGTATTACTAAGTAGGATGGTTGGTCTGACAGATAAATGCTAACCAAACATCATTTCAGTACTCTCTTCTAAAAAAACAAAAAAAAATTTCATTGATATGTAGAAGACCCAAGCCACACGACCAACCCGAAGGTTTATGGCAGCTGTTTGTGTGTCGTTTATATCAATTTGGCGACATTTCCGTCAATTTGGCAAAGTTTAAGAAAAGTTGTCAAATTAGCGATATCCCTCCAAATTCGTAGCTTTGAATTTGCAGATCTGAATGAAAATTCTTATCCCGTTTCAATATACTAAATGAAAACACTACAATTGTATTAGAAGATATACCCGCTCTACTCTTTTTCTGTTTCAACAATCGGCTATATGAATTTATTGGCTAAACACAATATATGAGTTTAGTAGCTAAATACGATATAAGCTTGAAAACTCTTTGCCAAAATAAATGAAATTGATGTACGCAGTCAGCAATTAATATAATTAAAAGAAAAATCAAACCGTCCATTCATAAGATATACTTTTATATCCATTTGTCCATTTATTTATTATTTAAATCGAAAAAAAATAATAAAAACATTAACAAACACATTTAATTTAATTGCGATGCCGAGCAACATGATATATCCTCCTAAAATGTTAAAATTTATTAACCACTAACAGCACACGCGTTATTCGTACGGAGTGTATAATTTAAAGAAACTTAAAGTTCGCAATCATGTGCAAATTCTGTTAAAATATTAAATTTATTGCTCCTAAAGAGAAGTTTAAGAATATATGTTCTCACTATGCAAAATTATCTTCACGATCAGATCTGAAGAATAAAACATCCTGCCCCCTTTTGTAAGCAAATTTACAGAAGAAAAAATAGGAATTGAATGAATATATGCAACCCCGTACTAATTATATTGTCGCAGATCAGAAAATATGCCAATGTGTTAGTAGAAGATTACCCGTTATTTGCCAAAATAAAAGAGATGACGTAATAAATTGAAAACATCAATAATATCCGCACTCTTTATACCAGAAGGTCGTAATTGATTCTAATATATGCCAATATATATCAAAACATATGTCAATATACCTGTACTACTTATATTCTCGTAGATTAAAAGATATACACGTGTATTTGTAGAAGATTCGTACAACATACAATATATGAGTTTAAACAATTTTTGTCATAATAAAATAATTGCATAATAACTTGAAAATATCAATAATCCTTGAATCAATAATCCCCGAAAATATAAATAATAATAATTTTTAAACCTGAAGACCGTAATTGATATTATCCAGTCAAAAATGCTATAAGAAAAATCAAATCGTTCTTTTCTAAAATATATTTTTATATCCATTTATTTATTATTCAAATCGAAAAAATAATTATTAAAATTAACAGACAGATTTAATTTAATTGCGTTTCTGAGTAACATCATATAAGATAGAATCTTATAACATGTTAAATATGTCATGTCTTATAACAGAAACTGCGAAATTAAATAACGATTTTGATTTCTCTATACTTCTCATTGTTCCGTAAAAGCTTGTTTTAAATAAACCATGAACCATGGAGATAGATTTCCCCTTTAAATCATGTTTCAAACAATTCATGTCTTCAGAAAGTGACTAATTAACGCAAAAAATCTCCCATCAAACTCAGAGATTAAATTTTAATTCACTTTCAAACGATATTCAAGCTTTTCGTTTGGATAAACCACGGAGTTAGGGAGTAGAACTCCTAGGAAAAAGTTCCGTTTTTCATTAATATCTCGACAACCCCAGGTCTTAGAAACTCGAAACTTGGACAAAATTTATGGGGGGATATTTCAAGGCTATTCACCAAATTTCATTAAATTCGGTTCATCCGTTTTTCCGTGATGATGAGACAAACGAAAATTTCGTTTTTTACTAATATCTCGAGAACCACTGATCGTAGAAACTCAAAACACGGATATAATTTTAAGTGGGTCTATTTCTGGGCTACCCACAAAATTTCATCAAATTCGGTTCAGCCGTTCTCCCGTGATGGTGTGACAAACAGACAGACAGACAGACAGACAGACAGACAGATTTTCATTTTTATTTATATAGATTTCACGTTGACACATAACCCTGAATATCATATATGCTCCTCAGGGACAGGGGTAAGAATATTGTTGACAACCTCGTTTCCTGATTTGAAAGGTAATGCACATTGAGAAAACTGAGGACCGGGTTTTATTTGGAACTAGCAGCATACCCGTTCTTCGTACGGAGTATATAATATAAAGAAACTTGAAATTCATAATCATGCCCAAATTCTTATAGTATACTAAATGACATGTTTAATCAAAATATTCTGTTAAAATATTTAATATAATGCTCCTAAAAAGAAGTTTAAGAATCTCTGTTCTCGCTATATAAAATTATCTTCATGGACATATCTGAAGAATAAAACATCTTGGACCCCTTATGTAAGCAAATATAAAAAAAAAATATGAAATTGAATCAATATATGCAAAATAAAAGCGTCAAAATTGTATGGGACCCGTACTAATTATATACGCGAATATTAGAAAATATAACCTGTATTAGTAGATTACATGTATAAATTGAAAATACCAATAAACCCGTAATCTTTAAATCTGAAGACAGTCATTTATTCCAATATATGTCAAAATTAAAGTGCTAAAATTATATGGGAAGATATACACGTACTACTTATAATGTCCGATTATTAGTAGAAGATTACCCGTTTTGCAATATGAGTCTCAAATGTTTTTTGGTAAAATACAACAGACGACGTAATAAATTGAATATATAATTAATCCCCTTAATCTTCATACCAGAAGACTGTACTTGATTCCAATATATATGCCTATATATGTCAAAATATATGCCAATATACCTGTACTACTTATATTCTCGTAGGTTAGAAGATATACCCGTGCATTCCTAGAAGATTACTCGTACAACGTACAATATGCGTGTGTCAGCAATTTTTGCCGCAATAAAACAATGGCGTAATAACTTAAAAATATCAATAATCCCTGAATCAATAATTCCGGAAAATATCAATAATAATAATGTTTAAACATGAAGAGTATAATTGATATTATCCAGTCCAAAATGAAATGGCAATGAAATTTATTTTATATACATATCTTCATTATTCAAATCGGAAAGGATTTAATAAAAATCGTCTGCCGCATAAACACATTGGATTTAAATCCGTTGCTAAGCGACATGATATCATTTGCTTCAAATAAATTGGTAGAAAAAATATCGTCTAAATAGTTATATTTCTATGGAACATTTGGCGACAGTTTCGTCAAATTAGCGACATTTAAAAAAATCGCCAAATTTATCGCCAAGTGGGACTGTAGAACTGACAGTTCCACTTTGCGACAAATTGACGAAATATCATCACAATACTATCCCCTAACAAAAAACAATAATTATCATTTATGTAGCGCAATTTTATCAATTTCAAGATATTTTTATAGATTTGAAAACATTTTTATCAATTTGGTGACATTTTAAAAATTCGCTAAATGTATTACTAAGTAGGATGGTTGGTCTGACAGATAAATGCTAACCAAACATCATTTCAGTACTCTCTTCTAACAAAACAAAAAAAAATTTCATTGATATGTAGAAGACCCAAGCCACACGACCAACCCGAAGGTTTATGGCAGCTGTTTGTGTGTCGTTTATATCAATTTGGCGACATTTCCGTCAATTTGGCAAAGTTTAAGAAAAGTTGTCAAATTAGCGATATCCCTCCAAATTCGTAGCTTTGAATTTGCAGATCTGAATGAAACATTCTTATCCCGTTTCAATATACTAAATGAAAACACTACAATTGTATTAGAAGATATACCCGCTCTACTCTTTTTCTGTTTCAACAATCGGCTATATGAATTTATTGGCTAAACACAATATATGAGTTTAGTAGCTAAATACGATATAAGCTTGAAAACTAATTTGCCAAAATAAATGAAATTGATGTACGCAGTCAGTAATTAATATAATTAAAAGAAAAATCAAACCGTCCATTCATAAGATATACTTTTATATCCATTTATCCATTTATTTATTATTTAAATCGAAAAAAATAATAAAAACATTAACAAACACATTTAACTTAATTGCGATGCCGAGCAACATGATATATCCTCCTAAAATGTTAAAATTTATTAACCACTAACAGCACACCCGTTATTCGTACGGAGTGTATAATTTAAAGAAACTTAAAGTTCGCAATCATGTGCAAATTCGGTTAAAATATTAAATTTATTGCTCCTAAAGAGAAGTTTAAGAATATATGTTCTCACTATGCAAAATTATCTTCACGATCAGATCTGAAGAATAAAACATCCTGCCCCTTTTGTAAGCAAATTTACAGAAGAAAAAATAGGAATTGCATGAATATATGCAACCCCGTACTAATTATATTGTCGCAGATCAGAAAATATGCCAATGTGTTAGTAGAAGATTACCCGTATTACAATATGCGTCTAAAAAATATTTGCCAAAATAAAAGAGATGACGTAATAAATTGAAAACATCAATAATATCCGTACTCTTTATACCAGAAGGTCGTAATTGATTCCAATATATGCCAATATATATCAAAACATATGTCAATATACCTGTACTACTTATATTCTCGTAGATTAAAAGATATACACGTGTATTTGTAGAAGATTCGTACAACATACAATATATGAGTTTAAACAATTTTTGTCATAATAAAATAATTGCATAATAACTTGAAAATATCAATAATCCTTGAATCAATAATCCCCGAAAATATAAATAATAATAATTTTTAAACCTGAAGACCGTAATTGATATTATCCAGTCAAAAATGCTATAAGAAAAATCAAATCGTTCTTTTCTAAAATATATTTTTATATCCATTTATTTATTATTCAAATCGAAAAAATAATTATTAAAATTAACAGACAGATTTAATTTAATTGCGTTTCTGAGTAACATGATATAAGATAGAATCTTATAACATGTTAAATATGTCATGTCTTATAACATAAACTGCGAAATTAAATAACGATTTTGATTTCTCTATACTTCTCATTGTTCCGTAAAAGCTTGTTTTAAATAAACCATGAACCATGGAGATAGATTTCCCCTTTAAATCATCTTTCAAACAATTCATGTTTTCAGAAAGTGACTAATTAACGCAAAAAATCTCCCATCAAACTCAGAGATTAAATTTTAATTCACTTTCAAACGATTTTCAAGCTTTTCGTTTGGATAAACCACGGAGTTAGGGAGTAGAACTCCTAGGAAAAAGTTCCGTTTTTCATTAATATCTCGACAACCGCAGGTCTTAGAAACTCGAAACTTGGACAAAATTTATGGGGGGATATTTCAAGGCTATTCACCAAATTTCATTAAATTCGGTTCATCCGTTTTTCCGTGATGATGAGACAAACGAAAATTTCGTTTTTTACTAATATCTCGAGAACCACTGGTCGTAGAAACTCAAAACACGGATATAATTTTAAGTGGGGCTATTTCTGGGCTACCCACAAAATTTCATCAAATTCGGTTCAGCCGTTCTCCCGTGATGGTGTGACAAACAGACAGACAGACAGACAGACAGACAGACAGACAGACAGACAGACAGACAGACAGATTTTCATTTTTATTTATATAGATAAATAAATTAAGTAGGAAACATTTTCATTGGAAAATAAAAGCGAAGATTTAGATAAATGATTTTTATTTTCAAATATATATTATTGAGAAAGTATTATTTTCACAAATATTTTCGATTACGAAATTTTGATACCAATATTTACTGATTCCATTGATTAATGTAAATGCCAATTAAAACCTTGAGAAAGTCGATGGACCTTGAACCGCTCTAATGCTATTGAAATGTGTTAAACATTTCACATTGACAGATAAACCTAAATATCAAATATATTCCTCCAAGATACGGGAAATGATGTTGTTGACAACCTCGTTTCCTGATTTGAAAGGTAATGCGCATTGTGAAAACTGAGGACCGGGTTTTATATGGAATAAATAAATTAAGTAGGAAATATTTTCATTGGCAAATAAAAGCGAAGATTTAAATAAATGATTTTTACTTTCAAATACTAAGTATTGAGAAAGTATTGTTTTCACGAATATTTTCGATTACGAGATTGTGATATCAATATATACTGATTCCATTGATTAATGTAAATGCGAATTAAAACCTTGAGAAAGTTGATGGACCTTGAAACGCTCTAATGCTATTGAAATGTGTTAAATATTTCACGTTGACACATAAACCTGAATATCAAATATATTCCTCCGGGACACGGGTAATGATGTTGTTGACAACCTCTTTTCCTGATTTGAAAGGTAATGCGCATTGATAAAACTGAGGACCGGGTTTTATTTGGAATAAATAAATTAAGTAGGAAATATTTTCATTGGAAAATAAAAGCGAGGATTTAAATAAATGATTTTTACTTTCAAATACTAAGTATTGAGAAAGTATTGTTTTCACGAATATTTTCGATTACGAGATTGTGATACCAATATATACTGATTCCATTGATTAATGTAAATGCCAATTAAAACCTTGAGAAAATCGATGGACCTTGAAACACTCTAATGCTATTGAAATGTGTTAATTATTTCACGTTGACACATAAACCTGAATATCAAATATATTCCTCCAGGATACGGGTAATGATGTTGTTGAGAACCTCATTTCCTGATTTGAAAGATAATGCGCATTGTGAAAACTGAGGACCGGGTTTTATTTGGAATAAATACATTAAGTAGGAAATATTTTCATTAGAAAATAAAATCGAAGATTTAAATAAATGATTTTTATTTTCAGAAATTTATTATTGAGAAAATATTATTTTCACAAATATTTTCGATTACGAAATTTTGATACCAATATTTACTGATTCCATTGATTAATGTAAATGCCATTTAAAACCTTGAGAAATTCGATGAACCTTGAATCTCTCTAATGCTATTGAAATATATTAAATATTTCACGTTGACACATAAACCTGAATTTCAAATATATTCCTCCGGGACACGGGTAATGATGTTGTTGACAACCTCGTTTCCTGATTTGAAAGGTAATGCGCATTGAGAAAAGTGAGGACCGGGTTTTATTTGGAATAAATAAATTAAGTAGGAAATATTTTCATTGGAAAATAAAAGCTAAGATTTAAATAAATGATTTTTACTTTCAAATACTAAGTATTGAGAAAGTACTGTTTTCACGAATATTTTCGATTACGAGATTGTGATACCAATATATACTGATTCCATTGATTAATGTAAATGCCATTTAAAACCTTGAGAAATTCGATGAACCTTGAATCGCTCTAATGCTATTGAAATATATTAAATATTTCACGTTGACACATAAACCTGAATATCAAATATATTCCTCCGGGACACGGGTTGATGTTGTTGACAACCTCGTTTCCTGATTTGAAAGGTAATGCGCATTGAGAAAACTGAGGACCGGGTTTTATGTGGAATAAATAAATTAAGTAGGAAATATTTTCATTGGAAAATAAAAGCGAAGATTTAAATAAATGATTTTTACTTTCAAATACTAAGTATTGAGAACGTATTGTTTTCACGAATATTTTCGATTACGAGATTGTCATACCAATGTATCCTGATTCAATTGATTAATGTAAATTGTCGGCTGCTATTTGCTGTGTTAGCTGAGTGACTTGACTAGAAAATTTGAAAGTCATTTGCAGATTTAGCAGTGTTGGTCATATCCCTATCCGAAGTGCTGGTAGAAAAATTTTTGTAGCAGATGATACGCAGTAGTGATGTGTTTTCTCAAGAAAGCAAGCTCGTTAAACACAAACACAATTTATTTGTTGTGAGATCCATTGCATCAGATGAAGTTACAAAATAAAACACTGTAACATTCGTTGCAAAGCAAAACTATATACAATGAGCTAGCAAGCTCATGAAAAAGGTTTTGAACAGTCTATGACTAGGCACACACTCTCAGTTATTATAACATCGGTAAGTAGAAAAAACAGCTACTGTACCACTCATGTCGTGCACGTTAATGAAGCCACCATCATCAGGTCACACGTCATGGCTTTAGAAGTTAGACTACTCTCTACCGATCAAGGTCTGCCTTCCATACAAGGTCTTTCACCGTCCATCACCGTCTGATCGATCTGACTATACGTCGAGTCTTAAGTCTGCATAACTACAAGATCTTAAACTCTGAAAAGTCTCCCACGTCTACTACATGGTCAGTCAAGGTCTGAATAACTGAGAATGTGTCCTATCATATATACACTGTGATGGGTACGCTCCGGAACACAACCGTTGACGGCAGCGCCCTCACTATATGCAAATCAGGATGCGCGCGCGGCGAGATGGCGATTTGCATGAATGGCATGTTCTGTTCCCGTCACGAGTCATTCACGAGAACGGTAGAACCATTCTAAAAATGTAAACACGTTCTCGCGATAACGAGAATCGCGACGAAAACAGAACCAAGTTTCCAACAATCGGCCCCCTCATGCAAAACCCCAAATCTCGACGCACGTGCTATCAATCAATGAAATTACTCTAAAAAAACATAACAGCAAAAATGTCAAGTTCTTTAGTATCCAGCAAAAACATAAAGTATATACATTACTTTTCATGTTGAGCAAAAAAAAATTTTTATCATTGAAAGAAAATTTTAGATATCATTGAAACACTAAGTTCCAAAAATTGAATTTAAGTCAAAATTTAAGTTTCAAGAAATTTAAGTATAACCATTTAAATTTAACATTTAAGATTAAAAAAATTTTACTATAAATATCAAATTCAAGTTGTGTAGAAAATTTTATGTATAATTATTAAATTTAACATTTAAGATTAAAAAAAATTTCACTTTAAATATCAAATTCAATTATGTAGAAAATTTTATGTATAATTATTAAATTTAACATTTAAGATTAAAAAAAAATTTCACTTTAAATATCAAATTCAATTATGTAGAAAATTTTATGTATAATTATTAAATTTAACATTTAAGATTAAAAAAAAATTTCACTTTAAATATCAAATTCAATTATGTAGAAAATTTTATGTATAATTATTAAATTTAACATTTAAGATTAAAAAAATTTCACTATAAATAT
Organism: Amaurobius ferox; assembly: GCA_951213105.1. Classification (NCBI taxonomy): domain Eukaryota; kingdom Metazoa; phylum Arthropoda; class Arachnida; order Araneae; family Amaurobiidae; genus Amaurobius; species Amaurobius ferox. The sequence continues at coordinate 33,346,319 of OX578154.1, forward strand.
TAAATTCAATTTGTAGAAAATTTCATGTATAACTATTAAATTTAACATTTAAGATTAAAAAATTTCACTATAAATATCAAATTCAATTATGTAGAAAATTTTATGTATAATTATTAAATTTAACATTTAAGATTAAAAAAAATTTACTATAAATATTAAATTCAATTATGGCTGTTCATTATCTCTGTCCAAGACCAGTATACATAATTAATACTAATAGCAATGACACAGATAATGAAAGATTTTTTTTTTCCTTTCTGTGTTGTATTCAAATTTAAATAAGTGGTTTGTCATCAATGAATCATAGCCAAGTGTATGATAACAAGGAGTAAACACACAAAATAATACACATAAGCATAACTGTCTTATGCGGGAATTGAAAACATGGATATATATATACATTCAGTGTAATGTGAAAAATTTTAGAAAGTTCATTGTAAACAATACACATATATATACTCTAGATACAATTATCTGCATCACAGAGGGAGGAGTAAATTATACGATATCCTAACCATATTTTGTAAAAGAAAGAAAAAAAATTTAGAAGTTACAAATTTAATCATTTTTGTTTTTGGAAATTTGATTACAAAAATTTAATGCTAAAAATTCCTCAAACATTTGGCAAATCTTATTAATGTACTGCCTATGATGTATAAAAATTTTGTTATTGATTTCAGCAAATTCCACACCTATTATTTCTATGTTGCTTGCCTCTGGCCTGGATTTGATATCCCTCTTTTCTCTGAAGTTAAACAAATTTTGGTCATAATGTATGTTAGCCTTAGCACAGAATTTTTTAACATCATTATGACTTCTCAGCCTATGTTTATCACCCCTCACTGAGTAGTAAACATCAGTTCGAGTTCCATCAGGCCTGGGTACAGCTTTCCTTTCCCAATCTATGTTTGAACAGGGGGTCAGATCGGAATCAGCAGGAGAGTCCTCTTCCTCACTAGTATGACTAGTGTCATGGCTCTCACCTGCTTCTTCCTCTGACTCACTATCCAAACATCCCGATCCTGAATCTGATGTTCGAGTAAAACCCGATTTCTTTTGGGTGAAGTTTCTAGGTCGAATGGGGTCCAGGACGCCTTCCGCTGCTTCCATCTCCTCAAAACGGACATTGCTTATTTCTAATATTTTTCCTTCTTTCACAAGAAGAATTCTATAGCCCCTGGTATTTTCCGCATATCCTACCATAACTCCCAGTTGAGCTCTTAGGTCTAGCTTCTTCCTAAGCTGTTTTGCTATACCAGCATAAGCCTTACATCCAAAAACTCTGAGATGGGATACAGCAGGCTTCCTCCCATAGTACAATTCGTGTGGAGTTTTAACTTTAAATTTATGGCAAATCCTGTTCTTTGTATAAGTAAAACATAGGATTGCCTCTGCCCACATTTTGTCACCAACTTTGCTTTGATTAAGCATTGCCTTGACACAATCTAACGCTGTCAGGTTGAATCTTTCAGATACCCCGTTTTGTTCGGGTGTATAAGTGTTAGATCGTTCATGCTTAATCCCTAACTTTTTCAAAAAAGCTTTAAATTGACCGTGACAAAATTCCATGCCGTTATCAGTACGGATGCACAAAATCCTTTTGCCTAATTGTCTCTCCTGACAAGCTTGAAAATCCTGAAAAACTTTGAACACATCTGATTTTTGTTTTAAAATAAAAACAAACACCTTGCGGCTAAAATCGTCTGTAATAGTCAAGAAGTATTTGTTTCCCCCCAATGAAGCTACAGGCATTGGACCACAAACGTCCATGTGCAGTAATTGCAAAGGTTCTGTAGATCTAATCCTGCCTATTGGTTTGTACGAAACTCTTTTAGATTTTGCAAGTTTGCAATGAATGCAATTTACTTTTGCATTTTTTAATTTTGGGAGTCCGTTTGCCGCGGAAACTTTACTTGTTTGGTGCAAGTAGTCTGAGTTAATATGGCCATATCTTCTATGCCATAATTCAGTTTTGTTCAGAATTTCAACTGTTGAACCACTAATTTTATTTGACTTTGATTTTAAATCAGATTTGTTTTTCCTTTTATTCAAGTTAGGCTTAATTTTGTTTTGACTTTGACTATTTGTTGCAGGGGTTTTTCTAACCTGTTTAGAATTTTTGTCCCTATCCTGATCTCCTTTACGGCCCTCAACACTACTATTTAAACTTTTAGTTGAGTACTGTGGTTTTAAGAAATACAATCCTTCTTTACGTTTAGCGTAAAAGAAATTTTCTCCCTCAGGAGTCTTAAACCATAGAACACCTTTGGCTGCACTAAAAGAATAGCCCTGCTCTTCTAATACAGATGCGGCCAACAAGTTACGCCGTAATTTTGGTGAATACATAACATTTTGTAGCACAATATTATTTGTATGATCTTTAAATTTAACATACATGTTCACCGTTCCAATAGCCTCAACCGGGCTTTCCATATCACCCACTGCTAGCGACATAGATGTATCCTTACATTTATCAAATTTTGAAAACATTTTAACATCATTACAAAAGTGTCGCGTAGCAGCGGTGTCAATCACCCAGCTGAGCCTATTGTCAGGATTATCAACAATATTAGCTTCTACATTTATATTTGAAAATACTTCAATAATACTAGAGCTAGTCATCTTTTTCAATTTTGGGCATTGTGCCTTTACATGACCATTTTTATTACACATAAAACATGGTCCTATGACCTTAATAGACTTTTTAACTTTGGTAACATTTTTGCATTTAGCGTTAACATTTGAAAAATATACAGATGAATTGGAACTTACATTATTATTGTCATGATCCTTCCTCAACTGTCTAATCCTGCCCTCCTCCAGAGAAAGTTCTTTCTGAATTTTATCCAATTTAAAATCAGTATCGCTCCAGCGATAAATGATTTGGATGATACTCTGGTACTGGGCTGGGAGATACCGGATGGCTTGGAATGCCACGTACACATCCTCCACGGGGTGATTCACGTTCTTGAGCTTGGTGACAGCTTTCCTTATCCTCGTACAGAATATGTCGATGGGCTCCTCGATTTCCGGGCGTAGACTGAAAAACTCGTCCAACAGATGAACTAAATTGGCGCGCGTTGGGGCCTCAAAATGCGCCTCCAACTTCTCCCACGCATCCGCCGGGCTGTCGTCGATGTCGAGCAGTTCTCTGTACTCCGCCGAGATATTTCGAAACAGGATGGAAAGTGCGCGGTCGCTGCTGCGCATGTACTCCTCTCGCTCGCGGCGTGACGTAGATTCGTCGACTGGTAATGCAGTACGGTTGATGTGGCCGTAACATCCTTCTCCTTTCAGGATAAATGAAATTTCATTACGCCAGGTGACGTAATTGTCCCTGTTTAACGCTTCTATGCCGTTGCTCACCTCCATAGTCTTTAACTGTGACTAGAGTGCGTTGTTTACCTTTCTGCTTGATGCAAATGGCGCCGGTCGCGGCCCCCGTCGATGGAATTCACAACTCTTCACTGCTGCTTTATCACGGATAAAAGTTATGGCCTTGACATACTACGGCCCATAACCAAATGTCGGCTGCTATTTGCTGTGTTAGCTGAGTGACTTGACTAGAAAATTTGAAAGGCATTTGCAGATTTAGCAGTGTTGGTCATATCCCTATCCGAAGTGCTGGTAGAAAAATTTTTGTAGCAGATGATACGCAGTAGTGATGTGTTTTCTCAAGAAAGCAAGCTCGTTAAACACAAACACAATTTATTTGTTGTGAGATCCATTGCATCAGATGAAGTTACAAAATAAAACACTGTAACATTCGTTGCAAAGCAAAACTATATACAATGAGCTAGCAAGCTCATGAAAAAAGTTTTGAACAGTCTATGACTAGGCACACACTCTCAGTTATTATAACATCGGTAAGTAGAAAAAACAGCTACTGTACCACTCATGTCGTGCACGTTAATGAAGCCACCATCATCAGGTCACACGTCATGGCTTTAGAAGTTAGACTACTCTCTACCGATCAAGGTCTGCCTTCCATACAAGGTCTTTCACCGTCGATCACCGTCTGAACGATCTGACTATACGTCGAGTCTTAAGTCTGCATAACTACAAGATCTTAAACTCTGAAAAGTCTCCCACGTCTACTACATGGTCAGTCAAGGTCTGAATAACTGAGAATGTGTCCTATCATATATACACTGTGATGGGTACGCTCCGGAACACAACCGTTGACGGCAGCGCCCTCACTATATGCAAATCAGGATGCGCGCGCGGCGAGATGGCGATTTGCATGAATGGCATGTTCTGTTCCCGTCACGAGTCGTTCACGAGAACGGTAGAACCATTCTAAAAATGTAAACACGTTCTCGCGATAACGAGAATCGCGACGAAAACAGAACCAAGTTTCCAACATTCATGTAAATGCCATTTAAAACCTTGAGAAATTCGATGAACCTTGAATCGCTCTAATGCTATTGAAATATATTAAATATTTCACGTTGACACATAAACCTGAATATCAAATATATTCCTCCGGGACACGGGTTGATGTTGTTGACAACCTCGTTTCCTGATTTGAAAGGTAATGCGCATTGAGAAAACTGAGGACCGGGTTTTATGTGGAATAAATAAATTAAGTAGAAAATATTTTCATTGGAAAATAAAAGCGAAGATTTAAATAAATGATTTTTACTTTCAAATACTAAGTATTGAGAACGTATTGTTTTCACGAATATTTTCGATTACGAGATTGTCATACCAATGTATCCTGATTCAATTGATTAATGTAAATGACAATTAAAACCTTGAGAAACTCGATGGACCTTGAAACGCTCTAATGCTATTGAAATGTGTTAAATATTTCACATTGAGACATAAACCTGAATATCATATATGCTCCTCAGGGACAGGGGTAAGAATATTGTTGACAACCTCGTTTCCTGATTTGAAAGGTAATGCGCATTGAGAAAACTGAGGACCGGGTTTTATTTGGAATAAATAAATTAAGTAGGAAATATTTTCATTGGAAAATAAAAGCGAAGATTTAAATAAATGATATTTTTACTTTCAAATACTACGTATTAAAAAAGTATTGTTTTCACGAGCATTTTCGATTACGAGATTTTGATACCAATCATTCCATTGATTAATGTAAATGCCAAATAAAACCTTGAGAAACACGATTGTGGGAGCTGGGTCAGTACAAACAGCACCTACTGACTCCACCACCCACAACTTCGTGATCGTAATTTCAAAAAGCCAAAGAGACATATATTTAACATATCTAGTCTCAAAAATTTATCAGCAAAACCACCAGGTTCAAGATCTAAAGGAGTTCCCAGTTTAGGAGAATTAATCCTAAATGAAGTACAGTGAGTAAAGTAAATATGCAGACACAAATAAACAGGCTCATTTGTCACTCAAATTAATATTTATTTTAAGAATTTCAACCAGAATTTGCATATATTTATCCTTCAATATATCTAATTATAATCAGAGCTTTATTTTTATATAATAACAATCAGATCTATTGCTCTGTTCAAAATTTATATAGCACACAACACTTCAATAGTCATATGACTTTAATTTGACTTTAAGTTATCAATAATTACATTTTTAACATGAGCCCATTAATATTAGAAATTATTCTTCACTACGCCGGTGCTGTACGGCATTAAAATTCTCGTAAGGAAAATGTTACCTGCCTATTATACATTTCACGCCTTTCAGAAAAATACCTCTCATCAGATGTGCACGATTTTAAGTAGAACAAAGTTCTCAAAAGGGACGATGAGGAAACAAAAGTCCAAAACTTTAAGTACTAGACATCCGTCAATTTTACGCTCCGAACGGTATCGGCATAGCTACTTCAAGCTCGGCGTCGATGTCGGATAGATTGCCTGGAATGGAAAAAAAATATTTTAGAAAATGTACAGAATAATTAATGTAAGTATCCAGGATCTTCTTCAATCATCTCCAGAAATGCAGGGGCGGTTTCCTTTAGAACCAAAATGCCCATCTCCGCCAGTTAGCCATTTCGGCTAAACGCCTTTTTGTCTAATTTAGACAAAACTTTCGATGCGACCTTTCAGTCGAAGTGTTCCAGCACGAAGCGCAAAAGTATGGGTCGCAAGAGCCCACGCTAAAAAGTTCTCCTTCGCAAAAATGCGCCTCTTCCTGATTGGACGGCGCGCTCTCCTGGCAACAAGCGAGCTGACGTCACGCATCCCGGCCAGACACTAAGTCCAGACAATCCAACGATTTCACGACGAAATGCGCTTTTTAATGTAATTTCAATGGAAACAAGTGTTAGTAAAAACACAGCACAGGCACGAACGGAGAGAAGGATGTTTCTCTCGCAGAAAAATAAGAAAGGCTCATGGCGCAGAATTGCGACATGACAGCTCTCCCCTTCTGGGAGGCAAAAATTTTCAGAACACAGTGAGGAAAATTTTTCTCTCACACACACACAAAAACACAAAATTTACAAAGAATCTTAGGAACCTGTAAGTGTAAAATAATTTAAAACAAAATTTTGGGCGAGAAAACGTGGGCCCCAACGTTTCTCAAGACAACGGCACTGCAGATCTGAATGACCGGCCAAGCCATTCATCACCACAGGAAAAGACCAAAAGAAAACCAAAAGGATGACAAGGCGTCACCACATCTTAATGGAACCTTTACAAAAATTTACATAAAATTACACTTGAATCAGAAAAAATTTGCCAAGGCACTTTGCCTGACAACACAATATCTCAATCGACAACATTGAGATCAACCAGGTGATATGAAAAATAAAATATGATACAATATGAATTTACAAACTTAACAATATAACAATTCAAAAATTCAAATATTTGTCACTTTCAAAACACACGAGTGACACAAAACAATTATTCTTAAAGGATTAAATATTTTGAAAATTAATTTTTAATTTAAATTTGTCATATTCAAGCAATGAGATTCTTTACTCATTCAAAATTTGTCTCACTCTTTGAGAACAAGGTCACCTTCAATATTTCCTTTTTCCAATTTCAATTTTTCATTTTAAAACTTTTCATTCAATTTAACTTTCACTTTAAATTACTTTCATTTTAACACATTAACTTTAAATTACATTTACTTTCAATTTATCATCATTTCAACTTTTCAACAATTATTCAACATATTCAATATTAACTTTAATTCAACTTATTTTTGTCATCAAGACAATTCAGAATTTTCTCATTCTGACTCAATTTTCATAAATTACTTTAAATTATTCATTTATATTTACATTATTTAATTTATCTTAAAATTTCTATTTACTTTACTTTTAACAAAATCTCTGAAATTATTTCAACAAGTGACCATTTCATGTCACAAACAAAAATTTACATTTATATACATTTGTTCACTGAGAGAGAGAGAAGGAGAAAATTTTCTCCTGAAATTCACGTCAGTTATGTAAAAGAGCAGGAACACATCAAAAGAGCAAACTCGGCGGGGACTAACGAGTTGCCAACACTAAAAAAAAAAAGGAGGTGTAGAAAAAAGAAAAAAAAAAACTCGCGTGCAGGAAGCGATTGCAGCAGAAACAGGACGCCAGGACATGCCTCAGAAGCAACGGATATCATCAAAATTTTTGGACAGCTTGCGCTGATCCCATCATCATCATCTTCTTCATCATCATCATCCTCATAGCTTCACCAGTTTCCCACCTGGCCAATCACAACCCTCCTAGGTAGGCTCGGAGCAAGTTGTCGTCCAGGACTCCAGTCCTGCCACAAAAGTTCGGAACTTTTAATTTGCTAAGCTGCTTCTTCGTCTGTGCTCCAATGTAAATATGTCCATGTTTGCGTCCACCAGCCAGCTTTCAAAAAAAGGGGTTGCAGCATAAAAATATGATGTCTAACTTAAACTTGTGTAGATGTTTGAAAACTGCTGGTAAAAAAAAAACAACAATGTGAAATGGAATTTCAAGAGAACAGAATTTCAACAAAACATCAGCCAAAAATTTTCACCTCTCTCAGCAACAAAGTTTCAAAACATTTTCCAAAAGAGATCATTTACCTTTGATCTTCAAAAAAAATTTCATTAAATTTTCAAAAATTTTCAAATTCAAACTTTCCATTTTCAAATTCAAATTACTTAAATTCTTTATATTTACTTTATATTAATTTCAATTTTAATTTCAATTTTATTTTATCAAAATCATTTAGTTTTCAATATTTACTTTTTCAAAATTCAAAATTTCCTTCAGAATTCAAAATTTCCTCCCTTTTACTTAGGGGAACAACAAATTACCACCACCAATTAAATTATTTTCATTCAAGAACTTAACAAAATAATCAAACATTTTTTTACATTAAAACACATCAATATAATCAAAGTCAATCAAAACAAGACTCTCGAAAAATTTTAAAGTCCAAGGAGAGTCAATTAACAAATTTACTTATTATTAAAATTATAATATAACATTCATAAATTATAGTTCACAAATCAATTACTTTTTCTTATTTACTTTTTACTTAAATGCAAGATTTCCAATAAATTTCAAAATCACAACAATTTTTTTTTCATAAATTCTATTTTAAAAGACAATATTGAAATATAAAAACTTAAACAAGTATAAACTTTAACTTAAAATGAAATCTTTTCTTGCAAAATTTAATTTCTGAAAAATTGTGAACTCAATCAAAATTTAATATTGTGAAAATCTTTTATTCCTAAGATTATAAGGTGTACGTGTATTTCTGTTTGTCATGTAATACTGATTTTGGTGTGGTGTATAATTATTTCTAAAGTTATTGTTGTAAATGATTCTTCCATTTCCTCTATTATCAAAGTTATTTGAATTATTTCTATGTGCATATTGTTGACTTCTATTTGCATGAAAGTTTGATCTAGTATGAACAGCATTTTCGTTTACCCTTTTATTTGGCAAATTAAATCTTACTCGTTTCACAGTTTTTTTGTTTTGAGATTTTTCTCCAGATCTTGCTAAACAAGATTTTAGTTTCACAGAGTCTTTCTCAGCGGTGATCACAGGAGTAAGTTTATTTGGCTTAGAGTTCAATTTTTGACTTTCATGGGTTTGTTTTGAAAATTTTTGCAATTCCTCTCTTCTTGGAGGTAAAAGAGTCAGTCTGTTCACATGACCCAGTTGTTCATTTTTGGGATTCATCACATGTCTGATCAAAAAGTTAACAGCAGAAGTTTGTTTTATCACTTTAAAAGGGCCTTTATTAAAAGAGCTCAGTTTTCTTGACTGGCCTTGAGGCAAAAAGGGAGTGTAAAGTTACACTAAATCACCAACTTTAATATTGGGCATCTTTGCTTTCTTATGCTGTTGTAAAATTTGTGAATTTTCAGCTTTTTCTAAGTTACTTTTTACTACATCATATGTTCTTTTAAGTCGGAATCTCATGTCTTCACCATAATCATATGTTGATTCATATGTCGGAGGTTTAAATCCAGCAATCAAAGTATTTGGAACTGTTAAGTCTCTACCATAGAGTAAATAAGCAGGCGATTCACCCGTAGAAGCATGTATGGCATTTCTATGTGCCAATAAAGCAAAATGTATCAGATTATCCCAATTATCTTTATCGTTATATGCAATATTTTTCAAGGATCTGATCAAAGTACCATTTAATCTTTCAACACAACCGTCTACAGATGGCATGTAGGCAGTAGTAGTGTTCTTTATTATTCCTAATTTCTTATAGAAACATCTTGCTGTTCTAGAAACAAAATTCGTCCCTTGATCCGAGACGATGAATTTAGGTATACCATGCTGAGCCATGTAGTGCTCTAAGCAACTTAAAATGTCTTCAGTTTTAATTGAAGCTAAGGGATATGCTTCAGGCCATCTTGTAAAATAATCAGTTATGACAAGTATGAATTTATTTCCAGATCTTGATATAGGTAATGGTCCAACGCAATCCATGGCGATACGCTCAAATGGATATGTGGATCTTGAAAATCTTTGTATGGGTGCTTTGTTATTTCTAAAACCACGATTTACCACACAAATTTCGCATGATGCAACATAATTTTGGGTTTGGGAATACATTCCCTGCCAAAAATATTTTCTACTTACAGAAGCTAAAGTTCTTCTAAATCCACAATGTGCGTAAGTAGGGCAATCATGATGCAGCCATAAAATTTCAGACACAAGTTCCTGCGGAACAACAACTCTTTCTTGTTCTTGGTGTCTACGCTTAGGGTGTCTATGAGTACACCACAGTATATCATCTTTTCTAAAAAATACCAAAGTTTGTGGGTAAGGTTTTATGTTTTTATCTAAGAGATCTATAATTTTATTGCACCTTGGGTCAGATTTTTGAGCATTCTTAATTCTTATGAGCAAGGTGGGACAAGTAAATGTTTGTTCCAATTGACCAATTTGTATGTTATTTTCATTTTGCATTTCACTTTCATTATTATTAACAGCACAAATTTCATTTGCTTCATTTGTATTGACTGGATTCAAATTGATTTCTGATTCTCTTCTATTGCTACTATTAGTATTGTTTACATTATTAGAGCTTTGAAAATTTTGATTTACACTTGGAATATTTTGATTTATAACTTTATATTGTGACACAAATCTTTGTGGAATATTGTCAATAGTATTTGTACATTCATCTACATTTCTTGACATATAATCAGCAACTACATTTGCTTTTCCTGGTTTATGTACTATTTGATAATCAAACTGTGATAAGGATGCAATCCATCTAGCCAATCTAGATGTAGGATCTTTTAATTTAAATACAAAGGACAGAGATTTTTGGTCACAAAAAATTGTAAAAGGTTTTCCAATTAAATAATGTTTGTAATAGTTTGTAGCCCAAACAACAGCTAATGCTTCTCTTTCGACACCACTGTATTTACATTCTGCTTCGCTAAGCTTTCTGCTTGCGTAAGATATTGGATGCAAAATTTTATTCTCATCTTCTTGGGACAAATAACAGCCTAAAGAGTGATTTGATGCGTCGGTATGTAAAATAAATGGTTTTCTAAAATCTGGAAGGGTCAAAATAGGTTTTGATAGAAGTTTTCCTTTTAAAATTTCAAAAGATTTTTGAGCTTCATTAGTCCAAATAAATTTCCTTTTGCTTTCATTATTCTTAGTTTTCAATAATTCTGTTAATGGCAAAGTCAGTTCTGCATAGCTTTTATGAATTTTCTATAGAATCCAGTGAGTCCAAGAAATTGTCTCACATTCTTAATTGATTTAGGAATTTTGAATTTCTCTACAACTTCCAAATTATGAGTATCAGGTTGTACTTTTCCATTTGATACCAAAAATCCAAGATACCTAATTGTTTTTCTGAAGAAATGGCATTTGCTTGGCTTTAATTTTAGACCATGTTTACTTAATCTTACAAAAATTTCTTCTAGTTTTTTCAAATGTTCTTCGAATGTTCTTGAAGCGACGATAATATCATCTATGTAAATTCCAGATATGCCAGCCAGCACCAGAGACATCAGTCTCTGAAAGGATGCAGGCGCATTCTTAAGACCAAATGGGGTTCTGGTCCATTCAAAGTGGCCATCAGGTGTTGAAAAAGAAGTCTTTGGATAATCATCAGGATGTAAACACAATTGGTAAAATCCACTGGTTAAATCCAGAGTAGAAAAATACAAGGCTCCAGACAAGTTATCGATTAATTCCGATATATTCGGAATAGGATAGTTCTCAACAATAGTGATCTTATTTAACTTTCGGAAATCGGCTACCAACCTATAACTTCCATCAGGTTTCTTAACAAAAAGCACTGGAGTATTGTAAGGCGAAGTGCTTGGTTGAATGATTTTGGCATCAAGCAATTCATTCACCTGGCGCGAAAGTTCTTTCTGTAAATTGTGTGGAATGCGGTATGGCTTTTGCCTAACAGGTATGTTAGACTCAAGATTAATTTCGTGCAAAATAGTGTCACATCCAGACAATTCTTTCATATTCTTGGCAAAAACATGTTTATATTTCCTTAATAATTTCAAAAGCAAAGTTTTTTGTGCATAGTTCATATGTTTCAAATCAAAATCTCCTCCCCATGCATCAAATGTTTCATTTTCTTCAATACAGTTTTCAATGTCAACTCTATTATTTATGTCAATATCAGATTCATGGATGTTTTCGAAAGTTCCCAATTTCATACCTTTGTTTATATAAACAATTTTCTCAGATGGATTTGCTACTTTTGCATACAAAAAGTCATTTTCAGGAATTTTGTGGATACTTCTGGCTACGAAAATTTTGTTTGCAGAAAATTCTTTATTATTGATAGGTTCAAGTAAAATTGTCGTGTCTTTTTCAATTTTGTAATTTCTTTTTAATTTAATAAAAGATTCAGAAAATGGTTGTAGAACACATTTGTTGAAAGCTTTGGCAATCCCTATTGCCTGGTTTTGTTGTGAACTTCCTTCATCATGTTTATCACAATCTGTCTGAAATATTTCATTGTTACTGGTATTGTCTTTTGTCAAAAATCTGTCTGTATGTACATTGTCATTCATTTGTCTTTCATGTAAATCATTTTCACATTCATAATTTGACCTTTCATTTCCATTTGCATCAAAATTTCTAAAATCAACATCTCTAAATTCATTGTGAAAATTGTTTTGTTCAAATAAATATCCATTATTATATCTATAATCTACATCCTGTGTAAAATTGTAATTTCTTCTATTACATTTATAATTTATTGCATTGCACTCAGATATTTCAGGTTGAACATCTTTGTGTCCAAAGGCAATGGTCACTTTATTTTTATGCAGATATGTACTTCCCAAAATCATGTTGTATTCGTTTGGTGCAGGTGTGTTTAAAATGCAACATTCAATCACAACACTGTCTTTTCCAACGGACAAAAGAAAAGAAGCATTCTCATCAGCCCAAACCTCATGATCTCCAACTCCCTTCACAATAATGGATGTATGTTTTAATTGCACTTTCCTAGGGTTAATTTTCTGTAAAGCATCTCTATAGATAATATTTATGGAACTTCCAGTATCGATTAATGCATTCAATTTGACATCTTCAACAAAAACTGAGATGACCGGAAAATTTTTCTGGCAAGGAGCTTTAATTTCCGTCATGAAACTAACTTCAGAATCTGTTCTATTACATTTTGGAGATTGAAAATTTTGTGTTCTAAAGTTTTGTCTTCTAAATTGCCTTCTATTACCAAATATATTATTAAAATATCTGTTATTTCTTCTATATCCAAAATTATTGAAGTTTTGTGATTTATAATTATCAAAAGAATTTCTAAAATTTGAATTTCTATATGAACTGTTACGAAAAGGTCTTCCAAAAATATGAGAGTTCTTTCTTGGAGAATAATTTTGATATGGACTTTTAACATACCACTCTTCTTCCTGTGAGGCAACTGGAATTCTTCTTTGACTGAAACGGTTTCTATTTTCAGATCTTTTGGATGGTGTAGAAGTTCTGAAAGATGTTGATGGTCTATGTTTCTTTTTTTCTGGAATATCTTCCCAATCTTCCTCTTCCAATTCATTTTCATTGTATCTGCTTGTAGAGGGCGTATCCAGGAATGATTCTTCAAAACTGGAATTGCTCTTTTCCAGATCTTCTCTTATTTCATTCAGTCTTTTCTTCCTTTTCTCTGAATTTTCACTAAATTTTCTTCTTAATTTCTCAAATTCTTTCTTCTTTAAATTTAATTCATTCTTCAACTCTTCAATTTCATGTTTAGGGTCTTTTTCGATTCTCACAGCATTTATGTCCTCTGTCATTTCTTCCAGCACTTCATTTTGCACTTCTTCCTCCAATATTGCAATTTCTTTCGCAGCTTCAAATGACTGTGTGTTTGCAGATAAGACGGCTTTTCTAAAAAGGATTTTCAACCCTTTTTTAAAAGAGTTGAGCAAAATAGCAGTTCTCAAGGAATCTTCATTATCAGACACAACATCTTGCGGAAAGGCAACATAGGATTCGGCTTCTATGCGATTCGCATAATCACGTACGCTTTCATTTGTCATTTGTTTACAGTTGACCAGGGAAGCGACATTCTTGGCAATATTTTCTTTTTTCATAAAATTGTCCTTGAGTGTATTCACTAATTCTGAAAAATTCGTGCTTTGGTTTAGTTTCGGGATGGATTTTATCAGTCTTTCAGCACGACCAGATAACTTCAATTTCAATACGAAAATTTTATCTCTATTAGACCATTCGGCATGGTCAGCGACAAGAAGGAATTTCTCCAAAAATTCGTGAAAAGATTCATTTGCATTGCCAGCAAAACTTGGAATGGATCCAAGGAACTGAGATCCAACTCCAATTTTCATTTTGTTAGAGTCTCTGACAGCGGAAGCCGATCTGCCAGCATTTGGAGAAAGTCGTGGTGGAGACACCGAAGGGATACGGTGGTTGGACACACTTGGTTGAGCAGAGGAGTCTCTACTCCTGCTTGTTCTCGTATTTCTAGATTTAGGCATTTTAGCACAAGGTTTTTCACCAAAAAGATATTCTAATTTATCACGAAGCACAGTTTATTGTGGAAAATTGATTTCACTTTCACTTAAATCACTTATTTATGTATAGGCAGAGCACCGAAAAACACTACGTGTAACTTATTTCACTTATTTGTTCATTATCATGAACTTCGAATCACTTTTGCATGTGCACAGAACTTTTGTATTCACTTTTCAAAATAAATGTATGCACTTCATGTATTTACCTTTTAATGTGTGTGTATTTGGAAATTTCAATTATATCATATATCATATAGAACTTTGTGTATTTATGTATGTCAAATACCTCAAAATATATATGTAACACAATTTCAATATTTAAAATGCAAATTCAATATGCAAATAATACTCTGGTGCATCTGGGCTTATGTGCTTTTGCACTTATTTACTATATAACACATAAACAAAAATTTTCATGCCCATTAAACTCAAATATTCTGCACCACAAAATAACTTTTTAACTTACTTCGACATATTAGTACTGCAATATATATAATCACAATAAAAAATTTTGCACTCTTTCATAAATTATACCTCACTCACTGTAATACTCTGGGAAAGGGATACGGCACCAATTTGTGGGAGCTGGGTCAGTACAAACAGCACCTACTGACTCCACCACCCACAACTTCGTGATCGTAATTTCAAAAAGCCAAAGAGACATATATTTAACATATCTAGTCTCAAAAATTTATCAGCAAAACCACCAGGTTCAAGATCTAAAGGAGTTCCCAGTTTAGGAGAATTAATCCTAAATGAAGTACAGTGAGTAAAGTAAATATGCAGACACAAATAAACAGGCTCATTTGTCACTCAAATTAATATTTATTTTAAGAATTTCAACCAGAATTTGCATATATTTATCCTTCAATATATCTAATTATAATCAGAGCTTTATTTTTATATAATAACAATCAGATCTATTGCTCTGTTCAAAATTTATATAGCACACAACACTTCAATAGTCATATGACTTTAATTTGACTTTAAGTTATCAATAATTACATTTTTAACATGAGCCCATTAATATTAGAAATTATTCTTCACTACGCCGGTGCTGTACGGCATTAAAATTCTCGTAAGGAAAATGTTACCTGCCTATTATACATTTCACGCCTTTCAGAAAAATACCTCTCATCAGATGTGCACGATTTTAAGTAGAACAAAGTTCTCAAAAGGGACGATGAGGAAACAAAAGTCCAAAACTTTAAGTACTAGACATCCGTCAATTTTACGCTCCGAACGGTATCGGCATAGCTACTTCAAGCTCGGCGTCGATGTCGGATAGATTGCCTGGAATGGAAAAAAAATATTTTAGAAAATGTACAGAATAATTAATGTAAGTATCCAGGATCTTCTTCAATCATCTCCAGAAATGCAGGGGCGGTTTCCTTTAGAACCAAAATGCCCATCTCCGCCAGTTAGCCATTTCGGCTAAACGCCTTTTTGTCTAATTTAGACAAAACTTTCGATGCGACCTTTCAGTCGAAGTGTTCCAGCACGAAGCGCAAAAGTATGGGTCGCAAGAGCCCACGCTAAAAAGTTCTCCTTCGCAAAAATGCGCCTCTTCCTGATTGGACGGCGCGCTCTCCTGGCAACAAGCGAGCTGACGTCACGCATCCCGGCCAGACACTAAGTCCAGACAATCCAACGATTTCACGACGAAATGCGCTTTTTAATGTAATTTCAATGGAAACAAGTGTTAGTAAAAACACAGCACAGGCACGAACGGAGAGAAGGATGTTTCTCTCGCAGAAAAATAAGAAAGGCTCATGGCGCAGAATTGCGACATGACAACGATGAACCTTGAAACGTTCTAATGTTATTGAAATGTATTAAATATTTCACATTGACACATAAACCTGAATATCAAATATATTCCTCTGGGACATAGGGAATGGCGTTGTTGACAACCTCGTTTCTTGATTTGAAAGGTAATGCGCATTGAGAAGACTGAGGACCGGGAATTAATTGGAAACTATAAAGTTAATTAGGAAATATTTTAATTTGAAAATAGCAGAGAAGATTCAAATGAAGTACTTTTACTCTCAAAAACGTAGTGATGAGAAAGTATTGTTTTCACGGAAATTTTCGATTTCCAGAGTTTTATGGCATTATATGCTTTAGGACTTTCTGAATGCAGTTTGATTATTTTTGGGGTGTTATCCATCTGTCTATCTGACTGACTATCTATCTCTCTGCCTGTCGGTCTGTGGTCGACTTTTGCTGTTTACTATAGCTACCACAAGTACTAATGGGTTTTCCCAAAAAAAAATTATTTTACATTTTAACGAGAAATCTACAACTAGATAAAATAAATCTGAAATCCCAGAGGAAACTTCGAAATCTATTTAAAATTTAACATATTTAAACATTGCAGAATAGACCAAAATTTGGCATAATTATGATTGAACGGTGTAATTTATAGCTCAATGATTACACAACTTAATAGTTTTAATAACTGCAATGGAAAATAGCCCCTAAGCAACTTTTGTGTTCGTGACGTTATAAGCTCCCCTCAGAGGGGAGGAGGGGGACTAGTTACAAACACTGTGGGTATACTATCAAACCTGGTATGTTTCGAAATATTTTTTCAAACCCTTTAAAATGAAGGGTATCAAGCAATAATTGCGATGCTTTGGGAAAACGATACATATTTTTTTATACTATCTCTTGTAAAATTTGTAAATATATATATATATATATATATATATATATATATATATATATATATATATTGTAAATATATATATAGTCTGGGTTGGAGTATTTATAGTAATGTACTATTGCTCTATTTGAAACAGGCATGTGTTTGGGTTAATTAGAGTTAATTACTCAGACCTGAGGAGGAATTTAACTCTGACTAATTATCGAATTTGGGCTGGTGCTGTTCTCTTTTCTTATCGGCAGTATGGCCGCGAATTTTCTTCTATGGTGACGTTAATATTACTTGAATTTCTTTTTCTTTTTTATTATTACATATTTCTAATATATATACACACACATATATATATATATATATATATATATATATATATATATATATATATATATATATATATATATATATATATACAGGGATACAGAGGGTCCCAAAAACATTGACCACGGCTTTTATTTCTCAAATAATGATCTTAGACATACACTGCTGGCCATAAAATTCAAAACCATGAAAGACAAGAGATATAAAAGCCAAATTTATTGGACAAAGAACATAAAGTACAAGGTTGAATTGATTGAAATACAGCCCCGTTCGACTTGCGGAACACGAAGAAATCAGTATTTTGTGCAGCCGCCATGGCTGATAATAACTGCTGCTACACGCCTCGGCATTGAAAGAAAAAGACTTTGGATGTGTTCTTGGGGTATGTCAGTCCATACTGCTTCCATACGTTGCGAAACTTTATCTGTCGTAGCAACTGGTGGTGTTTTCTGGGCCAGTCGTTTGCCAATCATCGACCAGACGTGTTCAATGGGCAACAGATTTGAAGAACGGGCAAGCCAAGGGAGCAGTGGAACTTGGTGTGCAATGAAGAAATGCTAAACGATATGTGCCATGTGTGGTCTCGCATTGTCCTGTTGAAACTTGGTCACAGGCAGGCCTTGAAGGTAAGGTAAGACAACAGTCTTCACAACTTTAGAAATGTAGCGGTGGCTGTTGAGTGTACCGGCAATGCGTGGGTACCGGTGCGGGAGTAAAATCCAATGCCACCCCAAAACCATAACGCCAGGTGAAGGACCGGTATGGCGATGCATATTGCAAGAGTTATGCACTCTCTCGCCACGGTGCCGCCAAACCCAGATACGACCATCGTGGTGTTGTAGGCAGAATCGTGATTCGTCCGAAAACACAATGTCGTGCCATTCGTTTGTCCATGTCCGGCGTTCAACGCACCATTGCACCTGCATACGCCCCTATGGTCTGGAGTCAAAGATAATCATAGCAATGGACGCCTTGCTGAAATTGCCTGTTGCTGCAGACGACGTAGAATGGTGCGTGCTGACACAGATTGTTGTGCAACAGACCTTAATTCTTGCGTTAGGGTTGTTGATGTTGTAGTGCGATCCATCATTGCCATGCGCACAACATGCCTGTCCTCACGTTCGGTGGTGCAACGAGGCTGGTGCAATCGTTCCTGTCGGTTGGTCCATCCCTCCTGCACCCACTGATTCCATATCCGCTTCACTGTGGCTTGATTTCGTCCAACACGAGCACCGATTTCTCGGAAGGATAATTCACAATCTCTATAAGCCACAATTTTTCCTCTGTCAAACTCAGAAACGTGCTGGAATGGCTGCCGCATTCTTCAACGAGGCATACTGAAGCTTCATACATAAAAACACAGGGTGAAAACAACATTCCTGTACTTAAAAACAGCCTTCTCTTCTCCCCTGATATAGCGCTTGTAGGTAACGCTATTGGCGCACATGATTTGCATATGAGCTAAAATTCTAATCATCTGTATTTCCTATCAAGGTCTACGTATGGTGCAAATTCAATGCTTATTGGATGCTTCCTTCTTGGTGTTGCATTTTGAATGACCAGCAGTGGATATAATAAATTACAAAGTTGAATAAAAAACGGTATATAATTTTATGACATCGATTAAAATTTTCAAGGGAATTAAATTTTAAGAAATACGAAATTAAAATGTTTATACGGCTCCCGTACAGAAACATTTCCAATGAGTAAAATGTGCCCCATACAATAATAAGTTGATGCACATAATTTCAGCATTTTATCATAAAATATCCCAGAGATATGAAAAGACAAAAATGCTGACTCAAACCACTTTTCGATGCATCGACATGGATTCTCAGAGATTATGCCGACAAATCGCGTTTCGAGGGTCATACACAAATTATGAAAGAAAACAATGATTACATACAATGATTAATGATACAATGATTACATTTTTTATATAGTTGGTACTATATTCACAACGTTCGATAACTTTGTAATTTACTCTTTCCCCCTGACTATAACAGGACGCGAGAGAGCTTAACAATTCCCTAGAAATACGAAACAAAGGAGGAGAAGGGGCTACCCATTGAAATGTGTCATTCCCCTTAAATCATTTCATCGTATAGTGCCATTAGGGATTTCTATATTACTGCATAGAAATATACGATAATCTTAATACTCCGTAAGTTATTTGCCAATTCACGACTTTCCTTGACGTCCTATATGAAAATATAAAATCTGATGTGGGCAGCACATGACTTTCTTTGCAAACTCGTATCTACGTTCTCTTTATTTCTTCAAGAATTCATTAAATGCTGTGTAATTGCACGAAATAGCACAAATAATTATTTTAAATTCCACTGAATCTGTAATTTTAATTCAATTTTTATTCTCATTTGGTATCTGGACTCATTTTCAAAGGTGATGTAGCGAAAATGCGAAATATCTAAAATAACTTGAGAACGGGTAATCCTAGTGTAATGGGGTTGATCTTATTATTTTCATCGTCAAACATTACGTATAAAACAAGCAAACGAGCATTTAATTGATATATTTGAGCATACGTAGTTTTTTATTTTGGATTTTTTACGATTTTTGCGGGTCATTTCGCAAAATAAGGCAGGTTATTCGTATCTGCATCGTTCCAAAATTTTATCAGCACCAGTGTAGCCAACAAGTCACTTGTCTATTAAATTCTGTAAAGTATGATCTGTTAGTGTTTAGCTGGAATGGATAAAGGCAATTTTTGGGTGATGTTTCTCAAAAAATGGGGGGGGGGTCGAAGTTCCTGAATCGTTCCAAAATCTAATCAGCACCGGCGTCACCCACATAGGAATTAACTAACAAATTTTATGTAATTCGGTCAATTAGTTTATCAGTTAGAGTAGATGCATACATTGCACGGAACGACAAACAGACTTCACTCTAAAACTGTTTTTTTCGTATCTAGATGTGTCAAAACATATCCGTCGAAAACTCGAGTTGCCATTTTCGACATGATTCCAATACTTTCCCTATGCATTACAATGTATTCCAGGGAAAGTAAAATGCTGGCTTATTTTTAGTGTCCCACCAACTTCAGAGTACATATAAACCGTTAAAACATCTGTTTAGCATACCCTGTCCAACAATTTCCTCCCTGCTTTTGAATTGCTCAGCACATTTATATTTATACTGGAGATAACTTCATTCATTAGAACAAATCCAATTTAAACCTTGAGAAATTCGGTGAACCAAGACACGCTTAAATTGAATAGAATGGTATTAAATATTTCACCGTGTCAAATAAACTTAAACTCCTATTCTACTGCTGGAGCTAAAGGGAAATAAGTTGTTCTTCAGAATCTGACATTTCAAATTAAATTTAAAAGAATGTTCTGAGAAAAGAAAAATGGGAAACTTTTTTTAATTCAATATAATAAAATAATTTATGTTAGACAAAAATGTCAATTAAACTATTGTAAAATGTATTCTTAAACTAGCAATATACCCGTTCTTCGTACGGAATGTACAATATAAAGAAACTAAAAATTCGTACGGAGTATACATGATCATTTGAAAGTTCCTGTTGTATTCTAAATGGCATATGTTATCCAAAACAGTCTATTAAAATATTTAAATTAATGCTCCTAAAAAGGAGTTTAAGAATCTCTGTTCTCGCAATATAAAATTATCTTCACATGCAGAACTAAAGAATATAAAAACATTCTGATCCCGTTTGTAAACCAATTCACAGAAAATATGAAATTGAATTAGTATATGCCGAAATCAAAGCTCTAAACTTGCATTAGAATATATACATGCACTAATATTCTCGTAGATTAAAAGATTATACCCCTGCATAAGAATACATGCACGTACTACATTATGGGTTAGAAAAATCTTTGACAAAAAATAAAACAGATGGTATATTTATTTGAATGTATCAGTAATCCTGGTAATCTTTAAACCGAAAGGCCGCAATGGATATAATCAAAAATGCACTTGCGATAAAATTTACGATACACATTTCATTATTATTGAAATAAAAAATCTGATGTGGGCAACACATGACTTTCCTTATAAAATGTAATGAATTTACTACTTTTATAGTAAAAATAATAGGTTCTTCTTATAGTAGATACTTAACGTGCTTGAAACGTGCTCTCCCGTCGAAAACTCGAATTCGAATTTTCGACCCCGTCACAATACTTTCCTTATACATTATGTATATAAGGAAAGTAATTCGACCCCGTTACAATACTTTCCTTATACATTATGTATATAAGGAAAGTAAAAATATTTACTCTTGTATTAACTTATTGGGTTCAATTCCGCTGCTTAGCAACACAGATTTTTTTTTTCAAATCTATACTCATTGGGTTAATTTCCGTTGCTTATCAACATGATAACATTTTCTTCAAATAACTTTGCTTACCAAGTATCGTCTGCATAATGCTATCACAAAGAAAGGTTTAATAGTGCGATTTATCACTTTCCTTATATACAATAACGTATAAGGAAAGTATTGTGACGGGGTTGAAAATACGAATTCGAGTTTTCGACGAGAGAGCACGTTTCAAGCATCCCTGATCACGAATCGAACATTTTTGATGTGATGTCTGTGTGTGTGGGTGTGTATGTGAAAGTACGTGTGTGGGTGTGTGTGGGTGTGTCAGTGAGTCTGTGGAGACAATAACTGACGAACGAATGGACCGATTCGCACGAAATTTGGTTCAAAAATTACAATCCGTAAACACTGGAAGCCTATTGTTTTTATACGCAATCGAATGTCCAGAAACTATTTGATTTTGAGTGAAATCTTGAAAAAATCGTCAAAAAATCAAAACCTCTTATAAAGTTACGCAAATAGATATTACTTATGTAATTGTTCATTAGAAAACGATTGACATAAATTTTACAACGCTAACATGAACCGTTCTCGATATATTGCACATTTTTCAAAAGAATTATCTAAAACTTGTACAAAATAAAAAAAAATATTTCCTATTGAGAAACATGTTCACTTTTCATATGTAATGTCATGCGATAAATTTGATGACACCATTCTCGTGGATCTAGCTCGTTCCATTCATGAAAAAAGATACTTTGAGTAATACTTTTGTATTTGAATGCCAATAGTCATTTATATGTTGTAAGAATAGCTTATTTCTCCGTCTATAACGCTTGGCGAGATTTTGGCGACGAATTTGGTGGAATGTCGCCTACTTTTTTAAATGCTGCTAAATTAACGAAAAACTCGCGAATGGATAAAAATGACGCTAAATAAATGAAAATAACGACTCATTGACGAAAATTCAATATTTTGGAAATAATATAAATATCTACTATAAAAATAATCTACTTTTATTACTGTGAAAATAATAAATTCATTGCATTATATAAGGAAAGTCATGCGCTGCCCACATCAGATTTTACACTTTTAACTTGATTGTCCTTGGACCTAAAATCTCGACACATGCAATAAATTTTAAGTAAAGCTATTTCCAGTTTATTCTGAAAATTTCATCAAATTCTGTCAAACCGCTCTTCCGTGGTGATGAAACAAACATGAACACACACCAATAAACACACAGATTTGCAATTTCATTTATATTAATAATGCACTAATTGAACCAGCACACACCAATAAACACACAGATTTGCAATTTTATTTATATTAATAATGCACTAATTGAAACAGCACAAAACAGATATAAAGCTTCAGGTACCTGTATCGTAATGAAAACGTAATGTTCATGCACTTTTCTAAGGATACGATTTTTTCGTCATTTTTGTGCAAATTTTGCCTAAATCGCGAATACCAAAATGCAATATGCAGGTTCTTTTAAATTATATAATGGAATATGAACATATATAAGTTAATATCCGCAATGCACAGCATTGATCTTGAAATATTATTTTCAATTTTATGCTTTTATATGCAGTGTAAAACGAGAACAATATCTCGACGAACAACAGCGGGTAATATGAAACTACATACAACCATAAAAATCAATCATGCATAAAGGATTGAGTATGAAACGCTTTCCAACTGGAATGCAAATTTATTTAAACATCTGTAAAAAGCGATGCATTCACTACTTATATTGTTTGAATTGCCATGGTACTAAAATATTTTATTATATTTCAAATTTCAAACTTCATAAAAAAATGAAATTCATTCAAATGATGCCATTGAACAATAAGTCGTCTGGCTCTCTATATAAAAGCAATGAATATTTCATTCATATCACTTTTATTCTAGACTAAAAAGCTAAATAATTTTGCATAAAAAATTTAGCAATTCTTATACAACTGACTTTATTTATCTGCATCCATTAAAATTAGGCTTCAATGTAGACATAATCAAAGTTTGATATATATATATGATCATTTTAAACTCAAAAATATTGTAATTGCATTGCGTTTGTGTAGAATATAGATGCACAGAAAATAAGTAAAAATAAAGCAGTTTTAGGTCACATGCAACTTTATTTATAAATTTAAGATAACTTTAAAAATCACTATTTTTACACTAGGTAAAAAAGAGGAAAGTCATATTTGAATTTGAAGTGGGTCATGTGATCTCTTCATATAATATGGGTGTAATTATTATTTTAATTTTTATTTAAAAAGCTAAGGAATATATTTTGCTGGTTTTCTTTTTTTTATTTATATATTTTATGGGATTATTTAATTAACATTTTCGAAGCGATTTGTGAGTCTTAACATTGCTTAAAAAATGTTTGAAAAATTAGGTCCCTTAGGGTTCAATTTATTAAACTTTTTCAACTCGGATTCAATCCAAAACTAATTGCATGATATTATTCATCTAAATTCCCATATGTCCCACAGACCGTCTCTACAACATACAAAAATCGGATTTTGATTAAAGTGCGATTTTTACAGTTGTCATTTTTACGACAGTTATCGTGCGAACGAACATATAGAATGAACAAAGTCATAAACAATTTTCAACTATGTAAAGTGTTAAA
Organism: Amaurobius ferox; assembly: GCA_951213105.1. Taxonomy (NCBI): domain Eukaryota; kingdom Metazoa; phylum Arthropoda; class Arachnida; order Araneae; family Amaurobiidae; genus Amaurobius; species Amaurobius ferox. The sequence goes on from OX578154.1 coordinate 33,370,703, forward strand.
AAGTGTAAATGTTTACTGAAAACGTACGATTAGGATTTATGAGTATATAAATGTGCGTAAATGTGGCATGGAGTTTTGCATGTTCAATAAATGATACTATATAGTATTTACAACACGACACTCTATCAATATCATACTTATGCATTACTTCAAAATATATTTAATTGTTATACGACGCTCAAAAGTTGTTGATTACTCTATATTTCGCCATAAAATAATTGCCGTGACAATTACCAAAATAGCGGTTTTTCATGATAACGCATAAACTACTTGTACAAACATAATCTAGTTCAGAACTTATAGTTAACAAAATAATATGTACAATTCTTCAAATTGCGTATATGACAGAATTGTAGAAAATATATTTTGATTTTAATGCATAGCCAAACTACATTCAGAATGATTATGAACACGATATTTTCCATTGCGCTGATTTCGGGATAGACACCTTTTCCAAACCCCGTGAAACTCTCAGAATTATATGTATTTTTCAATGAACATTTTTAGATTGAGTTTATAATAAATAGCATTTTCATGTAGCTATTTTTTACTTTCCCTGCAATACATAGTAATGTATAGGGAACGTATTGGAATCATGTCGAAAATCGCAACACGAGTTTTCTACGGATCTACACGTTTCGAGACCTCTAGTATACGAAAACACTATTTTCAGCGTAACGTCTCTGTGTGTGTCTGTCTGTGTGTGTCTGTCTGTGTGTGTATCTGTGTGTGTGTCTGTTTGTGTGCCTGTGTGTCTGTCTGAGTGTCCGTCTGTCTGTCGATTGAATGTATCCACTCTAACTCAGAAACTAATGGAACCAATTTCATAAAATTTGGTATGTAAGTCATTTGGATGTCACTCTGGTGCTGATTATTTTTTGGTACGATTCGTGAAAACAGAACTCGCCTTTTTCTGTGAAATGTTCTGTAAAAATTTCATTTATCCGCTCTAGATAAAATACTATTTGACCAAATATCATAAAATGTTGTGGATAAGTTACTTGTGGGAAACTCTGGTGCTGATTAGAATTTGGTACGATTCGGAAAAGAAGAACCCGTCTTTTTCTACGAAATGACCCGCAAAAATTGCATGTATCCACTGTAGCTAAATACTAATTGACAAAATTTCATAAAATTTGGTATATAAGTTACTTGTAGGATACTCTGGTGTTTATTAGAATTTGGTACGATTCGGAAAAGAACAATCTGCCTTTTTTACGAAATGGACCGCACAAATCGCCCAAATCTAAAAAAAAAAGACTAAGTAGTGTATGCTCAAATGTATCAGTTAAATTCATGTTTCATACGCAATTTTTGAAGAAGAAAATAATATAACACACTCCATTATACGTTAAGACTAGCCGTTTTCAAGATATTTGAGATTTCTTACATTTTTGTTACGCCCCTATCGGAAAAATGTCCAATTACCAAATAAAAACAAAAATTGAATTAAAAATGCGAATTTAGTGTTATTTGGTTCAATTAAACTCAATCTAATGAATTATTAGAGAAATAAAGAAAATACGAATTTGAGTCTGCAGGGAAAGTCATGTTCTACCCCCATCAGATATTTTTATCTCAAATTTATTTATTTTTTGTTTTTTAAATATCGGCTTTCTGGATCCAATTGATTACAATTAAAAAGTGTGATGTGATTAACTTTTATGGGCCTAAAATGCCTTTCTATTGACACTGAACTTAAGAATGTATTCCTCGGGGTAGCTTGCCCCCTGACGGATGGTAATGACGTAATGAACACAAAAATTGTATCGCGGCTTATTCTGACAACAATGATAGAAACTGTTAAGTCACGATTATTTCAAATTTTGTTGAATAAATTTAATGTAGAATACATTTCGAAATTTTGCGCTCGAATTTAAATAAATTCGATCTAGTTCTAGATTTTTTCAAAACAAAACCGGTTTTAAAGTTTCGTGAAAATCCAATAACATTTGTAACAGCAATTGTGCACACAAATTATCGACGACAGACATCAGACAGCCAGACGGACAGATGTCATCCTAGAAATAGATAAAACTTGTTCAGGAGATTTTAAAGTATACTAGCCGAATATCCGTTGAAAATCAACGGTCTCGCAATAAGCAACCCCTGAATAACGTAAATTTGTTAATAATTCGCGTTTCATATTTATTCGACAAATCGAATGTTTTGGTGTGCAGAACCCCATAAAGAAGAAAATATTTTGAAAATAAATTTCCGCATTTCTTCCATTCGAATTATTTACGGGTACACCACATTAAAGTCTATCTCATCCCGAGGCACCCCTATATTAGTATTTCTCCTTTGGAACTTTTTTCTGTGAAGCACACCCATAAATGAACATTTTTGAAAAACTCTCTTTGTCTTGGGTTTTTAATCAGATGATTGGCTCATATACCGAATATCAAGCCTCTATCACATTTAAAAAGAGCTTGCCTCATTTATTCGAAAAATCGAACATATTAATGTGCGGCACCCCTTAATGTAGCAAATATTGGAAATCTGAAATTTCACGCTTTCTTCCTTTCAAACTATCTACCCGTACACCAAATTTGAAGTCTCTATCCTATCGAGAAGCATGTTTTTTCTATCACTTCACCTTTCGAACGTTTTTCTGTGTAGCACCCCGTTATCGAGAAGCATGTAAAACTGTATTCATGTTTGGTTTTTTTTGTCAAATGGTTAGCCCATATACTAAATTTCAAGTTTCTATCACATTGTAAAGGAGGAGTTTTTCATTTGTTCGGCAAATCGAACATTTTAGTAGAAGGCACCCCCTACAATAGCAAATGTTAGAAGAATGAATTTGCACACTTTCTTCCCTTCCAACTTTTTACCCGTACACCAAATTTGAAGTCGCTATCTCATCGTCAATCATGCTTTTCTAGCATTTCATCTTTCGAATGCTTTTGTGTGGAGTACCCACCCCCTTAAATATACATTTTTGAAGAACACTATTCTTTTTGTGATTTCTATGAGATGATTCGCCCATATACCTAATATAAAGCCTCTATCACGTTTTTAAAGGAGCGTTTCTCCTTTATTCCGAAAATCGAAAATTTAGGTGTGCGGCACCCCCTAAAGTAGAAAATATTGGTAAACTGAAATTGTACACTTTCTTCGTTTCAAACTATCTACCGTTACACCACATTTGATAACTCTATCTCATTTCAAAGCGTGGTTTTTTTTATCAATTGACTTTTCGAACGTTTTACTCTGAAGCACCCCCTTAAACGAACATTTTTGAAAAACTGCATTCGTTTTGGGTGTTTTCGTTAAATTATTAGCCTATTTACCAAATTTTAAGCCTCTATCAAATTTTAAAGGCGCCTTTTCTCATTTATTCGTTAAATCGAACGTTTTGGTGCGCGACACCCCCTTAAGTGGAAAATATTGGAAATCTGAAATTGCACGCTATCTTCCTTTCGAACGATTTAACCCTTCACCGAATTTGATGTCTCTATCTCATCGCAAACCAAACTTTCCTATCATTTCACATTTCGAACGTTTTGGTGTGCGGCACCCCCTTAAGTAGAAAATATTGGAAATCTGAAATTGCACATTTTCTTCCTTTCAAACGGTTTACCCATACACCGAATTTGAAGTCTCTATCTCATTGCAAAGCATGCTTTCCTATCATTTCACTTTTCGAGCGTTTTGGTGTGCGGCACCCCCTTAAATAGAAAATATTGGAAATCTGAAATTGCACACTTTCTTCCTTTCGAAATATTTACCTATACACCAAATTTGAAGTCTCTATCTCATCGCAAAGTATGCTTTCCCATCTTTTCACTTTTCGAACGTTTAAGTGTGGGGCACCCCCTCTATAGAACGTTTTCAGAAAATTCGATTTTTCCAGGGGGTTTTATCGAACGACAGAGCAGTGTACCAAATTGCAAGTCTCTATCTATTCGGGATGTGCCTGAAAAAAGCGTGACAGATGGACAGACAGACAGACTGACAGACAGACAGACAGACAGACGGATAGACGAAAACTTGGCAATTAGTATATACTAGCCGAATACCCGTTGAAAATCAACGGTCTCGCAATAAGCAACCCCTGAATAATGTAAATTTTTTAATAATTCGCGTTTTACATTTATTCGACAAATCGAATATTTTAGTGTGCAGAACCCCCTAAAGAAGAAAATATTGGGAAACTAAATTTCTGCATTTCTTCCTATCGAATTATTTACCCGTACACCACATTAAAGTCTATCTCATCCCGAGGCACCCCTATATTAGTAATTCTCCTTTGGAAATTTTTTCTGTGAAGCACACCCATAAATGAACATTTTTGAAAAACTCTCTTTGTCTTGGGTTTTTTATGAGATGATTGGCCCATATACCAAATATCAAGCCTCTATCAAATTTAAAAAGAAGCCTGACGCATTTATTCGAAAAATCGAACATATTAGTGTGCGGCACTCCTTAATGTAGCAAATATTGGAAATCTGAAATTTCACGCTGTCTTCCTGACAAACTATCTACCCGTAAACCAAATTTGAAGTCTTTATCCTATCGAGAAGCATGTTTTTTCTATCACTTCACCTTTTGAACGTTTTTCTGTGTAACACCCAGTTAATGAACATTTTTGTCAAACTGTATACATGTTTGGTTTTTTTGTCAAATGGTTAGACCATATACTAAATTTTAAGCTTCTATCATATTGTAAAGGAGGCGTTTTTCATTTGTTCGGCAAATCGAACATTTTAGTGATCGGCACCCCCTGCAATAGCAAATGTTGGAAGACTGAAATTGCACACTTTCTTCCTTACCAACTTTTTACCCGTACACCAAATTTGAAGTATCTATCTCATCGTGAAGCATGCTTTTTTGCATTCCATCTTTCGAATGCTTTTGTGTGGAGTACCTACCCCCTAAACTATACATTTTTTAAAACTCTATTCTTTTTTTGATTTCTATGAGATGATTCGCCCATATAACAAATATAAAGCCTTTATCACGTTTTTAAAGGAGCGTTTCTCCTTTATTCCGAAAATCGAACATTTTGGTGTGCGGCACCCCCTAAAGTAGAAAATATTGGTAAACTGAAATTGTACACTTTCTTCCTTTCAAACTATCTATCCTTACACCAAATTTGTTATCTATATCTCATTCCAAAGCATGGTTTTTTTATCAATTGACTTTTCGAATGTTTTACCCAGAGTACCCCCTTAAACGAACATTTTTGAAAAACTGTATTCGTCTTGGGAGTTTTCGTCAAATTATTAGCCCATAGACGAAATTTTAAGCTTCTATCAAATTTTGAAGGTGCCTTTTCTCATTTATTCGGTAAATCGAACGTTTTGGTGTGCGACACCCCTTTAAGTAGAAAATGTTGGAAATTTGAAATTGCACACTTTCTTCCTTTCGAACGATTTACCCATACTCCGAATTTGAAGTCTCTATCTCATCGGAAAGCATGCTTTCCTATCATTTCACTTTTCGAAGCACCCCCTTAAGTAGAAAATATTGAAAATCTGAAATTGCATATTTTCTTCCTTTCGAACGGTTTACTCACACACCGAATTCGAAGTCTCTATCTCAGTGTTTCCCAAACTGTCCGCCGCGGCGCACTGGTGCGGCGCGAAGTATAGTTGGCTGCGCCGCGAAAGAATTTAAATGATATTAAAAATGAGTAAAATATGAAGTAAAACTCTTAATATAAATCATTAATGTTAAAATAATATAAAGTCTTGCATGTTTGTTGCGTAGTGCTCGGTTCAATACGAATGTTAGTTTCCTTTAAAAAATTATATACCGTATATATATATATATATATATATATATAAATTCCCAAAAAGGACAAGTAGCAATGTACTCGTACAGATTCTAGATGTGTGACAGAAGTACCGGCCGGGGGGAGTTGCGACCCCCAGCACTCCGGTTAAAGCTTTTTCCGCCATGGCAAACGCTCCCGGTAACCGATACTCCCTACACGATTTCCTTCATGACCCTTTATAAATCCGTAAAAATACATACATAATACATACATTTCACTAAAATTGAAAATAAATTTTTCAAGTTTTATAATGTATATATATATATATATATATATATATATATATAATGTTTAATTACATATAATTATTATTAATACATACCCTTATGCTTGTTAATTCCTCCAACATATTATATATTGAATTTACACTTATGCGGTATTTCGGGTACAAAAGTGTTTTTAATGATCACAATTGGTACGTCTGTCATGTGTCGCTGGCAGTTGTTCTCATACGTTTTAATATTTATTAATTTTGATTAAAAAATTCATATGATAATTCCTGGTATATTTATTTTATTTATGTAAATATGTTATAAGTTAATTAAAAAATCTACTTACTCATTATAAATAAAATTCATGGGAAAAGCAAATACGAATGCAAAATTGTAAATTGATTTATTAACAGCCGATAATTCCCAGCATAAATGTTTAATTTTACACACGAAAATCAAGTGGCTATCAAGAGGAAAGGTTTTAAGTAGCATACATGAACTCTAGAAAGAATTACTTGTTTTCTTTGAAGGAGAAAAACACCAACGTTTCTGTAACTATTTAAGATGAAATTTTTGGACTTCTAGACTGGAATGTTTAACAGAGATATTTACACATCTTAATAATCTTAGCACAATAATGCAAGGTGAAACTGAAAATATTTTTACTTCGACAGATAAACTAATTGCATTTCAGGAAAAAAAGCAATTTGGAAAACTAGAGCTAAAAATGGTAACTTTGAAATGTTTTCATTACTTGGTAAATCCAACATAAAAGAAATGACTGCTATTGTAGTTGAGCATTTGACAATTCTGGAACAAAAATTAAACTATTATTTTCAATCACTGAATACAGAAGATTATGACTGGGTCCGAAATCCATTCATAAAATTTTAACCTGCTATTGGCTTGAACTTAAAAGAAGATGAAGAACTGGCTTCTATTTCCTATGATCGGGAACTTAAAATCAAGCATGCAGAATTACCTATTGATGCATTTTGGATTTCTATTAGAGAAGAATATCCCTCGGTAGCTAAAAAAACATTATCCATTTTGATGCAGTTTTCCACACCATAGTTATGTGAATTGGGATTTTCTTCACTCACACATTAAATGTAAAAAAAGAGTGAGACTTCATTGCAATGAAGATGAAATGAGGGTCTGTTTATCTGAAATACTTCCGAACATAGAAAATGTGGCGAAAAGACATCAAACCCATGTTTCACATTGATAATTTTTTTTTATTTATCGAACAAAAAGTAAGTACTATACTTAATAATTTTCTTTAGTTTCATTTTTCATGTTCATATGTTGTTGTTGTTGAGACCCAGACCGTCCGACCTACCAGAAAGGTGTAAGGTAACAGTTTGGATGACCGGGAAGTGCCACCCAATTTGGACCGGAACCCAGTGGAGGAGGCATCCACAGGGACCGTACCCTCCTTCCCCTACCACCAACCTCTCGGAAGGACTTTCGGACCCACATGTTTAACGTGATCGTACTCCGCATGAACACGGCGGCAGTTTTGGCAGTAGCTGGAATCGAACCCGGGCCTACCGAGTGCAACTCCAGCGCGCTAACCAATGGGCTACTGCGCCCTTATGTTCATATGTATAAATACTCATTATTTATGTTCGCATGTATATATTTATGTTCACACACACACATATATATATATATATATATATATATATATATGTAACATATAAATATATAGAAATGGAATTATCAGAAATAAATGTGCTACAGTAACATTTGCGCAAAGCAGCAAGAGGTACCATACACCATATATTGAAAAAATTAAAAGATAAAAAGTGAATAAACATTGAAAAAATGAAGCAGGCTTAGCAAAAAGCTTACTTTATGGCGGTAAGGGGTTGTGACCTTACTCCCCAGTTCAACGAGCTCGTCATAAACGCCGCGGCCATTTCACTCCTGGTCGCCAGCTTTGGATCAAGCCAACCTCCGGAGTGATAATAAAAATCATCACGAGACCAGGATAGAAACGAGGACGAGAGCAATAACACAACAAAAATAGCCAACAGAACTGCTGACTCAAGGGAAAGGTATGTAGCAACGGATGTGAGAGCTGCGGTCCTTTGATCGCTGTGCGGTCCTGTCATATGAATGATTCGAAATTTTAGTCTCTAATTGAATACAAAAAATATTTGAGCCTTACACCATATGCCAAATTGGTTCTGTATAAATTATCAATATTTTTAAGCATAAAAGATATTGGATATTCTTGAAAAAATGCCTGCTTTAAAAATTCTTGAAAAACTATGAGAATGTTGTACTTTATAGTAAAATTAACCTTTCCCTTAAGGAAATTTCAAATAAAATTAAAGCCTTATATTTATTAACTGGCATCAAATACACAGGAATAATAAAGTACCCCTATCTGATTAATATTCCGAAACTACATACAAGTCCTATTGGTTTCCGACCGGTTACTGTTGGATGCAATACTTATCTCACGAAAGCCAATACCATGTTAATAAAGCTTTTACAACCTATTTTGCTGAAAATTAATAACCAAGGAAGTTATATAATAAAAAATAGCCTACAAGTGATAAATACATTAAAAGATCATAAACATCCTTTATACTTAAGGACTTACGACATCCAAGAACTTTTTAATACTATAGATATGGAAGACTTGACAAATATACTTTACAGCTTATATGAAGAATATGAATTAAAAGGAAGTCTAGAATTCAATAAATTCAAGTCTATAATTAAAATAGTTATCAAAGAAAATTATCTTTACAACGGAATCTTTGTTTATCAACAAATTAAGGGCATCCCCATGAGGGGGGGGGGGGTGTTCTTCCATATTAGCTGATATCTATCTTAGTTTTTATGAAAGAAGGTCGCATATTAATAACGAAATAATATACCTGCGTTATGTGGATGACGTAATTATTGGATATGAGAATGAGAACTACAACATGAACTTTGACTTTTACCCACCCAACCTCATATTGAAAGAAAATCCTGTTAAAAATAACAACGAGGTTGAATTTTTGGATTTGAATATCAACTTTTGTCAAATCCCGATCCTATTTACCATCTATGACAAAAGAAAACAATTTAAATTACCCATTAATGGAATAATACATTGGCACTCCAACATACACTTGAATGTGTTTCACAATGTATTCTTGGGAGGATTGGTCAGAATAAAAAGAACTATTAAAGAAGAGCATTTACGCAATAATTTTGATCAAGAATTTTTAAAGCAGGCATTTTTTCAAGAATATCCAATATCTTTTATGCTTAAAAATATTGATAATTTATACAGAACCAATTTGGCATATGGTGTATGGTGGCTCAAATCTTTTTTGCATTCAATTAGAGACTAAAATTTCGAATCATTCATATGACAGGACCGCAGCTCTCACATCCGTTTCTATATACCTTTCCCTTGAGTCAGCAGTTCTGTTGGCTATTTTTGTTGTGTTATTGCTCTCGTCCTCGTTTCTATCCTGGTCTCGTGATGATTTTTATTATCACTCCGGAGGTTGGCTTGAGTCAAAGCTGGCGACCAGGAGTGAAAAGGCCGCGGCGTTTATGACAAGCTCGTTGAACTGGGGAGTAAGGTCACAGCCAATTACCGCCATAAAGTAAGCTTTTTGCTAAGCCTTCCTTCATTTTTTCAATGTTTATTCACTTTTTATCTTTTAATTTTTTCAATATATATATATATATATGTATATATATATATATATATATATATATATATATATATATGTGCGCCGCAAAATTTTCATTTGTTGTAAAGTGCGCCGCGAGTTAAAAAAGTTTGGGAAACACTGCTCTATCTTATCGCAAAGCATGCCGTCCTATCATTTCACTCTTCGAAGGTTTTGGTGTGAGGCACCCCCTTAAGTAGAAAATATTGGAAATCTGAAATTGCACACTTTCTTCCTTTCGAATGATTTACCTATACACCAAATTTGAAGTCTCTATCTCATCGCAAAGTATGCTTTCCCATCTTTTCACTTTTCGAAAGTTTTGGTGTGGGGCACCCCCCTCTGTAGAACGTTTTCGGAAAATTCGATTTTTCCAGGGGGTTTTATCGAACGACCGAGCCTTGTACCAAATTGCAAGTCTCTATCTATTCGGGAAGTGCCTGAAAAAAGCGTGACAGACAGACTGACAGACAGACAGACAGACAGAGAGACAGACAGACAGACGGACTGACGGACACTTGGCAATTTGTATATATAGATAGATAGATAGATAGGTACTGGCATCAAAATCTCGAACTCCATAATTTTCGTGAAAACAATACATTTTTACTTTCCCTGCAATACATAGTGATGTATAGGGAAACTATTGGAATCATGTCGAAAATCGAAACTCGAGTTTTCGACGGATCTACACGTTTCAAGACAACTAAAGTACGAAAAAACCATTTTGAGCGTGACGTCTGTGTGTGTCTGTGTTTCTGGTCTGTCTGTCTGTGCAGATATTTTATCCACTCTAACTAAAAAACTAATCCACCTAATTTCACAAAAGTTGGCAGGTAAGTCACTTGTGGGCGAGTCTGGAGCTGATTAGTTTTGGTTACGATTTGGGATAAAAGAACCCGCCTTTTTATGCAAAATGCCCCGCAAAAGTTTGTAACCACTCTAGCTGGAAAACTAATGAACCGAATTTCACAAAATGCGGTAGATGAGTCACTTATGGATCATCCAGGTGCTGATTAGATTTTGGTACGATTTGGAAGAAAATAACCTGCCTTTTTTTGCAAAATGGCCCGCAAAAATTGTCAAAATCTAAACTAAAAAGCTACGTATGCTCAAATATATCCATTAAATGCTTGTTTATTGCGTAATTTTTAACGAAGAAAAGAATAAAACCAACCCCATTACACTTGGACTAGCCGTTCTCAAGACATACTAGTTTTTTTCGAATTTTCTCCACGCCACGTTTGAAAATAAGTCCAGTTATCAAATGAGAACGAAAATTGAATTAAAGTGAATCAAATTTAATTAAAATAAAGAGAACGTGGATATAAGTCTGCAGAGAAAGTCATGTGCTGCCCACATCAGATATTTACTTTGCCTGCAATACATGTTAATGTATAGGGAAAGTATTGGAATCATGTCGAAAATCGCAACTCGAGTTTTCGACGGATCTACACGTTTCGAGACCTCTAGAATACGAAAAAATATTTTTAGCGTGACGTCTGTGTGTCTGTCTGTCTGTCTGGGTGTCCGTGAGTCTGTGCAATGTATGCATCCACTCTAACTCAAAAATTTATGGACCGAATTTCATAAAATTTGCTAGGTAAGTCACGTGGGTATGACCCTGATGCTGATTAATTTCGGGTACGATTCATGGAAACAGAACCCACCTTTTTTTGCGCAATTGACCGTAAAAATGTCATTCATGCACACTAGCTAAAATACTGATTGATCAAATTTCACAAAATTTGGTAGATAAGTTACTTGTACAATACTCTGGTACTGATTAGATTTTGGTATTATTTGGAAAAGAACAACCTACCTTTTCTTACGAAATGGCCCTAAAAATCGCCAAAATCTAAAAAAAAACTACGTATGTTCAAATATTAAATGCTTGTTTCATACGTAATTTTTGATGAGGAAAAGAATAATAATAACTCTAGCACTAACCGTTCTCGAGATATTTGAGATTTTTCGAATTTAGTTATGCCACTTTTGGAAAAAATGTCCAATTACCAAAAAAAATTAAAATTGAATTAAAAATGCAAATTTAGTGTTATTTCGTTAAATTAAACTCAATCTAATGTATTTTTAAAGAAGTAAAGAACATATGAATTTGAGTCTGCAGGGAAAGTCATATGCTGCCCACATCAGATTTTTACTTTCTCTTAAATACATGGTAATGTATAGGGAAAGTATTGGAATCATGTTGAAAATCGCAACTGGAGTTTTCGACGGATATACACGTTTCGAAGCCTCTAGAATACGAAAAATTATTTTCAGCGTGACGTCTGTTCTGTGTGTCTGTGTGTCTGTCTGTGCAGATTTTGCATACACTCTAACTAAAAAACTAATTGACCGAATTTCATAAAATTTGGTACATAACTCACTTGTTGGCGAATCTGGTGCTGATTAATTTTGGGTACGATTCGGGATAAAACAATCCGCTTTTTTTACGAAATGGCCCGCAAAAGTTTGTATCCACTGTAGTTGAAAAACTAATGAACCGAATTTCACAAGATTAGGTAGATAAGTCGTCTGTGGTCCCCGCTGGTGCTGATTAGATTTTGGTATGGTTCGGAAAAAAATAACCTGCCTTTTATTGCAAAATGGCCTGCAAAAATTGACAAAATCTAAAATAAAAAACTACGTATGCTGAAATATATCAATTAAATACTTTTTTATACGTAATTTTTAACGAAGAAAATAATTAGACCAAACCTATTACAGGAGGACTAGCCGTTCTTGAGCAATTTTAGTTTATTCGTTTTTTCTCTACGTCACCTTTGAAAATGAGTAGTAGTATATGGGGCTGACTCTGGGACACCCAGAGACAGCCCCATATACTACAAATTCCTATCATATTTCAAAGATTTAGGACAACCTCTGAGACCAAGCATGTATAAAATCATCCGAAAATACATAAAATCATTTAAAAATGGGTATTTTTTAAAAAATCAAAAATCAAGAGAGTTTTAAGACTCTAAAATTTCATGTTTTTTAACTTAGAAAATGAATTATATGAATATTATTGAGACTGAATTTTAACTTTTTTAGATAAATGCATGAGATCAAGGGAGCCCTATTTTGGAGCTACCTTGATATTTATGAGGGGACCATTAGTCCCCCCATAGATAAAAAGGATGAAATTAAATAAAAATGCGTGAAAAAAAAAGAAATGAATCCTTTAAATAAACTTTAAAAGAGATCCTAAAATAGGATTACAAAAGTGACTTAAAATATATCGAAACGTAAATAAAATAAATGGGGGACTGTTAATCCCCCATAAAAAGAACCATTATAAAAATGCTTTCTCACCCCGAAATACTTAAATATCATTCATCTAAACACTCATCCATTTATAAATAACCACGCGACGAGGTTGAAAAGGTCTGAGGTCAATTATTATCTAAAACAACCTCAGCTCGCGGGGGATTTTATCCAGCACTGTCAGAATATTATTTTTTTCACCCGCTTCATAAATTTGACCTCGCTATATAGAACAAACACTACTATCCGGTGTGATAAGAGCACTGTGTTGATTCTTTCAATCAGAACGGATGATGAAAAAATAAATGACATATGAAAAAGTAATGATTCCTCTAATTACTTTTTTTCAATAAAAGTAAGTTGTATACAATCTTTACTAAATTTTTTCTCTCCACCAAAATTATAATATGACTTAATATTCTTACTAATTTTTTTAAGATCTTTATCATTATAATTACTTAAAAATGCTGTTCCAGTATCACCGTTTGATTCTATAAATCTTGCTATTACACTAATTCCTTTCTTTTCTAGAGATTTTTTAATCTTATAAAGATCCATTTATTTAGAATTATTTTTTAACTCTATTAAGCTTTCTCTAATATGTTATCACCTAAATATAAAAATCTTCCTTTATTGATTTTATTTATCGATCTATTAGAAAGGTCTTCATCTTCTACAATTAACTTTACGATTGTTGCAATCATATTTTTAATTTTTTTCAATGATATCAGATCACCAGGATATAAATCATCTAAGTTTGACCACTATTGACCATTTATTAGTAAACATTTTTTAAGACTGGAAATCCTACATTATTTCTTCTTATGGGTTCTTCATCAATATCATTTATTCTAGGTAAAAATATTAATTCATTTAGAGATGTACTACAATTTAATGTTTCTAAATTAGTTAAATGTTCTATTCCTTCAAGGGATTTTAATTTATTTCCGTCACAATATAATTCTTTTACATTAGTTAAATTTTTTATACCTTCAAGGGATTTTAATTTATTTCCCTCACAATATAATTCTTTTAAATTAGTTAAATTTTTTATACCTTCAAGAGATGTAATATCATTTATGCTACAATTTAATGTTTCTAAATTAGTTAAATTTTCTATTCCTTCAAGGGATGTTAATTTATTTAAATCACAATATATTTTTTTTAAATTAGTTAAATTTTTTATATCTTCAAGAGATGTAATATCATTTTCGCTACAATATAATGTTTCTAAATTAGTTAAATTTTTTATACCTTCAAGAGATGTTAATTTATTTCCTCCACAATATAATTCTTTTAAATTAGTTAAATTTTCTATTCCTTCAAGAGAACAATTATATATAAAAATAGATTTCACTTCAGTAGGATTCTCTATATTTAAGAAAGACATAGTTTTTTTTTCCATACCATTATTATATACAACATCCATTTATATAGAAACATTTTTATTAAATATTTATTTATCCTCTTTGTTAGTTAATTGTCTCAAAAGATAAACACTCTCTCTCAAGACTGATTTAACTTCATATATCTCTTCAAAAATTTTCTCCTGGTAAGGTTCTATTTCATTATGACCAAACTTTTTATTTAATTCACTCATCTGTATTGCTTGTACTTTTTTCCAATAAACATTAAAAAAGTGATCAGGTAATAGCTCAAATTTATATTTAATCAAATAACAAAAATCTAATTTATGCATAAATTCTTCTATAAAATTTTCACTAAATGTTTGATATCTAGTTATATACAACCAATTTAAATCATCTTTTAATTCTCTCATTGTATCTTCTGTAAGATTTTGAAATATTGATACTTTATATAAATCTAAATTATCAGAAAATTTTACGATAAATTCGTTACTTAAAGTTTGATATTGAGATATGTTTACCCAATCTACTATATCTTTACATTTTTCTATAAAATTTTCTGATAATTTTTGATATCTAGAAATTTTAGGCCAATCATCAGTTTGAGCAAATTCTTCAATAAAAGATTCAGACAGTGTTGAATATTGTAAAACTAAATCCCAATTTACATGACTAATAAGATTTCTAATTACATCTTCAGATAAATTTTTTCTGGAAAATTCATTCCAATCAATATCCATTTATTAGAAAGAAATTTTTTCAATATGCATATAAGGTTTTAAAGCGTTACCATCACATTTTATCTTTAATGTGATGATATCATCACGTTTACCATAAGCAAAACAGGTTACTACATCTCTATTAACATTTAAAATTTCCTTACCATTGATTTCCAGAGATATCAGTGGACTTTTATCATATATATATTTATTTTCTACTGTATCATATATATCTATATATATAGAAATTTTCATATACATATCGGTAGATAATCGCATCTCTTGATCTAATAATTTTGAGCTCATCATGTTGAAATTTACTTTTTTATAATCCCCATCTGTATGAAAATCATCTAGTATAGTAACCCAGATATCTCTATTATCTAAATATATTTTATTGACAGCATCGTTATCATTTTCAGGTTCAGAAACATTCGTAATTATTTTATTTTTTGCATCAAATTTATCATTCTGTAATATTAACGAATTTTTTTCAAAATATCTTTTATTCACAACATTTTTTTCATCTTTAGGATCTGCAACATTTCCTATTCTTTTTCCTTTTGCATCAAAAGCTTTTCCTTCTGAAGAATGTAAAGTTGTTTCATCTAATTCTTTTATTCTCTTGCCTGTTTCTACAGTAAAGGATAAAAACTCTCATCATATTTAGTTTCTATATGATCTCTCAATTCATGATGATTATTCTCTATTTTATTCAAAACAAAACTTTTAGTGGTTAAATCTAAATCATCTATAGGATTTTCACAATTTTTTAAAATTCTATTTTCCATATCATAATTTCCATCATTCATTAATTTAAAACCTATACCAGGAGGTCCAATAGGTCCTTCTTTCATTTGATCATCATAAGGTGGATAATAAGCACTCATTTATTTAATTTTAAGATTTTAAACTCTTAACCATTGTTATAGTTTTATTTTTTAAATTTATAAAACATCTCTTTCTTTCTTTAAAAATAAAATAAAACTTATATTCCTTTTGACTATTCGTTATCCAATTAAATTCAATATCTAAATTATTTAAATCGGTATAGTTTTCATGATTTGATGAGTCAAAAGGAAAAATAGGATACAGTTTACCAAAATTCTCCTTATTTATCAAAGGTCCTGTTTCTGTATTATTATCGTTAAATCCTTCATGTAAAAGAGCTTCATACACTCGAATATAATCTTTATTGGCAAAATTTGTTTTATAACGCATAAGAGGAACTTGTTTATTATTAATCATCAACCAGCATTCTGCCATATCTATATGATCAAATATCATATTATTTTTTTCATAATTATTAGCTCTTTCAACATATTGAGGAATAACATAGACACTTAAAACTTCATCTGGCGCTGTAGTTGCTGTCACAGATCCACTGTTGCTTCTATAAGGGCCTACCATCTTAAATCTATGTCGATCCCAATTTACCTCTATATCTTTATTAGATAGATATGATTCCAGAAACAAACTTTCTGCAGAATTTTTTAATTCTATATAAGGTAAATGTAAGGTTAAAACTTCAACTACTACCTTATAATTTTCGTTTCTTATATTAGTATATATCATATTTTTATTTTCATTTCTTTGAATTTCTATTTTCACTTCAAAACCTGAAATTATCTTTTCATATTCTCTAAAGAAATCGATTATATCTTTTAAAGGTGTCCATATTTTAATGACATTGCTATCTTTCGTTAGTTCCCATCTCTTTACGAATCCTTCGTTATAATCTTTATTCATTTTCAAATTATTAAAAAACTCAGTTATTTTAGTAGTATCTTCTAAAGTACCATCATATTTAAACTCATTACGGTCAGCTGAATCAGATGTATCTAGATAAAAAAATTCATTTTGAGCTTGTGATGTTACATAATCAGGAGTATAATGAATTAATCTTAAAACATGATTCATGATTGAAAAATTTGACTGTGTATTTGATTTAATTTCAGTATCTCCTATATGTACTTTTAAAGTTTTGATAAAACCTCCGCCATTTACCAGACTCACATTTTCGTTTCCAATGTATGATTTATCATTTTTTGTAATTTTTAATTTTAGTTCAAGATATCCTCTAGAATATAAAATTTTTGCTTTAGTATCATTAATATGAAAAACATAGGTAGCATTCTCATCTGAACTATGTTCTTTTGGATGAATTTCTCTTAATTCATAACTTTTAATGTGATCATTATAATAATAACGAGTATCACTTAAATCATAAATCATTTATTTAGGAAGAATTTTTAAACCACCTCCTTTCTTTTTCATAGAAAATATTACATTTAATAAATTCTTAGGTTTAAATAAAACCTTTAAAAATCCTTGTATTTTTTTACTTTTTCTCATTTATTTAAGAAGAAATAAAATTAAATTCTACAGCTCCTTTATTTAAATCTATTAATTCACCTTTTTGATTAGT
The DNA here is from genome assembly GCA_951213105.1 of Amaurobius ferox. Lineage (NCBI taxonomy): Eukaryota > Metazoa > Arthropoda > Arachnida > Araneae > Amaurobiidae > Amaurobius > Amaurobius ferox. The sequence continues at coordinate 33,388,176 of OX578154.1, forward strand.
AATCCTCATTTTTATTCTTTCAACAGGATCTACTTTAACAGGAAAATATATCCAATTATTAAATTCTTTTGAAATTATACTACCTGGAGGGTTTTTATTAGTGAAAGAATATATAACTTCTGAATTATATTGATTTATTAAAGATCCTTTTACAACATCACAGTGAATATAAATATTATCATTTCCATTAGATATATCAGCAATATGTTCACCTTAAATCTCTGTTTCTTCATCATAACTTCCATATGTCGGTTTTAAAAAGCCTATAATTTTATGAAAGTTACTTTCTGTAAAATCAATTACCCAATTTTTTTTCAGTTTAATAGATATTCTTTGTCTTGCTTCAATAATGCCAAATTTGACAGGTGGATCCTTACCAAATATTTTCATCATATACTCATTTAAACCTCTTACAGTATAATTACCATTGGAGATAATAATTGTTATATCTGAACTGATATCTTTGTCTAACAATCTAAATTTGTTATTTCCATAATTCTTACTTATATTAAACCAGGAAACTTCCATAGAGAATGAGTGTAAAGCTAATTTTTTTATTTTAAGAGGTGTAATAAAATTTACAGTAAATTCCTCTGATTTCTCATGACCTTCAGATTTTAATTTTATCATTTATACATAACAAAATTTTCATTATAGTCACTAGGTTTTTGTGTAGGAAATGATTTGAGAACATTTTTAGGTGATATACCTTTATTCCTTTCTCTTATATATTTCATACAAAATATACCACATTTCACAGATGAAGGTTTCTGTAAAAAACTATCATTATAACCTATTTTTTTATTGGATGTAACAAGAAATGATTTAATATTTTTAGGAATATAGTCCTTCTTCATATTGTCATATTCACCAAACGGATCAAAATATTCCACATATTTATATTTAGGATCATTATAATAACAAACCCAATGAGTTCCGGGACCTGTTGATACATCTAAATTAATGATTCCATTTTCAAATTTTCCTATTGTTTTAGGTAATAAATCAGAGGTAAACACACCTCTAAATCCTTTTTCATTTTTCATATTTTCTATAATCATTTTGTCACTGATTCCCACTGTTGATATATTCCCTTTCCAAGTTTTTTTTTTTTCCCAGATCCCTTTTTTTGCACAGCTGAACTAGCTAATCCTGATAAAGCACCTGTTGCTAATGCTGGAACTGCTAATTTAGCAGCGGTTATTAATGAGGGTATAAGTGCTGCTAGAAATGGTAAAAATCCTCCATTTTTATCTAATTGAGTTTTACTGATTGTAATTCTTTTTTTATCATTAATATGATTAATTTGAGTTTTAGTTAAATACATCTCATGATTAGGAGTTTTAGATTTATCTATTTGTAATGTTACTTCTTCTTTATTTTTAAAAGCTGATTTAAGTTTATTTTTCTGACCTTCACTCAAATATACTTTATTTTTTATCATTTATTAACAGAGAAATTGTTTATGATATCGTTGTACATCATTATAAGTCATTTCTTTATTTTTTAATAACATATCTAACAATAAAGTTACTTGATTATACAATTTCTTTGATTTACTTCCGTTACATATTTTTTCTGTTAAATTTGATAATACATTCAATCCTTTACCTACCTTCATTTCTTTACTACTTCGAATCATATTTAATCAATGCATATAATTTTGCAACATATTTTCTTTATTTTTAATTTCTTTTATATCATTCTTTTTCTGCTTTAATTCCTCCTCTGAAAAATTTTTAGCCCTAGAAATTGTACTTTTTAAGTTGCCTCTTTTCTTAGATAATCCTTCTTTTAATTGTTTAGCTCTTCCATACATCTCCTCTAATTTTTCTTGATCATTTAAAAATACTGACGGTCTGTATAATTTTTCCTCTTTTAAATATTTTAAATTTAAATTTTGATCGATATCATAAGTATAAGATACTAATTCTTTCACAGCTTCAATAGGCTCTTCTATAGATGGAAATGTAATATTTTCTACAACATTTTGAATACTTTTCACAACTTCTTTATTTGATTTTTCATATTTTTCAATTTCTTGAGTGATTGGTTTATGAAATTCCTCTAAGGTCTTTTGAATACCTATTTTTTCTTTTAGTTGATCTTCATTATTCTTTCTTATTTCTTTTTCTATTTTTACTATTTTAATTGAATCTTTTATTTGCTTTAAAAACTTGTGTTTCCGTTCTTTTTCTAAGTTCATTTATATAATATTAATTTTTTTACTGCAGCAAATTTTATTTTTACTGCTAGTAAATTATGATAAAAATTAAAGATTACACAGAACCAGAAGAATTACCTGATCCTAAACAACATCCTTTGTTACCTAAACATCCATTTAGATTGCTTATAACAGGACCTTCAGGTTCAGGTAAAACAAATTTACTGTTAAATTTGATATATGATTTTTTAAATTTTGATGCACTATATATATGTGCAAAAGATTTATACGAACCTAAATATTCTAAATTGCAAGAAAAATATACAATGTTTGATGATATAGAAAGAGAAGATATTTTGAAATGTAAGAATATAAAGAATAAGAAAACATTATTAGAATTATATGATAAATACAAAAAAACAGAAGTATTCTTTTCTTCAGATGATTTTATTACTGTAGATGATTTAAATCCTACATTAAAGAATTTAGTTATTTTCGATGATTGTGTGACTGAGAAAGATCAAAAAACCATTCAGGAATTATTTATCAGAGGTAGAAAGAAAAACTCATCTATAATTTATTTATCTCAGTCATATTTTTTAACACCTATCAATATAAGAAAGAACTGTAATTACTTTATATTTTTCAATCTACAACCAAAAGAAATTCAACAGATTATAAGAGAGATAGATGGTAAATTAAGTACTGAAGAATTCAAACAAATATATAATAAAAGTGTTCAAGAAAAATATGATTTTTTTATGTTAGATTTAGTTAATCCAGAAATAAGATACAGGAAAAAATTTAATCCTTTATAAATGGATGTATATTTAGAAAAAAGATTATATGTTTACAGAAAGAGTAGAAATATGTATCAAAAGATAAGTATTTCATTATCATTAAGTAAGGTTATTCTAAGTGGAACGGGTTTATCAGCAATAGCCTTTCTACCGCTTGCTTTTTTAAGTTTATCAGTTGGTATAGTAGAAGCCATAGATCTCACATTAAAAATAGCAGAAAGGAAAGAAGAATATAGACATTGTTATAATTTTTATAAAGAACTCATTAATTCGTTTAAAGCTAAGGATATGACAGAAGAAGAAATTTATATGTGTGAAAAGGATTTCATAAAAAGTTTAAAATTTAATCCAGTTGAAAAATACGTAAAACAAATGCAATTGAATGGATATAAATTTCTAAATAAATAAATGGTTTGTAAAAAGAAAGGTGGTGATATTGTTGGATGGATACAAAATAAAGTAAATCTTCCAGAAATGCATTTACCAGGATATCAATATTGTGGCCCAAATACAAAATTAGAAAAAAGATTAAAAAGAGGTGATCCTGGAATAAATAGAGTTGATAAAGCATGTAAAGAACATGATATTGATTACAATAAAACAAAAGATACAAAACTGAGACATGTTGCTGATCAAAAATTAATAGATAATTTAAATGCTATACAAGATCCAACATTTCAAGAAAGATTAGCTAGAGGAATTATTAAACCTATTATTAAAGTTAAAAAAACTTTTGGATTAGGTCTTTCTATATATTGTGTCAAGTGTAAAGATAAAACCCCAACTAAAAATTATTATAAAACTACTTCTAAAAATAATAAACCTGTTGGTAAAGGTATCTGTACTATTTGTGGAAGTAAAAAGAATACTTTTTTAGGGAGTTAAAAAAGATATATTATAATCCAGAAACAGGTTATTGTGGAATTAATGAATTGAAAAGAAAAACAGGGTTACCTAATGTTGAAGAATTTTTACATGAACAAGATGTATATACTAGATATAAACCTGTCATTCGTAAATTTAAAAGAAGAAGAGTTTATGTTCCAAACAGTAATAATCAATTTGACGCTGATTTGTTATTTATAAAAAATTATAGCAAATATAATGATGGAACTAATTATTTGTTAACGGTTATAGATGCTTTTAATAAATATGCTTGGGCTTTTCCTATAAAAAGAAAAACATCTGAAGAAGTTGTACAAGGTTTTAAACAAGTTTTTAAAGAAAGAATACCAAAATTCATTTTGACAGATGAAGGTACTGAATTTACAGGAAAACAGACACAAAAATTATTTAAAGATAATAATATACATTGGTTTACAACTAAAAATAAAGAAATAAAATCTGCAATAGCTGAGAGATTTAATAGAAGTATAAGAGAAAAAATTATAAAATATATGCATGCTAACAATACTAAAAGATATATTGATGTATTACCCAAATTACTTAAAAATTATAACAATTCATATCATAGGTCAATAAAAATGACACCTGTTGAGGCTAGAGAAAATGAATCTCAAGTTTATAAAAATTTATATACTAAAAAGATCATGAAAAAACCTAAATTTAAGATAGGAGATAGTGTTAGAATATCTACAATTAAGAAAACATTCAGGAAAGTAGATGATTCTACATTCACTGAAGAGATTTTTATAGTTTCTGAAGTATTGAAAACAGATCCAATTACTTATCGATTAAAAGATTTAAACAGTAAAGAAATTGAAGGAACTTTTTATGAAAATGAAATGGTAAAATATAATAAAAAAGATGATGTATATAAAATTGAAAAAATCATAAAAAAGAAAGGAAATAAGTATTATGTAAAATGGCTAGGATATCCTGATGAATTTAATAGTTGGACATCTGAATTAGTATAAATGAATAAGATGAAATTAATCTATGATTCAGAAGAAGAAGAACATTTTTATGTTATCGATTACGAAAGTTTAAAACAAAGATATAATAGTAGAGTTTGTTATTTTAATCGATTAAGAAGGAGATATAATATTTCTCAAGAAATTGAGGATATGTTTTTAAAATTTTTAGATTTTATGTATTATGAGAAATCAATTAACTATTACTATTTTATGAAAAAGATTTGTGATATTTTTAATATTGAAAATAATATAAAAGTTCAAAAAGTTAAAAAGAAATATGAAAAAATATGGAATGATTTTTTACAAAGTATTTCAAGAAATGTTTCTTTATAAATGGAGCTTACAAAAAAGTGCATACACTGTTTGACTATGAAATCGGTAAATGAGTTTTACATATATCATAGAAATGAAAAAATTTATTTCCAAAGTCATTGTAAATGTTGTGATTCCATAATCAAATATAAAAAATTTAAATGTGAATGTGGTATGCAATATACCTATACACACAAAAAGAGACATTTAAAAAGTATTTATCACAGTAAGCATCTTAGAAAAAGTATCGTAAAAAATGTTTCCTAATAAATGGAGCTCAACTTAAAGACTATTAATGAACTTAGAAAAGTAGTAAAATTATTGAATATTAAACAACCTAAAGACTGTAAGAAGGATGAATTAATTAAATTATTAATTAAATATATAAAAGAAACAGGTAAATATAAATATGTATTAGTAGATTTATTAAATTTAGATATATCAAAATACTTGGAAAAAAAGAAGAAAATATTTATTAGAAAACCTCAAAAACGTAATAAAATTAAAAAGGTTTTTGATTCTTTTAATATGAAATTTGATAATAATTAATTTAAACCAAAAGAAGAAAAAAAGATTAAAACAGAAGTGAATCTTAAAAAATTATTTACAGTTATTAATGAGGATATATTTGGTTTGAAGTCAAAGACTATTGGTGAACTTAGAAAAGTAGTAAAACAATTGAATATTAAACAATCTAAAGGTTGTAAGAAGGATGAATTAATTAAATTATTAATTAAATATATAAAAGAAACAGGTGAATATAAACCTGTTTTAGTAGATTTATTAAATTTAGATATATCAAAATACATAGAAAAAAAGAAGAAAATATTTATTAAAAAACCTGAAAAACGTAATAAAATTAAAAAAAATTTTGATTCATTTAATTTGAAATTTGATAATAAGGAATTTAAACCAAAAGTAGAAAAGAAAATTAAAACAGAAGTGAATCTTAAAAAAATATTTACTCCTGATCTTACAGAACAATTGAAACAATTTATTAATGAACCTAAAAATAGACGTAAACTTAATAATATATTTAATTATTTTGGTTTGAAATATAAAGATGGTGTATTGGTAAAAAAGAAAGAAAAGATTGTAGAAGAAGTTAATCTTGAAGATTTATTTAAATCTGATTATGAAATTATTCAAATTAGTCAAAAATATATTAAAAAATATAACACATACAGATATATTTATAAAATTGTAGAAATCAATGAACTTAGACCTGAACAATATTATAACATCTTAAAGGATTTATTCAGAAAAGCTATTGGAAAAATAGAAGGAAAAGTAGATATTATAGTACACAATCCTATATTAAGTCAACCTTTTCATCCTAAAATGATGTCAACTAGAGAGGCTTATGATACCTATTTAGATGTTTTAACACATAAAATTGAATACAAAGAATTAGATATTAAAGAATGTACATTCAATTTTCATGTCATAGAATTACCACACGGTGGAAAACATCTAAAAATACTCAAAGATGATGATATCATAAACAAAAAGAGTATTTGTCAAATTAAAAATAACGATAATATATGTTTAGCTAGATCTATTGTAGTTGCTCTATCTATTCAAAATCCTGAACCTTTATGTAAAAAATTAAATCATGAAACATTAACTAAAAATGACATTATATATATTAAAAAAGGTAGAATATTACAAAAAAAGTTAGCTGAAAAATTACATGATTTATGTGAAATACCATTAGAAATATGTAATTTAGAGCATGTTAAAATATTTGAAAAAATCTTAAATATTCAAATTACTATATTTTGTAGAGAAAATTTTAATGAAAGAATATACAATGGCACTTATAAAACTACTTGTATTTACATTTTAAAAAATAGAAATCACTTTGATGTGATTACATCTGTTACAGGATTTTTAGGAAAAAACAATTATTGTGATTACTGTAAGGTGAGTTATAAAAGAAGCGATCAGCATAAATGTTTATTAAAATGTGATAGATGTTTTATAAAAGATAGTAATTGTGAAGGAGATGATATCCAGTGTAATGAATGTTTTCGAAGTTTTAAAGGTGAAAACTGTTTTGAAAATCATAAATTGTCTGTTTGTGAAAGACTATGGAAATGTTTAAAATGTAAGAGAAATATTAACAGAAATAAAAGAACACCTGAAGATCATAAATGTGGAGAGAGAGAGTGTAAAAATTGTAGACAATTGGTCTCAAAAAATCATAGGTGTTATATGAAAACAAAAAAAGCTAAGGGTAGTACATGTATAAATATTTGTTCAACTGGAGAATGGTGTAATATATGTCAAAGATTTCCTAAAAATTATATGTATGGTAGTATATGTGAAAACAAATGTAGTAACGATAGAAAATGTAATGCATGTAAATATTCAGGATTTACACAAAAATATATGTTTTTTGATGTTGAAACGAATCAAGAAACAGGAAACCATGAAGTTAATTTAATTATAAATCAAGAATTTTATGGAGAAGAAAACATATTTAAGAATGAAAACGACTATTGTAAGTGGCTATTTGATAAGAAACATGCAGGTTATACCGTATTAGCTCATTATGGAAAAGGATTTGACTTTCAATTTATATCTAAATACTGCTTTAAAAATAAAATTAAAGTTTTTACAATCTATCAAGGAAATAAACTCATTTATATGCATGCAAACGAATATAATATAAGATTTATAGATTCTATAAATTTTACATTGATTCCATTAAGAAAATTCCCTAAAACGTTTGGATTAACAGAATTAGCAAAAGGATATTTTCCTCATTTGTTTAACACTATTAAAAATCAAAATTATGTTGGAAAATATCCAGATAAATATTATTATGGTTATAATACTATGACTTTAGAAGATAGAGAATTGTTTAATAAATGGTACATATCTGTAAAAAATGAAATCTTTGATTTTCGAAAAGAAATTATAAAATACTGTAGGTCTGATGTAGACATTTTAAGAAAAGGATGTTTGGAATTAAGAAGATTATTTTTAGAAATAGCTAATATTGATCCTTTTAAATATGTTACATTAGCGGGTGTTTGTATGGCTATATTTAGAGATAAATTCATATCTGAGGGTACAATAGCTATAGATGAAGATATCATCAAACAAGATCAATACAGTAAAAAATCTATTGCTTGGTTAGATTATTTATCTCAAAAACATAAAATAAATATACAGCATGCTTTAAATGGAAGAGAGAAAAAAATAAAAATAGACAATAAAACTTATAAAGTAGATGGTTTTTATGATAATACAGTATATCAATTTCAAGGTTGTCATTGGCATGGATGTAATAGTTGTTACAGAAAATCTACTTTAAATAAACAAAATCAAATATGTATGGCTGATTTATATGAAAAAACAAAAAAGATAAATAATAAGATAAAAGACGCAGGATATGAGTTAATTGAAATATGGGAATGTGATTTTGATAAAGATAAAGAAATTAAAAAATATATGAAAAAAGAATGGAAAAGATATTTTATAGAACCCTTAAATCCTAGAGATGCCTTCTATGGTGGTAGATGTGAACCAACCAAATTAAAATATGAAATGAAAAATAAAGAGAAAGGTCGATATATTGATGTATGTTCACTCTATCCGACTGTAAATTATTTTGATTATTATCCAATTGGACATCCTAAAAAGATCTATAATCCTGAAAAATATGATGAGAATTGGTATGGAATGATACAGTGTAAAGTACTTCCTCCTAGAAAATTATATCATCCTGTATTACCTTATAAAGAAGAAAAATTGATATTTAGTTTATGTAAATCATGTTCAAAAACATTTAAATGCTGTGAAAAGAAAAAATGTAAAAAGTGTTATGAAATAAGAAATAAATTATGTAATCATACAGATGATGAAAGAAGTTTTATAGGTACTTGGACTACGGATGAAATCAATTTAGCTATAGAAAAAGGATATAAAATTTTAAATATATATGAAGTTTGGTATTTTGAAAAGAAAACAGATAAACTATTCAAAGAGTATGTCAAAATGTTTTTAAAAATTAAATTAGAAAGAGATGATAAATTACCAAAAGACATTAATAATTATAAAAAGATTGTTAAAGAAAAATTAGATATTGAATTAGGTGAAATAAAAGAAAATCCCGGTATGAGATTTATAGCTAAAATCTGTTTAAACTCTTTATGGGGTAAGTTTGGACAAAGAAATAATATGAAACAAACTGAATATGTAATAGATTTGGAAGATTTTTATAGAATTATATTGAATGATGAAATTAAAGATTTGAATATGATATTTTTAAATGATGATTGTGTACAAATGGATTATAAGATGAGAGATGAGTATACCCAGAATAATTTTAATACGAATATTTATATAGCAGCTTTTACAACTAGTTCTGCTAGAATAAGATTATATAAAATGCTTGATAAACTAGGAGATAAAGTAATGTATTATGATACAGATAGTATCGTTTATATTGATGATGGTACTAATAAAGTAAAAACAGGTTGTATGTTAGGAGAATGGACAGATGAATTAGGTGAAGATAATTATATGACTACATGGATTTCTGGAGCCAGCAAAGATTATGGTTACATTCTTAATAATGGATCTGTAAAAGGAAAAGTAAAAGGATTTAAGATGAGTTACGAGAGTGAAACTAAGCTTAGTTTCGATGAAATAATGAAAACAATAACAGGTGAAACTGAATATATAGATGTAGAAATAAATCAGTTTCAAATACAAAAAGATAAAAATATTAAAGTACATAAAACGAATAAAAGATACATGTTTGGTTATGATAAAAGAAGAATTTTAGATAATTTTGATACTGTACCATTTGGTTATTAAAAAATGTTTACTAATAAATGGATGATAGTTTAGGTGATATTCGAGCTTTAAATTTTACAAATTCTGAAGAAATTTACTATATGACTTATCTTTGTAATGAATTGTATGATATAAAATATGATAAAAAACTATTATCAGAAAGTTTTCATAGGTTGACTGAATTAATTGAAAAAGAAGAAAATGAAGATATTAAATTGAATGGATTAGGAGTTTTATATGTTATTTCAAAGAATTTATTCTATTGGTCATGAATTTATAAAAAATGTTTATTAATAAATAGATGTTTGAATTAAATGATTTATATCCTAGGAGACCTAAAATGTTTGAATTAAATGATTTATATCCTAGGATATATTTTGATATAACTAAATATTGTTGTGATACAGTAACCTTAAAGTTAGTTGAATCAATAAAATATAAAGGTATATATATATTTAAGTATGAGCAAGCTTAATCAATATATGATTTTTTTTAATATATTAGAGTGTTTATAATAACAATTTTATTAATATCTCTATAATTCAGGGGGGGATGACTATCCCCCCCTATAATGCTTAGAAATTATTTATAAAAAATGTTTACTAATAAATGGAAGAGTTCAATAGACTGAGAGGTTATCCCAAGACGCTTAAATTAAATGATTTATATCCTGGGGAATATAATCTGATATCATTGAAAAAAATTAAAACCAAATATGGAGATACAGTAATTGCAAAGTTATATGTAGAAATTGTCGAAAAGAATTATTACCTAGCGAATAAACACGGTATACTTTCTGATAAATCTATAAATGAAATCAATAAAGGTAGATTTTTATTTAAGTATTCAGGTATGATTAATGATAAATACGAATACGAATTGCATGATAATTATTAATATCATAGCTGGTTTGAGATTATGAAGAACTTTACATACCTTTTCATATAAAATTAATCCATTGCATTCAAATCTTCCTTCATTACATTAGCTTGATTTATAGTTTTTTCTAATTTCGATTTTCTACAGTTATCAATAGTTTCTTCAATAGATCATTACTTATTTTTTTTAATCTCTTTTTTTTTTAAATCTCTTCGTTTTTCATATGATCTTTTACATTTATTAAATCTGTTTGGGCTAGTGAACCGACTGTATTTTTTTCTATAGATTTAAAAAAAGAATTGAATCGTGCATTTATTTTTTCATCATCTGTTTCGGATTCCATTCTGTTTGAAAGGAAAGTTTATCACACAGTGAACCCTTTATATAAACTACTCTTATCAGTCAGAAAGATGACGGGAAGTGGTATTTGTTTTATAAAGCGAGGTCAATAAAAATTATTTTCCAGCCGTGTTGAAGAAATTCCTGCGAGCTGAGGATGTTTTAGATAATAATTGACCTCAGATAGCACACAGTCGCTAATGGATATTTAAGAGTTTAATCACTTTTTTATTCTTTATCTAAGACGGATATTTTGTTTAGCGCGAAGGAGAGATTTTCTCCTTGATAGGACAAAGTGCGAGCACATATCTGTCAACGCGCGGCGCAACAAATTATATTTGACATTTCCTTTCACGCATTTTTATTTAATTTCATCCTTTTTATCTATGGGGGGACTAATGGTCCCCTCATAAATATCAAGGTAGCTCCAAAATGGGGCTCCCTTGATCATTTATCTAAAAAAAGTTAAAATTCAGTCTCAATAATATTCATATAATTCATTTTCTAAGTTAAAAAACATAAAATTTTAGAGTCTTAAAACTCTCTTGATTTTTGATTTTTTAAAAAATACCCATTTTTAAATGATTTTATGTATTTTCGGATGATTTTATACATGCTTGGTCTCAGAGGTTGTCCTAAATCTTTGAAATATGATAGGAATTTGTAGTATATGGGGCTGTCTCTGGGTGTCCCAGAGTCAGCCCCATATACTACTATGAGTTCAGTTACGAAATGAGAACGAAAATGGAATTAATAGTGAATTAAATTTAATTAAAATAAGCAGAATGTGTATATAAGTCTGCAGTGAATGTCATGTGCTGCCCACATCAGATTTTCTACTTTCCCTGCAATACATGGTAATGTATAGGGAAAGTATTGGAATCATGCCGAAAATCGCAACTCGAGTTTTCGAACAATCTACACGTTTCCAGACCTTTAGAATACGATAAAACTATTTTGACTAGCGTGACGGCTATGTGTGTGTCTGTGTGTCTCTGCCTGTCTGTCTGTCTGTGCAGATTTTGTATCCACTCTATCTAAAAAACTAATTGACCGAATTTCATAAAATTTGGTAGGTAATTCACTTGTGGGCGAATCTGGTGCTGGGTAGTTTTAGTTACGATTCGGGAAAAAAGATCCCGCTTTTTTTTGTAAATTGTCCCGCAATAGCTTGTATCCACTATAGCTAAAAAACTAATGAACTGAATTTCACAAAATTCGATAGATAAGTCACTTGTGGGAAACCCTGGTGCTGATTGATTTTTGGTACGATTCGGTAAAAAATAACCTGATTTTTTTTTGCAAAATGGCCAGAAAAATCAACAAAATCTAAAATAAAAAACTGCGTATGCTCAAATATATGCATTAAATGCTTGTTTAATACGTAATTTTTAACGAAGAAAAGAATAAGATCAACCCCATTACACTTGGACTGGCCGTTCTCGAGATATTTTAGTATTTTCGTATTTTCTCTACACCACGTTTGAAAATAAGTCCAGTTATTAAATTCGAACGAAAATTGAATTAAAAGTGAATTAAATTTAATTAAAATAAAGATAACTTGAATATAACTCGGCAGGGAAATTCATGTGCTGCCCACATCAGATTTTTATACTCTATAGCGTAGGATGAGGACGTCAAAATTAAAGTAGACACTAAAAATAAAGCATACATCCATGTAGACCCCAAAAAAACAGAAATAATTTTTAGTTAAATAATCAATTACGAGAAAACGCAACTGGTACTTATTTAATTTCACTTGCTGCTGACTATTTTTAATATAATTCTTCAGATGAACATCAGTCTATGTGATCTTGCCAAGGATGGAATTATTCTGGTTCTTTAAATAATTCATAGTAATTTCAACTTTTACAGAGTCCTAATCGACAATAAGTGCTTTGCAGTTTTAGTCCCGGTGTCTCAACTGCCGAGAGTCGACTGGTCAGTTCCAAGATCCAGTCTTTGATTCCAGGTTGGGGTAGCAAGGCTTTTTACACTTTATAATATTCAGATTCGGTATATTTCTTTTTTTAACACTTTACAACAAAGTTGAAAAGTGTTTATGATTTTGTTCAATCTGTTTGTCTGTCTGTCCGTTAGCACGATAACTGTCGTAAAAATGACTTAATCAAAATGAAATTTTATTATGTTGTTCAGACGGTCTGTAGGACCTATAGGAATATAAAGGAATAATATCACCCAATTAGTTTTGGATTGAACCCGGGTTGAAAAAATGAAATACATTGAGCCCTACGGGACCTAATTCTGCAAACATTTTTTAAGCGGATTTAAAATTCACAAATTACTTCAAAATTTTTAGGTAATATTCAAATTGTTCCATAAAATATATACAAAAAATTCAGCGAAATATATTCAGTAGTTTTTTAAATAAAAATTAAAATAATAATAACACCTCTTATATGAAACGATCACGTGACCATGATATGAAAGTATCACGTGATCCACATCAAAATGATATATGGCATCCATCTTGTCCTAAAATCGTGATTTTTAAAGTTCTTTTTATTTCATATTGAGTGTTGTATCCACCCTAAAACCAGTTTATTTTGGTTTAAATTCTGTGCATCTACATTCTAAATCAAAGCAATTACAATATATATGAGTTTAAATGCTTATCCAAATTTGTTTATTTCTACAACGAAGCCTATTTTTTACTTAATAGACGAAACGAGTGCAGTAGTAGACGAAAGACAATGAGAAGCAGAGATGGAGATCAGACATGAAAAGGAAATAATTACGAACTTTGACTTAGAGCACGAGTATAAAAGCATAAAAAACCCCAACAGATTTGCAGTATCCCGTAGAGGTAATCTATGTGCGAGTGCATTTTTAGTACGAGTCGGAGCCACACACCCCAGAGTTGTGGCGGTACTTTCAGCACTAAGACTGATGCAAGCCCTTGGAGAGATGATAAGCCCAAGATTAAACTGGAAGGTATGTGCTCATTTTCACAGGTCCTAGACACCATCGTAATTCTAACAATTCTGGTTGCATATGTCCCCTCGCTAAAATAATTAAATGAAAATTGATATTAATGAAAATTGAAGTTATTGATAAATTGATGTTGTTAATAAATGATATTGTTTAAAGTATAAATGATAAGTTTTAATAGTCTAATCTTTTTATATTAATTAATAATTCTTTTCAGGACTTACACAAAAGGTAAAAGTAATTGGAGGGTTTATTGCGGCACAACAACGATCAATGTACGTTTTAATGTAAATTCCACTATACATGAGTTTACGGCAATGTTAATGTGATTAAAAATAATGAATTTAATAATTAAAAGTGTAACTTATAAATAAATTTAATACGCCATATTCGGTTTCCGTGACGCTTTTGTGTGAGTCAAGATTTAAATGAAAATTTTAAGGGGACTCAGTACCCTTCACTTGGCGAAAAATGACGAAAATACCGATTTTCAAATTTTATGCTTAAAATATACCTTGACATCCCTAGTATATCCTGACAAAGTTTCGTGAAGATCCGAGAACTATAAATATATTTAAAAGGCTTTTGACTGCAACTGTGTCTCTTTAAATACCACGCCTACTTCTATGTTTGCGCTCTGTTTGCATCGCATCTGCAACTGAATACTCCCTGTTTTACAAAATATTTCTACCAGGAAGAAGATGAAAGTGCTTAATCATAATTTTAATTGATAAAGAAACGTTGTTTACTTTTTTCGATCTGCTTTCGTTAGTTAATATCGTGCATAAACTGTCGAACTCAAAATGCAAACGAAAGCTTACACAGTGCGACGTGAGCAAAATGTCCTAAAGAAACATTTGTACATAAAAAACGTGTAAAACTCTGTGTAATAGAAGCTGTGTGTGAATATAATAAAGGTACACTGCGCTGTATAAAAGAAGCACAGAATGCCTTAGGTGTACCTTTAAGAAAGTGCTCCATGAATCTCGGTGTTGCGCTCGATTTTCGAAAAAAAAAATGTTTCGACAAAAACGACGAAGTGCAAAATATCAACTTGCACGTAAACTGGTTATAAAAGCAATTTTAAAAAGAGACATATTAGTTAAAAAAAGGAAGGTGTAACATACAGTGCAGGGTATTTTTAAAAGAAAGTTAAGAAATAATGGTAGTTATGCAGAAATGATATGCATAAGGTTACGAAATATTGTGTGTTTTTATGATATGAATATATTTTCAAATCTTGTATTTCTTTTATAATATAAACATCATCATATTTATAGTTAAGCTATATCCTAATAAAATGAATCAATTGTATTTCATGGTGTAAAAATAATAATGAATTTTGTAAAATCAATTTTTATTTATATTTTTTCTCGATTTTCTTTTCAATGTGTGACAACTAAGGTTTCGGCTAATGGTCACTTATATAAAATAAATATAGTTAAATTCAAAGAAACAGCTACAGTTTTAAAGGTAAGTGTATAATAAATAATTTAAAATAACATTTAAAGTAATTTAAAATGGATTTGGAATAATTTTTGAAAGGTAAAACCTTTAAAGTGCTTTTTCTCAGTTCATGTTTTTTCAGTATATCAATATGTTCAAAATGCTAAAACTTAAATATATATTTCTCAATTGACTTGATTTTTTTTCTGGATGTTCATTATAGTGCATTTTATGAAACTAAGGATCGGATTTGCAATAAAATCAAAAGTTTTTTTAAAAAAAATAGATATGTACAAAAAACTCAATTTTTTGTTGAATTTTTACATATGTATCAACATTTTATTTTTTTTCTCCCGAACTAAATAACTTTTTAAAAATCCGATCCTTAAAATTATAGAAGACACTTCAAAGAACCTTATAAAAAAAAAGGATTGCAAAAAGTTAAAAATTGTAGGAGAAGATAGGTTTTAAAAATTATTTAAATTTTTTTAAAAAAATTAAATTTTTCAAATTGTATCAGTAGAATTGTCTTTTTTCTTGATAAAATAATTTTCCTTAATAAAATCATTTAATAATATGCAAAAAGAGTATTGTAAAGTGCTTAAACAAAAAAAATTGTTCAAAGGGTACCGAGTCCCCTTAATGAATAAAATTAAGGTGAATAAAAATAATTTAAATAAAGAGATGAATGAAAAATTTGGTGGAGCATATGTTGACCAGATATTTTGCATAGTTAAAATTAAATATGCACAATCACTTTGAAAATGAAAAGAATTTGAATATATTGGGAATAATTCAAAGAAGTGTTTGAAAAATTGATTAATAATAAGAATATTTAATGTATGTTGAAGTGTTTTATGTGCAGTATTTTTAAGTGTTTTTGATGCTGTTAGTTTTAAGTAGGATTTTGGAAGGGATAAATTTTTGTTTTAAATGCCTCAAAAAACAACTAGAAATTCAAGACGACAAAAGTCGCCGGACAGGTCACAGAGAGAAAATATTGAAAATCAAAGAGTTAAAATAGAGAACTTTCAATTAATTAATTTATTGCCAATTTTTATGGAAGACGAGGACATTGAATTTTGTATTGCGAAATTTCATAATGTCGCAAAAATGATCGACTGGTCGGAAGAAAATAAAGTTGTAATTTTAAAAACTAGATAAAAGGAGAAAGCTTTGGAATTTTTATCAAAAAAAGAGAATTGCAGATAGCAAATAATATGGGAGATATTGAAAAAATGTTGTTGAAACAATTTAAAACATCTTTGACACTGCTTCAAAAGCAAACAAATTTGAACAAAATTAAAATGTCACCATGCATGAAGGTAGCTGAGCTGGCATTAAATATTTCAAATGCGACAAATGGTTTTTTGGGAAATTACGAAAATAATGAGATGTGCGAAGTTAAAAATAATTTAATGTTGTCTAAATTTTTAGAGTCTTTTGGACAAGATCGTGCATTTGAAATTAAGAAACTAAATATTCAAAATTTTCACAAGGCAATTGAATATGCAGAACATTTAGAGAAAATTATGGAGGAGGATTGTGACCGTACGGAAATTAATGCAGTTTATCGCAATGAATATAATGGCAGAAAATTTAATGATAATCAAATGGAAAGGCATTTACAAAATTCAAAATTGGAACCTCAGCAATTAAAATATGAAAATTCAGAAAATGAAATTAAATATTGTATGGGGTGCGGAATGCGCAACCATGTGGGAGAAGAATGTGAGCACAACCCTTGTAACAAAAGTAGAAATAAAATATCCCAAGAGAATAAATATTGTATAGGATGCGGAAAAAGAGGGCACTATTTTGATACCTGTTGGCACAACCGAAGCGCACAAAATAATTATGAAGTAAATAAATATGGGAATAAAAGAAGTGAATTTAGAAATGATCAAAATAACGGATTTAGAAATGAAAACAGTAACGGATTTAGAAATGGGCAGAGTAATGGATTTCGAAACACGCAAAACAGCGGATTCAGAGAAAGAAATGATAGTCTGTCAAATACCCAAACTTTTGCGAAAGAAAGAGTTCACAGACAAGAAAGCAGTCAAAATCGCGGGAATTTAAACTGACGGAGGGGCTTTGGCCGTGTCAAAATTTAAAAAATAGACCAAAGTCCCAATCTAGAAGAGAAAAATCGCAAACGCGAAATAAGATATCGAGTTACAATTATGACGCAAATCAAATGCAATATGATAAAAGGGAGGTTCGCACGCGAAGCCCAGGGCCCGAGATTGAAGCAAAGCAACATAATGAATATGAAAATAAAAATGACAATAAAAAATAAATACTGTAGAAAGCATGCAAATATTTACGCATGTTTCCTGGCCGAGATATGCCGTGCTTGAGAATATTGTAGATTCGTTGGCGCAGCCCGGATGGGTGAAATTCGATGAAAAATTCGTCCAAAGTCTGAAAAGTGAAGCAAATATTAATAAAAAGAAAATTGAGGAAAATACATATGTAGAAAATAATATAGGTAAAAACATTACATATAAGGAGAGTACAGGAGTTAAAGGAGTTATTAAAAATAAAAATGATGCGTGCAATGCAAAAATAAATTTAAATGATCAATACAAATGTGAAATTAACTCAATATAGACTCAGATCGATAATAAAAAGTGTGATGAAATTAAGGAAACTAGTTGTAAAGTTTCGCAAATTGATACACAAATTATTGAAGCTAGCCATGTTAATGACTATAATTTTTCAAATGATGAAAATAATAAAAATGTTGATACAGAGAATGATTTTAAAATTGTGACTAGTGCGAAAAAGCCAATTGTCACACATGATGAAGTTAAAGGCATATTTGAATTTAATGAAAATATTAAAAATGGTTATTATGACAGTAAAAAAAATTACACAGGTCGATGAGGCCAATTTTCCTAAAAATGAGAAGGTTAATGATTTTGCTGAAAAAGAATGTGTTAATGAAGAGTCAAATCTTGACGTCCAGGTCTATGTCACGCTCACACGCAGGATAGTTTTGCAACCAGATCAGTTGACTGCAGAACAATTCGACATAAGTCAGGAAATTCAGGATAAGGAAGTTATCTTTATCCCCACAAAACACGCAATATTACTCTTTCCATTTAGTGCAATTCGAACTGTAATAAAAAATAACAAAATTGATATTGTAATTAGTAATCAAAGAAGGTTGAAATTACGTTTAATAAAAATATGCGAGTAGGAGTTATTAAAAATTTCAAAACATTTACTAATGAAGAAATGCAAATCGGAGATACCGTATTTTTGAAAGAGGAAAATAAACCCAATATGTTTCAAGATAGATTTCAGGGACCCTTTCGAGTAATTGAACTTGGATAAGCAAATATATTAACCATTAGAAATAAATATAACATGAAAGATGAACCAATTAAAATTCACGCTACCCAATGTTATCGAACAAAATGTACAAAGTGCGGAAGAATTGATGGAAAAATATGATATGGACAGTGAAATCGATGAGATTTACGCAAAAAAATGTCATATAGCTCAAAAAGTGCAAAGTGAAAGTAAATATAACGGTAACGGTGAAATATTTGAGATTCAATCAAGAAAATTTTATACTGTACAAAGTGTACATATTGAAAATGTTCAAAATATGAATGAAAATATTCAGCATGGAAGCGAAAATACGGATATCAAAATTATGCAAAATCAGAAAGCTGATAAGAATTTTGAAAATATTGATCATGAAATTATGCAAAATGAAAATGTTAAAATTCAAAGGGTGCATTATGCAAATGAAAATAAAAGGTTTGAAGAAATGCAAAGGCAAAATCAAAATCATAATGATATAAAATACTCAAAAATCACTTGAAATTAAAATAAAGGATGTGTTGCAAAATGAAAGTCAAAATCATGTTAATGAAAATACTCAAAGTTCACATGAGGTTAAAATAATGGATGTTTTGGAAAATGAAAGTCAAAATATTAATTTTCAAGAAAATGAAAATAAAAATCATGATAATGATAAGCAAAATTCGCTTGAAAATAAAATAATGGATGTTTTGGTTAATCAAAATAATAATTTTCAACAAATACAAAATTCAAATGTTTGTAAAAGTATCCAAAATGAAAATAATGAAATAATAGGGGATAGTAATCACAATGAGAATGAAGGTAATGCTATTCTAAAAGTAGATTCAGAAATAATTGAAAGTCAAAGCAAATATAAATAGTATGTTAGGCAAAAATTAGAGTTACTAAATGAAATACATATTTATAACACAAATGAAATTGAAAACATTTATGAACATGGGGAGAGAAGGCTTGGTCAAAATTGTTTCAAGGAATCAAGAAATTTTAAGAATTCAAAATTTGCTGATGATTGGTTTTTGAAGAATTGTAAAATGAGAGAGAGATAAGAGAATAACAAATCAAAAATGAATTAAAGGAAAAATGATCTGGAATTGAAAATATTTTAAAAATAAAAAAATGGATAATGATATGGTTTGAAAAAAAAGCAATAAGGAAGGAATTGTTTAAGAATGAAAATGATATGAATTTCTAAGGAGAAAAGGAATAATCATGGAATGGTTTAAAAGAGGAACATGGTATGAAATTTAAAAACATTGATAATAATTGTGCTAATGGTTCTTCTTCAAAAATAATATTATATGATAATATAATGTATAATATAACTCAAAATATGACATGTGATAAGAATTATGCAGAGATTAATTTATGCAAATAAATCTACAAAAATGAAAGGTAAAATCAAAATACGTTACCTAATTGGGTAGATGAAATTTCTACGTTTCAAAATAAGGTGAAGCGCTTCACTTCAATTTGTTTTCAAGGGAAGGCAGGAAAATGACGAGTCTTTCAAGGGAGCCTTGAGGCTTAAAAATTGAATGACAGGTTTAAGTAAAGTAAAAAAAGGTAATGAGCTGAAAGTGAGAATATTAAAGATTAGTCATAGATGGTATAACTTTTATGACAAAAAGTAAACAAAGCCATAAATAATTGAAAATTTTAAATCAATATGAATTTAAAATGTTAAATTATGAACAGTAAAAGTAGCTGTAAATCGCCCGTTGCAATAAAGCAATCGAGGACACGATATCTCGTGTAGGAATGGTGAAATGTAGAAATGCATTGAAAATGCTTAGGTAAATAAATGTTTGAGGAAGAATAGAAATTGTATAAGCAAAGTAAATGACTATATTAATCATAAAGTAACAGGATAAATGCATTAAATTTAGTTAAAATTATGTTTACGTGAATAAATTTTTCATGAATATATAAATTTATAAGCAATTTAAATAACTAAATATATATATATATATATATATATATATATAAATTCCCCAAAAGGGGACGAGTAGCAATGTACTCGTGCAGATTCTAGCAGTGTGACAGAAGTACCGGCCGGGGGGAGTCGCGACCCCCATCTCTCCGGTTAAAGCTTTTTCCGCCATGGCAAACGCTCCCGGTAACCGATACTCCCTACTCGATTTGCCTCAAAACCCTTTATAAATCCGTAGAAATCGCATACATATACAATTTCAATAACATTTTAAAAATCTAAAAGTTTACTTTTCTACGCTGCAACTATTCAAGAATCATGCTTTAAAAATATAACAAATAATTTAAAATACTAAATACTCAAGACCAATGAAATCCCGGTCCGAGAGGATATTATAGTTTAAAAATTGGATATAAGACCCATAAACCGCATTATCTCCATATATATACCTGTGTAAAATTACCTCACATTTAGTCATTTAATTCCTTTTAATCCCTTTCTAGTCAAATCTAATGTTTGAAATACATATCAGAGTGTCTGTATTTTCAAAAATGGACTCAAGACCTATTGGCTAATCCATCGCCATATATAAACTAATGTTTGCAATCATTTCACTCTTTGTTAATTATTACTTAAAAACAAAACTAATGTTTGAAATACTTATCAGTGTGTCTGTATTTTTAAAAATGGACTCAACACCTATTGTCTAATCTATCGCCATATATAAACTATTTATTGAAATCTTTTCACTCTTAGTTAATTATTACTTAAAAACAAATCTAATGTTTGAAATACATATCAGAGTGTCTGTATTTTTAAAAATGGACTCAAGACCTATTGGCTAATCCATCGCCATATATAAACTAATGTTTGAAATCATTTCACTCTTTGTTAATTACTTAAAAACAAAACTAATGTTTGAAATACATATCTGAGTGTCTGTATTTTTAAAAATGGACTCAAGACCTATTGGCTAATCCATCGCCATATATAATCTAATGTTTGAAATCATTTCACTCTTTGTTAATTATTACTTTAAAAACAAAACTAATGTTTGAAATACATATCAGAGTGTCTGTATTTTTAAAAATGGACTCAAGACCTATTGTCTAATCCATCGCCATATATAAACTAATGTTTGAAATCATTTCACTCTTATTTAATTATTACTTAATAAAACTATATATTCAAGACTATTGAAATCCATGTTATTATTATGCAAAATCCTTTCTTTGGATACCAAAACCTTTTTGATTCTTTCTCTCCATAAAATCCCAATGTTTGAATTTACTGCACTTGTGATAGTTTAATGCTCAAAACTCGATATATACGAGTCCAATGACATTCCAGTCATAGAGTAATTTTTAAATATTGGACACAAGACATTTTAAAAAACATTAACACCCTATAAATATAAAGACACTTAAATACTCCAATAGTCCAAACTCTACGCATTACACCTTCCCATGGAACAACACATAACTTGTTGATTCTTTACCACTTTCACATATGACTTTCACATATTACTAAAGTAAATATTAATAGTTCGTCCGATATTTCAGAAAACCCTCACAATCACGAACTTACAGTCTGGATAACGCTTATAATGTTTCCACATTAAAATAGCCCCAGCTATAAAATTCCGGTGTATAGCCTTATTGAGCTATCTGATTTATGATCCTCAATTTCGCATAAAAACACGTCACCCTCTGCGTATTACAATTCCCGCCATTAGGCGATATCCGAAAAGTCTTATGTTGTTATCATTCCAAAGTATCTCTTCCTGGTTACGGCTGCAGTTAAACCATTATAATTGGAAACCAATCTTATCAGAAAAGCGGGAGGATAACCCTCCTTGATTGCCTCCCCCAGGAAACGGCAATCACACATGTATCTCTCGTTGTTAGTAAAATTCAACAACTTGTGTCGTTTCAGTTGATTTATTATCAGATTTCTGAATATGTTACGGTGTAGACTAGTTGTCCATGACGTCAAATATTTGATATCAAAACCAAAGGTGCTTCGCTTATCGTAAATACGATAACTTTGTATAGTGGCAGGCTTCATTATAGTGAGATCTAAAAAATCCAGACTTTCATCCTCATTGCGAGGTGTTTCTATTAAAGTTAAACATGGAGGATAAAAGTCAAACCTCATTGTATAACCACTATCCTCAAATCCGCATAGGATATCATCCACGTAACGTAGGAACAACATCTCATTTAAAAGATGTGTTCCCCTTTCATATCTATCTAGGTAAATATCTGCCATAATTGACGAACAGTTACCCCCCATTGGGATACCCTTGATTTGTTTATAAAAGTTTTCTCCATTGTATAAAACTGTATAATGCGCTTTACATGTTGTATTAAAAATTATTTTTGCATTTGGCTTTTTAATCTGTTCACTAAAATTGATAATAAAAATTTTTCAAGTTTTAAAATATATATATATATATATATATATATATATATATATATATATATATATATATATATATATATATATATATGTATGTACTAGTCCACTTTTATGCAAATAATGATGTAAAGTCTCCGGAAACCCCTTAACGTGGTGAACATTATTTGCATAAAATTGGACTAGTTCATTTTCAGAACAAGGGGTGTTCGATGAATTTGAAAAATGTCAATTCGTGGAACACCCCTTATCATCCAGGTACTTGTGAGAGCCAGAGAAAAAATGATCACTATATCGTCGATATATCTGAATTTTCATGATATTCCAGTGGATTTTTTTATAGAAGTTGCCCTACAGTATTCACTACAAAATTATGAATGAAAACTTTTGCTATGTTTAACGTCTGCGCAGTAAAAACTTTGTTTCTTCAAATGCTTATATCTCATAGTACATTCAATGGTTTAATTTTCAATTAAAGTATAATGATCTTCTTCGACGTTGGCAAAAGTTATTAAGTTTCGTAAAATTTGATTGAAACCTATAGGTATTCTAAGCGAAAAAATGTAAAGACATTTGTTTTTTTTTTAAAGAAACTTTTATATATTCATGAATATAAGTGTTGTTTTACAAAAATTCTTATACACATTCAACAATGCTAGTTAACTATTTTATGAAAGTTGCAAATCATTTCCAGCTTTTTATGAAACAGGGTTATCAAATATATTTTCCCCCTTTTCTATATCTTGGTTGTCCCCTAAATGCACAAGTCACTGAAACGTTACTGGAAAGTGTGCGTTCAAGCATGTTCTTCACATCGCCAAAGTTACAGAACACTTCGCCAAGTATTTGTTTTTAGAAATTCGAAAAACATTCTAACATTCAAAGTGTCCGGATACTTTTCATCATATAGTGTATATGCAAAGAAAGTGAGAACGTTTGCAATTATCAGGGTGCAAAATATCTTCATTTAACAATTACTAAAACTTGATTTTTATGCTATAATTGGCTTCTTTCGAACAATAGTGTAAAAATTAATAAAATATGGAGATCTGTTTGAAAACATATTTTATATTGTCATCTAAAATATATCTCGTTGACACCCGTAGTTAGTGAAGAGTAAAACATTGATAGTTCGTTACTAATTCCCCCCGTGGTGAAGGAACGCCTACGCACCACGTCCACAAGACCCTCCCAGGGGATCCTATGGGGACAGGATTAAGCAGCTGGCCGGACAACCATCGAAGTTTACGTCTATGAAACGACCATCCAAAAGGGGTTACCAAATCTCCATTCGAGCGGAGCCGCAGCCAGGTCGCTGACTTGACGGAACCATTCACAGGGTAGGGTCCGAATGAACGTCCATCAAGCTCGACACCAGCCACCGGTCAGCCCTTGGCTCAGGCCATGAATAGGCATAGTCCATGGGCGTGACCACTGAAAAAGTCGGGGCCCTACCGATTCAATGGTTCGTCGGACACTTCATCGTCAATAGGGTACCCGATTAATCTTCCTCCAGCAGACGGAGGACCAGAGGTACAGACCTAAGATCCGACCACCGCAATCTTGGCGGTGCCACCCCCTGGTGGTGTCCTATGGGGAAGGGGAGGAGATTTGCACCTTTACTTTTATAGAGGCTCCCCGAAGGGCGGAAATCTGAATTGGCCTCGACATGATAACATCCATGCCCGATGGCGGGATTTGAGCCCGAAACCCGGCAATCCAGCGATCAGACGGAAACGCGTACCCCTGACTGCTCGACCACCGGATCGGCACATTAATAGAAAGTGCTACATGTTGGTTATCGAATAGCATGTATGTTTGGTGATACACAAAACACAATTGAATGTTAAAAATATTTCGATGCAAAAAAATTTTGGTATTTAACAGTTTATAAAACTTGCTTTTACTTCCCGTGCAATAGATGGTAATGCATTGGGAAAGAAATGAAATCCTGCCGAAAATCGCAATACGAGTTTTCGACGGATCTATACGTTTTGGGACCTCCAGAACACGAAAAAACTATATTTAGCATGACGGCTGTGTATGCGTCTGCGTGTCTTTTTGTATGTGTGTCTGTCTGTATGTTCGTATGTCTGTCTGTGCAATATATGTATCCACTCTAAATCAATAGCGAATTGACCGAATTTCATACAATTGTATATCCAAGTCGCCTGTGTGTGACCCTAGTGCTGATTAGATTTTGGTTCGATTTGGGATGAAAGAACTAGCATTTTTTTGCTCAAAATCCCATGTATCTACTCTAGCTAAATTTCATAAAATTTGCTAGATGTGTCACTTGTAGAATACCCTACTGCTGATTAGATTTTAGTACGATTTTGAAATGAAAACCTGCCATTTTTTTACGAAATGGCCCACAAATATCACCAAAATCAAAAATAAAATACTACGTATACTCAAATTTATCAATTAAATGCATGTTTTATACATAATTTCTGACAAGGAAAACAAAATGACCAGCCCTATAATTCTAAGTCTAACGGTGCTCAAGATGTTTGAGTTTTTTCGCGTTTTGTCACGCCATCTTCGAAAAAATATCCCATTACCAAATAAAAACAAAAATTGAATTAAAAGTGCAAATTCAGTGTTATTTTGTGCAATGAAACTTAATTTAATGAAGTATTAAAGAAATAAAGAGAAAATGAATTTGAGTTTGCAGGGACAGTCGTGTGTTGCCTATATTAGATTATTTTTACTTTCCTTACATACCTAATGTATAAGGAAATTATTGTGACGGGGTCGAAAATTCGAATTCGAGTTCGAGTTTTCGACGGGAGAGCACGTGTTTGTCAGTGAGTCTGTGGAGTCGATAACTGACGAATGAATGGACCGATTCGAACGAAATTTGGTACAAAAATCAAAATCCGTAAACGTTGGAAGCCTATTGTTTTTACACGCAATCGAATGTTCAGAACCCCCCCCCCCCCTAAATTTCCGTGTGAAATTTTGAAAAAATCGTAAAAAAACCAAAACCGCGAAAAAAGTTACGCAAATAAACATTTCTTATGTAATTTTTCATTAGAAAACGACTGATATAAATTTTAGATCGCTACCATAAACCGTTCTCGTGATATTGCACATTTTTCAAAAAACTTATTAAAAATTTATATAAAATAAAAAATATATATATATTTCATATCGAAAAACATGTTCAATTTTCATATGTAATACCATGAGATAAATTTAGTGACATCATTCTCGTGGATCCATCTCGTTCCATTCATGAAAAAATATACTTTGAGTAAAACTTTTGTATTTGAACGCCAATAATCATTTATCTGCTGTAAGAATAACTTATTTTTCCGTCCATAACGCTTGGCGTGAATTTGGCGGAATGTCGCCAACTTGGCGGCATTTTTTATTTCTGCCAAATTAACAAAATCTCGCCAGATTGATAAAAATGACGCTAAATCAATGGAAATGACGACTAATTGAAGAAAATTCAATATTTTGGAAAGAATATAAGTATCTACTATAGGCATAACATTTTTACTTTCCTTATATACATAATGTATAAGGAAAGTATTGTGACGGGGTCGAAAATTCGAATTCGAGTTTTCGACGGGAGAGCACGTTTCAAGCAACCCTGATCACGAATCAAACATTTTTAAAGTGATGTCTGTGTGTGTGTGTCAGTGAGTCTGAGGAGACGATAACTGACGAAGGATTGGACCGATTCGAACCAAATTTGGGACAAAAATCACAATCTGTAAACACTGGAAGCCTATTGTTTTTATACGCAATCGAATGTTTAGAACCCCCCTAAATTTTCGAATGAAATTTTGAAAAAATCGTCAAAAAATCAAAACCACTAATAAAGTTACGCTAATAGACATTTCTTATGTAATTTTTCATTAGAAAACGATTGACATAAATTTTAGAACGCTAACATGAACCGTTCTTCAGATATTGCACATTTTTCAAAATAATTATCAAAAAGTCATATAAAATAAAAAAGAAATATTTTCTATTGAGAAACATGTTCACTTTTCATATGTAATACCATCCGATAAATTGGATGACATCATTCTCGTGGATCTAGCTCGTTCCATTCATGAAAAAAGATACTTTGAGTAATACTTTTGCATTTGAACGCCAATAGTCATTTATGTTCTGTAAGAAGGACTTATATCTTCGTCCATAACGCTGGGCGAGATTTTGGCGACGAATTTGGCGGAATGTCGCCAACTTGGCGACTTTTTGAAATGTTGCCAAATTAACGAAAATCTCGCCAAATGGATAAAAATGACGTTAAATCAATAAAAATGACGACTAATTGTCGAAAATTCAGTATCTTGGAAAGGATATTAGTATCTACTACAAGAAAAACCTATTTATTTTACTGTAAAAGTAGTAAATTCATTACATTATATAAGGAAAGTCATGTGTTGCCCACATCAGATTTTTTACCATGACTTGATTCCGTTGAGATGTGCTGCGAAACCCAATTCCCAAATTGTCTGTGAAAACAGTTCTGAAATATTTATCCAAAATTAACCCCTTGGCAACAATAGTAAGTGCAAAGAAAAACATCAATTGTTGTTGCTATCAGTCGATTTCAAAACATGATGCATTTAATATAAAAAAATAAACATTTATAAAAAATAAAATATATTTTTTAGCTTACTATATCCAGATAAAAAAAATCCAATGTTGCTTCAGTTTAGTGCTACTAATCTAGTGCTGCTATTCTTATGCTGCTAACCTAGTGCAGTTTCAGTTTAGTGCTGCTTCAAATCTACTGCTGCTTTAGTTAACATATTGTATAGAATTATAACTGATTGCTAAGCAGTATATCGGTCAATGTATATGTTATACTGACTTACAATGGATTTAATTTCAGTACATGCAAAGTGCTTAGAATAATTGAATTTCTGGTTCCCGTTTAATCTTCGCTGTAGGTATGAAGAACTACGTAAATTATATTCGGCAGAACTTGTTTTTCAACTTCCAAAACTTGTCCTTCATATTCTTGCAAACGACTAATTTAGAGTTACACTAAACATTTTGAAATGGTTTATAAAAATAGTTACATATACATATTATGTTTCATAATTTAAAATACGTTATATATAAAGATATATATCAAGTAATTCAAATAAAGATCTAAAATTAATTAGCACTTGATTTCCACATTTTCACTGCACCACTTACAGTTAACTCTTCCATTAAGTACCTAGAATATATCACTTAAATCTGATATTAAACAATCAGTGCCTGTTTGTTTTCTTTATATTTTTTGTGCAGAGTTAATAATAATAATACACTCTACAAAATAAGTGCTGTGAAATAGGAAAAAATAAGATGTGGGCAGTTCATGACTTTTCTATATGAAGTGTTGCAATATAAAATGCATTAACTATATGATGTGTGTGCATTTTGTATGATAAGCTACAATATGAAATGCATTAACTATGGTGTGTGTGCATTTTGTACGATGTGTTACAATATGAAATGCTTTAACAGTTTATTAGTTCATACATTCGGTGATTAATAAAAATTACATGTGTGTTGATAACCGTCTTTAATGGTGATTACACAGTCATTGATGATACGACTTTTGACATGTATTCATTATTTTCCATATACCCGCAACGTGCGTTCCTAATATCGGTTTCTACATATTAGATAATGCTCTGTAACTTTGAAATTGGATTCTTTCGTCTACCTCGTTTTATTACCAATACCTACTCATTAGAAAATGCTCTGCAGCTTTGAAGTTGTTTTTAGTCTATCTCGTTTTATTACCAATTTCTATTCAATTGGAAGTGCTCTGCAAATTTGAAGCTGTATTTTAGTCTACTTCCTTTGATTACTAATTCCTACTCACTAGAATATGCTCTGCAACTTTTTAGGCTACCTCGTTTTATTACCAATCCATACTCATTAGAAAATGCTCTGCAATTTTTTATAGTCTACTTGTTCTATCACCAGTTCCTGCTCATTAGAAAATGCTTAGTAAAATTTAAATTGACTTTTGTCGTCTATATTGTTTTATTACCAATTTCTACTTATTAGAAAATGCTCTGCAACTTTGAAACTGTTTTTTAGTATACCTTATTTTATTACCAATTCCTACGCGTTATAAAATGCTCTGCAACTTTGAAGCTGTTTTTTTAGTCTACCTCGTTTTATTACCAATTCCTACTCATTAGAAAATGCTCTGCAACTTTGAAACTGTTTTTTAATATACCTTGTTTTATTACCAATTCCTACGCGTTAGAAAATGCTCTGCAACTTTGAAGTTGCTTTTTTAGTCTACCTCGTTTTATTACCAATACCTACTCATTAGAAAATGCTCTGCAGCTTTGAAGTTGTTTTTAGTCTATCTCGTTTTATTACCAATTTCTATTCATTAGGAAGTGCTCTGCAAATTTGAAGCTGCATTTTTGTCTACTTCGTTTGATTACTAATTCCTACTCACTAGAATATGTTCTGCAACTTTTAGGCTACCTCGTTTTATTACCAATCCATACTCATTAGAAAATGCTTTGCAATTTTTTATAGTCTACTTATTCTATCACCAGTTCCTGCTCATTAGAAAATGCTTAGTAAAATTTAAATTGACTTTTGTCGTCTATATTGTTTTATTACCAATTCCTACTCATTAGAAAATGCTCTGCAACTTTGAAACTGTTTTTTAGCATACCTTGTTTTATTACCAATTCCTGCGCGTTAGAAAATGCTCTGCAACTTTGAAGTTGTTTTTTTAGTCTACCTCGTTTTATTACCAATTCCTACTCATTAGAAAATGCTCTGCAGCTTTGAAGTTGTTTTTAGTCTATCTCGTTTTATTACCAATTTCTATTCATTAGGAAGTGCTCTGCAAATTAGAAGCTGTTTTTTAGTCTACTTCCTTTGATTACTAATTCCTACTCACTAAAATATGCTCTGCAACTTTTTAGGCTACCTCGTTTTATTACCAATCCATACTCATTAGAAAATGCTCTGCAATTTTTTATAGTCTACTTGTTCTATCACCAGTTCCTGCTCATTAGAAAATGCTTAGTAAAATTTAAATTGACTTTTGTCGTCTATATTGTTTTATTACCAATTCCTACTTATTAGAAAATGCTCTGCAACTTTGAAACTGTTTTTTAGCATACCTTATTTTATTACCAATTCCTACGCGTTAGAAAATGCTCTGCAACTTTGAAGCTGTTTTTTTTTTAGTCTACCTCGTTTTATTACCAATTCCTACTCATTAGAAAATGCTCTGCAACTTTGAAACTGTTTTTTAGTATACCTTGTTTTATTACCAATTCCTACGCGTTAGAAAATGCTCTGCAACTTTGAAGTTGTTCTTTTAGTCTACCTAGTTTTATTATCAATTCCTACTCATTAGAAAATGCTCTGCAACTTTATTTATTCTATCTCTTTTTATGACCAGTTCCTACTCAATAGAAAATGTTCTGCAACTTTGAAGCTGTTTCTTTAGTCTTCCTCGTTTTATTACTGTTTCCCACTCATTAGTAAATGCTCTGCAACTTTGAAGCTGTTTTTTAGTTTACCTCGTTTTATTACCAATTTCTACTCAATAGAAAATGCTTTGCAAAATTAAAATTTTCATTTTTTCGTATTTCTCGTTTTATCACCGTGTTTGTTAACCTACTTTTTCATATTCTAAATAGGGGTGCTTCGATGACTGCTATTCAATCGGACGTGGTTACTTTAATATACAGTTAGACCTAACGTGAACAGTCATTGCCATTTCCTTACAAATGTATAGGTGTGCTTAAGGCTTTCACTAGTAACCCTATATATATCATATATCAAATATTTAATTCAACAGTGCTTTGTCTGTAGTGTTGTATTCTAACAATGCGATTAACCTTTGTAGGTCATAGATAAAACGCTTTGCAAACGCATAACAGTTAATGAAGCCAGGAAGTGTAATAATTCATTCCCTTCTAAAGAGGATGCATGCATATGATACAACTCGTTCCGGTTAAAGATAAAAGCTGTATTGGCGTAATAAACATATTTGGTTGAGTATTAATTTAACATTGAGTAACATTTCATAAATCATATTATTAGCGACAGTGAAACGGAGAAATGTTTGTTCGATGTTTGTGTTCCGTGCTGTAATAATCATACTGAAAGCGCGAATTAATAGAATGTAGGTAAATTGAATCAGATATTTACCGGAATTTACTTAATGTATATAATTAAATCTGTATGCTTTTCTACTCACAATACAATGTATGTCCTAAATGTTAGGAACATCTTTATGGCTATTACATTTATTCATGTTTAACACTTTACAACACAGTTGAAAAGTGTTTATGGCTTTGTTCATTCTATCTGTCTGTCTGTCTGTCCGTTAGCCCGATAACTGTCGTAAAAATGGCTTTATCAAAATGAAACTTTAGTATGCTTTTCAGACGGTCTGTGGGACCTAAGGGAATATAAATGAATAATATCAACCAATTAGTTTTTTATTGAACCCGGATTGAAAAAATGAAATACATTGAATCCTATGGGACATAATGCTTCAAACATTTTTTAAGCGAATTTAAAATTCACAAATTGCTTCGAAAATTTTAGAAAATATTCAAATTGTCCCATAAATTATATAAAAAAAAAATTCAGTAAAATATGTCAGGTAGTTTTTTAAATAAAAAATTTAATATAGGGAGAAAAACAAACACATATAAATTCTGACTCTCTTTATATCCTCCAGAAAGAAAAAAGAGATATATTATATAATATATATTTTCCAAGTGTTTAATTATTTTATATATGAGAAAGGTTTCACCTTTTAAAATAAATATG
The DNA here is from genome assembly GCA_951213105.1 of Amaurobius ferox. Lineage (NCBI taxonomy): Eukaryota > Metazoa > Arthropoda > Arachnida > Araneae > Amaurobiidae > Amaurobius > Amaurobius ferox. The sequence continues at coordinate 33,420,240 of OX578154.1, forward strand.
GTACAACAATTTCTCAAATTTTTAAATAAAATAAATTATTATAGTATTGTGATGAATTAAACGATTGGAAAAATGATTATGAATGAAATGCTGCTTTTATATAGAGGCGATTTATATTTCGATGACGTCATTTGAATAAAGTCCATTTGTTGTCCATGAAGTTTTCAAATATAAGAAATTATTGTAGTATTATGATAATTTTTAAAATATTACCGAGGAATGTATCGCATTTTAGAGATGTTTAAGCCAGGCACTTTATATTTCAATGCCTTTATTTGAATGAAGTTCATTTTCTTCAATGAAGTTTTCAAATATTTGAAGTAGTATTGTGAATTGAAGTAGTATTGTGATAATTTTAAAAATACTACCGAGGAATGTATCGCATTTGAGAGATGTTTGTATAAAATTGCATTGAAGTTGGAAAGTGTTTCATAATCAATGCTTAATGCATGATTAATCTTTCTCGTTTATTTCTTTATTTATTTACTTCTTTATTATTCATTTATTTGTATATTTAATTATGTATTTATTTGATTATTTGAATGTGACTACAATACATTTTGTTTTCAGCATTTTCAAATCATTTTTGTCGCTAGAAATAGGATGTACCTAAGGATAATAAACTACTATATGCAATTAAGCCTATAAATTTTCTTCTATACCTAATACACTAAGTGTTCCAAGTGCGAGGAATATCTTCATGTCTATACATTTATTTTTTTGGGGGGGATATGACTAGAGTAGATGTTATTTCTATTAATTCCAAATCATTTTTATCGCCAGAGTGGAAATTTACCAAAGACGGAAAACCTATTATGTATGTCATTAAACCTATGTTTTCTTCCACATCTAATACAATGCCAGCCTTATATGTGAGGAACATCTTGATATCTATACATTTATTTATTTTCTTCTCATATGACTAGAATAAACGTTAGTCCCCTTTTGAAATCATTTTTGTAGTTAAAGTGGAAATTTCCCAAAGGTGGATAATCTACTGCGTGTAATTAAGCCTATATTTTCTTCCATGGCTAATATACTGTCTGTCTTAAATATACGGAACATTTTAATGTCTATACATTTATATACATTTTTGCATATGACTATAATAAATGTTAGTTTCCCCATTTTCAAATCATTTTTGCAGTTTGAGTGGAAATTTACCAAAGGTGGATAACCCGTTGTATGTAATTAAACTGATATTTTCTTCTATGGCTAATACACTGTCTAAATGTGAGAAAAATTTTCATGTCTATACATTTATATAATATTTTTGAATATGACTAGAATAAATATTATTTTCCCCATTTTCAAAACATTTTTATCGTTAGAGTGGAAATGTAACAAAGGCTGATATCCTATTGTATGTAAATAAACCTATATTTTCCTCTACATATTATATAATGTCTACCTTAAATGCGGAAAATACCTTGATGTCTATACATTTATTGTTTTATTTATTTTTTTGCATATGACTAAAATAAATGATATTTTCCTCATTTTCAAAGTATTTTTGTCGATGAAGTGGTAATTTACCAAATGCGAAAAACCTACTGTATGAAAATATGAACTTATATTTTATCTATATCTAATATGCTGTCTGTCTTAAACGTCAGAAACATCTTTATGTCTATACCTTTATGTCATATGGTTTTAAAATGACTAGAATTAACTTTATTTTCACCATTTTCAAATCACTTTTGTGACTGGAGTGGGAATTTTATAAAGTCTGATAACCTACTCTTTGTACTGAAACGTGTATTTTTTTCTACACATAATACACTGTCTGTACTAAGTGCAAGGAACATCAATATATCTATACATTTTTTGTTTGTATATATATAAAATAATTGTTTTCACCATTTTCAAATCATTTTCGTTCCTAAAGGGGAAATTTTCCAAAGACTCTATCCTGCTGTATGAAATAAAATCTATATTTTTTTCTAAACTTAATACACTGTCTGTACTAAGTGCAAGGAACATCAATATATCTATACATTTTTTGTTTGTATATAAATAAAATAATTTTTTTCACCATTTTCAAATCATTTTCGTTCCTGAAGGGGAAATTTTCCAAAGACTGATATCCTACTGTATGAAATTAAATCTATATTTTTTTCTAAACTTAATACACTGTCTGTACTAAGTGCAAGGAACATCAATATATCAATACATTTTTTTTGTATATAAATAAAATAATTTTTTTCACCATTTTCAAATCATTTTTGTTCCTGAAGGGGAAATTTTCCAAAGACTGATAACCTACTGTATGTAATTAAACCTATATTTTCTTCTAAACTTAATACACTGTCTGGTCTAAGTGCGAAGAACATCTTCATGTCTATAAATTTACTTATTTATTTTTTTGGATAAGACTATAATAAATGTTTTTTCCATCATTTTCAAATCATTTTCCTCGCTAGAGTTGAAATTTTTGCCAAAGGCGGATAACCTAATGTATGACATTAAACCTATATTTTTCCTACATCTATTACAATATCTGCCTTAAATGCGAGGAACATCTTAATATCTATACATTTATTTATTACCATTGCACATGACTAGAGTACATGTTATTTTCCCCATTTTCAAATAATTTTTGTTGCTGGATTGGAAATTTACCAAAGACTAATAACCTACCGCAAGTAATTAGGCCTATATTGTCTTCTACACCTACTGCAATGTCTTCTCTAAATGCGAGAAACATCTTAATGTCTATAAATTTATTTATGTATTTTTATATGAATACAATTAATGTTTGTTTCGCCATTTTCAAACCATTTTAGTCTCTGGAGTGGAAAATTTCAAAAGGCTAACAACCTACTGCATGTAATTAAACCAATATATTTTTCTACACCTAATATAATGTCTGCCCTACATGTGAGGAACATCTTTATGTCTATACATTTATTTTTTTTTTTTGGACATAACTAGGCTACATTTTATTTTCACCATTTTAAAATCATTTTTATCGTTGGAGTGGAAATTTACCAAAGGCTGCTAACCTACTACATGTAATTAAACCTATATTTTCATCTATACCTAATATAATTTGCCTGTTCTAAATACGAGGAACATCTTGATGTCCATACAATTATTTTTATATAACTACAATAAATATTATTTTCCCCATTTTCAAATCAATTTTGTTGCTGGAGTGGAAATTTTTCAAAGGCTGACAACATACTTTATCTAATTTAACCTATATTTTCGTATTATACACAATATATTACATGTCCTAAATGCGAGGAATATCTTTATGCTTATACATTTTTTCATATGACTGGAATAAATGTTATTGTCACCACTTTTAAATCATTTTCGCCACTCGATTGCATGACTGAAAATTTATCACAGGCGGACAACTATAACTGGTGACATAATACACTGGCTGCTGCGCGCACACACACATCATCTTTCCCCGTCACAATACTTTCCTTATACATTATAAGGAAAATAATAAGAAGGATACATTAAAAGAAGATATGTTGAGTTATATAGTCTTGAAAGTGATTATACAGTGCGGGTATCTCAAGTTTGCATACTTAAATATTTACAAAGGCTAGTTCTTCATTTACATATGTACATATGTAAAAAATTGACCACACAGTCCTAAGTAACATCTGCAAATTCCGTTAACTATTCTTTGATGTAGGTGACAAAATTGCTGCACGAAAATATGGACAAGGATACACTATATTGATATCTAGGATAAAGCTTCCGATAGGGATCCAATGTTCATAGTAACAGTCGTAAAAACAGTTATTCAGCTTTTCCTTAACATCTTTCAAAACTTTTGAAGACATCTACACAAAACAAAAAAAATCTGATGTGGATAACACATGACTTTCCTTATATAATGCAATGAATTTACTATTTTTATAATAAAAAATAGGTTTTTCTATAGTAGCTATTTATATTCTTTCCAAGAAATTTAATTTTCGTCAATTAGTCGTCATTTTCACTGATTTAGTGTCATTTTCTCCATTTGGAGAGATTTCCGTTAATTTGTAAACATCTAAAAAAGTCGCCAAGTTGGCGACATTCCGCCAAATTCGTCGCCAAAATCTCGCCAAGAGCTATGGACAGATAAATAAGTTATTCTTATAGCAGATAAATAACTTTTGGCGTTCAAATACAAAAGTATTACTCAAAGTATATTTTCTCATGAATGGAACGAGCTACATCCACGAGAATGATTTCACCCAATTTATCGCATGATATGACATATGAAAAGTGAACATGTTTTTCAACAGTTAATATACTTTTTTAATTTATGGGATTTTTTGATAAATTTATTTAAAAAATGTGCAATATCTCGAGAACGGTTCATGCTACAGTTTTAAAGATTATGTCAATGGTTTTCTAAGAAAAAAATGCATTAAAAATATCTATTTACGTAACTTTAATAACGGTTTTGATTATTTGATGATTTTTCTAAAGTTCACTCAAAAATTTAGGAGGGTTCTGAACATTCAATTGTGTTTTAAAACAATGGGCTTCCAGTATTCACGGATTGTGATTTTTGTACAAAATTTCATTCGAATCGCTCCATTCATTCGTGAGATATCGTCTCCACACACACACACACGCACACAGACATTACCTCAAAAATGTTCGATTCGTGATTGGGAATGCTTGAAACGCTCTCCCGTCGAAAATTCGAATTCAATACTTTCCTTATACATTATGTATATAAGGAAAGTAAGAACAATTATTCATCTTTTTCCAAACATCTTTCAAAACTTTTGAAGACATCTAAACAAAGTAAAAATACATCCCAAACCAAGAACCGGTTTTAAACCCATTAAGTCCATTTTTCGTAACAGCACTATGTATTGTGTAGAAAATTAATGCGATTAAGGTGATAAAATCTTCCCATCTGTACTAAAACAATCAAAACACTCCATTCTTTACTGTACAACAATGCATCTCACATTTGAATCAAGATAGGTTGATATTAGCGCTGTGTTGTCACAGTCCGATTAACCTTTTCAATTAGTATACTATAAAGTGTTTTGTAAATGCACACCAATTATTTAAACCAGGAAATATCGTCATTCATGTCCTTTTATATAGAAGTTGACTTCCTACTTCATAATTTCCTGAAAAGACAAGGGCATCGTTAATATAATAACGTACAATGGCAGTGTTTGTGGGGAAAACACTTATTAATATTTAATAATTAAGATCATAAACATATGTGTACAAATTTTACTGTCGTATGTAGGTATTCGAATTGATTTTTGAAATCAAAAGAATGTCACAAAACTGTAATATAAGACAGTCAAAGACATGGAAAAATACGCACTTAAAAGTAAAAACTGCTGCTTTTTACTTTCCCTGCAATACAAGGTAATGTATCGAGAAAGTATTTGAATCATGCTGAAAATCGCAACTCGTGTTTTCGACGGATCTACACGTTTCGAGACCTCTAGAATACGAAAAACTATTTTTAGTGTGACGTCTGTGTGTGTGTCGGTGTGTCTGCCTGTCTGAGCAGATTTTATATCCATTCTAGCTCAAAAACTAATGGACCGAATTTCATAAAATTTGGTAGGTAAGTCACATGTGGGACACCCTGATTAGATTTAGTACAATTCGGAAAAAATAACCAGCCTTCTTTTGCAAAACGCCCCGCAAAAATCGCGAAATTTTAAAATAACAAGAAAGATCAATCATGCTTAAAGCATTGATTATGAAACACTTTCCAACTTCAATGCAATTTTATTTAAAAAAGTCGAAAATGCAATGCATTCCTCGGTAATATTTTAAAACTTATCACGATACTACATTGATTTATTATATTTGAAAACTTAAACCTTCATTGAAAAAAATGAACTTCATTCAAAAGACGGCATTGAAATATAAATTGCGTGGTTTAAATATCTCTAAAATGCAATGCATTCCACGGTAATATTTTTAAATCTATCATAATACTACGATAATTTATTATATTTGAAAACTTCATCGAAAACAACTGAAATTAATTCAAATGACGTCATAGAAAAAATAACACGCCTGGATCTCTCTATAAAAGCAGGATTTCATTCAAAACTTTCTCCATTTCATTCATCACAATACTATAATAATTTATTTTATTTAAAAATTAAGACCATGGAGCTACAATTCATAAACTTTATGTTTAAAACTTCATCGAAAAATATCGTCCTTCTGTTTATAAAATCAATTAATATTTCATTCATATCAGCCATGCAGACTCCATGGACTGAATTATTTTGTGTTAAAGAAATACAGTAATTCTAATACAACTCATTCTACATATTTTTCTGTTTACATTTTACATAGGTGAAAAATAGGCTTAATTGTAGAAATAATCAAATTTGAATGAGAATTTAAACTCAAATATATTGTCATTGTGTTGTTTTAGTATGTAGATGCACAGAATTTAAGCAGAAATAAAGTAGTTTTAGGATGGATACAACACTCAATATGAATTAAAAAGAACTTTAAAAAATCACGAATTTGAAAAAAGATGGATGCCATATCTCATTTTGAAGTGGGTCATGTGATCGTTTCATATCATGGTCACGTGATCGTTTCATATAAGATGTGTAATTATTATTTTAATTTTTATTTAAAAAACTACTGAATATATTTAGCTGAATTTGTTTTTATTTATTTTATGGAACAATTTGACTATTACCTAAAATTTTCGAAGCAATTTGTGAATTTTAAATCCGCTTAAAAAATGTTAGAAAAATTAGGTCCCATAGGGCTCAATGTATTTCATTTTTTCAACCCGGGATCAATCCAAAACTAATTGTGTGATATTATTCATTTATATTCCCATAGGTCCTACAGACCGTCTGAACAACATACTAAAATTTCATTTTGATTAAGTCATTTTTACGGCAGTTATCGTGCTAACGGACAGACAGACAGACAGACAGAATGAACAAAGTCATAAACACTTTTCAACTTTGTTGTAAAGTGTTAAAAACTACGTATGCTCAAATATCTCCATTAAATGCTTGTTTAATACATAATTTTTAACGAAGACAATAATAAGATCAACCCCATTACACTAGGACTAGCCGTTCTAGAGATTTTTTTTTTCGTATTTTCTCTACGCCACCTTTGAAAATAAGTCCAGTTATCAAATGAGAACAAAAAATGAATTAAATATGGATTAAATTTAATTAAAATAAGGAGAACGTAAATATAAGTCAGCATTGAAAGTTATGTGCTGCCCACATCAGATTTTTACTTTCCCTGTAATACATGCTAATGTATTGCAGGGAAATTCGTGTAAATTAAAGTAAAATTCACGTAAACAAAAAAACTATTTTTAACGTGACGTCTGTGTGTGTGTCTGTCTGTGTGCCTGTGTGTCCGTGTGTCTGTCTGTGTGTCCGTCTGTCTGTCTGTCTGTCTGTGCAATATATGTATCCACTCCAACTAAAAAACTAATGAACCGCATTTCATAAAATTTGGTAGGTGGGTCAATTGGGTGCGACTCTGTTTCTGAATTGATTTTGGTAGGATTTGTAATAACAAACCCCGCATTTTTTACGGAATGGCCCGTAAAAATTTCATGTATCCACTCTAGCTCAAATACTAATTGACCAAATTTCCAAAATTTTGTAGATAAGTTACTTGTAAGATAATCTAGTGCTGATTTGATTTTTGTATGTTTCGCAAGAGAACAACCGGCATTTTTTTTGCAAAATGGCCCGCAAGCATCGTCAAAATCTAAAATAAAAAACTACTTATGCTCATATGCATCCATTAAATGCTTCTTTTATACGTAATTTTTAACGAAGAAAAGAATAAGACCAACCCCATTAAACTAGGACTAACCTTTCTCGAGGTATATAAGTTTTTTCGTTTTTTCTCTACGCCACCTTTGAAAATGAGTCTAGTTACCAAATAAGAACGAAAATTGAAATAAAAGTGTATTAAATTTAATTAAAATAAAAAGAACGTGAATATAAGTCTGCAGAGAAAGTCAAGTGCTGCCCACATCAGATTTACAAATATGTCTTTGTTTAACAGTGTATGTTCAGTTACGCGTATGGTACGTAGCATTGAAAATAGTTAACTTATTTGAAATTTCGACAAGTTAAGTTTTCTCCCGTATTGAATAATATAGAAATGTGCAAAGTCTTAGCTGTCTAAGTCAGCAGAGGTCTTAAGACTTCTGAATTACAACATAGAGAAATGACCAAGGATTTGAGATAGCCAATTGAACAATTAAGTGACCGAGGGTCAGAATATAAGTTTGAAACGAGGTGCACAACACAAGTATAAGAAGCTAAATACTTTTGCGGAATAGGATGATTTTAATGAGCATTAGAAGACAAAGAAACAGAAAAAAGTTTTCAAGAAATGGAAGTTGAGAAAGTTCAACTATTTTTCAAAACAAGAACTTCAAGAAAGAATAATTTATTGTTACATTTCTTATTCTGAGCACACTGAATGCAAGGATCAATGGAATTAATTAAATTAAGCAACTTGGAATACAATTTTTACCAACCAACACAAAAGTATTTTCCCCATATCTGAAACAGCATTAGGAATTGAACAAATCATGAAGATTTATCTTGAGGTATTTATCACACTCTTTGCCAATGATGTGTTGCTTATGTAGATCAAACAATACCAGGTCCTTAATTTCATATTAAAGAATATAGGGGTTATGTTTCTGTACAGGAATCACAGTCTATCTAAGTCTTCAATTGTTGAGCGATCTTGATCCTACATAAATCACATATACCGTCTTCAGTTAGCTACTTAGGTTGCGCTTCTTGTCAGTCTCAAGAAAAAAGAGCTGTAACTGACCTTTAAACTAATAGAACATATTTTTGGTATGCATTCTGTATTCACGAAGATTTTATGTGTTTATTGTGTTCAGCGGCACTTTTTAAGATATTATTTCAAACATTCATTTGCATAGCAGTTGAATTGATTAAATTGCTAAATGCTATATCATTTATCCTTATACTTTTACACCTATCTACTACCTTACATATCCATTGCAACAATTATGCAATATATTTGAATAATCAAACACAGAATTTAAAATTCTGCAATAAGTGGCACTTTTAAGAATGATTAACGAATCTCGAAATTAAAAGGCTTATTACTTTCCTTATATGCATAATGTATAAGGAAAGTATTGTGACGGGGTCGAAAATTCGAATTCGAGTTTTCGACGGGAGACCACGTTTCAAGAATCCCTGATCACGAATCAAGCATTTTTCAGGTGATGTTTGTGTGCGTGTGAAAGTATGTGAGTGTGTGTGTGTGTCAGTGAGTCTGTGGAGACGATATCTCACGAAAGAATGCAGCGATTCGAATGAAATTTGGTACAAAAATCCCAATCCGTGAAAACTGGAAGTTTATTGTTTTTATACGTAATCGAAGATTTAGAACCCCTCTAAATTTTTGAGTGAAATTTTGAAAAAATCATCAAAAAATCAGTACCTTTAATAAAGTTAATATATATATAATAATATTTCTTTTGTAATAATAAATATTTCTTTTGCAAATAAATATTTCTTTTGTAATTTTTCTTTAGAAAATGATTAACAAAAACTTTCGATTGCTAGCATGAACCGTTCTCGAGATATTGCTCATTTTTAATATAAATTTATCAAAAAATCCCATAAATTAAATAAAATGTATTAACTGTTGAGAAACATGTTCACTTTTCATATGTAATATCATGCGATATATTGGGTGACATCATTCTCGTAGATCTAGCTCGTTCCATTCATGAGAAAAGGTTAATTGAGTAATACTTTTGCATTTGAACCTCAATAACCATATATATGCTATAAGAATAACTTAGTTCTTCGTCCATAACTCTTGGCGAGATTTTGATGACGAATTTGGCGGAATGTCGGCAACTTGGCGACTTTTAAAATGTTGCCAAATTAACGAACTCTTGCCAAAATGACGCTAAATCAGTGACGCTAAAAATGAATCAATGAAGCTAATGAAGCTCAATGAAGCTCAATGAAGCTCAATGAAGCTAAAATCAACGACTTAAAAATGACGCTAAATCAATGAAAATGACAACTGATTGACGAAAATTCAATATCTTGGAAAGAATATAAGTATCTACTAGAAGAAAAACCTATTTTTTTTACTGTAAAAGTAGTAAATCCATTGCATTATATAAGACAAGTCACGTGTTGCCCACATCAGATTAAGTTTATTTAGTTAACTAAGAGTATACCCGTTGCTGTGTTCTTTTTCAGAACTTTAATATATTATTTGATACTTTCATTTTCTTTGCAGTTAAATTGCTTAAAATGCAAAACGCATTTTCATTCACTCTTATACTTTTAAACATATCTTCTGTCTTAGATATTCAGTTCAACAATTATGCAACATATTTGAATGACAAATTTCCAGTTTTTAAACTCTACAAAGAGTGGTACCTTTAAGCCTGTACAGTAGAGAACTCTAATCATTAATGCAAATCCTATTTAAATCTTGAGAAATTCGATGAACATTGAAACATTCGAATTACGTCGAATTTCATTAAACATTTCACTCTTAGAAATAAACCTAGCGTCCATTCTTCTCCTACAGGACATTGAAAATAATATTGCTTGACAATTCTTAGTTGCTGATTAAAATGGGTGAGAAAATTGAGAAAACTAAGGTATTGGATTTAATTAAAATTAATGAATTTATTTTAGCTTGGATTAATAATGATAAACAGTGACAATGACTTGGAAAATGTGGGTTAAATAATATTCAGATATCTATATTCATTTTTGAAGATATAATAGCTAATAGGCTTTCAGATCATGCAGTAAAATCATATAAAAGAGCATATACTCCTAGACATAATGTTCTTAATACTAAATTTAACCAATGTATATAACGAGGTTAAAATTAAAAGCTACTTTAACTAAAGTGGTTAAACTTAAAAGCAACTTTGATTAAAGTGGTTAAAATTAAAATCTTTGTATTTGATTTATTTTGAAAATTTTCCAAACAGCTCGGAATCGTTCTTAAGGAAACCACTTATCAAATATTTTGCAAGTTTTTCAAAAGTAATGACAATTTCAGTTAAAATTACATTAACTTGTAATCTAAAAATGGATTTGAATGTATTGATGGATAAAGTAACCCAGCTGTTCTTTAAGAAGCAAAGATGTTGATATAATTTAAGAGATTGAATTTAATTAATTTAACTACTAATCAGGTTTCGATCGATTAGGTTGTAAAATTGTAAGCTTTCGGGTAATATTAGATTGGGTATTTTGGACGCTAGAATGCTCAATTTATGCATGCTTGGTTTTATTTTTTTTACTAGAAGATATAGTTGGAATTGAATTTCGAACAGTTATGGATACAGACACTGGACTTTCCTATAGAAACACTGAGCTCATCTATCTTCCTCCCTGTAGGTTTGATGGTTAGAGAATGGATAACTTGCTCAAATGGCTGGCCTTTCAGCAGTCTTCTATGAGTAAAAAAATGTCTGGTTTTTCACCCTCGAAAATATCAGTTTAAAATGGATTTAGGCCCAAAAAGTGTGATGTCATGAGTTTAATTAAGTGCGCTGATATTCAAATAAAAAATGGTAAAATATAAACTTTTAAGAATAAAGTATATAATATGCTACAACTAAATTCTAAACAGCTGCTGTGCGCCAATCAATTTATATAAAAGTTTGCCAACAATGGCTAAGAGAAGGTGTGTCGGCTGTATTATGTCAGATAGGTCCTGCATTTATTTCGAGGAGTATCACGTGATATCCGCCTACAGCCAAATAACTGACAAAATAAAAGCTAAAAGGAATAAGTGTTGAAAGCACTTTCTGTAAATGAGCTTGTGTAATAGAGTGACATAACAATCGAGTCAATGTCTAGTCGGAATACAAAGCAGTTCCAAGGAGATGGAGGAGCTTCACTTACTTTAGAATTTTACCAAGAAAGATTTCTTAATTTTAGAATTGCCATGAACACACTTGTAAACTGGACGATGTTTGCAGACATTGGCCTATCGGTAGTCCCACAGTATACACCAGTGCTTGTTTACAATTGTTACCTTCTGTGAGACCAGAAATAGATCTCACATGTGTTTTGGTGAGACAAGTTTATGTCAGTTATTTTTTGTGTCCGAAACATCGAACAATACTTGTAGTCTGGATGGCGTCGAGGTTTACAGGAAGCCATAAATTTAGGAGCGTCAAGACAGAGGGGGCCGATCGGGCCAAGTAGCGACATTGGTTCAATGATTAACCAATGAAGAAAGTGTTTGTTGCTGTTGTTTTTGAGACCCAGACCGTCCGACCTACCAGAAAGGTGTAAGGTAACAGTTGAAAGTTCTTGTTGGGTCACACTGAATGCTGCAAATGAAAGCAAAGGGGGAGTTACACCCCCGTGGGAAAAAGAGAGCCACTGCCTGTGACCAAAGTAGGGGATAGACAACATATACAGATAACTTAGAGACGATGATTTAATAACGACTTGTGCAGAATGATACAAGAGTGATACGTGTGCGGCATTATGATAGCACGACGACTAGAGATATAAAGTGTTCCGAAAATGTTCCAAAATAATGGCCAGATCTATTGATGTGTGCATTGCAACCACTTATGAGACGGAGCCAAACACCACGAGTTATGGCCAGTTCAAATTACGGATGCCAGCATTATGACCAAAGTCCAAGACAGACTTGAAGGTATGTGATCCTCAAAAAGATCTCAAGGTCTAAACATATGTTAGGCATTTCCTTAGTCTCACATATTCCCTCCGCCGAAATAATATGATTAATTGTTGTAATTGAATAATTAAGTATTTATGTTTCTGATAAATGTTATTGTTAAAGTTGAAATAATGTAATACATTTAGTAACATATTAATTAATATTCCTTCCTTTACAGGACTCACGCAAAAATAAATAATTGGAGGGTTTTATATAGCGGCAAAACAAAGCAATGTACAATAATAATAACTCCACTATACGAGATTTGCGGCCATGTTAAGAGGTATGACAGATTAATGATAATTAATCAAAAAGCATAACTTTAAGTTTCTTTCTTTTTTTAAATGTGTACCACACCTTCTACAACCTAGTTCAAGCTCATCTCTCTTTTTGGATTTTGGCTTGAGTTAGGGGAGCATTCCCTCTCTCCGACATGATGTTGCAGTGTGTGGCTTCGTCCCTCAAGTTCCGATTGTCTAGATAAATTCATGTTTTCTGACTTGAGGTCCACATGTAACGAATTTTATTGGGGTAGATGCTTACGTAACTGTAATGAAATTGCAATGTATTGATGATGTCAGCATAAATACGTGTGGCTAAAATGTATAATTTTGTGGTCATCCAGGTAACGGTATGCACTATTTCTGAACGCCCTTCAATTTGCACAATGATAATTTTTTTAATCACACTACATTTGTAAACATTAAGGCACAATAACTCACATTAAAGAACAATAACTCACATTAAAGCACAATAACTCACATTAAAGAACAATAACTCACATTAAAGAAAAATAACTCACATTAAAGCACAATAACTCAAATTAAAGAACAATAACTCACATTAAAGCACAATAACTCACATTTAGGCAAAACTATTAAAGCCTAAAATACTAAAGCAAAATAACATTAAGGCACAATTGGTAGGTTTTAAAATTCTACAACTTGCGGTGCTTATAAGATTACACCAAAGGTAACTCTACTTATTAATGCAATTCCAATTTTAATCTAGTGAAATTCGATGAACCATGAGACGCTTAAGTTGTATTGAATCTTATGAAATATTTGACGGTGATCAATAACCCAAACGTCCATTCCAGTCCTGCAGGGACTTTGGGAAAGATATTACTCGACAAACCTCAGTTGCTGATTAAAATGCTTGAGAAAATTGAGAAAACTGAAGTATTGGTTTTAATTAAAATGAATGCATTTATTCTTACTAGATATATATTGTTAATAAACTGTGGCAATGATTTGTAAAATGTGAGGTTTAAATATTGACGGTATATTTTTAATATCTATGTAACTTACTAGATATATATTGTTTAATAAACTGTGGCAATGATTTGTAAAATGTGAGGTTTAAATATTGACGGTATATTTTTAATATCTATGTAACTTACTAGATATATATTGTTTAATAAACTGTGGCAATGATTTGTAAAATGTGAGGTTTAAATATTGACGGTATATTATTAATATCTAAGTAACTTTTCATATTATCAATAAGTTCTAAACCTGAATATTATGTTTTAAATGAAAATGATTTTGAAATAAAATTGACGTACAATTAAGGGGAATCGGTACCCTTTGAACAATTTTTTTTTGTTAAGCATTTTGCAATACTTTTTTTGCATATTATTAAATGATTTTATTAAAGAAAATTATTTCATCAAAATAAAAGGCAATTCTACTGATACAATTTGAAAATTTTAATTTTTGTTAAAAATTTGAATAATTTTTATAACCTATATTTTCCTACAATTTCTAACTTTTTGCAAGAATTTTTTATAATGTTCTTTGAAGTGTCCTCTATAACTTTAAGGATCGGATTTCTAAAAAGTTAATTAGTTTGGGAGAAAAAAATAAAATGTTGATACGTATGTAAAAATTCAACAAAAGATTGAGTTTTTTGTACATATATATTAAAAAAAAAAAAAACTTTTGGTTTTATTACAAATTCGATCCTTAGTTTCATAAAATGCACTGTAATGAACATCCAGTCAATTGAGAAATATATATTTAAGTTTTAGCATTTTGAACATATTGATATACTAAAAAAACACGAACTGAGAAAAAGCACTTTAAATATATTAACTTTGAAAAAAATATTCCAAATCCACTTTAAATTACTTTAAATGTTATTTTAAATTATTTATTGTACACTTACCTTTAAAACTGTAGCTGTTTCATTGAACTTAACTTCATTTATTTTATATAAGTGACCATTAGCCGAAACCTTAGTTGTCACACTTTGAAAAGAAAATCGAGAAAAAATATAAATAAAAATTGATTTTACCAAATTCATTATTCTTTTTACACCATGAAATACATTTGATTCATTTCATTAGGAAATAGCTTAACTATAAATATGATGATGTCTATATTATAAAATAACTACAATATTTGCAAATATATTCATATCATAAAAACACACAATATTTCGTAAATCTTTGCATATCATTTTTTCATAACCACCATTATTTCTTAACTTTCTTTTAAAAATACCCTGCACTGTATGTTACACCTTCCTTCTTTTTAACTAATATGTCTCTTTTTAAAATTGCTTTTTTAACCAATTTACGTGCAAGTTGATATTTTGCGCTTCGTCCTCTTTGTTGAAACATTTTTACTTTCCTTATATACATAATGTATAAGGAAAGTATTGTGACGGGTCGAAAATTCGAATTCGAGTTTTCGGCGGGAGAGCACGTTTCGAGCATCCCTGATCACGAATCAAACATTTTTTAAGTGATGTCTGTGTGTGTGTGTGGGTGTGTGTGTGTGTCAGTGAGCCTGTGGAGACGATAACTGATGAACGAATGGACCGATTCAAACCAAATTTGGTACAAAAATCACAATTCGTATACACTGGAAGCCTATTGTTTTCATACGCAATCGAATGTTCGGAACACCCCTAAATTTTCGAATGAAATTTTGAAAAAATCATCAAAAAATCAAAATCACAAATAAAGTTACGCAAATAGACATTTCTTATGTAATTTTTCATTAGAAAACGGTTAACATAAATTTTAGAACGTTAACATGAACCGTTCTCGAGATATTGCACATTTTTCAATAAAATTATCAAAATGTCATATAAAATAAAAGAAAAATATTTCCTGTTGCGAAACATGTTCATTTTTCACATGTAATACCATGCGATAGATTGGGTGACATCATTCTCGTGGATCTTGCTCGTTGCATTCACGAGAAAATATTCTTTGGGAAATACTTTTGTATTTGAACGTCAATAGTCTTTTAGCTGCTGTAAGAATAACTTATTTCTTCGTCCATAACGCTTGGCGATATTTTGGCGACGAATTTGGCGGAATGTCGCCAACTTGGCGACTTTTTGAAATGTTGCCAAATTAACGAAAATCTCGCCAAATGGATAAAAATGACGCTAAATCAATGAAAATGACGACCAATTGTCGAAAATTCAATATCTTGGAAAGAATATTAGTATCTACTATAAGAAAAACCTATTTTTTTACTGTAAAAGTAGTAAATTCATTACATTATATAAGGAAAGTCATGTGGTGCCCACATCAGATTTTTTTTTTTAGAATCGAGCCCAACTTCGAGATTCATGGAGCACATTCCTGAAGGTACATCTAAGGCATTTTGTGCCTCTTTTATGCAGTGCAGTGTACCTTTATTGTATTCACACACAGCTTCCATTACACAGAGTTTTACACGTTTTTTATGTACAAATGTTTCTTTAGGACATTTTGCCCAAATCACACTGTGCAAGCTTTCGCTTGCACAGAGTACCACAGTGTATGCACCTTTCCAAAAGTTCGTTTGAACAAGTATTTGATAAATTGGGAGAATATGAGGTAAAATAGCCTCTTTTACAGGTGTTCCCACAAATAATTTATAAGAACCAGGCTTTTCCCCTTTTGCTATTGCTGACTGGTAAATACACCATGAGTCTTTCCCCGTTGGACACTTAGAATGTTGGGACTTTTTATCCGTTGAAATGCTATGATACAGTGTAGCATAAATTGCATTTTTCATAGCTAACAAACTAACCGCATATAAATAAGTTGAAGGTTTATGTAAGGACAGCACAATTGAAACTGTGTCTTGAAAAATACATATTCTTGCTATTTTTGCACAAAAAATAAATGCAAATAATGAACGAAAGAATGATTGAATCGGTATTTCAATAATTTTTTTCATGAAACTGAGTCTTGAAAAATACCTTTTCTTGCTATTTATGCACAAAAAATAAATGCAAATAATGAACGAAAGCAGATAGGAAAAATAAACAACGTTAATTTATCAGTTAAAATTACGATTCAGCACTTTCACCTTCTTCCTCGTAGAAATATTTTGTAAAACAGGGAGTATTCAGTTGCAGATGCGATATAAACAGAGCTTAAACAGAGAAGTAGACGTGTTATTTAAAGGGACACAGTTGCAGTCAAAAGCCTTTTTAATATATTTATAGTTCTCGGATCTTGACGAAACTTTGTCAGGATATACTAGGGATGTCAAGGTATATTTTAAGCAAAAAATTTGAAAATCGGTATTTCAATCATTTTTCGCCAAAGAAGGGTACTGAGTCCCCTTAACATATTTATGTGTAGATGTAAATATCTTCTAGTACTTACCACTTTCATTTCTATCGGTCTTTTCATATTAAAAAAAGTAGCTGTCTCCGCTATTTGACAAAGTTTTCACTCCTCGAAAGTCTCTGCTTTGTAACACAAAAAAATTTAGCATACAAAATTATAAAATTTGATGCAGTTGTAGAAAAATGTCTAGGAAGCACACTGAGATAAATAGTTCTCCAATATATATTGTAGTTTGTGAAATGTTAAATGTAAAAGTCAAGGGCAAAATACTTGAGCTGCGATGTCGCGTTCTGGATTAACTAACACCAGCAAGATCACAAGAGCAGCAAGAACACATACATTCCCTCAGGACTTTTCCTTAGCATATAAACGAAATTTTCAAAAACGTAATTGCTTTCTAGAAAAACATATACAATATCGGTTCTTACATATTTTTACGTAATTTAAAATACTGCCAAATTTCTTATCATCGCCAAGTTGCCAACATGCTAAATTTGTTCTGTTTATCCATATACATCTCCAGAATGAATCTTTTCTCTGGGAAAACTTATTTTGATGGTATACATATTATTTTGAGAAAGCATACTTAAATTTTTCATGTTGCAATTGTTTAATTTGGTGACCCTCTGATGTGGGGGTCCGGAATACCCCTCCGTTAGTCAGGTATTACGAACAAACGGTTCATGTTCAAATTGTCATGGATCAACTGTTGAACAATTGAACCTTATTTGGCGATTTATCGCTTTCCCCAGGCTAAAGGAATAGTACCTAGAGAGATAATTGTATTTAGCAAATAATAATCATTAAGAAATCAATATTGCCCTTAAAATGCGCTCGTAAAAAAGAAAAGAGTTAACAAAACAATACAAAAATGAGAACCACGATGCTGACAGGACTTCTTATTAATTCGTAATATATGGAATACATTTATCAAACTTACCAAGATGTTGGTGATTATACATAATAATTTGCGAATATGCATAATCACCGGATTTATCGGTTTAGCATAAAAAATACATCACCATTACATGAAGCATCCTTACTAAATGTTCTGTTTCATCTATTTTACAGTTATATTCTTTTAAGCAGCCGAAAGTTATATCATTTACACCATTTTTTACGCATTTTCTCTGCATAATTGCAACAATTATTCGACACATTTAAATACTAATGAATCTGAGGTATTAAAAGTATACCACCAAGGTAAAATTTTTAAAGCCGAAAATGATTATTTAACAGTTATCATCTTAAGGTTATACAGAAGACAATTCTATTTATTAATGAAAATCCAGTTAAAATCTAGAGAAATTCGATGAACCTTGAAACTCTCAAATCGCACTCTATTTGACTAAATGTTTCACGTCAACCAGTAAACTTGCAGTCCATTTTGCTCTTGGAGTACTTTAGGAAAGGTATTGTTTGAGAACCAATCCTCTGTGGAGGATTAACAGTCGAGGGAAGATTGAGATAAATGATTTTTGATTTAATTGGAATTATTAAATGCATTTTCACTAGATTCATTGATAAACTGTATAATTCTATATAAAAGAAGAATATCAATTACTGAAAATATGTTTTTGATGCCAGTTTTATTTTCATAGCATTAGAAGATGATAAATCTGTGAATTTATGCTGTGGATTGAAGAAATAATTCGATTAGGCAACGAATTTCAATAAATTAAGTAAACATTTAGAGAATATATCGTGACATAATGTACAAAAGTAAACCATGCATATGTCCCACAGTATTTATGCGATCAATTTCAACAGTTTACTCTGTCTGAAAAGAAAATAAATTTGAAATACACAGCCAAGTGAAATAAGAATAAGTTAAGTTTCAGAAGAGTTAATGACGAACAATTTGCATCGACAAAGGTGACATATAGCTAGCAATCTGTGTCTGATCCCGTTTAACAACGAATTCGGTTTATAAAATATAAAATAAATCACGTTAAAATAATTAAAAAATTAAATAAATCACGTTTAATGTACACATTTTATCTAAATGTAAAAGAAAATGGTTTAATTTTTGTGAAGATATCATCGAGCAATGTGCATACGGTGATAGGTTCGAAACTTGTGCAATCATTTTTTGACCAAGTTTAGTAACTAACATGACCCGAAAACATTAATTAGGACAACATATCCGAATTAAAAAAAATGATTGAATTTTACAGGAGTGATCTTTGTAAAAGAATATCATTTTAAGGGTGGCGGCGTTTAGCCGACCACGTTTAACAACGAACTCAGCATGTGAAACATCCATGTCAAACTTTAAGAATATTTGGTTATGTTTTATGGAAATTATCGTCTAACAGTACATACTAATAATAGAGACATAACTCAGCAAGCGCAAAATCATGCATAAAGCATTGATTATGAAACACATTCAAACAGCAATTCAATTTTATTTAAACATCGCTAAAATGCAATACAATCAGTTGTGATATTTTTAAAATTATCACAATAATACAATGATTACAATATTACTACAATAGTTGAAAACTCCATCAAAACCAAATGAACTTTATCATGAAAACAAACATAACTTGTGTCTCTTTTTAAAAGTAGTGAATATTTCATTTATAAACTTTTTTCCATTCCTTTTATTCAGCGGCGATATTTTCAAAATTATCACAATACTACAATAATTTATTTTATTTAAAAATTTAAAACCATGGAGGTGAAAGCACTCCCTAACTTCATGCTTAAAATTTTATTATTATTATTAAAAAAAAAGCAATAATATAGAATCATCTGCTTCTCTATGTAAAATCAATGGATATTTAATTTATATCATCTATATTTCAGACTTCAGAGCTAAATAATTTTACGTTAAAGAAATTCATCAATTCTTATACAACTCATCTTACAGCTTTATTTATTTACATTATGCATATGTTAAAATTAGGCTTCGTTGTAGAAGTAATCAAAGTTTGATGATCATTTAAACTCAAAATATTGCAATTACGTTGGCGCAGTATATATATGCACAGAAAATTTTCAAATATAAAGCGGTTTTAGGACGAATATAACACTCAATATAAAATAAAAAGAACTTTGAAAATCACGATTCTGACACACGATGGATGACATATTTTATTTTGAAGTGGGATCACTTCATATAAAATGGGTGAAATTGCTATATAAATTTTTATTTAAAAAACTACCTAACATATTCTGCTGAAATTTTTTTATATATTTTATAGGAAAATTTGAATATTTCCTAATATTTTCAAAGAAATTTGTGAATATCAAAATCTCTTTAAAAATGTTTAAAAAATTTGATCCCATAGGGTTTAATATATTTCATTTTTAAAACCCGGGTTGAATCCAAAACAAATTCGGTGATATTATTCATTTACATTCCCATCTGTCTCACAGACCGTCTCAGCAACATAATAAATTTTCATTCTGATAAAGTCATTTGTACGGTGGTTATCGCGCGAATGGGCAGATAGACAGGCAGACAGGCAAACAGACAGATAGGATGATCAAAGTCATAAACACTTTTCAACTATGTTGCAAAGTGTTAAAAATGTGTTTTATTCGATACTAGCCGCCTTTGGCGACCAGCCTGTTCGCAACCCTTGAAAATGCTGATCGTGGCAAATTCCAACCGTGGCAAACTCGTTGGCGCGACCTACCAGAAAGGTGTAAGGAAACTGGTTGGACGGCCAGGATGTGCCACCCAATTTAGACCGGAACCCAGTGGGGGCGGCATCCACAGGGAACGTACCCTCCGTCCCCTACCACCAACCTCTCGGAAAAACATACGGACCCATATGTTTAACGTGATCGTACTCCGTGTCAGTGGCGGAAATCGAACCCGGACCTACCGCGTGCAATTCCCGCGCGCTAACCACTGGGCTACTTCGCCCTCCGCGACAATCTCCATAACTTTCTTTTTATTCACCCAATTTAGACCGTACCCTCCTTTTCCTACCATCAACCTCTCGGAAGGACTCACGAACCCACATGTTTAACGTGATCGTACTTTGCGTGAACGTGGCGTAAGTTTTGGCAGTGGCGGGAATCGAACCCGGGCCTACTGAGTGCAATTCCCGCGCGCTAACCACTGGACTGCCGCGCCCTCCGCGACAATCTCCATAACTTTCTATATATTCACCCAATTTGTACGGGAACCCAGTGGGGGAGGCATCCACAGGAGCCGTATCCTCTTTCCCCTACCACCAACCTCTCGGAAGGACTTACGGACCCACATATTTAACGTGATCGTATTCCACATAAACACGGCGGCAGTTTTGGCAGTGGAGGGAATCGAACCCGGGCCTACCGCTAACTTCCCGCGCGCTAATTTGCAATTTAAAATGACCATATGCTTAATTCCATCATCCTCATTCCATTGTTTCATTGTTCCATCATTTAAAATATCCAAAAGTTAAAATATACATTTAAAAAATCCATATCGTTCCATCATTTAAAATATAAATATAATAATTTATATGGAGTAAAGGAGCTCTATTCAGAACCGTGACGTCACCTCCACCTTGACGTCCCCACCCACCACCTTCCCTCCTTCTGCGGGGGAGAAACGCCGGTTAAGAAGCGGCACGCCGAGCGGAAAGCCGAGAAATTGAAATTCGGAAACTTTTAAAATCCCGATCCTGTGGGCAATACGGAATATTTCCTGACCAGATTGGTCTTGTAAGAATGCCAGATGTTTGACCTTTCTAAAAATGTAAATTATTAGTCGAAATTATGAGTACTTTTTACTATGCGAGAATTTAAAAACCAAAAATACTTTTCTTGAGCAAAAAGTGACTTTTGTTTTAAAATCTTTAAAAAATATTAGAAATCGAAATTCAGATTTGAAATTGATATATTTTTACTCGCAATTGTCAGCTCTTTCCGATGGTGTGATTTGTTTTTTCCTACGATGTTCGGATCGTGGGAAAAAAAGGGCAAAAATGGCAAAAAACGGTCGAAATCGCATAAAACATTAAATAACAAAAAAAATAATTATAATTTTAAAAATCGGTTTTCACGTGTCCCCTTCCCTCCCCCCCCGGGTCTCCGATTGCCAAATTTCGTAGCTCTCCGACGCGCGGTCGCGAAACGTATAGTGTATAAGACACACAGACACACAGACACACAGACATTGCCTTTTATTATTTACTAGCCGCCTTTGGCGACCAGCCTGTTCGCAACCCTTGAAAATGCTGATCGTGGCAAATTCCAACCGTGGCAAACTCGTTTGCGCGACCTACCAGAAAGGTGTAAGGTAACTGGTTGGACGACCAGGATGTGCCACCCAATTTAGACCGGAACCCAGTGGGGGCGGCATCCACAGGGAACGTACCCTCCTTCCCCTACCACCAACCTCTCGAAAAAACATACGGACCCATATGTTTAACGTGATCGTACTCCGTGTCAGTGGCGGAAATCGAACCCGGACCTACCGCGTGCAATTCCCGCGCGCTAACCACTGGGCTACTTCGCCCTCCTCGACAATCTCCATAACTTTCTTTTTATTCACCCAATTTAGACCGTACCCTCCTTCCCCTACCACCAACTTCTCGGAAGGACTCACGAACCCACATGTTTAACGTGATCGTACTTTGCGTGAACGTGGCGTAAGTTTTGGCAGTGGCGGGAATCGAACCCGGGCCTACTGAGTGCAATTCCCGCGCGCTAACCACTGGGCTGCCGTGCCCTCCGCGACAATCTCCATAACTTTCTATATATTCACTCAATTTAGACGGGAACCCTGTGGGGGAGGCATCCACAGGGGCCGTATCCTCCTTCCCCTACCACCAACCTCTCGGAAGGACTTACGGACCCACATATTTAACGTGATCGTATTCCACATAAACACGGCGGCAGTTTTGGCAGTGGAGGGAATCGAACCCGGGCCTACCGCTAACTTCCCGCGCGCTGATTTGCAATTTAAAATGACCATATGCTTAATTCCATCATCCTCATTCTGTTGTTTCATTGTTCCATCATTTAAAATATCCAAAAGTTAAAATATACATTTAAAAAATCCATATCGTTCCATCATTTAAAATATAAATATAATAATTTATATGGAGTAAAGGAGCTCTATTCAGAACCGTGACGTCACCTCCACCTTGACGTCCCCACCCACCACCTTCCCTCCTTCTGCGGGGGAGAAACGCCGGTTAAGAAGCGGCACGCCGAGCGGAACGCCGAGAAATTGAAATTCGGAAACTTTTAAAATCCCGATCCTGTGGGCAATACGGAATATTTCCTGACCAGATTGGTCTTGTAAGAATGCCAGATGTTTGACCTTTCTAAAAATGTAAATTATTAGTCGAAATTATGAGTACTTTTTACTATGCGAGAATTTAAAAAATAAAAATACTTTTCTTGAGCAAAAAGTGATTTTGTTTTAAAATCTTTAAAAAATATTTGAAATCAAAATTCAGATTTGAAATTGATATATTTTTACTCGCAATTGTCAGCTCTTTCCGATGGTGTGATTTGTTTTTTCCTACGATGTCCGGATCGTGGGAAAAAAAAAGGCAAAAATGGCAAAAAACGGTCGAAATCGCATAAAACATTAAATAACAAAAAAAATAATTAAAATTTTAAAAATCGGTTTTCACGTGTCCCCTTCCCTCCCCCCCGGGTTTCCGATTGCCAAATTTCGTAGCTCTCCGACGCGCGGTCGCGGAACGTATAGTGTATAAGACACACAGACACACAGACACACGGACACACAGACATTGCCTTTTATTATTTAAGATAATGCGAAATATCCATTACTATAATTTCAGATTTTGAATAGAGCGATAAAATTACACACGATTTTTAAAAGTTTTTTAAAATCTCTTATGTAGGCAACAGAATTTAATTTCATTGTGTGACTTTTACTACATAATAAAAGTATATTACATCTTTCAAGATGAAATAATACTGAACGACACTCCGGGAGAATGTATTAAATTTATAAAGTGCACTGATTTTTGGCGCTTGATTTTGGCTGAATGACAAAACGCAAAATTACAATTGCAAAATATTGAAGTACCAAATTAACTTATATTTCACGCAAATATAACTTTGTATTTCAGGCAAATATAAATTGAATTTCACACAAATATAACTTTATATTTCACGCAAATATAACTCTATAACTTTATATTATATAACTTTATTTTCACGCAAATATAGCTTTACAATTGGAAATATTGCTAACATCTAATCAATAAAATTATTAAAATATGCTAATTATTATGTTTTACAATTTGGCATCATTTCAGGAATTTGCTAATTTGGTTATATTTTTGTCACTTTGACGCGACTACAAAAACGTTTCGTCAGATTAGTCGCCGATATCGCCAAGTGTTACATATTTGATGATTCTTATTACTGTATATTTTTATGTACATTTTGCATAAAATTATTTGGAAACTTGCAATACCTCGAGAACGGCTCAAACTAGCGTACTGAAGTTTGTGTCACTCGTTTCAGAATAAAATATTACGTATATAATAAGTATTTATTTAATAATATTATTGTGAGACCAGAAATAGATCTCACAGACCAGAAATAGATCATTGTATTAACGTTAAAAAGTGCAGTGATTTTGGCGTTTTTCTGAATGACAAAATGCAAAATTACAAATGCAAAATTTTAAAGTGCCAAATTAACTTATATTTCACGCAAATATAACTTTGTATTTCACGCAAATATAACTTTGTATTTCACGCAAATATAACTTTATATTAAATAACTTTATTTTCACGCAAATATAGCTTTACAATTGGAAATATTGCTAACATCTAATCAATAAAATTATTAAAATATGCTAATTATTATGTTTTACAATTTGGCATCATTTTCGCAATTTGCTAATTTGGTTATATTTTTGTCACTTTGACGCGACCAAAAACGTTTCGTCAGATTAGTCGCCGATATCGCCAAGTGTTACATATTTGATGATTCTTATTACTGTATATTTTTATGTACATTTTACATAAAATTATTTGGAAACTTGCAATACCTCGAGAATGGCTCAAACTAGCGTACTGAAGTTTGTGTCACTCGTTTCAGAATAAAATATTACGTATATAATAAGTATTTGTTTAATAATATTACTGTGAGACCAGAAATAGATCTCACATTTGATGAGACAGGTTTATATGCGTAATTTTTTGTGGCCAAGACGACAAACAACAATACTGTAAGTCTGGATGACGACGGGTTTTACAACCCGTGAACCTAGAGGTCACAAAATCATAAATTTAGGAGCGCTGAGACAAAGGGGGGCCTTGCTGGTCCTTACGAGGATGTGAACCACGCCATTGGATAAAGATTACCCGATGGAAAATGATGTTTGTTACGTCAGACTCAAAGCAACAAATGGAAGAAAAGGGGAAGTGACACCCGGAGGGTGGAATATGACCACAACCGGTGACTTGAGAACGACACTGAGAACTGATAATAAGATTTAAGATGTGTCTAAAGAAGGAGTTCAACACTATTATGATGAGCAATAGGTGATAGATGGTGATATAACATTATGATTTAACCGGCATGACTTGTATGATTAGCATGGTGACATTAGATGGTGACATGGAAGTATGATTTGTGTAGATAATAAGAGAAAGCAATAAGTGCGGGTGTGCGCGCCATGAATAGAAGTTATCGTCGGTATCCCGAGTCGGTGAAAGAATACTGCGAGTTATTTCGGTGAGATGATCTGCAACTTACGTGGCGGTGACAAAACCCGGCGGTGACAAAGACCCGTGGCGGTGACAAAGACAGAGTTGGAGGTATGTGTCCATCATTAATCAAAGGTCATAGATACATTTTAAGTAAATTTAATAGTACTGGTCTTCACATAGCCCCTCCGCTGCAATAATTAATGAGAAGAATTGTTGTCAGGCATCTAATTAATAATATGATAACTTCTTCTAATTGAGTAGTTAAAGATTTATGTTTTTTAATAAATGTTATTGTTAATGTTAAATTGGTGTCATCCTTTGGGCAAAATATTAATTAATAATTCCTTTACAGGACTCACACAGAGGTTAAATAATTGGAGGGTTATTGCAAACACAACGCAATGATAAATAATGTTAATCATTAATTTAAGTTCTTGTATTTAAATTAGTGTGCCACAATTATGATTTTAATGATTTAAAAAATGAAAATTTAGGAATTTTCCAATCGTTCAAACATGTTTGAAATCTATAAGTTTCTAGTATTCACGAACCGAAATAATCGTACTAAATTTCGTTTGTGTGTGCAACCTACATTTCGTTCGTGAGATGCAGCATCTACAGATTAACATGCACACTCTCTCTCATTCGCACGCGCGAACAAACACTAAAAAATATCTAGCTCACATACACTTTAGCACACACATCAGCTTAAAAACGTTTGGTTCGACTTCAGGGATCAACGTCGCACCCAATTGACCCACCTACAAAATTTTATGAAATTCGGTTCATTAGATTTTTAGTTAGAGAGTGGATACATATATTGCACAGACAGACAGATAGACAGACGGACACACAGACACACAGACAGACACACACACACAGACACACACACAGACAGACACACAGGCACACAGACAGACACACACACACGCAGACACACACACAGACACACACACAGACAAACACACAGACACACACACAGACACACAGACAGACACACACACAGACGTCATGTTAAAAATAGTTTTTTCGGATTCTAGATGTCTCGAAACATGTAGATCCGCAGAAAACTCGAGTAGCGATTTTCGGCATGATTCCAATACTTTCCCTATACATTAGCATGTATTGCAGGGAAAGTAAAAATCTGTTGTAGGCAGCACATGACTTTCAATGCTGACTTATATTTACGTTCTCTTTATTTTAATTAAATTTAATCCATATTTAATTCAATTTTTGTTCTCATTTGATAACTGGACTTATTTTCAAAGGTGGCGCAGAGAAAATACAAAAAAAAATATCTCTAGAACGGCTAGTCCTAGTGTAATGGGGTTGGTCTTATTATGTTCTTTGTTAAAAATTATGTATTAAACAAGTATTTATTGGATATATTTGAGCATACGTAGTTTTTATTTTAGATTTTGGCTATTTTTGCGGGCCGTTTTGAAAAAGAAGGCAGGTTATTTTTTTTCGAATTATACCAAATCTAATCAGGGTGTCCCACAAGTGACCTATCTACCGAATTTTGTGAAATTCGGTCCATTAGTTTTTCAGTTAAAGTGGATACGAGCTTTTGCGGGCTACTTCGCAAAAAATGTCGGGTTATTTTATCCCGAATCATACCCAAAATTAATCAGCACCAGATTCACCCAAACGTGATCTTCCATCGAAAACTCGTATTCGAATTTTCGACCCCATCACAATAATCCCTCTATATATATCGCTATGTATGTAGGAAAAGTAATATATATTTCAGTTTCTCAGTCATTCTGCAACCTAGGTTCTATAAGTTGCAGATTTTGTTTCCGTTGACAAACTAAGTGATAGATAAAATTACATCTAGAAAATTATAAGAAAAATGCATGATAGACCAGAAAGATCAATTATGCATAAACCATTGATTATGAAATACTTTCCAACTTCAATGCAATTTTATATAAACATCTCTGAAATGCGATACATTCCTCCGTAATATTTTTAAAATTATCACAATACTACATTAATTTGTTGTATTTGAAAACTTAAAACTTCATCGAAAAAAATCAACGTCATTCAAATGACGACATTGAAATATAAATTGCTTGGTTTACACATCTCTAAAATGCGATACATTCCTAGGTAATATTTTTTAAAGTATTATAATACTACAATAGTTTCTTATATTTCAAAACTTCATCGAAAACAAATTAACTTTTTCAAATCACGTCATCGAAATATAAATCGGCTGGCTCTTTAAATAAAAGCAGCATTTCATTCATAAACATTTTCCCATTCATTTCATTTATCAAAATACTATAATAACTAACTTTATTTAAAACTCAAAATCATGGAGATACAAGTCATTTAACTCTATGCTTGAAACTTCATTAAAAATCGTTTGATGCTCTGTAAAATCAATGATTGTTTCATTCATATCAGATATATTGCAGACTCCATGGGCTAAATAATTTTGCGTTAAAGAAATTCAGCAATTCTTGTGCAACTCATTCTACATCTTTTGGTACTTATATCCTCCATAAGTGAAAAGTAGGCTTCGTTGTAGAAATAATCAAAGTTGGATGAACATTTAAACTCAACTGTATTGCAATTGCGTTGTTTCAGGATGAAGATGCACAGAATTTAAGCAAAAATAAAGCGGTTTAAGACGGATACACCACTAAATATGAATTTACAAGAACTTTAAAAATCTCGATTTTGACATAAGATGGATGCCATAAATTATTTTGAAGTGGGTCACGTGATCAAATGATCTCTTCATATAAATGGTGTAATTATTATTTTAATTTTTATTTAAAAAAACTACTGAATATATTTTAAAGAATTTTTTTATATATGTTATGAGATTATTTCAATATTTTCTTAAACTTTCGAAGCAATTTGTGAATTTTAAATCCGCTTAAAAGTGTTTGAAAAATTAGCTCCCGTAGGGTTCAATGTATTTCATTTTTTCAACTCGGGTTCAATTCAAAACTAATTGGGTGATATCACTCATTTATATTCCCATAGGTTTCACAGACCGTCTAAACAACATTCTAAAATTCCATTTTGATAAAGTCATTTTTACGGCAGTTATCGTGCAAACGGACAGGCAGACAGAATGAACAAAGTCATAAACACTTCTCAACTATGTTGTAAAGTGTTAACAAGAAAGATCAATCATGCTTAAGGCATTGATTATGAAACACCTTCCAACTTCAGTGCAATTTTATTTAAACACTAGCAGCATACCCGTTCTTCGTACGGAGTATATATTATAAAGAAACTTGAAATTCATAATCATGCCCAAATTCTTATAGTATACTAAATGACATGTTTAATCAAAATATTCTGTTAAAATATTTAATATAATGCTCCTAAAAAAAGTTTAAGAATCTCTTTTCTTGCTATATAAAATTATCTTCATGGACATATCTGAAGAATAAAACATCTTGGACCCCTTATGTAAGCAAATATAAAAAAAAATATGCAATTGAATCAATATATGCAAAATAAAAGCGTTAAAATTGTATGGGACCCGTACTAATTATATACGCGAATATTAGAAAATATAACCTGTATTAGTAGATTACATGTATAAATTGAAAATACCAATAAACCCGTAATCTTTAAATCTGAAGACAGACATTTATTCCAATATATGTCAAAATGAAAGTGCTAAAATTATATGGGAAGATATACACGTACTACTTATAATGTCCGATTATTAGTAGAAGGTTACCCGTTTTGCAATATGAGTCACAAATGTTTTTTGGTAAAATACAACAGACGACGTAATAAATTGAATATATAATTAATCCCCTTAATCTTCATACCAGAAGACTGTACTTGATTCCAATATATATGCCAATATATGTCAAAATATATGCCAATATACCTGTACTACTTATATTCTCGTAGGTTAGAAGATATACCCGTGCATTCCTAGAAGATTACTCGTACAACGTACAATATGCGTGTGTCAGCAATTTTTGCCGCAATAAAACAATGGCGTAATAACTTAAAAATATCAATAATCCCTGAATCAATAATTCCGGAAAATATCAATAATAATAATGTTTAAACCTGAAGAGTATAATTGATATTATCCAGTCCAAAATGAAATGGCAATGAAATTTATTTTATATACATATCTTCATTATTCAAATCGGAAAGCATTTAATAAAAATCGTCTGCCGCATAAACACATTGGATTTAAATCCGTTGCTAAGCGATATGATATCATTTGCTTCAAATAAATTGGTAGAAAAAATATCGTCTAAATAGTTATATTTCTATGGAACATTTGGTGACAGTTTCGTCAAATTAGCGACATTTTAAAAATCGCCAAATTTATCACCAAGTGGGACTGTAGAACTGACAGTTCCACTTTGCGACAAATTGACGAAATATCATCACAATACTATCCCCTAACAAAAAACAATTAATATCATTTATGTAGCGCAATTTTATCAATTTCAAGATATTTTTATAGATTTGAAAACATTTTTATCAATTTGGTGACATTCTAAAAATTCGCTAAATGTATTTTAAGTAGAATGGTTGGTCTGACAGATAAATGCTAACAAAACATCATTTCAGTACTCTCTTCTAACAAAACAAAACAAAAAATTCATTGATATGTAGAAGACCCAAGCCACACGACCAACCCGAAAGTTTATGGCAGCTGTTTGTGTGTCGTTTATATCAATTTGGCGACATTTCCGTCAATTTGGCAAAGTTTAAGAAAAGTTGTCAAATTAGCGATATCCCTCCAAATTCGTAGCTTTGAATTTGCAGATCTGAATGAAACATTCTTATCCCGTTTCAATATACTAAATGAAAACACTACAATTGTATTAGAAGATATACCCGCTCTACTCTTTTTCTGTTTCAACAATCGGCTATATGAATTTATTGGCTAAACACAATATATGAGTTTAGTTGCTAAATACGATATAAGCTTGAAAACTCTTTGCCAAAATAAATGAAATTGATGTACGCAGTCAGCAATTAATATAATTAAAAGAAAAATAAAACCGTCCATTCATAAGATATACTTTTATATCCATTTATCCATTTATTTATTATTTAAATCGAAAAAAAATAATAAAAACATTAACAAACACATTTAATTTAATTGCGATGCCGAGCAACATGATATATCCTCCTAAAAGGTTAAAATTTATTAACCACTAACAGCACACCCGTTATTCGTACGGAGTGTATAATTTAAAGAAAATTAAAGTTCGCAATCATGTGCAAATTCTGTTAAAATATTAAATTTATTGCTCCTAAAGAGAAGTTTAAGAATATATGTTCTCACTATGCAAAATTATCTTCACGATCAGATCTGAAGAATAAAACATCCTGCCCCCTTTTGTAAGCAAATTTACAGAAGAAAAAATAGGATTTGAAAGAATATATGCAACCCCGTACTAATTATATTGTCGCAGATCAGAAAATATGCCAATGTGTTAGTAGAAGATTACCCGTATTACAATATGCGTCTCAAAAATATTTGCCAAAATAAAAGAGATGACGTAATAAATTGAAAACATCAATAATATCCGTACTCTTTATACCAGAAGGTCGTAATTGATTCCAATATATGCCAATATATATCAAAACATATGTCAATATACCTGTACTACTTATATTCTCGTAGATTAAGAGATATACACGTGTATTTGTAGAAGATTCGTACAACATACAATATATGAGTTTAAACAATTTTTGTCATAATAAAATAATTGCATAATAACTTGAAAATATCAATAATCCTTGAATCAATAATCCCCGAAAATATAAATAATAATAATTTTTAAACCTGAAGACCGTAATTGATATTATCCAGTCAAAAATGCTATAAGAAAAATCAAATCGTTCTTTTCTAAAATATATTTTTATATCCATTTATTTATTATTCAAATCGAAAAAATAATTATTAAAATTGACAGACAGATTTAGTTTAATTGCGTTTCTGAGTAACATGATATAAGATAGAATCTTATAACATGTTAAATATGTCATGTCTTATAACATAAACTGCGAAATTAAATAACGATTTTGATTTCTCTATACTTCTCATTGTTCCGTAAAAGCTTGTTTTAAATAAACCATGAACCATGGAGATAGATTTCCCCTTTAAATCATGTTTCAAACAATTCATGTTTTCAGAAAGTGACTAATTAACGCAAAAAATCTCCCATCAAACTCAGAGATTAAATTTTAATTCACTTTCAAACGATTTTCAAGCTTTTCGTTTGGATAAACCACGGAGTTAGGGAGTAGAACTCCTAGGAAAAAGTTCCGTTTTTCATTAATATCTCGACAACCCCAGGTCTTAGAAATTCGAAACTTGGACAAAATTTATGGGGAGATATTTCAAGGCTATTCACCAAATTTCATTAAATTCGGTTCAGCCGTTTTTCCGTGATGATGAGACAAACGAAAATTTTGTTTTTTACTAATATCTCGAGAACCACTGGTCGTAGAAACTCAAAACACGGATATAATTTTAAGTGGGGCTATTTCTGGGCTACCCACAAAATTTCATCAAATTCGGTTCAGCCGTTCTCCCGTGATGGTGTGACAAACAGACAGACAGACAGACAGACAGACAGACAGACAGATTTTCATTTTTATTTATATAGATGTTTAAAATGCAATACATTCCTCGGTAATATTTTAAAAGTTATCACAAGACTACATTAATTTATTATATTTGAAAATTTAATCCTTCATCGAAAAAAAATGAACTTCATTCAAATGACGGCATTGAAATATAAATTCCCTGGTTTAAACATCTCTAAAATGTGATACATTCCTCAGTAATAATTTTAGAATTATCATAATACTACAATAATTTATTATATTTGAAAACTTTATCGAAAAGAACTGAAATTCATTCGATATTTCAAAAAATTTTCGAAGCAATTTGTGAATTTTAAATCCGCTTAAAAAATGCTTGAAAAATTAGATCCCATAGGGCTCAATGTATTTCATTTTTTCAACCCGTGTTCAATCCAAAATTAATTGGGTGATATTATTCATTTATATTAGGTCCTACAGACCGTCTGAACAACATACTAAAATTTCATTTTGATTAAGTCATTTTTACGGCAGTTATCGTGCTAACGGACAGACAGACAGACAGACAGACAGAATGAACAAAGTCATAAACACTTTTCAACTTTGTTGTAAAGTGTTAATAAAGCGGTTTTAGGACAGATACAGCACTAAATCTGAATTAAAAATAAATTTAAAAATCTCGATTTTGACAAAAGATGGATGCCATATATTATTTTGAAGTGGGTCAGGTGATCTCTTCATATAAATGATGTAATTATTATTTTAATTTTTATTTACATAACTACTGAATATATTTTGCAGAATTTTTTTATATATTTTATGAGATAATTTGAATGTTTTCTTAAACTTTCGAAACAATTTGTGAATTTTAAATCCACTTAAATGTTTGAAAAATTAAGTCCCATAGGGTTCAATGTATTTCATTTTTTCAACCCGGGTTCAATCCAGCACTAATTGGGTGATATCATTCATTTATATTCCCATGAATCTCACAGATCGTCTGAACAACATACTAAAATTTAATTTTGATAAAGTCATTTTAACAGCATTTATCGTGCTAACGGACAGACAGACAGAATGAACAAACTCATAAACACTTCTCAACTATGTCGTAAAGTGTTAATAAAATTGTAGAAAAATCATTTGAAGTAATATATGATGATATATGAGCAATATATGAAGATATTAACATTTAACTGAGGTCTTATTTTGATGTCAAATAGGAAAAATGTTTACATTAGCTGAAATTCTTATGAAAGTGTATACTCGAGTGAATAAAAATTCATAAAATTCGCGTGAAAACCAATATTTCACGCTCAGGAACAATATGTGTAAACCACACAATACACGATAAAATAGTAAATATACCAGTGTAATGACTTTAAACTGGTTTTAGAGAAAATATTTCCTAAAACACATATGTTATTCATCCATAAGATATTGTAATAGCTAATATCTCAGATTCTTACGATCACTTGATAAAATTAGCTATTAGATTGATGTTAAATCAGAAACCACAAATGCATACTAACGTACTTCTTGGTACCACACATAAACTTTGAAGATATAGAACAAGTTGATTTGATTAACTGGAATAATTCCATATTTTCCGAATCTCTCTTAATTGCCTACCTAATCATGGCATTTTGGAAATGATGAAGTATGTGAACGCGAGATACATTTCAAAATTTCCCCATGAATTTAACAAAATCTTGAGCAAGACATCAAGATTATCTCTGAAACTATTTCAAATGTATGTAACTGGCATAAACCGGGCTTTGAATAAACTTGCACATGTGAAATACGAGAGCTGTGAAAGATTTCAAATTAAAATTTAGTTTAACAAGTAAATTATTAAATTAGAAGTATAAAAAATAATTTTAATATTTGAGAATCATAATAACAAGAAAGATCAATCATGCATAAAGCCTTTAATATGAAACACTTCCCAACTTCAATGCAATTTTATTTAAACATCTCTAAAATGCGATACATTCCTCGGTAATATTTTAAAAATAATCACAATACTATATTAATTTATTATATTTGAAAACTTAAAATTTCATCAAAAAAATGAACTTCATTCAAATGACGGCATTGAAATAAAAATTGCCTGGTTTAAACATCTCTAAAATGCGATACATTCCCAGGTAATATTTTTAAAAATATCATAATACTACAATAATTTATCAGATTTCAAAACGCCCTCGAAAACAAATGAAATGTATTCAAATGACGTCATCGAAATATAACACGCCTGGCTCTCTCTATAAAAGCAGCATTTCATTCATAACCATTTTTCCATTTATTTAATTCATCACCATATTAGAATAATTTATTTTATTTAAAAACTTAAGACCATGGTGGTACAAGTAATTAAAATCTATGCCTAAAACATCATCGAAAAAATCGTCCTGATCTCTGTAAAATCAATGAATATTTCATTTGAAACAGACTCCATGAGCTAAATAATTTTGCGTTAAAGGAATGCAGCAATTCTTATACAACTGAGTCTACATATTTTGCTGTTTACATTTTCCATTAATGAAAAATAGACTTCGTTGTAGAAATAATCAAAATTGGATGATCATTTAAATTCAAATATATTGTAATTGCGTTGTCTCAGTATGTAGATGCACAGAATTTTATAAAAAATAAAGCTGTTTTAGGACGGATGCAGCACTAAGCATGAATTGAAAGAACTTTAAAAATCACGATTTTGACCCAAGTTGGATGTCATATTTTATTTTGAAGTGGGTCACGTGATGTCTTCATATAATGGTCACGGATCGCTTCATACAAAAGGTGTAATTATTATTTTAATTTTTATTTGAAAAACTACGGAATATATTTTGCTGTATTTTTTTATATATTTTATGGGATAATTTGAATATTTCATAAAAATATCGACTCAATTTGTGAATTTTAAATCCGCTTAAAAAATGTTTGAAGAATTAGGTCCCACAGGGTTCAATTTATTTCATTTTTTCAACCCGGGTTCATATCAAAACTAATTGCGTGCTATTATTCATTTATATTCCCATAGGTCCCACAGACTGTCTAAACCACATACTAAAATTTCATCTTGATAAAGTCATTTTTACGGCAGTTATCGGTCTAACGGACAGACAGACAGAATGAGCAAAGTCATAAAGACTTTTCAACTTTGTTATAAAGTGTTAAAAAACGAGATTGACATTTTAGACTTTGAGTTCAAACATATACTCCATGGCATATATTTCGTCACGTTCTAACAGCAAGCGCGCAATAAATAATTAGAGTAGTGAGGCTTAATATTACACTAAGTTTTGTACAGTAATGATGACTTTTACACTCTATGTAAGAAGCAGTAGCGTGGCGGGATGTTTTTGATTGAGGAGGACGAGCGATTGTCTTTTTCATTTGGAAAATGTTTTCGTATTATAATTACTGAAATTTATATTAGAAATCGCACAAGTTTTATTTCCTTGGTGAATAAAATAAAATTATTTTACATAAAAATGCTAAGAGTGAATGTAATGCACGATATTTTAAAATATGCTACCGATGTAAGATGAATACGTACAAAATATAACATTTTAAATGTTTTTTTATTTCTAAATTAGTTGAATTTTTTAAACCATTTCATTAAATATGAAGTCATGGTCCTCATAGGGAGAACACTCCCTCAACTCTTAAATATTCAAGATAATAAAGGCTATCATCAAATTAGACGAATGTGCATTTTATTCTTGAGTTTACCCCCTCCCCTCCCCTCGGAAATCTTTCTACTCGCTACGTTCCATGTATGAAACTATGCACTGAAAATTGGTGAGAAATCTGGAACATAAGCGCAGTTGAAAATCCCTATAGTCAACAATGTCCTTAATCAATATTGTATATTGATTATATACAAATACATGAAAAAAAAACTATGAAAACATAAAAATATCTTATAATTACAATCCGCTAGAATCTTTTATAAATGTATTAATCACTTTTTTCTAACTGAGATTTTCGTGTAACATGGGATTTTTGAAGTGAGATCAAATTAATACTATCTAAAACTGCCAAATACGCAAAAGGGTGCTTTGCCATATTGGTACCGATATAAAGAGTATATTTCTATATATATAGTTAGTTCATTATTAGTGTATTTCTTCTTAATATTATTTAAAATAGATAAATGCTAGTTTATTCGCGAAAAATGCCTCAAAATATTCAGTATTTCACATAACAACATACAAATGCATTATAAATTTTACAACATTATTTTCTGTGAATATTAATTAATAGAATCACATTTGATCCAAAATGGAAGATCTATTAGCCTTGCCCGAGAAATGTACTTTTATACAATTATTGATTGTTTACAAACGCCTGAAAATGGGGGAAGCAGTAGCCGCGCCATTCTGAAGGCTAGCTTGTACGTTAGTTAATCGGCTAGGCATGAGTATAACAGATGGGTTTGTTTAATACCGTGCTTCTCCTTATAAACCGCGAAGGCTGGGAGATTTCAGCATCTAAAATATCAGAATATGCGCGTTAATAGAAAAAAAATACTTTGAAAGATGTCACTTTAAGCAAGTAAAATGTAAACATTTTCTAAATACTACATGAATATATTCGACAGTTATTTTAAAAATTATAATAAATAGAAGTAAGTTTAAATAACTCTTTAAGTTAGATTTTAAGCAGGGGAAGCTCAGTTTTTTAGCCTCAATGGACGCTACGCCTATGAAACATATTGAGAAAGTACTGTTTTCACGAAAGATTTTAACTCAGAGATTTTTATATATGTTTTAGGACCTGCAGAAAATATTTTGACTAACTATTGAGTAATCTCCGTCTGTATGTGGTCAAATTTTTATGCACACGATAGCTTCCACAAATATAAATATCTTTTTATGAAAGTTTTTATACGGCTTTTTTAACAAAAAACGGTTTAATAACATACAACTGCCTGATATATCGTTGACCTTCAGAAACAGGATGACCTTACAGTCTCGGCACACTGTGTACAGATGAATACAGAAGAGAGAATATATGATATAAAGTACCTACATATACATTTTGTTGTAATGAGGTTATTAAAGTGAATTAAGACAGTTAAATATTTAATAATAAATACTATATATAATTATTATATTTTAGAATAGATAAATAGTAATTAGTTTACAATCATATATGATTATTTCTTGACATTCGCCCTCATTCGTCACCGTTGCAGCGGAGAGCATAAGTGTCAACGCTGTATTATATGCAGCAGCAGAAACAGGAGGATTTAATAACCAGACACAACACAATGAAGATCCGTATGTCTCCTCATTTACTTAAATATTAATACATTATTTTCTTTTAAATATGTTTTCAACTTTTCAATCTGTTACTTTGAACCACAAAAGTAATTAAATCTAATATTTTTCATAATTTCATACTCTAAGAATAGTTTACTAAGATACCAGAGTTTAGTTGAAATGAAATCCATCTCATACCAATCCAAATTGCCATCATATATAAATATTAAGCATATAAAAGTTAAACATATAAATATTAAGTTGTGTACTGTTGAGATCGTTATATCTCTGTGAATGAAATGTAATAAATTAAACGCACATTTTCTGCAAATGGACCATTTCATAAACTATATAAAGTAACTTTTAGCAACAGAGTATACAAATAATTAATAAGCAAAGAATCTCTAATCCCATTAATAATCAAAAATAATTTCTTCAAATAAAGACATTAATTTCTATTTAGTATTATTTCAACATATCCAACTGTCATTTCTGAAACACATAAGTAATTAAATCTTATATTTTCCATAAAATATCATACTCTAATTAGAGTTTACTAAGATACCAGAGCTATACCAGAGCTTAGTTAAAATTAGGTCTTACATCATACGA
Source organism: Amaurobius ferox (assembly GCA_951213105.1). Lineage (NCBI taxonomy): Eukaryota > Metazoa > Arthropoda > Arachnida > Araneae > Amaurobiidae > Amaurobius > Amaurobius ferox. Next base: position 33,458,630 of record OX578154.1, read on the forward strand.
ACTCTGATTGCCATCATATATAAACATTAAGCATCCGAAATCCTGATATTATGACAGCATTCGATTTGAAATGTTACTACGTCTCATTTCATAGTGGTGGTTGTGTACTGTTGAGATCGTTATGTCTCTGAAATTAGATGTAATAAATGATACCCACATTTTCTGTAAAATGTGCTATTTCATAAACTGTATAGAGTGACTTTAGCAGCAGATTATATGATTGATCAATGAGCAAAGCATCGGTATTTCAATTAATAATAAAAATTAATTTCTTCAAGAAATTATTTTCTAATAAATATTATTTTAACTTATCCATCTGTCATTTCTGCACTAGAATATTTCCATAATTCTACACATATTTTCCATAATATCATACTCTAATTAGAGTTTAATAAAATACCAAAGCTTAACTGAAATTAAACTTACTTCAAACCAATCCTGATTGTCATCATGCATAAACATTGAGCATCTAAAACCTGATATTAAAAAAGCATTCGATATGAAATTGGATGAAGCCTCATTTCATTCAGGAGGTTGTGTACTATTGATATCGTTGCTTTCCTTGAATGGAATGTAACAAATGAGATGCACAATTTCTGTAAAATAGACCATTTCATAAACTCTATAAAGCGGCATTTAGCAACAGAGTATACGGACAATTAATGAGCAAAGCATTTGCATTTCCTTAAATAATCAAAAATATTTTCTTCAAATGAAGAAATTATATTCTTTTAAATATTATTTCAACTTAACCCATCTGTAACTTCTGCACTACTAAAGTAATTAAATCTTATATTATCTATAACTTATATTTTCCAAAATATTATACACTTATTAGTGTTTATAAAAATACCAAAGCGTAGTTGAAATTAGAACTACTTCATACCAATCCTGATTGTCATCGCATATATACATTGAGCATTTAAAATCCTGGTATTATAAAAGTATTTGGTTTGAAATTGCATGAAGCCTCATTTCATTGAGGAGGTTGTGTACTATTGAGATCGTTATTACTCCGTGAATGAGATGAACAAATGAGACGCATAGTTTCTGTAAAATGGACCATACCATAAACTCCATAAAATGGCATTTAGCAACAGAGAATACGAAAAATTAATGTGAAAAGCATCTGTATTTAATTTAATAATCAAAAATAATTTCTTCAAAGGAAGAAATTATTTTCTACTAAATATTATTTCAACTTATCCATCTGTAATTTCTGCACTACAAAAGTAATTAAATCTTATATTTTCCAAAATATTATACACTACTTACAGTTTATGAAGATACCAAAGCGTAGTTGAAATTAAACTTATTTCATACCAATCCTGATTGTCATCATGTATAAACATTAAGCTAAAATCCTGATATTATAAAAGCATTCGGTATGAAATTGCATGAAACCTCATTTCATTGAGGAGGTTCTGTGCTACTGAGATCGTTATTTCCCTGTAAGTGACAAGTAACAAATGAGACGCACAGTTTCTGTAAAATCGACCATTTCATAAACTCAACAAGAAAGATCAATCATGCTTAAAGCATTGATTATGAAACACTTTCCAACTTCAATGCAATTTTATTTAAAAAAGTCCAAAATGCAATACATTCCTCGGTAATATTTTAAAACATATCAGAATACTACATTGATTTATTATATTTGAAAACTTAAACCTTCATTGAAAAAAATGAACTTCATTCAAATGACGGCATTGAAATATAAATTGCCTGGTTTAAATATCTCTAAAATACAATACATTCCACGGTAATATTTTTAAAACTATCATAATACTACGATAATTCATTATATTTGAAAACTTCATCGAAAACAACTGAAATAAATTCAAATGACATCATAGAAAAAATAACACGCCTGGATCTCTCTATAAAAGCAGGATTTCATTCATTTCATTCATCACAATACTATAATAATTCATTTTATTTAAAAATTAAGACCATGGAGCTACAATTCATAAACTCTATGCTTAAAACTTCATCGAAAAAAATCGTCCTTCTGTTCATAAAATCAATTAATATTTCATACATATCAGCCATGCAGACTCCATGGACTGAATTATTTTGTGTTAAAGAAATACAGTAATTCTAATACAACTCAATCTACATATGTTGCTGTTTACATTTTACATAGGTGAAAAATAGGCTTAGTTGTAGAAATAATCAAATTTGAATGAGAATTTAAACTCAAATATATTGTCATTGTGTTGTTTTAGTATGTAGATGCACAGAATTTAAGCAAAAATAAAGTAGTTTTAGGACGGATACAACACTCAATATGAATTAAAAAGAACTTTAAAAAATCACGATTTTGAAACAAGATGGATGCCATATATCATTTTGAAGTGGGTTATGTGATCGTTTCATATCATAGTCACGTGATCGTTTCATATAAGAGGTGTAATTATTATTTTAATTTTTATTTAAAAAACTACTGAATATATATCGCTGAATTTTTTTTTCTATATTTTATGGAACAATTTGACTATTACCTAAAATTTTCGAAGCAATTTGTGAATTTTATATCCGCTTAAAAAATGTTTGAAAAATTAGGTCCCATAGGGCTCAATATATTTCAATTTTTCAACCCGGGTTCAATCCAAAACTAATTGGGTGACATTATTCATTTATATTCCCATAGGTCCTACAGACCGTCTGAACAACATACTAAAATTTCAATTTGATTAAGTCATTTTTACGGCAGTTATCGTGCTAACGGACAGACAGACAGACAGACAGAATGAACAAAGTCATAAACACTTTTCAACTTTGTTGTAAAGTGTTAAAAAAGCAGCATTTAGCAACAGAGTATATCAAAAATTAATGAGCAAAGCATCTGTATTCCATTTAATAATCAAAAATAATTTCTTCAAATGAAGAAATTATTTTCTAATAAATGTTATTTCAACATATCCATCTGTCACTTCTATACCAAAAAAGTAATTATATCTTATATTTTACATACAATATCATACTCTATTTAGATTTTACTAAGATACCAAAGCTTAGTTGAAATGAGGACTTACTTCATACCAATTCTATATGCCATCATATTGTATAAACATTAAGCATCCAAAATCCTGATATAATGAGAGCACCTGGTTTGAAATGTTATTACGCCTCATTTCATTGCGGAAGTTGTGTACTTTTTAGATCGTTATTTCTGTTTGAATGGGATGTGATAAATGAGAAGCACAGTTTCTGGAAAATAGGCCACTTCATCAACTGTATAGAGTGTTATTAGAAGCAGACTTTACTATTTAATAATGAGCAAAGCATCTGTAATTCAGTAATAATTTAAAAAAAATATCTTAAAATGAAGAAATTATTATCTATTAAATATTCAAACTTATCTAAATCTCACTTCTGCACCACAAAAGTAATTAAATCTTATATTTCCCATAATATCATAGTCTAATTAGGCTTTACTTGGATACCACAGCTTATATGAAATTAGGTCTTGCATCATGCCAATCTGGATTGCCATCAGGATTGGTATGATGTAAAACAATACCTGATGGTGAGCCATATATAATCTTAATATATGTATAAGTAAGCCATAATGTATATGTAAGTCATATATACAATCTTCAGCATCCAAAATCCTGATATTATGAGGGCGTTCAGTTTAAAAAGGTGGTATGTCTCGATTCATTGCGGAGGTTCTGTACTGTTGAGATCGTTATTTCTCTGTAAATGAGATGTAATAAATGAGAAACACATTTTCTGTAAAATTCACCATTTCATAAACTATATAGAGTGGCTTTTAGAAGCATATTATACGATTGATAATTGAGCAAAACATATGTGTTTGAATTAATAATCAAAAATAATTTCTTCACATTAAGAAATTATTTTCTATTAAATACCATTTCAACTTATCCTTCTGTCACATCTGCACTACAAAAGTAATTAAATCTTATATTTTCCATAATATTATACACTAATTAGAGTGTATTAAAATACCAAAGTTTAGCTGAAATTAGATCTACTTCATACCAAACCTGATTGTCATCGCATACATACATTAAGCATCTAAAATCCTGATATTATAAAATATTTGGCATGAAATTGCATGAAGCCTCAATTCATTTAGGAGGTTGTGTACTATAGAGATCGTTATTACTCCGTGAATGAGATGTAACAAATGAGATGTATAGTTTCTGTAAAATGGACCACACCATAAACTCTATAAAGTAGCATTTAGCAACAGAGTAAACGAAAAACCATCTGTATTTAATTTAATAATCAAAAGTAATTTCTTCAAAGGAAGAAATTATTTTCTATTAAATATTATTTCAACCTATCCAACTGTCACTTCTGCACTACAAAAGTAATTAAATCTTATATTTTCTTAATATATATTATACACTAATTAGAGTTTATTAAGATACCAAAGAGTAGCTGAAATTAGACTTACTTCATACCGATCCTGATTGCCATCATGTATAAACATTAAGCTAAAATCCCGATATTATAAAAGCATTCGGTATGAAATTGCATGAAGCCTCATTTCATTGAGGAGGTTGTGTACTATCTAGATTGTTATTTTTCCTTGAATGAGATGTAACAAATGAGACGTACAGTTTCTGTAAAATGGACCATTTCATAAACTCTATAAAGCGGCATTTAGCAAGAGAGTATACGGAAAATTAATGAGCAATACATTTGTATTTCATTTAATAATCAAAAATAATTTCTTCAAATGAAGAAATTTTCTATTAAATATTATTTCAGTTTACACATCTGTCACTTCTGCACTACTAAAGTAATTAAATTTTATATTTTCTATGACTTATATTTTCCATAATATCATACACTAAGAGTTTATTAAGATACCAAAGCTTAACTGAAATTAGACCTACTTCATACCAATCCTGATTGTCATCATACATAATCATTAGGCATCTAAAACCTGCTATTATTAAAAGCATTCGTTATGAAATTGTATGAAGTCTGATTTTATTGAAGAGGTTGTGTACTATTGAGATCGTTGTTTTTTCTTAAATGAGATGTAACAAATGAGACGCACAGTTTCTGCAAAAATGGACCATATCATAAACTCTATAAAGCGGCATTTAACAACAGAGTATGCGGACAATTAATGAGCAAAGCATCTGTATTTCATTTAATGATCAAAAATAATTTCTTCAAATGAAGAAAATATATTCTTTTAAATATTATTACAACTTACCCATCTGTCACTTATGCACTACTAAATTAATTAAATCTTTTATTTTCTATAACTTATATTTTCCATGATATCATACTCTCATCAGAGTTTATTAAGATACCAAAGCTTAAATGAAAGTAGACCTACTTCATACCAATCCTGATTGTCATCATGCATAAACATTAAGCATCTAAAATCTGATATTATAGTAAAAGCATTCGGTATGAAATTGCATGAAGCCTCATTTCATTGAGGAGGCTGTGCACTATTGAGATTGTAATTACGCGGATTCATTTTAGATCTACTTTACTTGGATACCACAGCTTATATGAAATTAGGTCTTGCATCATACCAATCCGGATTGCCATCAGGATTGGTATGATGTAAAACCAAACCTGATGGTAAGCCATATATAATCTTAATATATGTATAAGTAAGCCATAATGTATAAGTAAGTCATATATATAATCTTAAGCATCCAAAACCCTCATATTACGAGGGCTTTCAGTTCAAAATGGCGGTATGTCTCGTTTCATTGCGGAGGTTCTGTATTGTTGAGATCGTTATTTCTCTGTAAATGAGATGTAATAAATGCGACACACATTTTCTGAAAAATTCACCATTTCATAAACTATATATAGTGGCTTTTAGAAGCAGATTAAACGATTGATTAATGAGCAAAACATATGTGTTTGAATTAATAATCAAAAATAGTTTCTTCACATTAAGAAATTATTTTCTATTACATGCCATTTCAACTTATCCTTCTGCCACATCTGCATTACAAAAGTAATTAAATCTCATATTTTCCATAATATTATGCACTAATTAGAGTTCATTAAAATACCAAAGTTTAGCTGAAATTAGATCTACTTCATACCAATCCTGATTGTTATCGCATACATACATAAAGCATCTAAAATCCTGATATTATAAAATATTCGGTATGAAATTGCATGAAGCCTCATTTCATTTAGGAGGTTGCGCACTATTGAGATCGTTATTACTCCTTGAATGAGATGTAACAAATGAGACGTATAGTTTCTGTAAAATGGACCATACCATAAACTCCATAAGATGGCATTTAGCAACAGAGAATAAGAAAAATTAATGTGTAAAGCATCTGTATTTAATTTAATAATCAAAAATAATTTTTTCAAAGGAAAAAATTGTTTTCTATTAAATATTATTTCAACCTATTCATCTGTCACTTCTGCACTACAAAAGTAATTAAATCTTATATTTTCTTAATATTATACACTAATTAGAGTTTATTAAGATACCAAAGTGTAGCTGAAATTAGACTTACTTCATACCGATACTGATTGCCATCATGTATAAACATTAAGCTAAAATCCCGATATTATAAAAGCATTCGGTATGAAATTGCATGAAGCCTCATTTCATTGAGAAGGTTGTGTACTATCGAGATCGTTGTTTTTCCTTGAATGAGATGTAACAAATGAGACGCACAGTTTCTGTAAAATGGACCATTTCATAAACTCTATAAAGCGGCATTTAGCAACAGAGTATACGGAAAATTAATGAGCAATACATTTGTATTTCATTTAATAATCAAAAATAATTTCTTCAAATGAAGAAATTATTTTCTATTAAATATTATTTCATTTTACCCATCTGTCACTTCTGCACTACTAAAGTAATTAAATTTTATATTTTCTATAACTTATATTCTCCATAATATCATACACTAAGAATTCATTAAGATACCAAAGCTTAACTGAAATTAGACCTACTTCATACCAATCCTGATTGTCATCATTCATAAACATTAGGCATCAAAAACCTGCTATTATTAAAAGCATTCGTTATGAAATTGTATGAAGCCTCATTTTATTGAGGAAGTTGTGTACTATTGAGATCGTTGTTTTTCCTTGAATGATATGTAACAAATGAGACGCACTGTTTCTGTAAAATGGACCATATCATAAACTCTATAAAGCGGCATTTAGCAGCAGAGTGTACGGAAAATTAATGAGCAATATATTTGTATTTCATTTAATAATCAAAAATAATTTCTTCAAATGAAGAAATTATTTTCTATTAAATATTATTTCATTTTACCCATCTGTCACTTCTGCACTACTAAAGTAATTAAATTTTATATTTTCTATAACTTATATTCTCCATAATATCATACACTAAGAGTTCATTAAGATACCAAAGCTTAACTGAAATTAGACCTACTTCATACCAATCCTGATTGTCATCATTCATAAACATTAGGCATCAAAAACCTGCTATTATTAAAAGCATTCGTTATGAAATTGTATGAAGCCTCATTTTATTGAGGAAGTTGTGTACTATTGAGATCGTTGTTTTTCCTTGAATGATATGTAACAAATGAGACGCACTGTTTCTGTAAAATGGACCATTTCATAAACTCTATAAAGCGGCATTTAGCAGCAGAGTGTACGGAAAATTAATGAGCAATATATTTGTATTTCATTTAATAATCAAAAATAATTTCTTCAAATGAAGAAATTATTTTCTATTAAATATTATTTCATTTTACCCATCTGTCACTTCTGCACTACTAAGGTAATTAAATTTTATATTTTCTATAACTTATATTTTCCATAATATCATACACTAAGAGTTTATTAAGATACCAAAGCTTAACTGAAATTAGACCTACTTCATATCAATCCTGATTGTCATCATTCATAAACATTAGGCATCAAAAACCTGCTATTATTAAAAGCATTCGTTATGAAATTGTATGAAGCCTCATTTTATTGAGGAGGTTGTGTACTATTGAGATCGTTGTTTTTCCTTGAATGAGATGTAACAAATGAGACGCACAGTTTCTGTAAAATGGACCATAGCATAAACTCTATAAAGCGGCATTTAGCAACAGAGTATATCGACAATTAATGAGCAAAGCATTTGTATTTCATTTAATAATTAAAAATAATTTCTTCAAATGAAGTAATTATTTTCTATTAAATATTATTTCAACTTATCCATTTGTCACTTCTATACCAAAAAAGTAATTAAATCTTATATTTTCTATTAAATATTATTTCAATTTATCCATATTTCACTTCATCACCACAAAAGTTATTAAATATTATATTTTCCATAATATCATACTTTAATTATAGTTTACTTGGATACCAGAGCTTAGATGAAATTACGTCTTACGTCATACCAATCCTGATTGCCATCATATATAAATTTAAGCATCCGAAATCCTGATATTATGAAAGCATTCAGTTCGAAATGGCGCTATGTCTCATTTCACTGCGGAGGTTGTGAACTGTTGACATTGTTATTTCTCTGTGTATGAGATATAATAAACGAGACGAACCATTTCTGTAAATTAGACCATTTCATAAACTGCATAAAGTGGCTTATAGCAACAGAGTATAAGAATAAATAGTGAGCAAAGCATCTGTATTTCAATTACTAATCAAATATAATTCCTTCAAATGATGAAATTATGTTACATTAAATATTCTTTCAACTTATGCATTTGTCAATTTTGCACAACAAAAGTAATTAAATCATATATTTTCCATAATATCATATTCTAATGGAAGTTTACTAAGCTACCAGGTAGTTGAAATAAGTGTCCATCCTATACATTACCCGGCACAAAAAAGCAACACCATTAATATTTTGCCGTATAATTATACAAATTGTGAGACAAACGCAGCTTGTCTATATATGCAAATGAACTGAAATGCAAGTAAGTCACGTGATTAAAGCACAGGATAAAGGGAATAGAAATGGCAGATGAGCTAAAAGTTGTTACTATATATCGCCTACAGAAACCAGTTTTCCGAGCTGTTTTTTTTTAATTTCAGAAGACACGGGTTGTTAAAGAGATGCCTGTCAGCGGAAGCCAAAGATTATTTAAGCATTTGGACCTTCGTGCGACCGGATTCATTTTAGATCTACTTAAGTCTGGTTGCTCGTACCGGACTTTCACCGCTGAAACCCCCGTAGATGTGCACTGTGCAAAGGATTTGGAGAAGTTTGATTGAAAAAAAGAATGTGAATAGTCGCAATGGTACAGGTCTATCCAGTCGTACGTCAGCACGCGTTGGTGAATGTCGTACGATGTTGCACGATATGGTGACATTTAAATTACAGATGCCAATCATCAACAATGGCAATACAGATGCTAATGCGTACTGTAAATGCAGCAACGAAAACAAATTGGAAATCACACATAAATACACAGCATTCATCCCCTCCATTACAGCAACGGATGAGCAGAAGTGATATGACACCGCAAGATGAAAAGCAAAAGTGTATCCAGAATGTTCGAGAAGTTTCCACGAGATGCACTGTTCGACAGCGTTCTAGACGCACCTAATGTTTTAGCGGTATTCAAAAAATTCTCCTACAAATGCACAAAGAAAACGCGGATCGGCAAAAAAATGTGATGTGTAACCTAAATATATGCTCAGTGTTTAAGTGGCGTATTAAAATATACGCAGGCATCCAGCAACGTGTATTCTCCAAAGGTAATAAGTATCAAGGTGCAAACAAATATGAGATATTTATAATCTTCATCTCTTAAAATGTTTACGGAAGCCACACACAATGCATAATATCTATCGTATAATTAACAATAAGGTCGTACGAACCCCAATCGTAATAACGAGCTCTTATATTTAAAATAAAAGAACTACTTATATTTTCGGTAGCTAATAATATTATGACAGTCGACGTATTTTCAAGCATGCGGTGGAGGCCCCACAAATGACTACTGTCGCCATTCAGCAGAATTTTCAGGGTGCATTAGATGTTCCAATGTCAGAGAAAACAGTGTCTCGACGATTGGCCCAATATCGTCTTGTACTCAAACCATACTCTATGAAGACTGCCATTGATGAAAAGACACCGACGTGAGATATTGCAGTGGTGTCGGGCCTGAGCCCCTTGTACGACTGAATGGGACATGGTAGTGCTCAGCAACGAGTCTCAGTTCTGTTTGTTGAATGACAGTTACCGTGTGAGGGTCTGTAGGCGACATGGAAACAGATCCATCCCTGATGCGGCTTTTTAACGCCATACTGCTTGATTACGCGGCATCATGGTTTGGGGTACCTTCGGGTACCATAGCAGGTCACCTACGGTTTGTATCAGAAGCACAATGATGGCAAGACGATATGTGGATAAGTGCAGTTTCCGGTTGCACAGCCCTACATTCAATAGTTGCAAACTTGTTCTTTACAGCAAGATAATGCGCGACCGCACACGACAACCATCACAAGTCTTGCAACGTATTCAGGAGCTTACTTGGCTTCCGCTGTCTCAAGATTTCCTACACATCGAGCATGTATGCCGCCGTTTGATTGTTCTGCCCGATATGAAATCGCATTCGGTATGAAACGGTATTCCTCCTCACTTCATTATAGATATTGTGTACTGTGGAGATCGCTATTTCTCTGTGAATGGGATGTGATGAATAAGACGCACAGTTTCTGTAAAATGAACCATTCCTTAGGCTTTATAGATTGGCTTTAACGGCAGAGAATGCGACTGATTAATAAGCAGAACATATGTATTTCATTTAATAATCATATATAACTTCTTAAAATGAAGTAGTTATTTTTTATTAAATATTATTTCAACTAATCCATCTGTCACTTCTGCACCACAGAAGGAATTATATCTTATATTTTCCATAATGTCATACTCTAATTAGAGCTTACTAAGATACCACAGCTCAGTTGAAATTAAAAATAACCCATACCAATCCAGATTGTCATCATATATAAATATTAAGCATCTAAAATCCCGATATTATGAGCGCATTCGATTCGAAATGGTAGTACTACGTCTCACTTTGTTATGGATCTTGTGTTCTCTTGAGATCGTTATTGCTCTGTGAATGAGATGTGTTGGATAATACGCACAGTCTATGTAGACTGGAGAGTTCAACTGAGTAGAGTGGATTTTAGCTGCAGAGTATGTAATTGATTAATGAGCAAAACCTTAGTATAACAATTAATATCGCTAAATATAACTAATTACCGTGTTTAAGGATTTTTGTATTTTCAAACTCCCCAGAATTTCCCCCATAGTGATATAAGGGTGGCATATTTGTACACGTATTTGTATCGATTCTGTTCAGAACCTAACGGAACTGGATTTTCGTTTTAAATCCCTACTCCCAATTGGAAAGGAAAGGAGGGGGAGTTGGAAAATCATCCCAATCCCTCCATAAACTTTTCCGTTGACACAGTAGAATGAATCAGTTTACACATATAGTATGTACTACGATGCAGAACTCAATAAAATAGGAATTTCGATTTGACCTCCAGAGGCGAGAAAAGGAAGAATTCAAAGGGCAGTTACTGAGAACAATTATTGAAAATTGAATTATTGACCATCGGTATTAACCATCGAATAAGCATTAACGTCGTCGGAATTTTGATTTACACCTCTCTACGGGGGGATTAGGAGATAAGGAAACTTCTTTTAAAAAGGCTTTTCAGACCCCAGATGCCATCTGATGTCCTAAAAGGTGATATTTTTGCAGACTAATTGTATCGACAGTTACATGTGCACAAGCTACATATATTTGTATAAACAGATACAGCCAAACTAAGTAATAAATTGTTAGTAACTAGCCACCTTCGGCAACCAGCCTGTTTGCTATCCTTGAAATTTCTGACCGTAGCAAACTCGTTGGCGTCAAGTTTGTTTAAGTTTAAGGACGTTAAAACTAATAATGATTTTGTAAGGTGAAAAATAATGTTCTAAGGGGGGGAGGGTTCCTGAAAATTGATTTGTAAAGTGAATTTATTCTAATGTTTGTGAACTGTGAGATTCGGAGGATTTCTGTACCTGTAACCCTAGGAAAGGGATCCTTTGATGTGTACTTACAGCCGGAATCCTTTTTGTAGAGCATACCTCTATAAAAAAGCTACTATGTTTTTTTATAGAGGTATGCTCCTCTATTTTTGTTGTACATAAATGAAATTGTATCCGTTTGTCCGCATTTTTAGTATTGCATCGCAAATGACATGAAAGTATTTTTGAGACTGATAATGTTGAATGTGAATTTAGTATTTAAGAAATAACGATGCTGCTTAGCGAAAATGTTTTTCTTAAAGATAGTCTTCACCACCACCTGATGCATAAATGCACCGCGACAATCTCCATGACTTTATTTTTATTTATTTTTTTATTTCTTCAGTATTTAAGTTTTTCATTATGGTCCCCACCACCCCCCGGTGTAAACAATACATCGCCACATTCAATCCAACATAACGAGCCAAAAACCTTATAAAAAGCAAACACTAATTCGGTATTTTAATTGTCCCTAAGCCAAAAACCGTATAAAAAGCAATCATTGATGACATTTGCAAATATAATTTAGTACCCATGCTAATATCCTCATCAGGATATTCGCATGGGTATCAAGAGCATGGCCCATCTATATCAAACAGGCACCACCTGTGAGAAACTGCTATCTTTTTCAAGGCCTAATTTTTGCCATTTTTTTCAACATATTTTGAGGTCATACACCCTAGACCTCCAACGGCCCTAGATCTCCGGCTTGGAAACTTTGGAAAACAAAGTAATAAACTTCTCTCAACGCGTTCGGATTTCTGAGAAAATCGCACATTTCAGCCGTCATCAAGAGGACGGAGTTATAATCCCAGGATACGAAGTTTGGTGGCCCTTGACACCAAGAGTATGAGAACATTCCAGAAAGTTCTATCCGCGGTGGTCTCGATATTAAGGCCCGAATATACTGTATATGCAATTCGGCAAGCAAGCGGTGGAGGCCCCACAAATGACGACTGTCGCCATTCTGCAGAATTTTCAGGGTACATTAGATGTTCAAATATAAGAGAAAACAGTGTCTCGACGATTGACCAAAAATCGGCTTGAACTCAAACCATCCTCTATGAAAACTGCCATTGATGAAAAGACACCGAAGTGAGAGATTGCAGTGGTGTCGGGACTGAATGGGACGACTGAATGGGAGATGGTAGTGCTTAGCGACGAGTCTCGGTGCTGTTTGTTGAATGAAAGTTACCGTGTGAGGGTCTGTAGGCGAAATGGAAGCAGATCCAATCCTGATGCGACTGTTTAACGCCATACTGCTTGATAACGCGCCATGATGGTTTGGGGTACCTTCAGGTTCCATAGCAGGTCAGCTACGGTTCGTATCAGAAGGACAATAATAGCAAGACGATATGTGGATGAAGAGCTGTTTCCTGTTGCACAGCTCTACATTCAGTAGTTACAAAATGCTGTTTTACAGCACGATAATGCTCGACCGCACACGACAACCATCACCAGACAAGTCTTGGAATGTATTCAGGTGCTTACTTGGCCTCCGCTGTCTCCAGATATCACACCCATAGAGTATGCATGCCGCCGCTTGACTATTCTGTCCGATATGAAATGGCATTGGGTATGAAATGGTACTACGCATCATTTCATTATTTATATTATGTACTGTTCAGATCGTTATTTCTCTGTGAATGAGATGTTATGAATGAGACGCACGATTTCTGTAAAATGAGCCATTCCTTAAACTTCATGGAGTGGCTCTTATAAGCAAACTATACGACTGATGAATGAGCAAAGCATCTGCATTTCAATTAATAATCAAATATAATTTCTGCAAGTGAAGTAATTATTTTTTCTCAAATATTGTTTCAACTTATACAACTGTCACATCTGCACCAATTATATCTTATATTCTCCATGATGTCATACTCTAATTAGAGTTTACTAAGATACCACAGCTTAGTTGAAATTAAAAATATCGCATACCAATCCAGATTGCCATTATATATAAATATTAAGCATCTAAAATCCCGATATTATGAGAGCATTCGGTTCAAAATGGTACTACGTCTCACTTCATTATGGATGTTGTGTTCTGTTGAGATCGTTATTGTTCTGAGAATGAGATGTGATGTGTTAATTATACGCACAGTCTCTGTAAAATGGATGCTTCAACTGAGTAGAATGGCTTTTAGCTGCATAGTATGCGATTGATTACTGAGCAAAACATCAGTATAACAATTAATATCGATATATATTATCTATATATACTAATTGCCAAGTGTCCGTCTGTCTGTCTGCCTGTCTGTCTGTAATTCTGTCTGTCTGTTACACTTTTTTATGCACTTCCCGAATATATAGAAACTTGCAATTTGGTACACAGCTCGATCGTTCGATAAACCCCCCTGGAAAAATCGAATTTTTCGAAAACGTTCTCTAGAGGGGGTGCTCCACACCAAAACGTTCGAAAAGTGAAATGATAGGAAAGCATGCTTTGCCATAAGATAGAGACTTCAAATTTGGTGTATGGGTAAATAATTCGAAAGAAAGAAAGTGTGCAATTTCAGATTTCCAATATTTTCTACTTAAGGGGGTGCCGCACACCACAATGTTCGATTCACCGTTTAAATGAGAAACGGCTTCTTTAAAATTTGATAGAGGCTTGAAATTTGGTATATAAACAATCATTTCATAAAAACACCCAAGACGATAATAGTTTTTTCAAAAACTTTCGTTTAAGGGGGTGCTCCAGAGAAAAACGTTCGAAAGCTGAATTGATAAGAAAATATATTTCGGGATGAGATAGAGATTTGAAATTAGGTGTACAGGTAGATAGCTTGGAAAGAAGAAAGTGTACAATTTCAGTTTTCCAATATTTTCTACTTTAGGGTGTGTAGCACACAAAATTATTCGATTTTCGGAATGAAGTAGAAACAATCCTTTAAAACGTGATAGAGGCATGATATTTGGTATAAGGGCGAATCATTTAATAAAAAACCCAAGAAGAATAGAGTTTTTAAAAAATGTATATTTAAGAGAGGTGGGTATTCCACAGAAAAACATTCGGAAGGTGAAATGATAGAAAAAGCATGCTTCGCGATGAGATAGAGATTTCAAATTTGGTATACGGGTAGATAGTTAGAAAGGAAGAAAGTGTGCAATTTCAATTTTCCAACATTTGCTATTGTAGGGGGTGCCGCACACTAAAAAGTTCGATTTCACGAACAAATGAAAAACGCATCCTTTATATTGTGATAGAGACTTGAAATTTAGTATATGGGGATATTTGATAAAAAAAACTACGATTAGTACGGTTTTTCAAAAATGATCATTTAAGGGGGTGCAACACAGAAAAACTTTCGAAATATGAAGTGATAGAAAAAATGCTTCACGATAAGATCGGTACATCAAATTTGCTCTACTGGTAGATAGTTTGAAATGAAGAAAGTGTGCAATTTCAGATTTCCAATATTTGCTACTTTAGGGGATGTCGCAAGCTAATAATATGTTCGATTTTCGGAATAAATGAGACACTCTTGCTTTTAAATGTGATAGAGGCTTCATATATTTGATATATGGGCCTATCATCTGATAGAAAACAAAACACGAACATAGTTTTTCAAAAATGTTCATTTATGGGGGTGCTCCAAAGAAAAACGTTCGAAAGGGGAGATGGTAAAATAGTATGCTTCGGGATGAGATAGAGACTTTAATTTGGTGTACTGGTAGATAGCTCGAAAGAAGGATGTGCGGAATTTAAAATTTACAATATATTCCTTTTTAGGGGGTTCCGCATACTGAAATATTCGATTTGCCAAATAAATGTGAAACGCAAATTATTAAAAAAATGTCAATATTCAGTGGTTGCTTATTGCGAGACCGTTGATTTTTAACGGATATTCGGCTAGTATATACTAATTGCCAAGTCTCTGTCTGTCCGTCTGTCTGTCTGTCACGCTTTTTAAGCACTTCCCGAATAGATAGAGACTTGCAATTTGGTACATGACTCGGTCGTTCGATAAAACCCCCTGAAAAAATCGAATTTTCCGAAAACGTTCTCTAGATGGGATGCTCCACACCAAAACGTTCGAAAAGTTAAATAATAGGAAAGCATGCTTTGCGATAAGATAGGGACTTCAAATTTGGTATATGTGTAAACCGTTCGAAAGGAGGAAAGTGTGTAATTTCAGATTTCCAATATTTCCAACTTAAGGGGCTGGCGCACACCAAAATGTTCGATTTTTCGAATAAATGAGAAATGGCTCTTTTAAAACTTGATAGAGGCTTGAAATTTGGTATATGGACTAATCATTTGATGAACATGCCTAAGATGAATGTAGTTTTTCAAAAATTTTCGTTTAAGGGGGTGCTCCAGAGGAAAACGTTCGAAAGGTGAATTGATAAAAAAACATGTTTCGGAATGAGATACAGACTTCAAATTTAGTGTACCGAAAGACAGTTCGAAAGGAAGAACATGTGCAATTTTAGTTTGCCGATATTTTTAACTTTTGGGGGTGCCTCAAAACCAAATGTTCGATTATTCGAATAGATAAAAATCGCGAATTCTTTAAAAATTTACGCTATTCGATGGTTGTTTAATGTGGGGCCGTTGATTTTCAAAGGGTATTCGGCTAGTAATTGACTAATGTGTTTACGGAATTTTGTATTTTCAAACACTCCAGAGTTGCCCCCCACAGTGATCCAGAGAGCTGAATATTTGTACACGTATTTGTATCGACCCCTGTTTAGAACCTAATGGAACTGGGTTTTCGTTTTACTCTCCCACTCCCAATTGGGAAGAAAATAGCAGAGAGGGAGTTGGAAAATCATCCCAATACCTCCATAAACTTTTTCGCTGACATAGTAGAATGAATATGTTTACACATATAGAACGTACTACGATGCAGAACACAATAAAATAGGAATTTCGACTGGACCACCAGGGGCGAGAAAAGGAAGGATTCCATGAGCAGTTATTGAGGACAATCATTGAGAATTGAATTACTGACCATCGGTATTGACCATCGGAAAAAAATTAACGTCGTGGGAATTTTGATTTACATCTCTCTACGGGGGGTTAGGAGCTAAGGAAATTTTTTTGAAAAGGCTTTTCAGAACCCCAGATGCCCTCTGATGTCCTAGAAGGTGATATTTTGCAGTTTTATTGTATCTACAGCTACATGTGCGCATCTAACCGACATGTGCACAAGCTACATATATTTGTATAAACAGATCCAGCCAAACGAAGTAATAAATTATTAATAATTAACATTATGAGTCTCCCCACATGAAAAGCCTTGTAGGTCTCTTATATTGATCCCTATACACATATCAGTATCTTACTTTTTAATTTCCTTAAACTATCGCAACAAGCTGAATATTTTGGATTCGCACCAAATAATAGTAATTATCACAGTATTTAAAATATGCATCGATTTCCATTTCAGGTTTGTGATGTCACTTCCTGTTTTTCTCCGGAAATTTGCATGACTGTACAAAATATGTACGCTGAATGGAATTACACTGCTCAAAAGTTACGTCGAAAATGTTGTTTACACGTCGTTTTCCACTATCTGAAGGATTTTTCATGTATTTAATGCTATATATTGAAAAATACATAAATAATGACGTGATATAAATGAACAATTTTGGGTGTTTAAATGTTGGGAACTGCTGATATCGTCTAACCATATAAGTTTTAAACGTACATCCAATGGTTAAATTTATGTCCCTAACTGTGTAATGAACAACTTATAATTCATCACATTTACTTGTAATTTCATCCGACTACACTGATAACATGCAACAGACGTGGGTTATTGAGAAATCTTCATGCAGAATTAATCAAAATCCCTTCAAATATATGACATTGGAATGCGTATTCTAATCGATTTCTGGTGAAATCTCTATTTAGACATATTTTGAACGCGATTGAATTAACAATGTATCAAATGCTCACTGTTTTTAGGATACAGAATCCATGAATTATGTTGATAATATAGTTTTCTGGATAATGTGTTTATATCGGATAATATATAAGGATAATGCATTTGTATGGATAATGTAATATATGGATGGATAATATTGTTACAATATATCCTCTGGAATCGTGGGAGGATCTGTAATCAGGGTACAAGAATGAGTTTACATTTCTGGATAACGAGTTTATTCACAAGCACAGCGTAAACAGGAACAATATACAGTAAAGCATTCTCCACTACTTTCACAAAATAACTGATACTATTCTCAAAACATTGACAAACGTCACAGTTTGATGCAGCTCGCATCTCATCAATTGCTGATTGAGGACTCCATTTTATAGACTCTCCTTTGAAACTTCTAGAAAACTCTCATATTACGTATAATATTGGTTAAGTAGAATATTGGTTATCATCCACGTAACGGCACCAAAGAATGGGTTGGACCGTTAAAAAAGACAAAACCTCATTCTCGAGCTGTTGCAAAACTACCTCGGCCAAAATACCAGATAATGGGCCACCCATAGAGGCACCAGAAGTTTTCAAGTAAATAGCATCGCGGAAGCCGAAGTAATTCGCTTCCGCAACAATATTCAAAGCAGAAGTGATTGGGTCGATAGTAGGGGTTATAAAATTGTGATTTTGAAGTTTTTGGCAATAATTTTAATAGCAATGTCAACGGGAATACTATCGACGCACTTCTGCTTTGAATATTGTTGCGGAGACAAATTACTTTGGCTTCCGCGATGATATTTACTTGCAAACTTCTGACGTCCCTATGGGTAGCCCATTATCTGGTATTTTGTCCGAGGCGGTTTTGCGGAGCTAGAGAATGAGGTTTTGCCTTTTTTTAACGATCCTACCCATTCTTTGATGCAATTACGTGGATGATGTTTTTATTATTTGGGATAGTGATTTAAATGATCTCTTTCTTTTTTTGTCTAAGGTTAATGATATTTACCCTTCGATTAATTTTACTGTTGCGCATGAAACAAATTGTTTTTTGCCTTTCCTTGATGTTCTATTTACCCGTTCGCTTTTGGTTTTCACACTTCTGTTTTCCGCAAACCCTCTTTTACTAGCTCTTGTATCCCCGCGAATTCTTATCATCCTATTTCCTCTAAAAACGCCTGTTTTAACGCTTATTTTAATCCCGCATGTAATGCTTGTTCTTATTTCTCTGCTTTGACTGATGAAATTAATTTTATTTTTAATCTTGGCCATGAGACTGTTTATTCTTTTGAGTTTATACAAAAGCTTTTCGCCCATGTTCGCCGTAATTTTACTCACATTGATACTAAACTTGTTGCTTTAGAAGATCGTTTAGCTTTTAAATATAGTTTTCCTTACCATCCTAAGATCTTCCGTCCATTTATTCAGTTCTGTCATGAATTTGGTTTTAAGCCTGCTCACTCTAATATTACCAATTTATTTAACTGTATTCATCCTCATAAACTTGGGGATATTAAATGACTTTAAAGGCTATGCTGGGGTGTAAGTGGTTCCCATGGTCTCTCCCGGTGGTAACTATAAATATTATATTGACAGTACCAAACGAAATGTTGGCATCCGTTTAGCAGAACACGCTCGTGATGTCAAACGTGGTATACTTTCTACGGATCTTGCTCAATATGTTGTTAATGATAATTTTCTGCCCGTTTTTGAAAAAAAACTTTCCTTTTAGTGCTTTGTAATAACTTACGTAATATTCTCCTTCATGAATACATTTTTATTTATATCTACCGTGCGTCGATTTGTAATTTTGACCCTGTTCAAAATTTAAGTTATGTTTGCCGACTCATTCTTGATTCTGTGCAATTCAAGTCTCTTCATAGTTATCTTTGACGTCATTCTCATAAAGATCGGGCTTGACTGTCCTTTGGGATTTGCATTTTCCTGTAATAAAATAATATTTTATAATTGTACTGTTTTCGTGATATACTTACATTTTGTATCCTTTTAAAATATATTTTATATTTTTTGTGTATATTTCTTGGATAATCGTCTGTTCATTTACTAATTTCCAATTTATTTATGCAAATTTGCTATGTTACTGATCTATATATGAACGATCCTATTTACTTTATATGTAGCTGCTGATGAAGAGCGTATTAACGCTCGAAAGGGCTCTGGCATTTTTTTACTTTGTACGTCTTATAAGAAGTTTAAATAAAACACCTTCTGTCTAAAGTTGTGTCCTTAATCTTATATCTATATAAATAAAAATGAAAATCTGTCTGTCTGTCTGTCTGTCTGTCTGTCTGTCTGTTTGTCACACCATCACGGGAGAACGGCTGAACCGAATTTGATGAAATTTTGTGGGTAGCCCAGAAATAGCCCCACTTAAAATTATATCTGTGTTTTGAGTTTCTACGACCAGTGGTTCTCGAAATATCAGTAAAAAACGAAATTTTCGTTTGTCTCATCATCACGGAAAAACGGCTGAACCGAATTTAATGAAATTTGGTGAATAGCCTTGAAATATCCCCCCATAAATTTTGTACAAGTTTCGAGTTTCTAAGACCAGGGATTGTCGAGATATTAATGAAAAACGGAACTTTTTCCTAGAAGTTCTACTCCCTAACTCCGTGGTTTCTCCAAACGAAAAGCTTGAAAATCGTTTGAAAGTTAATTAAAATTTAATCTCTGAGTTTGATGGGAGATTTTTTGCGTTAATTAGTCACTTTCTGAAGACATGAATTGTTTGAAACATGATTTAAAGGGGAAATCTATCTCCATGGTTCATGGTTTATTTAAAACAAGCTTTTACGGAACAATGAGAAGTATAGAGAAATCAAAATCATTATTTAATTTCGCAGTTTATGTTATAAGACATGACATATTTAACATGTTATAAGATTCTATCTTATATCATGTTACTCAGAAACGCAATTAAATTAAATCTGTCTGTTAATTTTAATAATTATTTTTTCGATTTGAATAATAAATAAATGGATATAAAAATATATTTTAGAAAAGAACGATTTGATTTTTCTTATAGCATTTTTGACTGGATAATATCAATTACGGTCTTCAGGTTTAAAAATTATTATTATTTATATTTTCGGGGATTATTGATTCAAGGATTATTGATATTTTCAAGTTATTATGCAATTATTTTATTATGACAAAAATTGTTTAAACTCATATATTGTATGTTGTACGAATCTTCTACAAATACACGTGTATATCTTTTAAGCTACGAGAATATAAGTAGTACAGGTATATTGACATATGTTTTGATATATATTGGCATATATTGGAATCAATTACGACCTTCTGGTATAAAGAGTACGGATATTATTGATGTTTTCAATTTATTACGTCATCTCTTTTATTTTGGCAAATAACGGGTAATCTTCTACTAACACATTGGCATATTTTCTGATCTGCGACAATATAATTAGTACGGGGTTGCATATATTCATTCAATTCCTATTTTTTCTTCTGTAAATTTGCTTACAAAAGGGGGCAGGATGTTTTATTCTTCAGATCTGATCGTGAAGATAATTTTGCATAGTGAGAACATATATTCTTAAACTTCTCTTTAGGAGCAATAAATTTAATATTTTAACAGAATTTGCACATGATTGCGAACTTTAAGTTTCTTTAAATTATACACTCCGTACGAATAAGGGGTGTGCTGTTAGTGGTTGATAAATTTTAACATTTTAGGAGGATATATCATGTTGCTCGGCATCGCAATTAAATTAAATGTGTTTGTTAATGTTTTTATTATTTTTTTTCGATTTAAATAATAAATAAATGGATAAATGGATATAAAAGTATATCTTATGAATGGGCGGTTTGATTTTTCTTTTAATTATATTAATTGCTGACTGCGTACATCAATTTCATTTATTTTGGCAAAGAGTTTTCAAGCTTATATCGTATTTAGCTACTAAACTCATATATTGTGTTTAGCCAATAAATTCATATAGCCGATTGTTGAAACAGAAAGAGAGTAGAGCGGGTATATCTTCAAATACAATTGTAGTGTTTTCATTTAGTATATTGAAACGGGATAAGAATGTTTCATTCAGATTTGCAAATTCAAAGCTACGAATTTGGAGGGATATCGCTAATTTGACAACTTTTCTTAAACTTTGCCAAATTGACGGAAATGTCGCCAAATTGATATAAACGACACACAAACAGCTGCCATAAACCTTCGGGTTGGTCGTGTGGCTTGGGTCTTCTACATATCAATGATTTTTTTTTTTGTTTTATTAGAAGAGAGTACTGAAATGATGTTTGGTTAGCATTTATCTGTCAGACTAACCATCCTACTTTGTAATACATTTAGCGAATTTTTAAAATATCACCAAATTGATAAAAATGTTTTCAAATCTATAAAAATATCTTGAAATTGATAAAATTGCGCTACATAAATGATATTAATTGTTTTTTGTTAGGGGATAGTATTGTGATGATATTTCGTCAATTTGTCGCAAAGTGGAACTGTCAGTTCTACAGTCCCACTTGGCGATAAATTTGGCGATTTTTTAAAATGTCGCTAATTTGACGAAACTGTCGCCAAATGTTCCATAGAAATATAACTATTTAGACGATATTTTTTCTACCAATTTATTTGAAGTAAATGATATCATGTCGCTTAGCAACGGATTTAAATCCAATGTGTTTATGCGGCAGACGATTTTTATTAAATCCTTTCCGATTTGTATAATGAAGATATGTACATAAAATAAATTTCATTGCCATTTCATTTTGGACTGGATAATATCAATTATACTCTTCAGGTTTAAACATTATTATTATTGATATTTTCCGGAATTATTGATTCAGGGATTATTGATATTTTTAAATTATTACGCCATTGTTTTATTGCGGCAAAAATTGCTGACACACGCATATTGTACGTTGTGCGAGTAATCTTCTAGGAATGCACGGGTATATCTTCTAACCTAGGAGAATATAAGTAGTACAGGTATATTGGCATATATTTTGACATATATTGGCATATATATTGGAATCAAGTACAGTCTTCTGGTATGAAGATTAAGGGGATTAATTATATATTCAATTTATTGCGTCGTCTGTTGTATTTTACCAAAAAACATTTGAGACTCATATTGCAAAACGGGTAATCTTCTACTAATAATCGGACATTATAAATAGTACGTGTATATCTTCCCATATAATTTTAGCACTTTAATTTTGACATATATTGGAATAAATGACGGATTAGAGACGTTTAATGACGTTTTAAAGATTAATGACGGATTAATGACGTTTTAAAGATTACGGGTTTATTGGTATTTTCAATTTATACATGTAATCTACTAATACAGGTTATATTTTCCAATATTCGCGTATATAATTAGTACGGGTCCCATACAATTTTAACGCTTTTATTTTGCATATATTGATTCAATTCCATATTTTTTTTTTATATTTGCTTACATAAGGGGTCCAAGATATTTTATTCTTCAGATATGTCCATGAAGATAATTTTATATAGCGAGAACAGAGATTCTTAAACTTCTTTTTAGGAGCATTATATTAAATATTTTAACAGAATATTTTGATTAAACATGTCATTTAGTATACTATAAGAATTTGGGCATGATTATGAATTTCAAGTTTCTTTATATTATATACTCCGTACGAAGAACGGGTATGCTGCTAGTATTAAATATAACTGTAAGACCAGGAGGCATCATATGAAGTTTTTGATGTTTACGATGAAACAAAGCACAGACTTTTAGTCACCGTTTTATGACAGGCTTGGCCTGGAAAGTTATTACCCCAATAAATGCACGTAACACAAATTGCATTCTCCTCCTTAAGGGTTTGTTAAAATTGGTGTAATTTTAATTATAGAGATGTGAATAAATGATAATTTATTTTAAAAGTTAAAAATATGGATTTTTATGTGTAGTGTTTTGATTTAATGATTATATTACAGAACTCGTGGAAAGAGGTAATGATGGGTTTTGCGGCCACGATAGCAATGTACAAATGTTACAATTCACGATCACTTTAATTCAGATTAAAGATTTTATCCACAGTATTTATTTTAAAAAAGTAAAAAAATATGGTATTTTCACCAAAATACCATGTAAAACAGTAACATTCTAAATTGGATGTTCATAACAGCACTGGTTCTCGAGATATTGCCTAAAAATGAGTACATTAATATGTTGGGCCGCGAACGGGCTAACACAATAAGGTTCAAAATCAGTCATAATTACTAAAACGTTCTACCAAAGCCAGCGACAAACATATTTTTGTGTTTCTGTCATTAATGAAACTTGATTAGTTAGCGTCTAAAATATTGAAATCACACTGATAAACACTATATCAAGTTAAATATATAGATTGTAATTAATATAAAAATTATATTTTTATTAAGACACTTAAAAATTACTGAACAAAAAGCATCCAACAAATGTCTCTGAAGTACCATATCAACGTCAATATGAAATTTATCAATCCAAAATACATTTAATTTACTTAGAAAGTTATCATAGAGCCTCAAGCAAAAATGTTAATATTTAACTTTCTGATCTGCAAACTTCTTGGTTATGTGTCGAAAGCTCAGAAATCATAAATTACAGATAAGAACCCTCTTAAACCGTGCTAAATCTTTCAAAATGTCTTTTCAAAAATCAATATTGCTTGAATCGCTGAAATGCTGATTTTGGATGTTTGAAAAACCGCAGTTCCCACATTTCTAAAAACGGTTTTCTAAAGGTTTTCGTAACGGTTTTTTTTTCGAAGCAACATAAAAGTTATAAAAATGTTTGATTTCGATATTTTAAATAAATATAACAATATAAATTCACAGTATTTCTTTCTCTATATACCTAGTAAAATGTACAAGGAAAATATTGTGACGGTATCTAAAATTCAGATTCGAGTTTCTTTAAATGCTAGAGCACATTCTAAGCATCCTTAAACACAAATTTAATCATTTTGAAGTGATGTCTGTATGTGTGAATATACAGGGTGCCCAGAAAGTTCCGTTTTTCTCGATTATAGCACCGTTTGTGGGAGCAAAAATCAAAAATAGTAGGTCAAATGTATGCAATTTTTTCTGGAGAATCCAAATCTGCAATAAAAAATGGGGGTTCCCATTGAAAATTTCAAAGTTGCCCTCCCCCCCTTCTGGGGAGAGGGGGTCAATTTTGGTATCATTGGATAGCTTTTCTAAAAAAATTGAATACGTGCTTTTTTATTTTTTGTTCCAAACTGTATTTCTCGAGATATTGCGCCGTTCTGGAATTTTCTGGACACCCTGTATGTATGTTACTGCATGTATGTATGTTAATGTGTGAGACTGAGAGACTGCGAATGCGATTATCTCACAAACTAATGAGACGTTTCGACCCATATCTTTCGACCTACCAGAAAGTTAAAAAGGTATATTCTTGGATGGCCGGGAAGCGCTGCTCAATTTTGACCGGAACCCAGTGGGGAAGGCATCCACAGGGATCGTACCCTCCTTCCTCTACCCTCAACGTCTCAGAAGGACTTACGGACCCACATGTTTAACGTGATCGTACTCCGCGTGAACACGGCGGAAGTTTTGGGAATGACGAGAATCGAACCCGGGCCGACCGAGTGAAATTTCCGCGCGCTAACCACTGGGCTGTCGAGACCCAGTCAAATAACGACTGTAATCTTGGGACGTGGAATAGTGGCAATTGCTTTACTAATTTCGAAATAGTTTAAAGGATAAGAACGTTAAAATTTGAAATTCAGCCAAAATTTTGCCATTTTAAAATCTTGATAGCTTGCGAACCGGAAACTTCGATCGGATAGAGATGTCTGTAGTTGTGGCAGTTCGTAGACAGGTAGTGGTTTTATGATTCAAAGTAAATGGCAAAGATCCGATGAAAACTCAAAACGTACCTTTTTACTTTCCCTGCAATACATAGTGTGGTACACTAAAGCAAACGAAACTTTTGCTGGGATTTTAAATATATTAATTTAGCAAGATTTACATGGCCGTAAAATCATATTAGTGGAACTCATTAAATTCAACATTGGTTGTTTGCCGCTATTAAAATCTACCAATTATTTTCTTTAGCTTGAGTTCTGTAAAGGAATATTAATTAACATAATACTAAATTGATTTCACCATTTTAACTTTAACAATAAATAATTTATTAACAACATAAAATATGTACTTATTATTAATTACAACAATGTGTATATTTATTTGCGAAGGATCGAGTAAAATGTGGGAGATTTGCCGTGTGAGATCAGATCACTATTTGTTATCGAAATAATCTAAGACCTGCTACCATATTTAATAAGCACATACGTGACCACAACGCTTGCTTCCTTGAAGATGCATCGATTTTTGCACATTTTGTTGAAGTCTCCTTGGACTCTGACTGTCGTCGAATTGCATTTTAGGACACCTTTCTCGGACTATCTCCTGACCACCCTGCCGAAGTCGTTCTCCATATTCTTTCTATATATCTAGTCATTCTATATCGTCGTTCTGTATATCCGTTCTTATACCATTCTTAAGTCAAAAGTCTGTAAGTATCATCGAGTTCAAAAGTCTGTCATCAAAAGTCTGTAAGTATATCCGTTCTCTGTAAGTATCATCGATCTATAAATTCGTTCTGTCTTAGATTGTGGCTCTTTTGCCTCAGATCTGACACTTCGCTTTTGCTCCTATTAACCGCCTTCATGACGAAGTCACAAGCATCTCCTCCATTGCTCAGTCTTTTTATCCAATGTCGTTACTTCATATTTTCTTAAGAGTCATTCAACCCCGCTCTGTCTTGACGCCCCTATATTTATGGTTTTATCTGATCTTTGGGTCGGCATGCTGTAACCTTTGACGTCATTGAGATTGAAGGTATTGTCTGATGTTTCAGACACAATAAATAATGTACATAAAACTATTTCACAATAACTGGTGTGAGATCGATTTCTGGTCAGACAATATATTCAGTCTCAATGACGCCAAAGTTTACAGCATGCTGACCCAAAGGTTAGATAAAATCATAAATTTAAGGGCGTCAAGACAAAGGGAGGTCAAATGATTCTTAAGAAAATATGAAGTAACGGCATTGGATAAAAAGGCTAACCAATGCAGAATATGCTTGTGACTTCGCCACGAAGCCGGCCAATAGGAGCAAAAGAGGAGTGTCAGACCTGAGGCAAAAGAGCCACGACCTAAGACAGAACAAATTTATAGATCGACGATACTTACAGACAACAGACTTAAGAATGACATAAGAACGGAAAGACAGAACGACGATACTTAAAGAACAAAAAGAACGATATAAGAACGGAGATGCAGAACGACGATACAGAACGAATAGACATATAGGACGAATATGGAGAACAACTTTGGCAGTGTGGTCCAGAGATAGTGTGCGAAAATTGTCGTAACATGCATTTCGAAGACAACCAGAGTCCAAAGAGAATTCAATAAAATGTGCAAAAATTAATGCATCTACAAGGAAGCAAGATTTGTGGTCAGGTATGTTCTTATTAAATATGGTAGCAGGTCTTAGATTATTTCGATAACAAATAATAATCTGGTCTCACACGGCAAATCTCTCACATTTTGCTCGTTCCTTCGCAAATAAATATGCAAATTGTTGTAATTGAATAATAAGTATTTTATGTTGTTAATAAATTATTTATTGTTAAAGTTAAAATGGTGCAATTAATTTAGTATTATGTTAATTAATATTCCTTTATAGAATTCACGCTAAAGGAAATAACTCGTGGGTTTTAATATGGCAAACAACGCAATGTATAAATTAATAATGATGCTCCACTAAGTATAATTAACGGCCATATCAATTATGTAGAATTTAATAATTTAAAAACCGAACTTTAAGTTTTGTTTGTATTTGTGCATCACACATAGTAATGTATAAGGGAAGTGTTGGAATCGTGTCGAAAATCGCAACTCGAGTTTTCGACGGATTTACATGTTTTGGGACCTCTGGAACACGAAAAAAAGATTTTTAGCGTGACGTCTGTGTGTGTGTGTCTATCTGTAAGTATGTCTGCCTGCGCAGATTTTGTATCCATTCTAACTGAAAAACTAGTCAACCGAATATCATAAAATTTGGTAGGTTAGTCCCTCGTGGACGACCCTGGTGCTGATTAGATTTTGTAACGATTCTGAATAAACTAACCTGGTTTTTGCGAAATGACCCCCCAAACGTGCATGTATCTAGTCTAGTTGCAAAACTAATGAACCAGATTTAGATGGAAATGGTAGATCAGATAAGCCACTTCTAGGTGATTCTTGTGCTGATTAGATGTTGGGTCCAATCTTCATAAAAAGTAATTTGCTCTTTTTGCGAAATGGCCAGCAAAAAATCTTAAAAATCTGAAATTAAGGACTACGTATTCTGAAATGCATTGATTAAATGCTTGTTTTACAAGTAATTTTTGTCGATGAAAAGAATAAGAATGTTACATTGTTATTTCTAACATATGTAACATCGTAGAATCTGAAAAAATCGCTACCTCTGAAGATGGTCCCTGGATGTTTAAGCAATGAGTATACGGTTCTCTGGATAGTCATCTGCAACGGAAATAGGCAATCGCCCCTGACACTTTACCAACGTTGATGCTTGGACTACAGAGGGCATTACGACAGGGGGCACAGTGGGAAAAGGCACATTTTGGGTTTTCTCTGGCCGTACGTGCGATCGATATCTTGAGAAGCTAAGCCACCTGCAACATTCATTTCAGGGACTTTAGCCGAACCTCTGTGTCAACATTTCACCAATAATACGTATGTAACCCTATGTCCACCAATTGAATAACAGGGGCTATGGTGTCAGAGCGAATCACGGACAGGGGCGTAGAAGAGAAGGAGGGAACGGTTTTGTGGATTTCGAGTGAGAGCGATAATTTTGAGATGAGAATGAAAAGTTATCTTTGAGATTCTGAAGTGTGCTGGTCTAAAAAAACTGGAATGGATCTGCCGAGAATCGGATTCCAGCCGGGCCGTTGTGCTATGGACAGCAAAGAAACGAGGTAGGCTTATGGCATGGTACCTGCCTCACCCTTGAATATTCTGCTCTCTCTATCTCTCTCTATCTATCTATCTCTCTCTCGTTCGCGTCTGAATAACAGGGTGGGTATTGTTAAGCTAGGAGGAAGGACTCATACACTGAGTGGCTCCGTTCAAACTACTAATGTTATTTCTTTTTTATTTTTATGAAACCTCTTGAGTAATTTAATATGCGTTTTTGTACAATAGAGTTGATTGGGACTTTTCTTTGGAGATTATTTGTAATGAATAAATATGGAGTACTGTAAGATTGTTTTTTTTAGAAGTAGTGCTGTAAGGATACCCGATGTATTATCTTCTAACGTAGAAATGTTAATTGGAATTTTTATTATTTCAATCTTGTAAAAAAATTGTTATTGTTACTTTCCTTATATACATAATGTATAAGGAAAGTATTGTGACGGGGTCGAAAATTCGAATTCGAGTTTTCGACGGGAGAGGGCGTTTCAAGCATCCCTGATCACGAATCAAACATTTTTGAAGTGATGTATGGGTGTGTGTGTGTGTGTGTGTGTGCGTGTGTCAGTGAGTCTGTGGAGACGATAACTGACGAACGAATGGACCAATTCGAACCAAATTGTGTACAAAAATCAGAATCTGTAAACACTGGAAGCCTATTGTTTTTATACGCAATCGAATGTACAGAACCCCCCTAAATTTTCGAATGAAATTTTGAAAAAATCATAAAAAAATCAAAATCACTAATACAGTTACACAAATAGATATTTCTAATATAATTTTTCATTAGAAAACGACTGACATAAATGTTAGAACGCTAACATGAACCGTTCTTGAGATATTGCACATTTTTGAAAAAAAATTATCAAAAAGTCATATAAAATGAAATAAAAATATTTCCTATTGAGAAACATGTTCACTTTTCATATGTAATACCATGCGATAAATTGGGTGACATCATTCTCGTGGATCTAGCTCGTTCCATTCATGAAAAAAGATATTTTGTGTAAAACTTTTGTATTTGAACGCCAATAGTCATTTATCTGCTGTAAGAATAACTTATGTCTTCGTCCATAACGCTTGGCGAGATTTTGGCGACGAATTTGGCGGAATGTCGCCAACTTGGCAACTTTTTGAATTGTTGCCAAATTAACGAAAATTTCGCCAAATGGATAAAAATGACGCTAAATCAGTGAAAATGACGACTAATTGTCGGAAATTCAATATCTTGGAAAGAATATTAGTATCTACTATAAGAAAAACCTATTTTTTTTACTGTAAAAGTAGTAAATTCATTACATTATATAAGGAAAGTCATGTGTTGCCCCATCAAATTTTTTTGTATTTAACTCGATGTCCTCATTGTCCAATTATTTTAATGCAGATGATTTTTAGGTTATTTTATGCGACACGACCAGATTCAAGTTTGATAATAACGAAGTGTAATAATAATATTTGCATCCTGACCGGACGTGTGGTGAAAAACCACGCGAAAAAGACCAACCAGATTATTCTAGGACTAGCCGTTCTCGATAAATTTTAGTTTTTTCACTTCCTTGCTACAGTTGCCAAATTAAAACGAAAACTGAAATAAAAGTATACATTCAGTGTAATTTCAATTCATAATGCGTATTATTTACAGCGATTAAACTCAATTTAATGAATTATTAAGGAAATTAAGAGGAAATGAATTTGAGTATGCAGGGAAATGCATGTGCTGCTCACAATCAGATTTTTCTATTTACATATGTAAATTTAAGAAAGTTTGTCAATTTAATAAGTATGTCAATTTATTTTTGAGCTCATGGTGTTTATTTTAAACAAGTTCGCAGCGTCTATTTTCAGAATGCCCTAAATAAGCTCCTCATACGCTTTTTTAAAGCGTTTCAAAGGAGATTATGTTGGTCGCATACTTCCCGCGTTTTACAATTGGCATGTTTGCGCAAGAAAAAAGTTGAACGTAAGAAGAATGATTATTTAAAACATTCAATTAAATAATTAAGTGGTGTTATCTATATCTGTATTAATTACGTAGTGCGTGCTTGTATAATAAGCGGACAACAACGGGAAACATGTTCAAATTAATAAATAAAAATATCAAAAATATTTTATTACATCATTCATATCTTTTTACTTTCCTTATATACATAATGTATAAGGAAAGTATTGTGAAGGTGTCGAAAATTCGAATTCAAATTTTCGAAGGGAGAGCACGTTTCAAGCATCCCTGATCACGAATCAAACATTTTTGAGGTGATGTCTGTGTGTGTGGGGGGGGGTGCGTGTGTGGGTGTGTATGTGTGTTAGTGAGTCTGAGTCTGTGGAGACGATATCTCACGAACGAATAGAGCAATTTGAATTAAATTTGGTACAAAAATCCCAATCCGTGAATACTGGAAGCCTATTGTTTTTAAACGCAATCGAATGTTCGGAACCCCTAAATTTTCGAATGAAATTTTGAAAATATCATCAAAAAATCAAAACCTTTACTAAAATTACGTATATAAACATGTCTTATGTAACTTTTCCATAGAAAACGATTGACATAAACTTCGGAACGCTAGCATGATTCGTTCTTGAGA
The DNA here is from genome assembly GCA_951213105.1 of Amaurobius ferox. Lineage (NCBI taxonomy): Eukaryota > Metazoa > Arthropoda > Arachnida > Araneae > Amaurobiidae > Amaurobius > Amaurobius ferox. The sequence goes on from OX578154.1 coordinate 33,490,157, forward strand.
TATTGTACATTTTTCAAATAAATTTATCAAAAAATCCCATAAATTAAAAACGAAGTATAAAATTACTGTTGAGAAACATGTTCACTTTCCATATGTAATATCCTGCCATAAATGTGGTGACATCATTCTCGTAGATCTAGTTCGTTCCATTCATGAGAAAAGATACTTTGAGTAATACTTTTGTATTTGAACGCCAATAGTCATTTATCTGGTATAAGAATATCTTATTTCTCCATCCATAACGCTTAGTGAGATATTGGCGATAAATTTGGCGGAATGTCGCCAAATTGGTGACTTTTTAAATGTTGCCAAATTAACGAAAATCCCGCCAAATAGATAACAAGAAAGATCAATCATGCTTAAAGCATTGATTATGAAACACTTTCCAACTTCAATGCAATTTTATTTAAAACAGTCGAAAATGCAATACATTCCTCGGTAATATTTTAAAACTTATCATAATACTACATTAATTTATTATATTTGAAAAATTAAACCTTCATTGAAAAACATGAACTTCATTCAAATGACGGCATTGAAATAAAAATTGCCTGGTTTAAATATATCTGAAAAGCGATACATTCCACGGTAATATTTTTAAAACTATCATAATACTACGATAATTTATTATATTTAAAAACTTCATCGAAAACAACTGAAATTAATTCAAATGACGTCATAGAAAAAATAAATAAAAAGAACGAATATGAGTCTGCAGGGAAAGACATGTGCTGTCCACATCAGAATTTTTAACAATATTACAACAATGATTTATAGAAGTGAACGGGGATTATTTTCAGGCCATTTCGAAAAAAATGTATGATCTATATTTAAAGATCCATCAAATTTTTGTCGAATAAAATGTTCAACAAATTTAAGCTGTGTACCAAATTTTAACTCTCTAGGACGTAGGAAAGTGCATTAAAAATGCCATCAAATAAATTTATCATGAAGAGTTATATAAAATTTAAAAAAATGAAAAATTGTTATCTACCAAATTTATTTTAAAATGTGAAGCCACTCCCATATGCGAAACATTTAAACAAATGGAGAGATATTTATTATATAATATATCTCTCTTTTCTTTCTGGAAGATATCCCAAAGTCAGAATTTAATTGAATTTGTTTTTTTACCTATATTAAATAATTTTTAATTAAAAAACTACTTAACATATTTTACTGATTTTTTTTTTATATATTCTATGGGATAATCTGAATATTTTCTAAAAATTTCGAAGTAATTCGTGAATTTTAAATTTACTTAAAAAATGTTTGAAAAATTAGGTCCCATAGGGTTCAATGTATTTCATTTTTTCAACCCGGGTTCAATAAAAAACTAATTGGGTGATATTATTTATTTATATTCCCATAGGTCCTACAGACCGTCTGAACAACATACTAAAATTTCATTTTGATAAAGTCATTTTTACGGCAGTTATCGTGCTAACGGACAGACAGACAGACAGACAGACAGACAGACAGACAGACAGACAGACAGACAGAATGAACAAAGTCATAAACACTTTTCAACTTTGTTGTAAAGTGTTAATAAAAATGACGCTAATTCAATGAAAATGACGAGTAATTGAAGAAAATTCAGTATTTTGGAAAGAATATAATTATCTACTATAAGAATACCATTATTTTTAACTGTAAAAGTAATAAATTCATTGCATTATATAAGGAAAGTCATTTGTTGCCCACATCAGATTTTTTTGAGTTATAATCAGAAATATATGCATCTATGAAATCTTTTAAAAATTAAAAACAATTGGTATTAAAATATTTTAATTTATATAATATGAACACATTTTAACAGCACTGTAAATATTTGAAAGAAATATCTTCAAAGCTGTACAGTAGTACATATTAAGTTCATTAAGAGCACTTCCCTTTATGTACCGATAACAAAGATGGAAACGGAACCGGAAATGTAATTATTCTAAACACTTTGCATCAATTGAAATTTCACCCTTTGAAATTCGGTTTAACTTATTCATTAAGCGGAATTCTGCTTAGGAATTATCCTTCCTACCGGTTAATTCTATTCAATATATAATCTAATCCTGCCCCACCTATGTGTTGTAGACTGATTTGGGTTTCTAATCTCGATATACAAAAGATAAAAATCCTTAATTGTTCGTACGATAGTTGTATTTATACATATGTATTTTTTAGTCTTTATACATTAGTGTCGTTATGCAACTGGTATTTAAGTCTGTTAAAGACAGAGAAACTTCTATTCTTAAAGAAAATAGGTTGCAACTCTTTTGAATAAGTTTTATTTTGATTAACAAAGTATGATGTTTAGATTCAAAAATTGACGTTTCAGTCGAATAATGTCACAATTAGGTTCTGCCCAGTTTCTGCCATTTAAACTACCGGCGGACAATGGAAGAGGTAAGATAAACTTTACCTATTATGTCACCTAATATCTCTCGAGAAAGAATCGAAATTTGACCCCATTAGTTTCGATCCAGTGGTCGATACTATAAACGTGCAAAAATGATTTTTCTGCTGTGCTACCAGAGCTTGATGAAATTTTCGAAAAAGCCCCATACGCTCCACATCGGATTAAGGGGATCGGCTCACTAGTTAATTTATTTTCTTTCCTTATATACATAATGTATAAGGAAAGTATTGTGACGGGGTCGGAAATTCGAAATCGAGTTTTCGACGGGAGAGCACGTTTCAAGCATCCCTGATCAAGAATCAAACATTTTTGAAGTGATGTCTGTGTGTGTGTGAAAGTATGTGTATGTGTGTCAGTGAGCCTGTGGAGACGATAACTGACGAACAAATGGACCGATTACAACGAAATTTGGTACAAAAATCACAATCCGTAAACACTGGAAGCTTATTGTTTTTATACGCAATCGAATGTTTAGAACCCCCTAAATTTTCGAACAACATTTTGAAAAAATCGTCAAAAAATCAAAACCGCTAATAAAGTTACACAAATAGACATTTCTTGTGTAATTTTTCATTAGGAAACGATTGGCATAAATTAGAGCGCTAACACGAACTGTTCTCGAGATATTGCACATTTTTAAAAAAAATTATCAAGAAGTTATATAAAATAAAAAATAAAAATATTTCCTATTGAGAAACATGTTCACTTTTCATATACAATACCATGCGATAAATTGGGTGACATCATTCTCGTGGATCTAGCGCGTGCCATTCATGAAACAAGATACTTTGAGTAATACATTTGTATTTGAACGCCAATAGTCATTTATCTGCTGTAAGAATAACTTATTTCTCTGTTCATAACGCTTGGTGAGATTTTGGCAACGAATTTGGCGGAAGGTCGCCAACTTGGCGACATTTTTAATTAACAAACGACATTTTTAATTGCCAAATTAACAAAAATCTCGCCAAATGGATAAAAATGACGTTAAATCAATGAAAATGACGACTCATTGACGAAAATTCAACATCTTGGAAAGAATATAAATATCTACTATAAAAATAACCTTTTTACTTTCCCTGCAATACATGGTAATGTATAGGGAAAGTATTGGAATCATACCGAAAATCACAACTCGAGTTTTCGACGGATCTACACGTTTCGAGACCTCTAGAATACGAAAAAACCATTTTTAGCGTGACGTCTGTGCGTGTGTCTGTCTGTCTGTCTGTGTGTCTGTCTGTCTGTCTGTGTGTCTGTCTGTCTGTCTGTCTGTGTGTCTGTCTGTCTGTGCAGATTTTGTATCCACTGTAACTAAAAAACTAATGGACCGAATTTCACAAAATTTGGTAGGTAAGTCACTTGTGGGCGGGGCTGGTGCTGATTAGTTTTGGGTACGATTCGGAATAAAAGAACCCGCATTTTTTTGCGAAATGGCCCGCAAAAGCTTGTATCCACTCTAGCTGAAAAACTAATGGACCGAATTTCACAAAATTCGGTAGATAAGTCACGTATAGGTCACTCTGGTGCTGATTAGATTTTGGTACGATTCGGAAAAAAATAACCTGCCTTTTTTTGCAAAACTGCCCGCAAAAATCTTCAAAATCTAAACTAAAGAACTAGGTATACTCAGATATATCCATAAAATGCCCGTTTAATACGTAATGTTTAACGACGAAAAGAATAAGACCAACCCCATTACACTAGGACTAGCCGTTCTCGAGATATTTTAGTTTTTCGTACTTTCCCTACGCCACCTTTGAAAATAAGCCCGGTTACCGAATGAGAACGAAAATTGAATAAAAGTGAAATAAATGTAATTAAAATAAAGAGAACGTGGATATAAGTCTGCAGGGAAAGTCATGTGCTGCCCACATCAGATTTTTTTTTACTGTAAAAGTAGTAAATTCATTACATTATATAAGAAAAGTCATGTGCTGCCCACATCAGATTTTTTTTTGTTGTGTTAGGATATTTTCTTTAAGTGTGCAAAGATATAGCCTTCTAGCTAACATGAGAAACTTCTATAGGATCTAAAAAACGCTTTTCAAATCCCCCTACCTCTATAGTAAGTGCATAATCTATCGTCGTTCGGTGCTGCCAAGTTGTTGATAATTTCTCGGTCAAAGATCCAGCCTTCTAACTCATTCTGAAGTATCTAAAAATACATTGTAAATCCCCCACCTTTTCACCTGCTCCGGGGTTGAATAAAACATACAGCGCCATTTGGTTGTGCACCGTGGTCAATACTATCAGTATCCAATAATCGATCCTTCTAGCTCATTTTGAAGGATCTAAAAGTACTTTGCAACTCCCCCCCCCCCCCCTTTTTTTTTACAGCCTTCGGGTTAAACAAAAATACAGCTCCATTTGGTTCTGCTCGTGGTCGATACTATCAGCATCCAAAGATCCAGCCTTCTTGCCCATCCTGAAGAATCTAAAAATACGTTGTAAATCCGCCCCCCCCCATCCACATTTTACCGCTTCCGGGGTTAAATAAAAAATACAGCGCCATTTGGTTCTGCCCCGTGATCGATACTATCAGCATCCAAAGATCCAGCCTTCCTGCTCATCGACTTCTAGTGGATCTAAAAATATTTTTCTAATCGCACCCATTTTTCTCGACTCGTGTTGTGCAAAAATAATCAATTAAAAATGTTGATGCTAGTTTTCAAACCTGACAATCACAAAGATAAACGCCTTGGCGACATAGAGTGAGAACCAGCAGCAAACATATTTCAATTTGCTTTAAACAAGTGCCACTCTTCTTGCCGACCTCAGTGGAACGCATCTTTTTGCCGCATTTATGTCCGACTGCTGCAAGAAACGATATTCTTTCATTCATGTCTTCTACAAGTTATTTATATTTCGTTGTCTTGTTTATTTAGAAGTCTAAATATTTGTATCCCTTTTCGGGATTTAATAGAGCAATTTATTGTCAATAGAGATATCATCAAATTGACGAAAATGTTGCCAAATTGATAAAATGACACTTAATTAAGGGCAAACAAAGGTGTGAGGACACTTAATTAAGGAAAACCCAAACATAAATGTGTTAAAAGTCAATATTTTAATGTAGTTACTTAAAATAGTATAAAACTAAAAACGTTTTTAATGCAAAATAATTATTTTTGTCTTTGGGATTGCAAGTTTTTATTTCACATTGAGGTGATGCTTAACATTTAGTGCAAATGTATTCAAATTGTTAGTCAGTGCAAATTAATCAAAATGACGAAATTGAATGCGGATTCAGAACGATTGTGTTCTCTCATAACCCTAAAAGATGATTAAAAGTTGTAGCTACCCTCTTTCCCACATAAATTTGCAGAGTTGAGTCTATGATAAGATCTTAAACTTTCGTCCCAGCAGCTTAACGATCGACCGTCGGCTGACCAGTTCGGATATCCAAGGTTCGATTCTCGGCATGGGCAGCAAGGTCCCTTACAATGCCGCCTAAAAATTAAACCTTGTAGGTTAGTGCAAAGATGTCGAAGGTCCGAAAGTGACTCTAGTACGACTAGTACGGATTCAGTGGAAGCTGTAAGATTGAGAGCCGATTTCAAATTGAGGCGATAACGCCCACACAGGATAATAACCTGGGTAAAAATAGTAGTTTAAGGAGGATAACAAGAGTTAAAAATAGCAGGAGGTGGTCAGTCAGATTATCAGTTGCCCGCCAATCTGACATTAGTATTTGGAGAATGCAGAGTCCACTTCGGCGATAAGAGCTTACAATTTTGTCCCAGTAGCTCAATAGTAGAACGTCGGCGGTATAGTTCGGAAATCTAGGGCTCGATTTCCGATTGGAGCATCAAGGTTCCTTACAAGATTCATTTCTACCCTGCGGTTCCAGGCACACGTATTTTTTTAGTATTATTACTTTAACAGCAAACTTATATGAATATGCAAAATTTGCTGGCTCACTGAACATTTCAGCCTACACCGTAACGCTTTAATTTAGAAATGTGCACATTTTACTTTCCCTGCTATACATGGTAATGTATAGGGGAAGTATTGGAATCATGTCGAAAATCGCAATACGAGTTTTCGACGGATCTACATATTTCGAGACCTCTAGAATACGAAAAAACTATTTTCAGCATGACGTCTGTGTGTGCGTGTCTGTGTGTCTGTGTGTCGGTCTGTGTGTCTGTCTGTGTCTCTGTGCAATGTATGTATCCATTCTAACTCAAAAACAAATGGGCCGAATTTCATAAAATATGGTATGTAAGTCACATGGATATAGTCTTGGTGCTGATTAGTTTTTGGTACGATTCGTAAAATCAGAACCCGCCTTTTATTGCGAAATGGGCCGTTAAAATTGCATTTACCCGCTCTAGCTAAAGTACTAATTGACTAAATTTCACAAAATTTGGTAGATAAGTAATTTGTGGGATACTCTGGTGCTTATTCGATTTTGGTAAGATTCGGAAAAAAAACAATCTTCCTTATTTTACGAAATGGGCCGCCAAAATATAAAAAAACTAAGTAGTGTATGTTCAAATGTATCAATTAAATTCTTGTTTTGTACGTAATTTTTGGAAGAGGAAAATGATATAACACATTCCATTATACTTTAGGACTAACCGTTCTCAAGATATTTGAGATTTCTTGCATTTTTGTTACGCCGATTTCTGAAAAATGTCCAATTACCACATAAAATCAAAAATTGAATTAAAAATGCAAATTTAGTGTTATATGGTGCAATTAAACTCAATCTAATGAATTATTAAAGAAATAAAGAAAATATGATTTTGTTTCTGCAGAAAAAGTCATGTGGTGGCCACATCGGATTTTTACTTTCCCAGCAATACATTGTAATGCTTAGGGAAAGTATTGGAATCCTGAAACTATTTTAGCGTGACGTCTATGTGTGTCTGTGCAGATTTTGTATCCACTCTAACTGAAAAACTAAAAGACCGAATTTTATAAAATTTGGTATGTAAGTCACTTGTAGGCAAATATGTTACTGTTTAGGTTTGGGTACAATTCGGAATAAAATAACTCTCCTTTTTTGCGAAATGGCCCCGCAAAAGCCTTTATCTTCTCTAGATGAAAAACTAATGGACCGAATTTCACAAAATTCAGTGTTTAAGTCGCTTGTGGGTCACCCTGGTTCTTATTAGATTTTGGTACGATTTGGAAAAAAAATAACCTGCCTTTTTTGCAAAATGACCCTGAAAAATCATCAAAATCTAAAATAACTACGTATGCTCAAATAAAGAGATTAAATGCTTCTTTTATACGTAATTTTTAACGAAGGAAAGAATAAGACCAATCCCATTAAACTAGGACTAGCCGATCTCAAAATATTTTTGTTTTTTGTATTTTCTCTACGCCACCTTTGAAAATAAGTCCAATTACCAAATGGGAATGAAGAGTGAATTAAATTTAATTAAAATAAAGAGAATGTGGATTAAGTCTGCAGTGAAAGTCATGTGCTGCCCACATCAGATTTTTACTACATAGATTGCATCTTGCACATACCTTACTACAGATGTATGATACAATATTTTGGATAAACGTATATAAGAAATATTTAAAAAAAAAAACTATCGTCTGATTTGTGCTTTAGGCTAGCAGCCAGTTAGGAACCAAATTTTAATGTCTACAGTTTTCGCTTAATATAACTGACAGCAATATGCAGAAGTTAAAGTAATTGCTAAATTCGAATAATACTTTCCTTATATACATAATGTTTAAGGAAAATATGGTGACGGGGTCTAAAATTCAAATTCGAATTTTAGACGGGAGAGCACGTTTCAAGCATCCCTGATCACGAATCAAACATTTTTGAAATGATGTTTGTCTGTGTGTGTGTGTGTCTGTATGTGTGTGTGTGAAAGTATGTGCGTGTGTGTGTGTGTGTGTGTGTGTGTGTGTGTGTATGTGTGTGTGTGTGTCAGTGAAACTGTGGAGACGATAACTGACGAACGAATGGACCGATTCGAACGAAATTTGGTTCAAAAATCACAATTCGTAAGCACTGGAAGCCTGTTACTTTTAAACGCAATCGATTGTTCAGAACCCCCTAAATTTTGAGTGAAATTTTGAAAAAATCGTCAAAAAATCAAAACCGCTAATAAAGTTACGCAAATAGACATTTCTTATGTAATTTTTCATTAGAAAACGATTGACATAAAATTTAGAACGATAACATGAGCCGTTCTCGAGATATTTCACATTTTAAAAAAAAATACCAAAAAGTTATATAAAATAAAAAAAATATATTTTCTATTGATAAACATGTTCACTTTTCATATGTAATACCATACAATAAATTTGGTGACATCATTCTTGTGGATCTAGCTCGTTCCATTCATGAAAAAAGATACTTTGAGTAATACTTTTGTATTTGAACTCCAATAGTCATTTATCTGCTGTAGGAATAACTTATTTCTCCGTCCATAACGCATGGCGACATTATGGCGACGAATTTTGCGGAATGTCGCCAACTTGGCGACATTTTTAATTGTTGCCAAATTAACAGATATCTCGCCAGATTGATAATAATGACGCTAAATCAATGAAAATGACGACTGGTTGAAGAAAATTCAATACCTTGAAAATAATATACGTATCTACTATAAGAATAACATTTTTTTTAACTGTAAAAGTAGTAAATTCATTGCATTTTATAATGAAAGTCATGTGTTGCCCACATCAGATTTTTTTAATAATATTTTAGATTCTATCTATGTTTAACCGCCTAGAGAGAGTTTTTCTTTCAAATATAATGCAAGATGAAGAGCTTTGTTGCTCAAATCTATCAAATCACTTCATCATGCATTACATTTTGTACATTAACATCTGTATAGTATATTTATATAATGCATGATGAAGTGTTTTGATGGAAGTTTTGATAGGAAACCAGCCAAAAACTTTTAATTAAATATTTTGCTTAGACATATAATGCATTCTATGTTAATGCAAAAACTTTTATAAATGCTTAAGAATAATCGTACGAAATTAAAATAAATTTAGCCACTATAATCCCCTAAATTTAGATTTAATGGTGCACTCAAATCCTTACAAGTCCCTTACAAATTCCCGTTATACTATAAATAACAGTGTAAGAATGTGTAAAAATTATTGATGAACATTGTAAAAATTATTGATGTCATATAATAAAATTTCAGGTTGATCAACGATTTCTTTCGTGTAATGATATATAAATAGGATTATTTTTCTCTATATTTAAAAATAAATTCATGGCTGGAATGATTTTACCAGCACACTAATATTTTGATTTCCTCTACAATGCAAATTATATTTAAATGGAGAGGTTTGCGAAGATCTATTATCTTAAAATACCCAAATTTTGAATTTTGATGAATTTAATTACTTTGAATACTTTTTAATTCGTTTAAAGCAATGTTTCACAAAGCCATTTGTCTGTTTGTGAGTCTGTGAGAACGGTAACTCTTAAACACATTCAGCTGTCGATGATTCAAAGACTTCTTGAATTTTTATGCTAGACTAACCGAAAGTCCACACGTGTTAGTCAAAAAATCAAATGAACGTAAAGTAATATATATGTTAAAATAATCTAAAATATCATATTACTTTCCTTATACAGGGTGATCGGAAAATGTCTGGCCAAATTTTAAAGGGGAATAGAGGGAACGAATATAAAAAATATTCGCAGAAAAATGCGGTGTCCGGAAACGCCGCGTAAAAGCGCTGGAGAGAATAAAAAGTGGAAAGGTAAAAGGAAAGAGACACAAACAAATGTAACAAGGCCTTTATTAAATCAACATGTCACAGCAAATGCTCGAAAGAGCGACCACCAACCATAATACAAGCTTCATATCGCCGCAGCATAGAACTGCGTACTTTAGCAAAAACACCAGCCTTGTCCTGCACATCTCCAGCAGCAACAGCCAATCTGGCGACGACATCGCCGGCGGAGTCCACAGGGGTATCGTAGATGATGCTTTTCAAGTGGCCCCACAGAAAGAAATCCAAGCAGGACAGATCTGGTGATCGTGGCGGCCAGGGAACAGGTCCACCTCGACCAATCCACTGACGTCGATAAGTAGCGTCCAGGTAATTCCTGACATTACGGCTAAAGTGTGACGGCGCTCCATCGTGCTGGAGACAGATACGTATACGGATGCGATGAGGCACAACGTCCAGCAGTTCGGGCAGGACCTGTTGCAAGAAGATGAGGTACTTCAGGCCGGCCTAGTGATGAGGTAGGATGTACGGCCCAATCAAGTATTCGAGCACCATACCCGCCCATACATTGACACTAAATCTCTGCTGGTAAGCAGACGGTCTTGTAGCATGCGGCTTGTCAAATCCCCAAACATGATCATTGTGACTGTTGAACAAACCTTCTCGAGTGAACGTTCGTTGCCCCATCCGTGAATAATACGTATGAAGGTAAATCGGGCTGTACAGCAGCTTGTTGCAAGTACCATCGTGAAAAGTCTACACGGAGAGACAGAAAAATATGCCTCTATCAATGTCTGCACCCTTCGTAAACGGTATGGGTGCATGCGTTCGCCATGCAGAATCTCCCATACAAGTGACTATCTCACACCCAGTCTACGGGCAACAGCTCTCATTCTCGTAGAAGGATTGTGCTCAACCTCAAGTAAGACATCTTATTCCACTCGCACTGTTCTCACCGTGCGAGGCCTGCTCACATTATGAATGCTGGCATTGAAGAACCCGCTTTCGCAAAGCTGTCTGTGCACACGCTCGAAAGTTTGACGATTCGGTATTTCTCTGTTGGGAAATCTTTCCCTGTCCAACCTTTGCGCAGCTTTCCCATTTCCATTCACAACACCATACGTCAAATGGATATCTGCTAGTTCAGCATTCGTGAAGCGCTGCATGCTGTATGAAATCACAACGGGGAATGGCAGCTTCCCGCATTGCCGACATGTTTCGACTGCCCTACACAGCGCCCTCTAAAACCCTCACACGACGTTTCCGGACACGCATTGTACTGGGAATTCTTTCATATTCGACCCCTCTAACACCCTTTAAAATTTAGCCAGACATTTTCCCATCACCCTGTATACATAATGTATAAGGAAAGTATTGTGACGAGGTGTTGTGTGTGTGTGGAAGTATGTGTGTGTGAAAGTATGTATGTGTGTGAAAGTATGTGTGTGTGTGAAAGTATGTGTGTGTGTGTGTGTGTGTGTGTGTCAGTGAGAATGTGGAGATGATATCTCACGAAAAAATAGAACGATTCGAATGAAATTTGGTACAAAAACCACAATCCGTGAATACTGGAAGCCTGTAGTTTTTAAACGCCATCGAATGTTTTTAGAACCCCCTAAAATTACGCAAATCGACATTTCTTATGTAATTTTTCCTTAGAAAACGAATGACATAAACTTTAGAACGCTAGCGTGAATCGTTCTTGAGATATTGCATATTTTTAAAATAAATTTATCAAAAAATCGCTACAATTAAAAAAATATATATTAACTGTTGAGAAACATGTTCACTTTTCATATGTAATATCACGCGATAAATTGTGTAACATCATTCTCGAGGATCTAGCTCGTTCCATTCATGAGAAAAGATACTTTGAATAATACTTTTGTATATAAACGCCAATAGTTATGTATCTGCTATAAGAATAAATTATTTCTCCGTCCATAACGCTTGGCGAGATTTTGGGGCCAAATTTGGCAGAATGTCGCCAACTTAGCGACTTTTTAAATATTGCCAAATTAACGAAAGTCTCACCAAATGGATAAAAATGACACTAAATCAATGGAAATGATGACTAATTGACGAAAATTCAATATCTTGTAAAGAATATAAATATTTACTATAAGAAAAACTTATTTATTACTGTAAATGTAGTAAATAGCATTGCATTATATAAGGAAAGTCATGTGTTGCCCACATCAGATTTTTTTATATGTAACTTCTAAACTACGTGCAATAATTTCAGTTTAAGATATGTCAAACTGTTAATATGTTTCGTGGTATGATATATGAAACGATTTGATATAAAAAAGTGAAAATACGGTAACTAAAGGAAAAATGTATGTAAAATACTATTATTCAAGCCTGTAAAAGACAAGAAAACTAACACTTTAAACATTAAGCTGAATTTTAAACAAGAAATATGAATGATTCACAAAGCATTGATTATGAAGCACTTTCAAACTGAAATGCAGTTTTATTTAAAGATCTCTAAAATGTGATACACTCAGTGGTGATATTTTTTTAATTATCACAGAACTACAATAATGTATTATATTTGAAAATTTGAAACTTCATCGAAAAAAATGAACTTTATTCAAATGACGTCATCGAAATCTAAATTGTCTGGCTTTCAATGCAGAAGCAATTTCATCCATATCACTTTTATTCCAGACTCCAGATCTAAATAATTATGCATGAAAAAGTTCAGGCATTCTTATACAGCTCATATTACAATCACTTGTTTACATTCTGCATATATTCAAGATAGGCTTCATTGTAGAAATAATCAAAGTTTGATGATCATATGATATCAAGAATATTGTAATTGCGTTGGCATAGAATATAGATGCATTGAAAATGCCCAAAAATAAAACGATAGGATGTAACACTAAATGTAAATTTAAAATAACTTTAAATATAACGATTTTTATACTAGGTAAAAAAGATGGATGGCATATTTTATTTTGAAGTGGATCACTTGATTTCTTCATATACTATGGGTGTAATTAATATTTTAATTTTTATTTAAAAAACTACCAAATATATTTTACTGAAATTTGTTTTATATATTTTGTTGGATAATATAAATATTTCCTAATATTTTCGAAGCAATTTGTGAATTTTAACTTAGCTTAAAAAATGTTTGAAAAATTAGGTCCCACAGGGTTCAATGTAATTCACTTTTCAACTCGGGTTAAATCCAAAACTATTTTGTTAACATTATTCTCCTGCATTCCCACATGTCCCACAACCCTTCTCAACAGCATACTAAAATTTCGTATTGATAAATTCACTTTTACGGTAGCTACCGTCCGAACGGACAGACAGACAGAATGAAGAAAGTCTTAAACACATTTCAACATTGTTGGAAAATGTTAAAAAAGCTAAATATTGTAGCCCATACTTTTCTTTTCGAATTAAGGAAGATGACTCTTATCGTAAAGACGAAGTTATAGGGATAATCACGGAGAGCATCGAAGGATGCACAGCTACAATTATAATTCAGAATTATAATAAGAAATTACCACCAATGTAAAATATATTTAGCCAATTTTATGAAGTATTTAAAAAATTAATAAAGGTCATTTATGGAAAAATTTATTTTAATATATATTTTTTCACCATATGTTAAATGTGGTGTGTTACGCATTAATTGCTGAAAATAGCTCTTAATATATTCGCTGTTAGATAGTATATGATATATTCATTTCATGTATCAGATCTTATTTACAGAGTAATACATGTCTCAACGGTACACAACATCTGACAGGAAATGAAGCACGGTATAATTTGGAACTGAATGGATATTAAAAATCATAATACCATACTCTCATATTACCAACATAATTGTAAAGTGCTTATTACTGTTCATTCTGTCTGCCCATCTGCCTGCCCGTTTGCACGATAAATACCGTAAAAATGATTTCATTAAAATGAAATTTTATTATGTTATTGAGGCGGTCCGGAGGACATATGGGAATGAAAATATATAGTATCATCCATTTAGTTTTGGATTTAACCCGGGTAAAAAGAAAAATGGAATGCTTGGAACTCTATGGGACATAATTTTTCAAACATTTTTAAGCAGATATAAAATTTACAAATAGATTTTTTTAAAAAATACATAATTTACAACTTAAATTGAGTAAAAAAATTCTCAGTAAAATATGTTAGGTAGCTTTTAAATAAAAATTGAATTCATAATTAGACCCATAATATAAACACCTTGATTTATCTGCTTGTGTATCTATCTGTCTCTGGGTAATGCTGCTATAAAATGTTGCCAAACGTGTTTCAATCATGGATAAACTTTTCAATTTATATACTAACCCAGACTATCAGCATTTTCATAACCCTCCACTAAACACTAATTTTTTCCGATTACCCATTGATTTCTCTTTTCAATTTCACTATTGTTTGAATAAGAATAACCTATTTCCGCTTCTATAATATTTGGCGAAATTTTGGCGCTGAAATGGGCGGAATGTCGCCTAATTGGCGAGATTTTCTAATCGTTTCCAAATTGATAAAGATGTCGCCAAAATTACGTGACTCATTTCATAATAAAATATGCATGACACGCATTTTTACCCCTGTGGAAAAAGCGTGATGTTTGAAGATCTTTTAGAATTATATCTAGGTTTATTGTCTGTCGCATATATTTTCCCTGTTCCTAAATTCTGTGTCAGCGTAATTACAATATTTTTTATTTTAAATGTTCTCTACGCTTTTGTTATTCCAATCTAATTTCCATACCATGCAAAATGCAAACAAATGAAGCGGTTGTAGAATGAGTTGTATAAGAAATATTGAATTTTTTCAGGCAAAATTATTTAGTTCTGAAACCTGGAATATAAGTAATATTAATGAAATATTCATTGACTTTACATAGAGAAGCAAACGTTATATAGCATTGTCTTTCGGATGAAGTTTCAAGTTTTGGATGAAGTGTCTAACGTATCACATTTTAGAGCTGTTTAAATAATATTGCATTTCAGTTGGAATGTGTTTCGTAATAAATACTTTATGCATGATTAATGATTTCTTAATGGTATATTATTTTAGGTAGAAATAACAAGTGCCCAAATTTTTTGGAGTCCGGCTATTTTTCACTTTTCGCCTATCTTTGACGTCCGGATTTCTTCCGGCTATCTATCACGTCTGTAATTCTTCCGACTATCTTTCACGGCTGTTGTAACCTTTGGTACTTGTACAAATGAATTACAATTAGCTAAGAATGTGTGTTTAAACTAATCTAATAGTTGAATATGTTCTCTTTATCTATTATAAAGCAATTAAAATGAAAAAAGTTACATCTTCTTCAATACATGAATTTTCCTACTAAAGAGAAATGTTAAATACTATGCGTCCACGTTTCTCTCGAGCAAAATAGGTATTTGCCAAGGTCATTAAATGTGATATCCATACACTTTGTAGAAGTTATAAATATAAAAACTAGAGTGTAAAAATAAACTACAAATAAAATTGACTAGTTTGTGGCTCAGCTTGACTTTCTCATATCAAAATTCAATTTTTACAAGAAAAATTTTCCATTTTAATTACATAAATACAAGAGCCATATCGATGTGGGTAATTACAGAATTTTGCTGACGTTTGTTAATAGCTGAGTTTAGGGTTTTGAAACTATAATTTGGTTTAGTAAACTTAATATTAACATTAACATTTCTGAATTTGTTCAACATAGAATATTCCCACTGGCAAAATGCTTCAATAGGTGTGAAGTATGTATAGGCTTATATTTGTACAAATTTGTCAAAGTCTACCGATAAAGACTGCAGATGTGCATTTTATTTGATGTTGTTGTTACATATGGCTTTATTGAAAACCAATCCATTACATAATTGGCATCTCACAAAGATGAAAATATAGATACCATAGCCATTACCCGTTACTCATTTAAAGCACCACCCAGGTGGCAGTGTGTTTGCTTTTCATTGTTGTACGTTTCATAATTTTCTATTATTATTTTTCGTTTTATAAATAAATGGTGTCTTGAGTCCTTCATAAATAGCCCTAAACATTACAGATATTATATCTTGCAAGTCTTTCTATCAAACAACTAGAAATAGATAACAGCGTGCGACATACACATCGCTTATTTTACTGAAACCTTATATTTATTTAAAACCATGTTATTATTCCTCACATATGTTTTAGTTCCTTTAAGGAAAAAGCAATTATTTTAAACAAACCTTTAGTAAAATGTGTAACAGTTAACATGTCTTCTTTCCATGGAAAGTAAACTTGCCATTACTCACATAATTCCTTTTATAAAAGGTTATTTGGATTGTAGAAAAGGAATCCTATCTGTAATTCACGGTTTCATAGAACATCAAACATTATCAGCGGGTTTTCAGATCGGAAGATGGCATGGAAGTTTATTCTAACATTCAGTGTATAGCAGATTTATCAATGATGTTTATCTAAGACTGTACTAGGATTCAATTTGTATGATACTTTTGAGACGGGGATAAATTCAAAATGTGTATAACAGGGAAAGGATAATATAAGTGTAAAATAATTTCGGAAAATATATTTACATTTGAGTGTTTGGATTCTTTTATAAAGCTTCAGTTTTATTGGTGTTGGCTTATAAATAATCTTTACTTTTCAATACTATAATATAGTACAGAGAATGTGTTTTCACGAGAATTTTCGAATTCGAGAATTTGATGCCAATATATGTTTTAAAAACTCCTGAACATGTTCGGCTATTTTTGGAGTGACGTCTGCCAGTATATCTCTCAGTCAATCTTTATATCCGGCTTTGTTATAAAAACTGTAGACTTAGGTGGAATTTATTTAAATTCGGGCAAAAATTCCGAAATTGATTCGAAGTTATATATATATATATTACTTTCCTTATATACATAATGTATACGGAAAGTATCGTGACGGGATCGAAAATTCGAATTCGAGTTTTCGACGGGAGAGCACGTTTCAAGCATCCCTGATCACGAATCGAATATTTTTGAGGTGATGTCAGTGTGTGTGAGTGTGTGTGTCAGTGGACCAGTGGAGACGATATCTCAGGAACAAATGGAGCGATTCGAAAGAAATTTTGTACATAAATCACAATCCGTGACTACTGGAAACCTATTGATTTCAAACGCAATCGAATGCTCAGAACTCTCCTAAATTTTCGAATGGAATTTTGAAAAAATCATCAAAAAATCAAAACCTTTCCTAAAGTTACGCAAATAGACATTTCTTATGTAATTTTTCCATAGAAAACGATTGACATAAACTTTAGAACGCTAGAATGAACTGCTCTCGAGATACTGCACATTTTTCAAATGAATTTATAAAAAAATCCCATAAATTGAAAAAAATATGTATTAACTGTTAAGAAACATGTTCACTTTTCATATGTAATATCATGCAATAAATTGTGTGACATCCTTCTCGTGGATCTAGCTCGTGGATCTAGCCATTCATAAGAAAAGTTACTTTGAGTAATACATTTGTATTTGGACACCAATAGTCATTTATCTGCAATAAGAATAACTTATTTATCGGTCCATAACACTTGGCGAGACTTTGGCGACGAATTTGGAGATATGTCGTCAACTTGGCGACTTTTTTCAATGTTGCCAAATTAACGAAAAGCTCCCCTAATGGATAAAAATTACGCTAAATCAATGAAGACTCATTGACGATGACGACATGGAAAATGGCGACTCATTGACGAAAATTTAATATCTTGGAAAGAATGTAAGTATCTACTATAAGAATAACCTATTTTTTTGCTGTAAAAGTAGTAAATTCATTGCATTATATAAGGAAAGTCATGTGCTGCCCACAACAGATTTTTTTTCTTGGTATCACAGGACAAAAGTTGACATAATCATGTATAAAGGGTTTGTTTATGGTTCAAGCATCACCAGACTTAACTGCTGCAATCATTGTAAAAGTAGCCGGGGTATAAGATTTTTATTCGAGATGCTAGTAATGCCAGTTGCGGGGCATGTTACCCCCCCTCCCAAGGGAGTACATTGTCAAGTACGGTGTCAATCTAAATATTTTTGAGCCCTTTAAAATGAAGAGTAATAAGCTATAATTGTAATCATACCGATTTTCCAAAATTGCTCTTGTAAAATTTGATAAAATAAGCTACTTGAAAACGAATTCTGGCATGAGGACATGAGAAAGTCGAAATGATCTACTCTCTAGGTAATTTCTACTGTTTCACAAATCCCATATAAGGAGTAAGCTTCCATATTGCACAATAAAATATTGTTTTGTCAAAAAAATTTTCAATACAAAGTTTTGATAGAATAATACTTTTCAACAGAAATGAGAAATCCCAAATTTATCACTGACAGGTTTGGATCTCTGGGCGAAAGTGTGGTATGTCAGCATCACAAGGGCTGAGCGAAACATATCTCCAGTTCAAGGTATTTAATACTGCGTTATATGCTTTTGCTACCTTTGAAACACCTTTTGAATACATTTATGATAAATTCTGAAATATGTTACATTTTCTGTAGGTCTAGATCTGTAAAGTGTCAACATGAAAATCCTAAAATGAATTATTGTAATGTTAAGACATGTTATCTGCAATTATAAACTGATATGGTTTTTGTCCGTCTGTCTGTTCGAATTTGTCGTCTGCAGTGGAACATAGATGGGCAGATAAAATATGCAAATGATCACAGTTTCGTTACGCATAGTGACGTAACACCTTGCCGAGCAGCATAAAAGCGTGAGGTCAATGTGGAGCGATACCACAGATAAATTGCAGCGTCATTGGTTTCAGGTTGTAAAAATCATCTCAATATTCCAAGAGTACTTCGCGTACCGCTTACGTTCGGTTGTCGTCAATGGAATGTGTGAGACCAGAAATATATCTCACACTAGTTTTTGGTGAGACAGTTTTATGTTCAATAGTTATGGTTTTCTGCGAGATCAAACAATGCTTCAGACGAAATGACGCCAGTTTTTACAACACGCTGACCCAAAGGTTAGCAGAAACCACAAATTTAGCGGCGTCAAGGCAGATGGGTCGAAGGACTCTAAGGATAAGGTGAAGCAGCGACATTGGGTAAAAGGTTGATCATTAAATTGATAAGATGCTCGTAGCTTCGTCCTGAAAGCTACCAATAAGAACCAAAGAGTTGTATCAGACTTCAGGCAAAAGCAGGCGACAACCACGAGATGATATTACACAACTGCTACGAGAATACGAGTTAGTAGTTATGAAACAAGTGATGAAGCAGTTGGTAAAGTCAGAAGCAAGAGGTCAGAATGCCATGACGAGTCCCGAGTATTTCCCCCAGACCGCACAGTAGAGAGATGCAGTAGAGAAGTGTTACGCAAGTGTTTTAGAGTGTCCCATAGAGATTCCAAAAGAATGGCTGGATCAATTGCAGTACAATTAGCAGTACGAGTTGGAGCCAAACACGTACAATTACGGCCAGTACGATATGCAGATGCAAGAATTGTGGTCTATAGCCAAAGCCGAAGGTATAATCCCATTAATATTGTTGTAGGTCTTAAATACATTTCAGGCATTTTTAACTAATGGTCTCCCATTGTCTCTCTCCGGCGCGAATAGGAGGATTAATTGTTGTAATTGAATAATTAAGTGATCTATGTGGTTAATAAGTGATCTATTGTTAAAGCTAAAATGGTGCAATTAATGGAGTACTATAATGTTAATTAATATTCCTTTACAGAACTCGCGCCAAAGATAAAATTGGAGGGTTATCAGCGGCACAACGCATAATTTAATGCGTTCCACGAATACGATAATTTACGGCCATGTCAATTAAGTTGAATTAAAAAATTTAAAATCCCAGCATTAATTTCTCCTTTTCACTGCGCCACAGAATGGCAAGAAATCGTTACTTTACGTGAGGGTGGATTAAGTCGGAGTATCACTGAACTCTTGGGTCGGTATGTGAGCACAGTTCAACAGTATGTGTTACGGTTCGTGAGGGACAATGAAACGACACGAAGATCAGGTAGTGGAGCTTGCAGGTGTACCACACCACGTGAACATCGTATGCTTCTGAGAAGCGATGCGCGGGAGCCGTTTAGCACCCGCGTTGCAACGATAGCACCCGTGTTACAATGACATTTATCGCACACTACAATTATTCTATCAAGACATATCTTTATTCAGATACTTTCAGTCAAGAGTATCTATTGAGAGACAGTCACTATCGATACATTCTGATATGATACAAGAGTCTCTATTGAGAAATGGACAAAAGAGTCTATTTAAAGAACTGAGAGTGTTGTATCTTACAATGAGTGAAATAAGAACGACCGTCCGATAACGTTGATAGCCAGCGATAGCCAACGACAGCCAATATGGTAAAGAGTGCACTTCATAGAATTGAGGCACATTCCGTCGAAAAGCGTTCGTGGACAAAAAGAGTCCGAAATGAACGGACTAGCGTCATATGTCTCAATGGCCAAAACCGAAAAATAGGTATGTACCAATCTAACATACATTAAGGTTCTAACAATTTTAGACAAATAATATGCCTGAACTCACAAACCTAGTTTCCACCTTGAATATATATGTATAATTATTGTAATGTGATCATAAATATAATATGTTTAATAAATAATATCAAATTTTAAATGGATTAAGTTAATTTTGTAATATGCTAATTAATATTTTTATTTCATTAATTCGACAAAGAAATAGTGGTGGGTTATTATGCCGCCAGAATGCAATGTACTGTTTTCCGATTCACGCCCATATTAATTCTGGGTAATTCCATAATTATAAACTCCAGTGCTAAGTCTCTTTTTAAATGAGTACCACACGGATTTTCGATCCGGTAACAAAAATGTCCGGTCACAATAATGTAAGCAGCGCACAACTTTCCTTATATAATGCAATGCATTTACTCCTTTTACAGTAAAAAATAATCTGATGTGGGCACCACATGACTTTCCTGATATAATGTAATGAATTTACTACTTTTACAGTAAAAAATAGGTTTTTCTTATAGTAGATACGAATATTCTTTCCAAGATACTGAATTTTCGACAATTAGTCCTCATTTTCATTAATTTAGCGCCATTTTTATCCATTTAGCGAGATTTTCGTTAATTTGGCAACATTTCAAAAAGTCGCCAATTTGGCGACATTCCGCCAAAGTCGTCGACAAAATCCCGTCAAGCGTTATGGACGAAGAAATAAGTTATTCTTACAGTAGATAAATGACTATTGGCGTTCAAATACAAAAGTATTACTCAAAGTAAATTTTGCATGAATGGAACGAACTAGATCCACAAGAATGATGTCACCCAATTTATCGCATGGTATTACATATGAAAAGTGAACATGTTTCTCAATAGGAATTTTTTTTTTATTTTATAAGACTTTTTGATAATTTTTTTGAAAAATGTGCAATATCTCGAGAACGGTTCATATTAGCGTTCTAAAATTTCTGTCAATCGTTTTCTAATGAAAAATTACATAAGAAATGTCTATTTGCGTAACTTTATTAGCGGTTTTTATTTTTTGAAGAGTTTTTAAAAATTTCATTCGAAAATTTAGGGAAATTCTGAACATTCGATTGCGTATAAAAACAATAGGCTTCCAGTGCTTAAAGATTGTGATTTTTGTTCCAAATATTGTTCGAATCGGTCCATTCGTTCGTCAGTTATCGTCTCCACAGTCTCACAGACACTCACACACACACAGACAGACATCACTTCAAAAATGTTTGATTCGTGATCAGGGATGCTTGAAACGTGCTCTCCCGTCGAAAACTCGAATTCGAATTTTCGACCCCGTCACAGTACTTTCCTTATACATTATGTATATAAGGAAAATAATAATGTATAAAATCCACAGTACTGTGTTTCTAACGTTGAATTGTATATTTGTCAATAATCCGGATGACAACATGTAAAACTATTCCAAAGTACCCGATTAACTTATATTTCGCGTAACTCTAAATAAACAATTATCACTATTGATAGCATCCTCAATAAGCGACATAGTTCATATATTAAAATATTTTAATAGTTAATTTATAAAATAGGCGTCATTTTCATTAATTTAACTTCATTCTTGCAAGTTTGAAAATATTTTCATTTATCTTGGGTGAAATATCGCCAACTTGACGATACGTTGCTAGATTATCTGCTAAGTTCGCCAAACGCATCACCAAGCGTTGCAGACAAACGGAAAAGAAAGCATGTCCTATATACTAGAATGAATAACCGTCATATGACGAACATCTGAGTTTGCGCAACATTGATTTCAATTTGGGGTCATTTTTATCAATTCGGTGACATTTTTGTCACTTTGGTAACATTCAAATTATTCGCCAAGTTGACGAACTTCCGCTAAAAATTTCTCACCAAGGACGGATGGGCAAAGAAATAGGCTGTTCTTATAGTCTAATCTTATGTTCTTTCCAAGATATTGAACTGAATTAGTCTTCATTTCAATGATTGAGCACCGGTTTCATTAATTTGGCGAAATTTTATTAATTGGATGACATTTTCGTCAATTTGGCAACATTGACAAAGTCAGCAAGATGGAGATATTCCGACAAATTCGCAAGCAAAATTGTGACAAACATTACGGACGGGAAAAATGGTTATTCTTATAGTAGATACTTATGTCCATTTCAAGATACTGAATTTTCGTCAATAAGTTGTAATTTTCATTGATTTAGCTTCATTTTTATCAATTTGGTGATATTTTCGTTAATTTGGCAATATTTAAAGAAATCTCCGAGTTTGTGACATTTCGTCAACTTCGTCGTCAAAATCCCGCCAAGCGTTATGGACGGAAATATAAGTTATTTCTGTAATAGTTAAATGGCTATTGGCTTTCAAATACAATAAATGGGACAAACTAAATCTCCCAGAGTGATGTCACCAAATCGCATGAAATTACCCATGAAAAGGGAACTTATTTCACAGTAGTTAATATATATATATTTTTTTAAATGATTTTTTTTATACATTTATGTAAAAAATATGCAACATTTTTAAGAACGGTTCATCCTAGCGTTCTAAAATTTATGTCAATCGTTTTCTAAGGAAAAATTACATTAGATATGCCTTTTTGTATAACTTCATTAAATGTTTCGATTTTTTGATGATTTTTTCAAAATTCCACTCGAAAATTTAAAGAAGTTCCGTATATATATTTGCGTTTAAAAACAATACGCTTTCAGTATTCATTGATTATAATCTCTATACCAAATTTTGTTCGAATTACTCCATTCGCTCGTGAGATATTGCCTCCACAGTCTCAGTGGCACACACACACACACACACACACACACAGACATCCCCTCACAAACGTTTGATTCAGATATTCTTGAAATGTGCTCTACTGACGAAAACTCGAATTCGAATTTTCGACCCTGTTACAATATTTTTCTTATACATTATTCTATGCGTAATGCAAGAGATAAAAAATATTAATTGATTAATGAAACAAGGGCAATAGTCGAAGTGCGCAGACAAGAAGTCTGCATTCCTAGCTAAAAACCGGATTATGACGAAGATTATGGATCGAGTGGAGAAGAGAAGTCTGCGTTCCAGACAGGAGTGACACGCGGACTGCTTTTTGGAGAAAAAGGGTATACATATAACCACGATAGGGGCTGAAGGAGAAGATATATTGATAGTGATGGAGATGGGAGAGGTTTAAGAGCAAGCACTAGTCTGTTTGCAGTTGGATTTTGTAAGCGTGCCTTGTACTGTGAAATGCTTGGAGGAGAACTTCAAAATTACATCATGTGATCCAAATGTGGAAATATGTATGATATTCCTTATGCCTTTGACTTGGCATGTATGAAAATACCTCAAAAGGTACTGTAAACTCACTGACTATGTGAGGATAGTATAATTATCCAAAATTTACAAATAATGATTAAATTGTCCCACCAAGTATTACAACCAATTATTACACCACCTTAATTAATCCACCTTATTTATTCAGCCTTTTTTTGCCAAATGCATGTTTCTGTCTTATTTGCCAAGTTTCCTGGCCCTGGAAAAAATGTGTTAAATTTATTAGCAACCAGATTGTAATTTATTATACTATTATACTACACTACTATGACGTATTCTACGCATATGAACATGCACCACTAAAACACGTAATGCTATTGCGTTGTGTGTGGGTTCATTAACCATGCGAATTCACTCTCCGCCTTTGAAAGTATTTCTGGCTAAGGTATTCTGGAAGCAATTGCTGAAATGAAATATTAAAACATTTCCACAGATAGGAAATAAAGAAATATATTATTTTATAACTTCACTATAGTTTTTATAACTTCCACGCTTTATAACCCGTCGTAATAACTCAATAAATCAATATAATAATTCCATGATAAATAAATTTTATACACTTAACTTCCTAGATATTAAAATCCTATAAACAAAATTTTAGCAAACTGCGAAACTCTTGCATGACTCACAATATCTTCATTCATCGAAATTTCATCGGAACAAAGACTTTTCTAAAGCAGTTATTTAATGACTTTGCATCGATGTTTCATTGAATTGAAAGTTCCCCAAGTAGCGACGGAAACTTACAAATGCAACGGATTGAATGATAAAATTGAATGCACACACACTTAAACAAAATAACTTTAATTAACTTAAACATTTTAATTAAAATAAATAATATATCCATAGATCGCTTTAGCTTATTTTGTAGAGAATATTTCACAGTTGTGCGTTTTAGGATTATCTCATTCAATTTTGAAACACATATTAGTATTACCAAGTTATTAAATGTCAGATTTATCGTTGGATGACATGAAATGGTATTTGTTTCATCTGAATTTAACTCTTTATATATAAAGTTGGAGTCGCTTTGTATGTAAATATAGGATAATATACACATGTAGGGTATAATTACTTCGATGAAAGCGCACGTCGTATGCATCCCTTAACTCCAATTGAAAGTTTTATGGTATATGTATGTTTTTACTTTCCTTCTATACATAATGTATAAGGAAAGTATTGTGACGGGGTCGAAAATTCGAATTCGAGTTTTCGACGGGAGAGCACGTTTCAAGCATCCCTGATCACGAATCAAACATTTTTGAAGTGATGTCTGTGTGTGTGTATGTGTGTGTGTGTGTGTGTGTGTGTGTGTGTGTGTGAAAGTATGTGTGTGTGTGTGTGTGTGTGTGTGTGTCAGTGAGTCTGTGGAGACGATAACTGACGAACGAATGGACCGATTCGAACCAAATTTGGTACAAAAATCACAATCCGTAAACACTGGAAGCCTATTGTTTTTATACGTAATCGAATGTTCAGAACCCCCCTAAATTTTCGAATAAAATTTTGAAAAAATCGTCAAAAAATCAAAACCGCTAATAAAGTTACGCAAATAGACATTTCTTATGTAATTTTTCATTAGAAAACGATTGGCATAAGTTTTAGAACGCTAACATGAACCGTTCTCGAGATATTGTACATTTTTCAAAAAAATTATGAAAAAGTCACATAAAAAAAAAAATTCTTTTGAGAAACATGTTCACTTTTCATATGTAATACCATGCGATAAATTGAGTGATATCATTCTCGTGGATCTAGCTTATTCCATTCATGAAAAAATATACTTTGAATAATACTTTTGTATTTAAACGCCAATAGTCATTTATCTGCTGTAAGAATAACTTTTTTATGAGTGCATAACGCTTGACGAGATATTGGCGACGAATTTGGCGGAATGTCGCCAACTTGGCGACTTTTTTGAAATGTTGCCAAATTAATGAAAATCTCGCCAAATGGATAAAAATGATGCTAAATCAATGAAAATGACGACTAATTGCCGAAAATTCAATATCTTGGAAAGAATATTAGTATCTGCTATAAGAAAAACCTATTTTTTTACTGTAAAAGTAGTAAATTCATTACATTATATAAGGAAAGTCATGTGTTGCCCACATCAGATTTTTTTAAACGTGATTGAATGTTCGGTACCCTCTCTAATTTTCCAATAAATTATTGAAGAACCCATAAAAGTTCAGGACTATTAGTAATGATAAAAAAATAATCAATCAGGACGTATTTATTTATTAGAAAACGAATGACGAAAAATTTAGAACACTAGCGTGATTTCTTCACGGAATATTTCGCATGATTCAAATAAAATAATATATAAAAAAAATATACACAACTAAAAAAATCTCATGTGGGCAGCACATGACTTTCTCTCCAGACTCAAATTCATATTTTCTTTATTTCGTTAATAATTCATTAGATTGAGTTTAATTGAACCAAATAATACTAAATTGGCATTTTTAATTCAATTTTAGTTTTGATTTAGTAATTGGACATTTTTCCGAAATCGGCGGAACAAAAACGCAAGATATATCAAATATCTTGAGAACGGTCAGTCCTAAAGTATAATGGAGTGTGTTATATTATTTTCCTCTTCAAAAATTGCGTATAAAACAATAATTTAATTGATACATTTGAGCATACACTACTTAGTCTGTTTCTTAGATTTTTGTGATTTTGAAGGGCCATTTCGTACAGAAGGACAGGTTGTTCTTTTCCGAATCGTACCAAAATCTAATCAGCACCAGAGTATCCCGCAAATAACTTATCAACCATATTTTGTGAAATTTGGTCAATTAGTATTTTAGCTAGAGCGGATGAATGACATTTTACAGGCCATTTCGCAAAAAAAAAGCGGGTTGTGTTTTTACGAATCGTACCAAAATCTAATCGGCACCAGGGTCACATCCAAGTAACTTACCTACCAAATTTTATGAAATTCGGTCCATTAGTTTTTGAGTTTGTGTGGATAAATGCATTGCACGGATACAAAGACAGACACCCATACACACATACACACACACAGACGTCACGCTAAAAATAGTTTTTTCGTTTTCTAGAGGTTTCGAAACGTATAAATTCGTCGAAAACTCGAGTTGCGATTTTCGACATGATTCCAATACTTTCCCTATACTTTACTATGTATTGCAGGGAAAGTAAAAATATTAACTATCGTGAAATATGTCCCCTTTTCACATTATTGGCACATTACGTGAAAAAATTGATAACGTCACTTCGTGTTAACGCCCTTTTTTAATTCAATTCGCGAAAAAATATACTTCGGATGAATAACGTTGTCAAAATAAAACAGATGACATGAAGTTAAAATTATAAAGCAGCAAAACCCCCGTGCTTCGTGCTCTACTACCGTTTAAGTACACCGCAGCCATGTATGTGAAACAGAGAATTCAATGGAGCACCGGCACGAGCGTAAGTAAACAGCCTGCGTAGTATAATGCGCAAAAACGTAAGGGCAGAAGAGAATTATTTTTACCATAACGTGTAATGGTAAACTGACGATGACGGCAAAACGAAATTTAAACTAAACCTTTTAAACATAGAAATTTAACTGTGTGATGAAAATAAGTCAATTTATGATACTTGAGTAACAATATATGTTCAAGATTTCATTTGCTAAAGTGCACTTTCCGTAATTTTAATTGAATGTACACTACTACTCAATTTAACAGTAGTCACTACCTAGCGATCTGAAGATGTATAATTTACTAGAAATTTCTGTAGTGTATATGCGATGTCAGAAGGGAAAGGTACATAACGAATTTTCTTATAAAAACCCGTGTATATATTTTATTGAAAGTAAATATTTTATTTACCGGTAAATTAAAAGTAAATATCCATTAAAGAAGATGCATGTATCTACATGCATCTTCTTTAATGGTACCCCTTGACAATCCATTTTTTTTTTAGTTTTACCCCTTGATTTTCCATTTCTTTCAATTGTATCTCCCATGTCTGTCCATTTCTTTCTTTTATACCCCAAAATGTACATTTCTTTCCATTGTACCACAAACTGTCTATTTCATTCAATTGAACCAAACTGTGTACTTCTTTTCACCATTTGTCTACACTATGGTTCATATCTTTCTATTGTTCCCTAACCTTAGACTGTATGTTTATTCCTACTAATATCCTACGAAAATTAGAGATTTAACGATAGTAAAATTCTAAAGTAGCCGTTTTTACTACAGAAATAAGGAAAATGTCCATACTGATAAGCATACGAGCATTTTGATTTGGAAAAATAAGGGCAAAATACTCCGTCTGACATCATGTGTCCAGGCTCTACATTATTACTTTCCCTGCAATACATGGTAATGTATAGGGAAAGTATTGGAATCATGTCGAAAATCGCAACTCGAATTTTTGACGGATCTACGCGTTTCGAGATCTCTAGAATACTGAAAATCCATTTTAGCGTGACGTCTGTATGTGTGTCTGTCTATCTATCTGTATGTCTGTGCAATGTATGTATACATTCTAACTCAAAAACTAATGGACCGAATGTCATAAAATTTGGTAGGTAAGTTACTTGGGCGTGACCCTGGTGCTGATTATTTTTTGGTATTATCCGAACAAAAAGAACCCGCCTTTTTTTGGGAAAGGTTCCACAACAATCTCATGTATTCATTCTAGCAGAAATACCAATTGACCAAATTTCACAAAATTTGGTAGATAAATTACATGTGGGATACTCTGGTGCTGATTAGATTTTGGTACGATTCGGAAAAGAACAACCTGCCTTTTTCTACGAAACGGCCAGCACAAAAATCGCCAATATCTAAAGTAAGACTACGTATGTTCAAATGTATGAATTAAATGCTTGTTTTATACGTAAATTTTGACAAGGAAAAGAATAAGAACAACTCTATTACTTACTCTAGACGACTAATCGTTCTCGAGATATTTGAGATTTTTCGCATTTTTTATGCCTCCTTTGGAAAAAAGTACAATTACCAAATAAAAGCAGAAATTGAATGAAAAATACAAATTTAGTGTAATTTTATGCAATTCAACTCAATTTAATGAGTTCTTAATGAAATAAAAAAAATGAATTTGAGACTGCAAAGAAAGTCATGTGCTGCCCACGTCAGATTATCAATTTTTATATGACACCCTGTCAAACATATTATATCATACCCTAATGTAACGCAACCCTAGACTCTCTAACAAGCGAATTTATCCAGCTTAGTACCTCACACATTTTATTTCAACTTTTCAATTTCTGGTCATACCATGGGCTAACACCATATAATTCAGCTGCTGCAGGTCATATAATTCATCTCCAACTAATATATCGATAACTATTACTTGCTTTGCTTAAAACATAAATTCGGAGATGAAGGAGGAAGCAAGTCTTTCTAACACCCTAATGCCGAAGTTTCAAATTTTGATGACATCTGATTATTAACTTTCCTGATCAGCTGAATCATGGATGTGGTTTGATCCATGACATCCACCTCAACTGCAAGAGCTGAATATGTTTTACTTTCCATTCAATACATTTGTAATATATATGGAAAGTATTGGAATCATGCCAAAAATTGCTACTCGAGTTTTTGACGGAGCTATACGTTTCGAGACCTCTAAAATACGAAAAAACTATTTTTAGCGTGACGTCTGTGTGTGTGTCTGTCTGTCTCTATGTGTGTCTGTCTATCTGTGCAATATATGTATCCACTTAAACTCAAAAACTAATGGGCCGAATTTCATAACATTTGGTAGGTAGGTTACTTGGGTATGAACTTGGTGATGATTAGTTTTTGGTAGGATTCGTAATAACAAAACTCACCTATTTTTGCGAAATGGCCTGTAAAACTGTCATTTATCCAGTCTAGCTAAAATACTAATTGACCACATTTCACAAAATTTGGGAGATAAGTTACTTGCGGGATATTCTGGTGCTGATTAGGTTTTTTACGATTCGGAAAAGAACAGCCTGCCTTTTTTTACGAAATGACCCGAAAAACCACCAAGATCTAGAAAAAAAATACTACGTATAATCAAATGTATAAATAAAATTCTTGTTTTATACTCAATTTTTAACGAGGAAACTAATATAGCACATATCCTTATACTTTAGGACTAACCTTTCCGAAGATATTTGAGATTTCTAGCAGTTTTGCTACGCCGCTTTCGGAAAAATGTTCAATTACCAAATAAAAACAAACATTGAATCAAAAATGCAAATTTAGTGTTATTGTGTGCAATTAAACTCAATCTGATGAATTATTAAATAAATGAAGAAGATATGAATTTGAGTCTGCAGAGAAAGTCATATGCTGCCCACATCAGATTTTTTATTCTAAGTCTGATGACCATAGGGGTGGTCTGTTCTCTAACTCCATGATATAAATATAGATTTCCTTTCAGTATCAAGACCAAGCATTTGCATTATGTTGTGCAACGCCTTCGACTTGATATTATGAACACAAAAATAGCAAGGAAAGCCAAACTTTGAGAGCATATTTTTTTAGATCCAAAAAGTAATTTGAAAACGGATTTAGTATAGATGATTTTTTTTTAGTTCTCGGGGTTACATTTAGTGTTCAGGTATACACTACGCGTTTAGACAGATGATCACTCCTGTAATCTCATATCCTGCAAACGTATATGATACAACTCAATTAAAATTATCATACCATTCATTTATAAAAAAAATTCTGTCAATTTACTCATTATTACTTTCCTTATATACATAATGTATAATGAAAGTATTGAGACGGGGTCGAAAATTAGAATTCGAGTTTTCGACGGGAGAGCACGTTTCAAGCATTCCTGGTCACGAATCGAACATTTTTGAAGTTATGTCTGTGTGTGTCAGTGAGTCTGTGGAGACGATAACTGACGAACGAATAGACCGATTCGAAAGAAATTTGGTACAAAAATCACAATTCGTAAACACTGGAAGTCTATTGTTTTTATACGCAATCGAATGTTCAGAACCACCCTAAATTTTCGAGGAAATTTTGAAAAAATCGTCAAAAAATCAAAACCGCTAATAAAGTTACGCAAATAAACATTTCTTATGTAATTTTTCAATAGAAAACGATTGACTTAAATTTTAGAACGCTAACATGAAATTATCAAAAAGAAAATAAAATTTAAAAAAAACGATTTCCTATTGAGAAACATGTTCAATTTTCATATGTAATACCATGCAATAAATTGGGTGACATCATTCTCG
Organism: Amaurobius ferox; assembly: GCA_951213105.1. Classification (NCBI taxonomy): domain Eukaryota; kingdom Metazoa; phylum Arthropoda; class Arachnida; order Araneae; family Amaurobiidae; genus Amaurobius; species Amaurobius ferox. The sequence goes on from OX578154.1 coordinate 33,521,272, forward strand.
TACATCTAACTCGTTCCATTCACGAGAAAAGATACTTTGAGTAGTACTTTTGCATTTGAACGCAGATAATTATTTATCCGCTGTAAGAATAACTTATTTCTCCGTCCATAACACTTGACGAGATTTTAGCTACGAATTTAACGGAATGTCGTCAACTTGGCGACATTTTAAACTGCTGCCAAATTAACGAAAATCTCGCCAAATTGATAAAAGTGACCCTAAATCAATGAAAATGACGACTAAATGAAGAAAATTCAATATCTTGGAAATAATATAAGTATCTACTATAAGAATAACATTTTTTAACTGTAAAAGTAGTAAATTCATTGCATTATATAAGGAAAGTCATGTGCTGCCCACATCAGATTATTTTAAGCAAGGGGCTCCGGGCATGCTCTTAGCTTCCCCAACTCCCGTAATTTTCTTCGCCTATCACTCGCTTGTGTTCACTGGGATTATTCGATAGCTGTTTTAAGCGAAACTAAAGTTTAAATCGTAAAACAGTTTATTTCAGCGTGTTCTCATACTTGTCTTTAAATTCACCAAATTTCATATTTTTTATGCAATAGTTTTTGCGTAACGAGAAATAGAATATCGAAGACATGCACATACAGAAGATTTGTTTGCACAAAAATTATATATACTCACTATTAGACTAATTAGACTAGCAAATTAGACTAAATTAAATTGCATCGAAATTGATAAAAGGGCTCAGCGTTGCAAAAATTCAATTATGTGGGAATACGCCTGCGAAAATTCGTGGACTAGCTATTGTTAATCTGTCTAGGACATAAGCAGCTGAACAGGGAACAAGCAGCTAAAATATTATGTCTTCGATATCGACATTAAATGTTTCTACAACTGAAGTTTAAATAGAAAAATAGTTGTTTTCAGCGGATTTCCCTAACATTTCTCTATAAATGTACCAAATTTCAAATTTTTGTATTATCAGACAATTTTGTACTGTATAATAAATTATTCTATAATAAATTGAAGCAAAAAAATATCTGCTATTTAATTTAATTCAGTTAATTAAGAAATAACATAATTTTCCTTAAAAAAATTTTATGAAAATTATCATCAGCATATAATGTTATTTCTGTGGAAAGTTTTATTTTGCTTTTTCTTACGCCTTTAACACTTTCTAATATAGTTGTAAGATTTTTGTCGTACAATACTTGTACGACATGTTGAACTTGCAATTACGAATGCCAAGAAAGATAATGAGCAATGTAAATGCAGCAGAGGAAACCAATTGGAACGCAAATATAGATTAACAGCGGTCATCCCCTTCTGCATCAACGACAAATGGGAGAAGTGGTATGAAACCAAAGGGGGAAATAAAGAAGTGCCCCAAAGTTTGTTCCAGAAAGTTCGACAGATTTCAATTTTCACCTACGAACTGGCAACATGTCAATTGAGTTGTCAAAAAATATCTACCGTAAGCAAACAAAAAGAAAGCATGGCTCAGAAGTGTGATGTGCAATAGAATCTTACAGCATAGTGATTGCGCGAATAAGTATTGAAATGCAAGAGAGTGTGTTTATGTGTTTCACTTGTCACTAATTATCACGGAAGGCACACATTTAACGGTTATCTAATGATGAACAATTAGTTCGTACGAATCTATGTCGTAATAACGAGTTCTTGTATCTTAAACTAAAGGAACTATTTTGAGTTTCGGTAGATTAATAGAAAGTGTCTAAATATATATGTATCAACTATATTATGTGTATAAATATGTTTATTAATGAAATATTGGTAGCGCTAAATGTATTATAATAATGGATTTATGAATAATCTTAATAATCAAGACAGAAATAGATATCTATGAACTTAAATCTTAAATAATAAAAGGCAATGTCTGTGTGTGTGTGTCTGTCTGTCTTATACACTATACGTTTCGCGACCGCGCGTCGGAGAGCTACGAAATTTGGCAATCGGAGACCCGGGGGGGAGGGAAGGGGACACATGAAAACCGATTTTTAAAATTTTAATTATTTTTTTATTTATTTAATGTTTTATGCGATTTCGACCGTTTTTTGCCCTTTTTGCCCTTTTTTCTCCACGATCCAGACATCGTAGAAAAAAATAAATTACACCATCGGAAAGAGCAGAGAATTTCGAGTAAAATATATCAATTTCAAATCTGAGTTTCGATTTCTAATATTTTTTAAAGATTTTAAAACAAAACTCACTTTTGGCTCAAAAAATCAATTTTTTGTTTTTAAATTCTCGCATCGTGAAAAGTACTCATAATTTCGACTAATAATTTACATTTTTAGAAAGCTGAAATATCTGGCATTCTTACAAGTCTAATGTGGTCCAGAAATAATGAAAATTGCCTTCAGGATGGCAATTTTAAAGACGCCATGATTTTAAATTTCTCGGCGTTCCGTTCGTTTCTCCCCCGCTGAAGCAGGGAAGGTGGTGGGTGGGGACGTCAAGGTGGAGGTGACGTCACGGTTCTGAATAGCGCGCCTTTGCTCTATATAAATTATTATATTTATATTTTAAATGATGGGACGATCTGGATTTTTTAAATGTATATTTTAACTTTTGGATATTTTAAATGGATATTTTAATTTTATGGATATTTTAAATGATAGAACAATGAAACAATGGAATGAGGATGATGGAATTAAGCATATGGTCATTTTAAATTGCAAATTAGCGCGCGGGAAGTTAGCGGTAGGCCCGGGTTCGATTCCCGCCACTGCCAAAACTGCCGCCGTGTTTACGTGGAATACGATCACGTTAAATATGTGGGTCCGTAAGTCCTTCCGAGAGGTTGGTGGTAGGGGAAGGAGGATACGGCCCCTGTGGATGCCTCCCCCACTGGGTTCCCGTCTAAATTGGGTGAATATGTAGAAAGTTATGGAGATTGTCGCGGAGGGCGCGGCAGCCCAGTGGTTAGCGCGCGGGAATTGCACTCAGTAGGCCCGGGTTCGATTCCCGCCACTGCCAAAACTTACGCCACGTTCACGCAGAGTACGATCACGTTAAACATGTGGGTTCGTGAGTCCTTCCGAGAGGTTGGTGGTAGGGGAAGGAGGGTACGGTCTAAATTGGGTGAATAAAAAGAAAGTTATGGAGATTGTCGCGGAGGGCGAAGTAGCCCAGTGGTTAGCGCGCGGGAATTGCACGCGGTAGGCCCGGGTTCGATTTCCGCCACTGACATGGAGTACGATCACGTTAAACATATGGGTCCGTATGTTTTTCCGAGAGGTTGGTGGTAGGGGAAGGAGGGTACGTTCCCTGTGGATGCCTCCCCCACTGGGTTCCGGTCTAAATTGGGTGGCACATCCTGGCCGTCCAACCAGTTACCAGGCCCGGGTTCGATTCCCAAAATTGCCGCCGTGTTTACGCGGAGTACGAGCACGTTAAACATGTGGGTCCGTGAGTCCTTCCGAGAAGTTGGTGGTAGGGGAAGGAGGGTACGGTCTAAATTGGATGAATAAAAAGAAAGTTATGGAGATTGTCGCGTAGGGCAAAGTAGCCCAATGGTTAGCGCGCGGAAATTGCACTCGGTATGCCCGGGTTCGATTCCCAAAATTGCCGCCGTGTTTACGCGGAGTACGATCACGTTAAACATGTGGGTCTGTAAGTCCTTCCGAGAGGTTGGTGGTAGGGGAAGAAGGGTACGGTCCCTGTGGATGCTTCTCCCACTTGGTTCCGGTCTAAATTGGGTGAATAAAAAGAAAGTTATGAAGAATATCGCGGAGGGTGAAGTACCCCAGTGGTTAGTGCGCGGGATTTGCACTTGGTAGGCCCGGGTTCGATTCCCAAAATTGCCGAATAAAAATAAAGTTATGGAGATTGTCGCGGATGGCACGGTAGCCCAGTGGTTAGCGCGCGGGAATTTCACTCGGTAGGCCCGGGTTCGATTCCCTCCATTGCCAAAACTGCAGACGTGTTCACGCGGAGTACGATCACGTTAAACGTGTGGGACTGCAAGTCCTTCCGAGAGGTTTGTGGTAGGGGAAGGAGGGTACGGTCTCTTTGGATGCCTCCCCCATTGGGTTCCGGTCTAAATTGTGTGGCACTTCCTGGCCTTCCAAGCAGTTACCTTACACCTTTCTGGTAGGTCGCGCCAACGAGTTTGCCACGGTCAGAATTTTCAAGGGTAGTGAACAGGCTGGTCGCCAAAGGCGGCTAGTCTATATAATAAAAGGCAATGTCTGTGTGTGTGTGTGTGTGTGTGTGTGTCTGTCTGTCTTATACACTATACGTTTCGCGACCGCGCGTCGGAGAGCTACGAAATTTGGCAATCGGAGACCTGGGGGGGAGGGAAGGGGACACGTGAAAACCGATTTTCAAAATTCTAATTATTTTTTTATTTATTTAATGTTTTATGCGATTTCGACCTTTTTTTGCTTTTTTGCCCTTTTTTCTCCACGATCCAGACGTCGTAGAAAAAAACAACTCACACCATCGGAAAGAGCAGACAATTGCGAGTAAAAATATATCAATTTCAAATCTCCATTTCGATTTCTAATATTTTTTAAAGATTTTAAAACAAAAGTCACTTTTGGCTCAAAAAAACGATTTTTGGTTTTTAAATTCTCGCATAGTAAAAAGTACTCATAATGTCGACTAATAATTTACATTTTTAGAAAGCTGAAATATCTGGCATTCTTACAAGTCTAATCTGGTCCAGAAATAATGAAAATTGCCTTCAGGATCGCAATTTTAAAGACGTCATGATTTTAAATTTCTCGGCGTTCCGTTCGTTTCTCCCCCGCTGAAGCAGGGAAGGTGGTGGGTGGGGACGTCAAGGTGGAGGTGACGTCACGGTTCTGTATTTGCATAGCGATGGGTGGGACAATAAGAAACCGAATTAGTTTTTACTTTCCGTTTCCCGCGCTTCCGATTTTAAATGAAATAAGAGCTTAACATATGCACTGTAGAAATTATTATATTTATATTTTAAATGATGGAACGATATGGATTTTTTAAATGGATATTTTAATTTTATGGATATTTTAAATGATGGAACGATGGATATTTTAATTTTATGGATATTTTAAATAATGGAACGATGGATATTTAAATTTTATGGATATTTTAAATGATGGAACAATGGAATGAGGATGATGGAATTAAGAGCTTAGAGAGCATATGGTCATTTTAAATTGTAAATTAGCGCGCGGGAAGTTAGCGGTAGGCCCGGGTACGATTCCCGCCACTGCCAAAACTGCCGAAGTGTTCACGCGGAATACGATCACGTTAAACATGTGGGCCCGTAAGTCCTTCCGAGAGGTTGGTGGTAGGGGAAGGAGGGTACGGTCCCTGTGGATGCCTCCTTCACAGGGTTTCCGTCTAAATTGGGTGAATATAAAGAAAGTTGCGGAGGGCGAGGCAGCCCAGTGGTTAGCGCTCAGGAATTGCACTCGGTAGGCCCGGGTTCGATTCCCGCCACTTCCAAAACTGCCGCCGTGTTCACGCGGAGTACGATCACGATAAACATGTGGGTCCGGAAGTCCTTCCGAGAGGTTGGTGGTAGGGGAAGGAGGGTACGGTCCCTGTGGATGCCTCCCTCACAGGGTTCCCGTCTAAATTGGGTGAATATAAAGAAAGTTGCGGAGGGCGAGGCAGCCCAGTGGTTAGCGCTCAGGAATTGCACTCGGTAGGCCCGGGTTCGATTCCCGCCACTTCCAAAACTGCCGCCGTGTTCACGCGGAGTACGATCACGATAAACATGTGGGTCCGGAAGTCCTTCCGAGAGGTTGGTGGTAGGGGAAGGAGGGTACGGTCCCTGTGGATGCCTCTCCCACTGGGTTCCGTTCTAAATTGGGTAAATAAAAAGAATGTTATGGAGATAGTCGCTGGGGGCGAAGAATCCCAGTGGTTAGCGCGCGGGAATTGCACTCAGTAGGCCCGGGTTCGATTCCCAAAATTGCCGCCGTGTTTACGCGGAGTACGAGCACGTTAAACATGTGGGTCCGTGAGTCCTTCCGAGAAGTTGGTGGTAGGGGAAGGAGGGTACGGTCTAAATTGGATGAATAAAAAGAAAGTTATGGAGATTGTCGCGTAGGGCAAAGTAGCCCAATGGTTAGCGCGCGGAAATTGCACTCGGTAGGCCCGGGTTCGATTCCCAAAATTGCCGCCGTGTTTACGCGGAGTACGATCACGTTAAACATGTGGGTCTGTAAGTCCTTCCGAGAGGTTGGTGGTAGGGGAAGAAGGGTACGGTCCCTGTGGATGCTTCTCCCACTTGGTTCCGGTCTAAATTGGGTGAATAAAAAGAAAGTTATGAAGAATATCGCGGAGGGTGAAGTACCCCAGTGGTTAGTGCGCGGGATTTGCACTTGGTAGGCCCGGGTTCGATTCCCAAAATTGCCGAATAAAAATAAAGTTATGGAGATTGTCGCGGATGGCACGGTAGCCCAGTGGTTAGCGCGCGGGAATTTCACTCGGTAGGCCCGGGTTCGATTCCCGCCATTGCCAAAACTGCAGCCGTGTTCACGCGGAGTACGATCACGTTAAACGTGTGGGACTGCAAGTCCTTCCGAGAGGTTTGTGGTAGGGGAAGGAGGGTACGGTCTCTTTGGATGCCTCCCCCATTGGGTTCCGGTCTAAATTGTGTGGCACTTCCTGGCCTTCCAAGCAGTTACCTTACACCTTTCTGGTAGGTCGCGCCAACGAGTTTGCCACGGTCAGAATTTTCAAGGGTAGCGAACAGGCTGGTCGCCAAAGGCGGCTAGTATTAAATAAATTGGTCAATTTAGATAAGTGTGTTTATTTATATCTTGTGTATTTGTCTCTCCGGCATGAGAACCGGGAGTTTACATGCTCCACCCTTAGTGAAGGCATCAAAGCTTGGACCTGGTATAGTAATTTTTGATAAAGACAACTTTACCTTATGAGAATTTTCATTCTGTTCACTTTGTTTATTCTGTCTGTCTGTCCGTTCGCACGATAACCGCCGTAAAATGATTTTATCAGAACGAAATTTTAGTATGTTGGTGACACGGTTTGGGGGACATATGGAAATGTAAATGAATAACATCACCCAATTAGTTTCGGATTTAACCCGGTTTTAAAAAATGAAATATATTAAACCCTATTGGACCTAATTTTTCAAAACATATTTAAACTGAGTTACAATTCACAAATCGCTTCGAAATTATAGTATTCAAAATTATCAATTAAAATATGTAAAAAAAATATTTCATCAAAACATGTTAAGTTGTTTTAAAATAAATAAAATTATAATTACACCCATATTATATATGAAGAGATTATGTGACTTATTGCAAAATAAAATATGGCATCCAGTCTTTTTCGCTGTGTGAAAATCATGACTTTTAAGGTATGTTAATATATATATTTAGTGTTGCATCCGTCCTAAAATCGCTTTATTTTTGCATATAATCTGTGTATCTAAATTCTGTGGCTACGCAATTACAATATTTTTTATTTAAAATGACCATTAAACTTTGATTATTTCTACAACGAAACATAATTTTAACGTAAGCAGAATGTAAACAAACCGAGCGATTTTGAGATGCGTTGAATAGGATTTTTTTTTTTTAAGCAAAATTATTTAGCTTTGTAGTCTAAATTAGAAATGATATGAATGAATTATTAATTGATTTTACGTATAGAAGCTGGTGATTTTATAGCATTGTTTTAAGTCTCAACGTGTAAAACAAATCAGTGCTTAATGTATCGCGTTCTAGAGATGTTTAAATAAAATTGCATTTCAGTTGGAAAATGTTTCACATTCAATGATTTGTGGATGATTAATATTTCTTGTTTCTTAATATCTCAACAACCACTCGGACGAGAAACTCAATCATAACCACGTTGACTAGAGTGAAAAAGAAAATAATATTACCAAATTTAATAAAATAATCAGTAAAATACTCTGGGTTTATGTACCCAAGAGACAAACTGATGAACAGAAAAACACATTCAATTTTATATATAGCCTTTAAATTTGACGTTAATAAAATCAAGTGTTTAATCCTTAAAGGGATTTAATATGTATAGGTTATTAATAAATAGCCTGTAATACAGTTTATATTTTATAATTTGGTATTTAATTATGTGAAAAAGTTTTCTTTAATTCATTAATTCGATGTGCAAGAAATTATATCTTATATCAAATGTTTAATATTATAAGTTTTTGAAAGAAACATACATACTAAGCTAATTTTTCATTACAGGAGATATCCTCCATAATTAAACCAAGTACGTTTTTAAGTGAGGTTCATTTTGTAATTTCCCATCGGAAGGGAATGGATTAAATGTTCTTTAGTAACCATGGGAACTGCTTTATTCGATCTAATCAGATATCTAAATTGAAAATGTGAACTTCATTTCATTTCGTACATATAAACATTGAATATTTGAAATATAAAGCAAATAGTTTTATTTTCATATAAGCACAGCAGTAAATTCAAATTACTACACAAAAAAACTTTTTTAATGTCCCTATGGACGCCTCCCCCACTGGGTTCTGGTCTAAATTGGGTGGCTCTTCCCGGCCGTCCAAACAGTTACCTTACACCTTTCTGGTAGGTCAGGCGATCTGGGTCTTAACAACAACATACCTTTATAACGGCGCTCAATCGCATATGTAAAATTCCCTCACTGCGATGTCTTAATAAACCAGATAGAGAAAACACCCGTACAGGCAAATTTTCTTATGACATGAAACCATGGTTGCTGTATACTGAAGTTCTGAGGGTGCTGCCAGATTTTGCGATTTCTAACCAATTTGGAGACATTTCGAAGGTTCGAGAACGACTTCAAAATCACGATTATTCTACGAGATACGAGACACTTCCAGAAGTTTCTACAGATAGTATTTAAAATGAGTCATCATCGGGTTGGGGAGCGGTTGTCGTGATACGAGTTACATTAAATGTCCTGTGACATACACTAATGTTTAGGGAATAGCAGCCACTGTTTTGTGAATAGTATCAGTTATTTTGTGAAACCGGTGGATTATGTAATTGCTATTTTACTGTGCTTGATTGTTGCTTAAGGATCTTATGCCATAGTTATTCAGCTCTTTCCTGTATACTGCTCCTGTTTTCGATGTGTATGTTGAAAGTACACCTACTGTTCCAGAGGATATTCGTAACAGTATCAATCATACGAGTTAAATGTATTGATGGCGGATGCCGGAGGAATATGCAGTTAAGAATTTTTAGCGGTAGCTGTGAATTCAAACATCTTCACGATCGCATTTGATGATAACGTGGATAAAAATCAAGAAAGATCAATCATCCTTAAAGCATTGATTATAAAACACTTTCCAACTTCAATGCAATTTTATTTAAACATTTCTAAAATGCAATACATTCCTCGGTAATATTTTAGAACTTATCACAATACTACATTAATTTATTGTATTTGAAAACTTAAACCTTCATCGAAAAAAATGAACTTCATTCAAATAACGGCATTGAAATATAAATTGCCTGGTTTAAACATTTCTAAAATACGATATATTCCTCGGTAATATTTTAAAAATTAATTATTTGATAATTTTAAGAATATTACATAAATATAATACTACGATAATTTATTATATTTATGTGAGCATGTTTCACAACAGTTAATATTTTTTTTTTAATTTACGGGATTTTTTGATAAATTTAGTTGAAAAATGTACAATATCTCAAGAACGGTTCATGCTAGCGTTTTAAAGTTTATGTCAATCGTTTTCGAAGGAAAAATTAAATAAGAAATGTATATTTGCGAAACTTTATTAAAGGTTTTGATCTTTTGATAATTTTTTCAAAATTTCATTCGAAAATTTAAGGAGATTCTGAACATTCGATTGTGTTTAAAAACAATAGGTTTCCAGATTTCATGGATTGGAATTTTTGTACCAAATTTCATTCGAATTGCTCTATTCGTTCATGAGCTATCGTCTCCACAGACTCACTGTCACACACACACATACTTTCACAAACACACACATACTTTCACACACACACACACATACATACACACACATACACACACACACAGACATCACCCCAAAAATGTTTGATTTGTGATCAGGGATGCTTGAAACGTGCTCTCACGTCGAAAACTCGAATTCGAATTGTCGGCCCCATCACAATACTTTCCTTACATATTATACTATGTATATAAGGAAAGAAATAATGTATAGTATCCAGGGTACTTCGTTTGAATTGTACATTTGGCGCTTTTCCGGAAGACAACATGTAAAATAATTTACCAATTAAACTATATTTCGAGCAACTCTACTGTGGTATACAAACAAAAACGTTATTGAAGTTAGTTAAACACATTGCCTTGATACTTTAAAATACCGGTAAATACCCACCATTAACCCATTTTTAAACGAAGTTAAAGATCACAAATTACTTCGATAATTTTAGGAATTTTAAAATTATACCACACTGTGGCGTTAAGAAAAATGGTAATTTACTTAAAGTTACAATTATAATTAACATTAATTATTATTAAGCATTAAAGACATGGCCGCTGATCTCATAAAGTGGAATTAACTTTAAAACGTACATTGCTGGTTGTACCCTCCAATTATTTTTAACTTTTGTGTAAGTCCTGAAAAGAATTATTTATTAATATAAAACGATTAGACTATTTAAACTTAAATAATATCATTTATTAACAACATCAATTTATCAATATCATCAATTTTCATTTATTATCAATTTTAATTTAATTATTTTAGCGAGGGGACATATGCGACCAGAATTGCTGGATTTACGATGGTGTCCAGGACCTGTGAAAATGAGGACATACTTTCAAGTTTAACCTTGGGCTTATCATCTCTCCAAGGGCTTGCATCAGTCTTAGTGCTGAAAGTACCGCCGCAACTCTGGGGTGTGTGGCTCCGACTCGTACTAAAAATGCACTCGCACATAGATCACCTCTACGGGACACTCTACAAATCTGTTGGTTTTTTTATGCTTTTCTACTCGTGCTCTAAGTCAAAACTCGTAATTATTTTCTTTTCATGTCCGATCTCCATCTCTGCTTCTCGTTGTCTCCATCTCTGCTTTCGTTCACAACTATTTCATTTTTCGTCTACAACTGCACTCGTTTTCTTTCGTCAGTAACTGAAATCCTTTTCTTTCGTCTGCTCCAAGCTGTGGTTCCTTCGGCGGGGGAGGGGGGGGGTAGCTCCGCCCTTCTTCCCCTTGGCGCTCATTGGTTCTTCTCAACCCAATGGCATCATTTCACATTTAGAAAGGCCCCTATCAGCCCCCTCTGGTCTGGCACCCCTAAATTTATAGTATGTTTGACCTTAAAGAATACAATATAATAAAAGGGAGGTTCGCACGCGAAGCCCAGATTCCAAGATTAAAGCAAAGCAACATAATGAAAATGAAAGTAAAAATGACAGTAAAAATATAAATGGTATTGAAAGCATGCAAAAATTTACCCGTGTCCATTGTCCGAAGTTTGAGATCTTGGATATTCCAGCTATTCTGGCGCAGCCCGGATGGGTGAAATTCGATGTAAACTTTTTCCAAAGTCTTAAAAGTGAGGCAAATATTAATAAAAAGAAAATTGTGGAGAATACATGTGTAGAAAATAATATAGGTAAAAACATTACAAATAAGGAAAATACAGGAGTTAAAGGAGTTATTAAAAATAAAAATGATGCGTGCAATGCAAAAATAAATTTAAATGATGAGTACAAAAATGAAATTAACTCAAAATCGACTCAGATCGATAATAAAAAGTTTGATGAAATTAAGGAAACTTGTTGTAAAGTTTCGCAAATTGATTCACAAATTGTCGAAAGTAGCCATGTTAATGACTATAACTTTTCAAATGATGAAAATAATAAAAATGGTAATACAGAGAATGAGTTTAAAATTGTGACTAGTGCGAAAAAGCCAATTGTCACACATGATGAAGTTAAAGGCATATCTGAATTTAATGAAAATATTAAAAATGGTTATTATGACAGTAAAAAAATTGCACAGATCGATGAGGCCAATTTTCCTAAAAATGAAAAGATTAATAATTTTGCTGAAAAAGAATGTGTTAATGAAGAGTCAAATCTTGACGTCCAGGTCTATGTCACGCTCACACGCAGGATAGCTTTGCAACAAGGTCAGTTGATTGCAGAAAAATTCGACATAAGTCAGGAAATTCAGGATAAGGAAGATATCTTTATCCCCACAAAACACGCAAAATTACTCTTTCCGTTTGGTGCAATACGAACTGTAATAAAAAATAACAAAATTGATATTGTAATTTGTAAAAAAAAAGGTCAAAATTACGTTAAATAAAAATATGCGAGTAGGAGTGAGTAAAAATTTCAAAACAATTTCTAATGAAGAAATGCAAATCGGAGATACCGTATTTTTGAAAGAGGAAAATGAACCCAATATGTTTCAAGATAGATTTCATGGACCCTTTCGAGTAATTGAACACGAAAAAAAAATATATTGACCATTAGAAATAAATATAACATGAAAGATGAACCAATTAAAATTCACGCTATCCAATGTTATATCGAACAAAATGTACAAAGTGCTGAAGAATTGATAGAAAAATATGATATGGACAGTGAAATTGACGATATTCACGCAAAAAAATGTCATATAGCACAAAAAGTACAAAGTGAAAGTAAATATAACGGTATCGGTGAAATAATTGAGATTCAATCAAAAAAATGTTATACTGTACAAAGTGTACATATTGAAAATGTTCAAAATATGAATGAAAATATTCAGCATGGGAGCGAAAATACGGATATGAAAATTATGCAAAATCAGGAAGCTGATAAGAATTTTGAAAATAATGATCCAATTTGCAAATATGCAATTATGCAAAATGAAAATTTTAAAATTCAAAGGTTACATAATGCAAATGAAAATAAAAGGTGAAGAAACGCAAAGTCAAATTCAAAATCATAATTAATGATAAAAATACTCAAAAATATCTTGAAATTAAAATAATGGATGTGTTGCAAAATGAAAGTCAAAATCGTGATAATGAGAAGCAAGATTCAAATGAGGTTAAAATAATGGATGTTTTGGAAAATGAAAGTTAAAATGTAAATTTTCAAGAAAAGGGAAATGAAAATCATAATAATGATAAGCAAAATTCTCTTGAAAATAAAATAATGGATGTTTTGGTTAATCAAAATAATAATTTTCAACAAATACAAAATTCAAATGTTTGTAAAAGTATTCAAAATGAAAATAATGAAATAATAGGGGATAGTAATCACAATGACAATGAAGGTAATGATATTATAAAAGTAGATTCAGAAATAATTGAAAGTCAAAGCAAATATAAAGAGTATGTTAGGCAGAAATTAGAGTTACTAAATGAAATACATATTTATAACACAAATGAAATTGAAAGCATTCATGAACATGGGGAGAGAAAGCTTGGTCAAAATTGTTTCATGAAATAAAAAAATTTAAAGAATTCAAATTGTGCTGATGATTGGTTTTTGAAAAGTTGTAAAATGAGAGAGAGATAAAAAAGGATAATGACAAATCAAAATGATATCTAATGATCAGGAATTGAAAATATTTTCAAAAATGAAAAAATGGATAATGGTATGAATTTCAAAGAAAAAGATGAATAATCATTGAATGGTTTAAAAATGAACATGGTATGAAATTTACAAAAATTGATAATAATTGTACAAATAGTTCTTTTTCTAAAATAATATTATCTAATTTATAATGTAACTATATATTATATAATATTACATGTGAAAAGAAAATTATGCAGGGATTAATTTATGCAAATAAATCTACAAAAAATGAAAGGTAAAATCAAATATGTTACCTAATGGTGTAGATGAAAGGTCTGGAGACATATACAGACAAGGACAAGGTTGTGGGAAAGCCAGTCCAGTCAAATGCTTCAGTTTTCAAAATAGGGTGGAAGGCAAGTCCATTCACTTCAATTTGTCTTCAAAGGAAAGCATGAAAATGATGAGTCTTTCAGAAGAGTCTTGAGGCTTAAAAATTGAACGACAGGTTAAAGTAAAGAAAAATCTGATGTGGGCAACACATGACTTTCCTTATATAATGTAATGAATTTACTGCTTTTCAGTAAAAAAAATAGGTTTTTTCTTAAAGTAGATACTAACATTCTTTCCAAGATATTGAATTTTCGACAATTAGTCGTCATTTTCATTGATTTAGCGTCATTTTTATCCATTTGGCGAGATTTTCGTTAAGTTGGCAACATTTCGAAAAGTCGCCAAGTTGGCGACATTCCGCTAAATTCGTCGCCAAAAATTCGCCAAGCCTTATGGACGAAGAAATATGTTGTTCTTACAGCACATAAATGACTATTGGCGTTCAAATACAAAATTATTACTCAAAATATCATTTTTCATGAATGGAACGAGCTAGATCCACGAGAGTGATGTCATCCAATTTATCGCATGGTATTACATATGAAAAGTGAACATGTTTCTCAATAGGAAATATTTTTTTTTTCATTTTATATGACTTTTTAATAATTTTTTTGAAAAATGTGCAATATCTCGAGAACGGTTTATGTTAGCGTTCTAAAATTTATGTCAATCGTTTTCTAATGAAAAATAACATAAGAAATGTCTATTTGCGTAACTTTATTAGTGGTTTCGACTTTTTGACGATTTTTTCAAAATTTTATTCGAAAATTTAGGGGGGTTCTGAACATTCTATTACGTATAAATGCAATAGGCTTCCAGTGTTTACGGGTTGTGATTTTTGTACCAAATTTGGTTCGAATCGGTCCATTCGTTCGTCAGTTATCGTCTCCACTGGCTCACTGACACACACACACACACACATACTTTCACACACACACACACACATGCTTTCACACACACACACACACACACATACATTCACACACACACACACACACACATACTTTCACACACACACACTTACTTTCACACACACACACAGACATCACTTCAAAAATGTTTGATTCGTGATCAGGGATGCTTGAAACGTGCTCTCTCGTCGAAAACTCGATTTCGAATTTTCGACCCCATCACAATACTTTCCTTATACATTATGTATATAAGGAAAGTAAAAAAATAAATAATGAGCTGAAAGTGAGAATATTAAAGATTACTCATAGATGGTATAAATTTTACGTCAAAAAGTAAACAAAAGCATAAATAATGGAAAATTTTAAATCAATTTGAATTTAAAATGTTAAACTATGAACAGTTAAAATAGCTGTAAATCGTTCGTTGCAATAAAGCAATCGAGGACACGATATCTCGTGTAGGAATGGTGAAATGTAGAAATGCATTGATATTGCTTAGGAAAATAAATGTTTGAGGAAGAATATAAATTGTATAAGCAAAGTAAATGACTAAATTAATCCTAAAGTAACAGGATAAATGAATTAAATTTAGTTAAAATTTTGTTTATATGAATAAATTTTTCATGAATATATAAATTGTATAAGCAATTTAAGTAACTAAATTAATCCTAAAGTGACAGGATAAATGAAAATAAATTTAGTTAAAATGTTGTTCAGTGAATAAATTCACAGAAGTTGTAAAAAAAAAAAAGGTTGAAATAAAAAATAATTGAAGAATTTTGAGTGAGAAATAAAGCATTTTTGTTGTTGTTTTACAACGTAGGAAAGGTTACGATGATCATGTGTGTATAAATAAATTTGGATATGAAAATAAAATGTAAATAAATACGGAAATAAAAATAAATGTAAGTATTGATGATAAAAATTGTACGATAATAAATAAATGTGAAATACATATATAATGAATATAAATAAATACGGAATGAATAAATAAATATGTTAAATAATAAGGCATTCAGATGTCAGTGGGGAAGGTAAATAAAAACATGAAAGTTATCGATGAGATACTGTGCAATTGAAATGTGTTTGTAAACAAATGGCAATCTACGTAAAATATATATATATATATATATACTCTCTTGGTAATGTCATATAAATGGGGTTTAGGTATTTGTAAATATTAAATTGTGTGAAAAAGATATTCTGAATAAGGTGCTATTTAAATTGAGTTTAAAAAAAAGAGAGAGCTATACAATGCTAATATAATGTACAAACCATGAGCATTATAGTATAAGAAGTGATTAGCAGATATGATTAAAAATTAAATTGATGAGGAGGTTTATATTTTAAAGAATAAGTCGACGTTTATATAACACGCCTTGTGGGTTAATAAAAGGTTTACAATACTTGGTTACAAGTCTCTGGTAAGCGCCATTGCGTTCGTCATCTTCAGTGAGAAGTAAATCCACGCCGCACGTTGTCCATTTCAACAATGGATTGTCATGTTTCTAAGAGTAAAGTTGAGGGAAAGCAGGCTGCTAATCGCTGTTGAAAAAACGATTAAAAGAAAGGTAATCGTTTTCGAGTCTTGTATTTGACTAGGCACTTTCCAAGTTCGGAAATTGGATTTGAACGCATTTCCGGTACGCACTTCCGGTATCGAGGCTTTTAAAAAAAGAAGGGTTCTTCTAGTGATGTTTTTGAAAATGATCAATCAATTGCTGTCATCAAGTGCAAGGGATTGTTGTTGTTTGTTTACATGCAATGTAAGAAAAAAAATGTTAAAGGGACAATATCAGGTGATTATCAATTCCACATGCAAGTATATCGGGAGTTACAGCTTTCTGTGAAATATATATATATTTTCAATGCCTGATTTAAAAGAAAAAATAAGTGATTGTATTAATAAGTATGTACTAATGTCAAAGTTAGGCAAAAATGTTATATATGTTATGAAGTTTTCAATTATGGAAATTAATGAAGTATGAAAAGAATTGTGTTCAGAAAGTAATACTGTGTAATGTGTAATTTGTACAAAAAATGTGTAATGGTGTTAAAAATATAAAAGTAGATAGTAGTGTGTAGCATTTCAAAGTGAGTGTGCATATGTTTAAAAATCTTTTAAAGAGTCAAAATTTAATTTAGCTTCAACTGAAAGCTGGACCTGGTAGAGTTCATGAGTACATAACTTATGTTTATTTAGTGTATATAATGTGTGCTAAAAACTTTTGTGCTACAGCAAGATTGTTGAACTAATTCTGGACGAACTTTGTCCTAAAAAAAGTGAAAAGTGCCAATTAAAAAGTGGCATCTGAATCGAAATTTATTTCGAACTCTATTGGGTTTGAATTTTTTTTTTTTTTTGTCTGTGGGGAGATATGTGAGATCAGAATATGGTCTCACCTGAGCCATTTTTATTTGAGTATTTATGGTGCCTTGAACGGCAAACAAAGCTATAGTCTGGCTTGCGCCGGGGTTTATGACGACGTGAACTTTAAGGTCATAATACTATAAATTTAGTTGTTCCAGACGAGAGGGGCCTTGCTAAATGTAAAATGATGCCATTGGATTGAGAAGAACCAATGAGCGCCAAGGGGAAGAAGGGCGTAGCTACACCCCCCTCCCCGCCGAGGAAACCTCAGCTTAGTTCCACACGAAAGAAATCAGAGTTCAGTTAATAGACGAAACGAGTGCAGTAGTAGACGAAAGACAATGAGAAGCAGAGATGGAGATCAGACATGAAAAGGAAATAATTACGAATTTTGACTTAAAGCACGAGTAGAAAAGCATAAAAGAACCCAACAGATTTGTAGAGTGTCCCGTAAAGGTGATCTATGTGCGAGTACATTTTTAGTACGAGTCGGAGCCACACTCCCCAGAGTTGTGGCGGTACTTTCGGCACTAAGACTGATGCATGCCCTTGGAGCAGGGGTCGGCAACCTATTGAAACGGTAGAGCCAAAAGTTACAATTTGCAAAATTTCTCAGTTTTTAAAGAGCCACTAAAAATTTTCGTTTCAATATTATAGTATTTGCTTATATATATTTGATTTTTGATTTAAAATAAACGGCTTTAAATACGGAATAATATTTATTCATATAAAAACACAAATATAGATAGTTACATCAATGGGAGCATTGGCTTTGCATGCCTTTTGAAAATTTGATTAAATCTGGCTTATAACTTGTTGTTTTAAGTTTCAAGCTCGACTCTAGATTTTTATTTGTTAGTTGACTTCTAACTTTACTTTTTATTATATTCATGCAAGAGAACGCTTGCTCGCACGAATATGTCGACCCGAAGATCGTCAGCACTCCATATGCCAACTTCTTCACCTCACTGTAGCATTCTGGAAGACTATTCCATGCACCGAATATGAGGGCCTCAATTCGCGGAATTTCTTTTAGAATTTGTCTCCACTTGTGCTGCGCGATGTGCATGCATTTCTGGACCTCCAACTCTTCCAACTGGCTCTTGAGTTCTGTGAACTTGCCACTCCGCAAAGCTTTGCTTTTCAAATCTGGCAACTGCATTTGGAGCGATCCAGCACCAATTCCAAATGGCTCGATGTTGATCTCATTTGTGTTTGTGTTGAGAGGATTTGCTATGAACGCGAGATATTTTTGTTTGTTTTGAATTGCTCGAATCTCTCAGCGAATCCATCCTTCATGTTTTTTAAAGCTATGCTGAAGTAATTCGTGTCAATAGTTGCATTGGTCTCATCGCGATATTGCTTCAGATTTTTAAAATGAAGTAATTTATCGCTCTCCAGTCTTCAACAAAAAAAAGTAATTTTTTTCGAAACAAACTACTTATTCAAGCAAGGCGCAGGCTGGGTTGCCCTTTCCTTGCAGTTTTAGATTTAGTTCATTTAGTTTCATTGTGGTATCTACCATGAAGTTGAATTTTTGCAGCCATTTGTCTTCTTCCAATTCGGGATGGTCAATGATTTTTTCATTGAGGAATGTTTTTATTTCACTCAAGCACAAAGCAAAACGTTGCAATACGTTACCTCTGGAAAGCCATCGCACTTTATTGTGCAGAAGTAGGTCAGAAAACTGGTTATCTATTTCTTCAAGGAAATCTTTAAACTGGCAATGGTAGAGTGCTTTTGCCAAGATGCTGTTAATAATCTTAATTACCAAGTTCATGACCTCAACTATTTCGGCCGGAAATGTTTGGGCATAAAGCGCTTCTTGATGAATTATGCAGTGAAACGTTAGAATTTCGTGGTTTAATTTTTTCTGAAGAATTGATGTTACCCCTCTATGTATTCCTGTCATACTTCTGGCTCCATCAGTTGCTATAGAAACGATTTTATTTATATCGATTCCATTGTCTTCCAGGCATTTTTGCACACCATTTGCTATATCTTCTCCACGAGTTTGCCCTGAGAGCGGTAGCAATCCTAGCAGTTCTTCTATTGGACATTGGGACGACATATACCTGACGAAAAGGGTAACTTGTGCCGTGTCTTATGTCGCAAGACTCATCTATAGCAAGTGATAAGGCAGAAGTCAGTTGAATGTCTTCCACTTGCATATGTTGTTGTTGTTGAGACCCAGACAGTTCGACCTACCAGAAAGGTGTAAGGTAACTGTATGGACGGCCGGGAAGTGCCACCCAATTTAGACCGGAACCCAGTGGGGGAGGCATCCACAGGGACCGTACCCTCCTTCCCCTACCACCAACCTCTCGGAAGGACTTATGAACCCACATGTTTAACGTGATCGTACTCCGCATGAACACGGCGGCATTTTGTGGTAGCGTGCAAATCTAGCGCGCAAACCACGGGGATACCGCACCCGAGATGGCCAACAGCACGCGGTGTTCCGAGGTGGTCACCCACCAAGTACTAACCGCGCCCGATGCTGCTTGACTTCGGTGATCTAGCGAGAACCGGTGTTTTCAGCACGGTACGGCCGTTGGCCCCACTTGCATATGTGTTACATTTGAAGACATTTTAGCAGTTCTATCTTGTACTGTTTTAGCAGATAATGGCAAATCTTTGATTTTTTTCATGATTTCTGCTTTGTTTTTAAAATCACAAAACAGTTCTTCAGATGCACGTATAAAACAATCTTTGACGTACTCACCATCTGTGAATAGTTTTCCTCTTTTTGCAATTTCTAATGATACTGCAAAGCTTGCCAGATTTACATTATTGGAAGATTGCGCCCAGTTACTTAGCATGGAACTTGACTGTTGTTGTTTTTTTTTAGCTCTTCAACAGCTTTTTTTCGTGCTTCACCGGTTGGACATTTACCAGCAAACTGGGTATGTTTTGTAGTGAAGTGTCTCTCCAAATTTGACTTCTTATTGTGTGCGAGTTTTTCATGGTAAATGAGACTAGTCGGAAGGCCATCTGTGTTGTATATGAATGCAAACGAATCTCTCTCTCCGTCCAATCCTGATTGAATTCTCGGTTTACTTCTTCAGTTCTTCTCTTTTTTTTACCAGATGCCATGCTGGTGGCGGAGCTGAAAAAATGATTTTTTAAAATTTTACTTAACTATCTAAAGCGGCAAGCAATTTATTTACCATTATTACTTCGTTAACACGATCCTCAGATATGTAATCCAATTCTGTTACTGATTTTATTATATTATACGCGTACATACCTTTGAGAAGATAATTCGCTTCTAAATCGTATTCTTGAAACAACAAGTGAATAGACACGCAAAAACCGCAAGCGATTAAATTAACACACATGCAAGGTAACGTCGACCGCGCTATCCGAGGATGACTGACTGACAACACGTCTAGAGTCTAGCTAGACATGTTGTTTAGACTCTAAAGGTGGCTGTTTGGGTGAGACGAAAATGGAATGTAATTGGCTGAAAGATAAACATGGTCACGGAGTCTCATCTCTAAGAATAAAACAATAGTTCAAATTTATCTCATTACGGTCATGTTAAGCGTAGCAATTTGTAATTAACGATTATGTAAATAGAAGCTGTTGAGAAATTAGGCACTTAAAAATATATTTTCTTATTTTTTAAGGGTTTTGATAATAAATTATTAATTATTTCGTATGGAACTGGAGAGCCGCAACTTTACATCAAAAGAGCCGCAGGCGGCTCGCGAGCTGCAGGTTGCCGACCACTGCCTTGGAGAGATGATAAGCCCAAGATTAAACTGGAAGGTATGTGCTCATTTTCACAGGTCCTAAACACCTTCGTAAATCTAACAATTCTGGTCGCATATGTACCCTCGCTAAAATAATTAAATGAAAATTGACATTAATGAAAATTGATGTTATTGATAAATTGATGTTGTTAATAAATGATATTGTTTAAGTTTAAATAGTCTAATCTTTTTATATTAATTAATAATTTTTTTCAGGACTTACACAAATGTAAAAATAATTGGAGGGTTTATTGCGGCACAACAACGAGCAATGTACGTTAAATGTTAATTCCACTATATATGAATTTACGGCAATGTGAAGATGATTAATAATTACTTAACGAATTTATAATTAAAAATTTAAGCTTTTATACCTATTTTATTTCGATCGCCACACATACATATATACAAAAAATTCCGTAAAATATACTCGGTTGTTTTTTATATAAAATTAAAATAATAATTACACAAATATTATATGAAGGGATCACGTGACCATCTTCAAAATAAAATATGGATATCCGTCCTTTTTTACCAGTGTAAAAATCCTGATTTTTAAAGTACTTTTATTTTACATTTAGTTTTGCATTCATACTAAAACCGCTTTATTTTTCGTATTTTATGTGCATCTATATTTTGCGCTAGCGCAATTACAATATTTTTGAGTTTAAATTTTCACGAATCTTTGATTATTTCTACAACGAAGTTTAGTTTTGATGGATGCAAAATGTAAATAGATGATTGTAAGGTGAGTTGTATAAGACTTTCTGAATTGTTTTCAAGAAGAGTTATTTAGCTCTGGAGTCTGGAAAAAGGAATATGAATGAAATATTCTTTGCTTTTACATAGAGAGCCAAACAATTTATATTTCGATGACGCCATTTCGAAACATTTCATTTTTTCGATGAAGTTTTAAATTTCCAAATATAATAAATTACTCTAGTACTGTGATAATTTAAAATATATCAGCGCTGAATGTAACGCATTTTAGAGATATTTAAATGAAATTGTATTTCAGATGGAAAGCGTTTTACATTCAATGCTTATGCATGATTGATCTTCCTTGTTTTAAATATTGACGATTTTTGTAGGCCATTTCGTATAAAAATGAGGTTTTTTTCTCAGAATAGTACCAAAATCTAACCATCCACAACTGACTTCTGC
Source organism: Amaurobius ferox (assembly GCA_951213105.1). NCBI lineage: Eukaryota > Metazoa > Arthropoda > Arachnida > Araneae > Amaurobiidae > Amaurobius > Amaurobius ferox. Next base: position 33,543,334 of record OX578154.1, read on the forward strand.
ACCACATCTTGTGAAATTTGAACAACAAAATTTTTAGCTAGAATGTATGCAAACCATTTAAAAAAATCTGATGTGGGCAACACATGACTTTCCTTTGTGGGTGACTTCCCTTGGCGACATATTTAAATGTTAAACGAAAAACTCGTCAGATGATAGAAATGACGCTAAATCAATGAAAATGACGACTAATTGACAAAAATTCAATATCATGAAATGAATATAAATATCTACTATAAAAATAATCTATTTTTTTACTGTAAAAAAGTAAAATCATTGCATTCAAGGAAAGTCATGTGCTGCCCACATCAGATTTTCTTTTTTTATCATAAGCAGGAGTATCATAAAAGCTTTCGTGGATTTTTGAGATTACACTATATGTTCGTGGGTACTATTAACCAAAGTTCTGCATCTAAAATGCCAGACAACATCGGATACATTTCCTAGTTAGTAAATAGAATAATTAGTTTTAAAAGAATGCCTATATTTAATTGGAATTCTTTTATGATGAAACGTCCAGCCTAATTTTTACCTCAAGCCTTTTTTTTTCCACGTCTATTCAACATTGCTAATAAACGAAATTTTCACACCATAAATATCAGGAAAAGAATTCTCTGTACCGTTTTAATGCTCGCTAGTGGCACAGAAGTTTATAATGTATCACGTATGGCTCTGTAGCTTGCTTCCACCGAAATGAAGTCTTATTGGTAATTAAAACAAAGTCTGCCCTAAATGAGTTCTTTTGTGATTCCTCCCAATAGCACAATCCATTAAAAGTTCTTTGGTAACTATAGTAACCAAAGTAATTGGTTTAATTGAAAGGCGTAATGGCAAGTTTTAGTTTTGTCATCACGATATCTGAGAGTAAGAACTTTAAAACTGAATTAATAATCTATTTAGGATTTATGAATCGATCGTTTGATGGCAACGGCACCGTAAATTATGAAAATACCTTAAATTAAGTATTAGCAGCATTGAAGTTAATTACGAATTCTAACCGCACAGTTTTATTATTCCGCAGTTTCATATTGCACTGAACTGGGACTGACTGGGTGACTGGGTGGCATATCAAAGTTATCGAGCACTCTATACACTGTATACACCTTTGAACTCTATACACCTCTATACACTGTAAAACATTCTGCAACCTTTGCTTATATTTTCAGCCACTTTGCCAATAATTTCGGCAAACTGTTAGGAAAAGCCACAATTACAGGCGATCATGAAAATTCTAGCTAATTATCGTCTGTATATATATATATATATATATATATATATATATATATATATATATATATATATATATATGCAGACGATAAGATTGTAATATCATATATATCTTACAAAAAATCAATGAAAGGAAGACAAAAACACTTGAAGTCTCTTAAGGCGCATAACAGCTCAACAAAGATTATTATAATATATAACCATAAAAGAATAAAAATGAATATGAAAACAAGGTACCAAAATTTGGCCAGGGGATTGGGACCCCCGCTCCCGGTTAAGCAAGCTTTATGTCGCGACGACACTCCCGGTAACCGACACTTTGCCAGAGAATAGAATACATACAAATCAATACATACAAGGTGAATCAAAGTCATATGATTAGCCCGCATACTAGAGGAATCATTGACACAAAATTGTTCCGTACTTGGTCAATCCCATTTAAATAACATTTAGCCAAACCTCAAACCATTCACCTGCCATATGACATGACATTGAACATATATACCACAATAAATAAAGCTATAATAACATTGCACTGCGATATATTAAAATAACTTATGAACAGTTGAAATAATGCCCCACAAATGCAGAAAACACCACTTTACAGCGTATTTTTGTGAGACCATTTTGCGTTTCCTTTCATTCCGATGTATTTCCTGAAATTTTCACATAAACAGCAAATATGCTTAACTTTTTGGACATTATATATATTTATATACATATATATATACTCGTATATACATTATCATAACTATCAGGAACCTTACTCTCCATTACGGATATATGACTCCCCGGAAACTTTCAGTAACACTCTTGCAAATGTTTTACAGTGTAGCGAGAATTTTGCTTTTGGTATTATTAGAAAAGTCTCACCTTCCAGATCAACGGAAAAATCCAAAAATCAAGAATCAAACTAGGAGTGATGATTTAAATAGCGGCTTTTAAAAAAAATCACTTTTTTTACCTCTCAGATATAATAAAAATGCACTTTGATGTCTTTTGACTGACAATAGGATGCTCCAATAGTTTTGGGCAGATGACTCTAGTTTTAAGACTCTAGTGTTACTATTCGTCCGTGTTACGACCTAGATTAGCAAAATTGGAGATCAGCCGTTTTAGAGGCTTTTTTTGAAACATACAATAACGTGAGAGAAAAAGATATTGTAAAACAATACAAGAATGACTTGATGACTTTACAAAAGAATTTCGTAATTACATACGTGGACAAAGTTACTGCAAATTATGCATTTACATGTCAACGTCTTTACAATAAGTTATTGATTACATGTTACCAAGATCGTAATGTATATAGCCTTTTAAAGCTATCACAGAAAGAAATTGAAAACTGTATCAAGGCCATTTATAAATCATTGGGTTACACAATAAAATCTATTAAATTTCCATATATTACTTTAATTCCTGAACTACAGAAAAATCCTGTAAAATTTCGCCCGATTACTAATGGTTATAAAACTTATTTAACAACAGCTAATAAAAAGCGTATTTTAATCTTAAAGGACGTGATGATTAAAATTAAAAACAATGGTGCATATTTTATAAGTAATAGTCTTGAAGTCATAGAAAAAATCAAAACTGTTTCTGATGATTTACAGTATAAAAGTTACGATTTTCACGATTTTTTCAGTAATATTGATATTAATGATCCGATTGCCTTTCTAATAGAAATTTACGAAAAACATAATATGCAACACATATTACCTGATGCAAATTTAAATCTTTGGTCAAACTTGCACTGTTTGAAACAGTCTTGTACGATGGTACAAATTTCTATAAACAGCTCCATGGTATTCCTATAGGAGGAGGATGTTCCTCTGTACTGACCGACATTTACCTAAAAAAATATGAAGAAGGCACACACTTTTTGTACGAATTGTTGTACATTCGTTACGTTGACGACATCCTTTATGCTTGCAATGACGCACATTTTTCATCGGATTTTGGATTTTATCCAAAATGTTTAACTTTAACAGAAACTCCGTACAATCAAGATAAAAGTCTTAATTTTCTAGATTTGTCACTGTACAAACTACCTGATGGTTGCACTGGATTTCGACTCTACGATAAACGTAGAGATTTTAAAATTGAAAAAAATTACATTGTTTCTTGGAATTCATGTTTACATCGGAATGTGTACAGAAACATAATATTGAACCAACTTAAAAGAAGCAAAAGAATAAACTGTAAAGTTAATGATCGTTATAACAGCGATATTGGCTTCCTCCATGGTTCAATTACACAAGGATTTCCGAAGCGTTTTCTGAGCAACATCATATGCAGATTTTATGGTTTAACCGTAACTGAAAGCTATCGTATATATTTAGATACAGAACCGGTAAAGAGTTGATCACGACTGGGTGTCCGTGCCTTCTTTACACAGGTTAATGCCGTGTATACTTTCCTATATGATAAATATAGACGTGTGGAGAGATTGGTGCGTATTAGTCTTGCTGTATGAAGTATTGAGTTCATGGTATAGTATCTGATTATATGTTTATAATATATGCTTTTTAATTCTTATTGTCTTTTAAATTGTGAATTAAGACACGTTAATGCAGATTTTGGGTTACATGTCAAGTGGGATATTCCACGTTTTCATGCTCTGAACCACTTTTTACATCTTTTTAAATTTTGATACTTCAGTATTCATTTCTTGTGCAATATATCTGCTACCGGGAGTATTGTCTAGACGAAAAGCTTGCTTTACCGGGGAGTGGGGGACACCCCCCCCCGGCCATTCTTTGATATATTGCTTCCTTTTTATTGTCTACTGCCTTATTCGTGTGATTTCCGGTATTTTATAATTTGCACATTTATATTATATATTAATTTATACACACACACACACACACATATATATATATATATATATATATATATATATATATATATATATATATATATATATATATATATATATATATATATATATATACACTACCGTCATGTAACACCATGAAAGAGCGAATAGAGTGTGATGGTAAGGAAGAAACAGACATATATATATATATATATATATATATACATATATATGCATATATATATAGTGAAATCTCTCTAAATCTAGAAATTATTTTGACCGAATTGTATGCAAAATTCTTAAGCAAAAATATTGATATAATTAAGTTCATTTTTATGTAAATTAGTTAAAATTTTCCAAAATTAAATATGTATAAATTTATATACATTTTAAACCCATATGATCTTAGAAAAAAGTATAAGGATAACTATTTTTTCATCTAAAATTATAGGAAAATTTGCATATAAAGACTGGGTTTTTAAACATAATTCACACTTGCCTCATGTCTTCACGATTTTTGTAAAGTGCCAAAAGGAACTCATCTGTCTGACCTTGAAAAAGGGAAAATTCTTGCTTTTAAAGAATGTGGATTGAGTATACATGAAATTTCGAAAAAAAAAATCAAAAGATAAAATGTAATTAAAGATAACTGTAGTCTATAATTTTCTAAAAGAATCTGGAATGTATCGAATGAGAAAACGAACTGAAAGACCAGAAATTCTAACGCATCGACGAAAAAAAAATGGTTGTAAGAAGAGCTTGCGAGAAAAAAGAAACTGCAAATGAAGTTGGAAGAAATTTAGACTTACCCTGTTCCACACGAATAATTCAACATGTTTTGAATAAACATCCGAATATTTGGTATGGAAAGTTAATGTCACGTCCCCTCTTAAAAAGGAACATAAGGAAAAAAACAGGTTGTTTTAAAAAAATACATTTCTCTCGGTCCAAAATGGATTAATGATAATTTTCGAACAAAACGAAGTTGAATCTTGATGGATTTGATGGTTTTCGCTATTTTTGATATAATCTGCGTGAAACCAAAGACGTTTTTCCAAACGTCAACACGGTGAGGGCACAATATTGATTTGGGACATTTTTACAGCAAAAAGAACCAGTCTTTATCAACTAGATAATGAACTCTGACAAATATGTTGATATGTTAGGCGAACATTTGTTACCTGAGGCCTCAATAATTGCTTCAGAAGACTATATTTTCCAACAGGATAATGCTATAATGCACGTTTCTAAGAGTGCAAAACTTTGGTTTGAAGTTAATTCAGTATGTTTACTTGATTGGCCGGCGAGCACTCCCGATCTCAATCCAATAGAACATTTATGGGGCCTTCTAGCCCAAGAAGTTTATAAAAATGACTCACAATATCAGTGTAAACAGGATCTCGTGTTATCCACCAAACAAGCTTGGAATAACATTTCCATAGACACTTTAATAGAACTTTCAGCATCGATGACCTCTCGGCGTATTCAAGTAATTGAAGAAAAAGTTGTTATCTTGATTATTGAGAGAAATGTTAAGTACTTTAGAACATGTCCTTATACTGTTTAACACTTTACAACAAAGTTGAAAAGTCTTTATGTCTTTGTTCATTCTGTCTGTCTGTCTGTCTGTCTGTTTGTATGACCTTTAGCAAGATAACTGCCGTAAAAATGACTTAATCAAAATGAAATTTTAGTATGTTGTTCAGACGGTCTGTAGGACCTATGGGAATATAAATGAGTAATATCACCCAATTAGTTTTGGATTGAATCCGGATTGAAAAAATGAAATACATTGAGCCCTATGGGACCTAATTTTTCAAGCATTTTTAAGCGGATTAAAAATTCACAAATTGCTTCGAAAATTTTAGGTAATATTCAAATTATTCCATAAAATATATAAAAAAAAATTCAGCGAAATATATTTAGTAGTTTTTTAAATAAAAATTAAAATAATAATAGCACCTCTTATATGAAACGATCCCGTGACCTACTTCAAAATGATATATGGCATCTATCTTGTCTCAAAATCGTGATTTTTAAAGCTCTTTTTAATTCATATTGAGTGCTGTATACGTTCAAAAACTACTTTATTTCTGCTTAAATTATGTGCATCAACATACTGAAACAACGCAATTACAATATATTTAAGTTTAAATGTTCGTCCAAATTTGATTATTTCTACAACGAAGCCTATTTTTTACCTATGTAAAATGTAAACAGCAAAATATGTAGAATGAGTTGCATCAGAATTGCGGTATTTCTTTAACAGAAAATCAATTAGTTCATGGAGTCTGTGTAGCTGATATGAATGAAATATTCATTGATTTTACAAAGAGAAGGACGATTTTTTTCGATGAAGTTTTACGCATAAAGTTTAATTACTTGTATCTCCATGGCTTTAATTTTTAAATAAAATAAATTATTATAGTATTGTGATGAATGACATGAATGAGAAATTATTTATGAATGAAATTCTGCTTTTATAGAGCCAGGCGTGTTATTTTTTCTATGACGTCATTTGAATGAATTTCAGTTGTTTTCGATGAAGTTTTCAAATATAATAAACTGTTATAGGATTATGATAATTCTAAAATTATTACCGAGGAATGTAATTCATTTTAGAGATGTTTGAACCAGGCAATTTACATTTCAATGCCGTCATTTGAATGAAGTTCATTTTTTTCGATGAAGGTTTAAGTTTTCAAATATAATAAATTAATGTAGTATTGTGATAAGTTTTAAAATATTACCGAGGAATGAATTGCATTTTAGACATGTTTAAATAAAATTACACTGAAGTTGGAAAGTGTTTCTTAATCAATGCCTTAAGCATGATTGATCTTTCTTGTATATTATATATTCAGTACTATCAGTTATAATATATATTCAGTAATAATGAAAGAAAATGCAACCAAATATTTTAAAAATGCTAATTAATATTTTAATAATGTTAATTAAAATATGGAAAAATGTTGCTAGCTACGATTTTATATGAATAAAATGTCTTCTTGTTATGTCCAGCATCTTTAACCGCCTTGTAACCCAATGAAGGTGTTGCACATCAACGACCGGACTCCAGCAGTAGTAAATCGTTCTCAACCTTCTGCTCACTGCATATATATAGATGTTGTATGTAATGGCGGTATTTCTTGAAATGCAATGGCGGAATTTCCTGCTGTTGTATTGTGAAAGTGTGGTTGTTTCTGACTTACTTTCTGGACTTATTCTAACGTTGATAAATTCTCGAAGCGCGGCACGGTTTGCAAACTTTTTCGTTTTGCCTGGATTACAAAATGTTTCTATTTGTACGGTTTGCAAAATTTTTCGATTTGCACGATTTGCAGAATTTTTCGATTTTGTATGGCTTGCAAAATTTTTCGCTATATCGTTTTGTGGCCGATTTCAATTTATTAACTAAATTATCCGCTATGGCTATTGCAAGTTATTTTATTTTATCGAGTATGCTCACTTTACTATATATAAACTTGATGTGTAGCACTCGTGAATTTTCACTTACAAATTTCTTGGGAGTCTAAGAATTTTCCTGGAATAATGTAAGTGAAGCAAAAGTATAGTTTTAAAACTAACTAATATATTTTATAATGAAAGAAAAATAATCTCCTGTAGAGAGTACATGTTTTTCCTTATTGACTCAAATCCATTTTCTTCTTATTTATTTAATAATTCATTAAATTCAGTTTAATTGCGCTAAAAACACGTATAATTATTTAAAATGACACTTAATTTGCAATTTTAATTCAATTTTCGTTATCATTTGGTATCTGAACGTATTTTTAAAGGTGGCTTAGAAAAATTCCAACAAAACTAAAATATCTCTAGAACAGTTAATACTAAGAATGGTAGGAATTGGTCTTAATTGCGTATAAATCGTCAAAAATTAAGTATAAAACAAGCATTTAATTCATACATTTGAGCATACGTAGGCTTTTGTTTCAGATTTTGACGAATTTTGCGGACAGGCAGGGTTTTTTTCCCAATAGTACTAAAATCTAATCAGCAGCAGATTAACCCATAAGTGACTCATCTACTAAATTTTATGAAAATTGGTAAATTGGTTTTTCAGCTAGAATGAATACAGCAATTTTTGTGGGCCATTTTGCAAAAAAGGCAGTTTATTTTATATACTACACACACACACACACACACACACGCACATACACACACACTTTCATCACTCTAAAAGTATGTTTTCGTATTTTAGAGGTCCAAAACGAGTAGCTACGTCGAAAACCCGAGTTGCAATTCCTGACATGATCCTAACACCTTCCCTATATATTATCATGTATTGTATGGAAAGTATTAACATGCTAATGTCACGCGTCATTAAAGGGACTAAACATTATTGTAACTACTCATTATTTTTTAGAGAAATGTAATTAAAATTTTTGTAGCAAAACAATTTAATTCAAAGATCGCCTCAACCCTTAATTATTTCATTAATTATTTCATTAATTATTTCTACATTAATCCTATTGCGTTAAACATAGCATACCAAATTTTTCGAAAACTGTTTCTGAAGTTCAGCCATTTTGAGATTAATCAATTTATTTTGTCCCATGAGGCGGACACTTCCAAACGAATTACCATTTCATATATTGAAATATGTTTTTGAATGCTTGTGTATGGAATAACACTGTATTGATTTACAAGAAATACGTCTAATTTTTAAAATGATAGAAATGAATTCTTGACATATTGCTATTGTGTTAAACACTTTAATGAGCATACAAGAGGAGATAAATAAAACAATTCTGCTGAAGAGCCATTCTGCCCCAACCGTGAATCGAATCCCGGATCTTCTAACTGGCCTGCCGATTCTCTACCATTGATCTGCTTGGGCAGATTTGAAAGCTCTTATTGTCGAAGTGGACGTTGTATTCTGCACTCTCTAATGCCAAATTGGCTGGAAATTGGCAATCTGACTGACCACTACCTGCTCTTTTTATCTTAGATTAAGTTTCATATGCCCTTTTCTATCCTCCAGGTTAGTGTCCGTTAATTTCTCGATTAGAAATCGACGTATTAGTGTAAATCCGTATTAGTCATGCTATGCCCACACCGCCATCTTTGCATTAACTTACAGTGCTAATTTGTTCTGCGGCATTGTAAAGAACTTCGCTGCCCCGACCGGGAATCGCCCGATGCTCTACCGTCTGCCGATGCTCTACCGTCAGCCGATGCTCTACCGTGGAGCAACTTGGAAGAAATTGGGAAACTGGACTCTGAAATTTGCTCAGAAAGAGTGAGTTCAGATGATGACATATTTAGTTTCATCACTCATATTCGAAAGAGACTGGCTTGGACGAAAAACAATTTTGACGATCAAAAACTTTAATTTTATTAGAAACTTCTACTTCGCATGATTAACTATTCTACATGCAGTTTAGAAAGATAACCGATATGGATTCAGCATCAAATGTTGTGGGATGTATGGTGGTTCACTAAGAATTTTCATTTACGGTTTCTTTTCTACACCCGATTAAATTTTTTCCTTGGAACATCTATTTCTCAGGATTGGCCATATATAGAGTTTTTGCATTTACTGATGTCGATTCTGCATCAAATTCTAGAGAGTGTGTAAGTCATCTTCGACAATAACAGCTTGCAATTTCGTCCCAGTAGCTGAAAGGTAGAGCGTGGACTGGCCAGTTCGGTGATCTAGGGTTCAATACCCGGTTGAGACAGCAGGGATCTTTACAATGGCGCCAGAGCAAATCAACCCTGTAGGTTTGTGAAAAGATATCGGAGGTCTGAAAGTGACACTAGTACGACTAGTGCGGATTCAGTGGATTTTGGAAGATTGAGCACTGATTTCAAATTGCGAGGATAACGATAAAGCATTATACAAACCTGGGTTGAAACAGTAATAGAAGGGGGCTATCCTCAGGTAGAAAAGAAGGTGGTCAATCAGATTGTTAGTTGCTGGGCAGTAGGATAACAACCACGCATGTTACTAACTTGGGCAAAAACAGAAATAGAAGAAGGCTATACTGAGGTAAAAAATCAGAAACTGGTCAATCAGATCGTTAGTTGCTGGCAAACTGACATTAGAGGGTGGAGAATGCAGAGCCCACCTCGATGATAAGAGCTTGCAATTTTGTCCCAGTGTCTTAACGGTAGAGCGGTGGCTGGCCAGCTCGGCCAGATTCATTGTTCGAATCCAGGTTTAGGCAACAAAGCCCTTTACAAGAGTAACTGGATACACTAGGAATTTCCATTTCCAGTTCTGGAGTTGTCGTTTATGATTCAAATATTTACATTTTCCGTGAAGCATCTATTTTACGGAATCTGCTATACATATAACTGTGATGACTGGTATGGCTCTAGCATCAAATTTCGAAGGGAAATGGGGTTTTGTCTAAATAATTTCACTTTTGAAGTCCAAAAAAATCTCTTTCAAATATATATTTCTCATGATTGTCTATAAACAGTGACTAAATGGTGACTGATAAGAATTCAGCATTAAGTAATAAGACAATGTCTACTAAATATTTCCACATCCAGGACTTTAACTTTCTCATGTAATGCATTATAGAGAAAGTGTTGGTTTCGCAAAAATTTTTAAATTCGATATTTTGATGCCAATATATATTTTAGGACCTCCGACACGTTTTGACTATTTTCGGAGTACTGTCTGTCTGAAAATCCTCTGTCTATCTTCTTGTTCACATGATAGCCACTTCCAGTATTATTGGATTTTCACGAAACTTTGTGTCTGGTTTTGTTGTCGAAAAATCTGGAAATCGATAACATTTTAATAAACTCAAGCGGAAATTTCGAAATATCTTCGAAATTTTATATTATTTTGACATGGCAGCATGGGAAAAAATTTAACGTAATCAGTCATAAAATGGGTTTTTTATGGCTCAATGATCACGATAAGCAACAGTTTCAACCAGTGTTGTGAAAAATAGCCGCCGTACAATTCGTGTGTTCATGACGTCAGTAACCTCCCTGGGGGGATCTAGTTACCAACCCGGGGGGTACATAGTTATGTATGATATCAATCGAAAGAAAGTTTCAAGCTTTTTAAAGTAAAGTGTTACAAGCTTTATTTGTAATCATTTAGACCAGTGTTTCCCAAAGTGGGGTACGGAAAGTGTTTGGTAGGGGTACGCGTTGCACCGGAGTTTGGTGGGGATATGCACTGCACCGTGCTTAGCTGCGCCTAATTCTACGTTCTCATGATTCAAGTCAAGACAGTCTTGTGAGCCGTGAGATGGTCCGGTGTGACACAGCGGAAATATACTACACTTCGCTACAGAAATAACTTACTTCGTTAACAGTTAGTGGCTTCTCCAGGCGAATGTGTATTTTTAGCTTATGTGCTATTTTTCTTATAGGAAATGTTTGTTATGTGCATTAGTAAGTCCCACTGATTTTGATTATTTTTATAAAATATACTTTTTTATCCCTAACATAGATTATGGGTCGCTGGTTGAAATCTGTAACTACTACACCGAAAGAAAATAATGATTATAGTAGCAATCAACAAACAGGAAATAATGCAATTAACGACGAATCAACTTCAATTCTGAAAGAACCTGTTAAGGAAAAAGCAAGGAAAACTCGCAAGTACGACAAAGAATATCTTAAATTTGGATTCGCATGGACTGCAGATGAAAATGAGCCTATTCATTTATTTTCAAAATCTAACAAACGAAAGCATGAAACCATCCTACTTAAAGCGCCATTTTGAGACAAACCATAATCAGTACAAAGATAAACCCATAGATTTTTTTGAAAATAAACTTAAGGATTTAAATCAGTCTCGAAAAGAAATGCGGGGTTTGACAGGAGGTGACCTCCATGCTTGAAACTTCGTATCGCGTGTCGCTTTTAATTGCGAAATGTAGTGCAGCGGAAACCATCGATAAAACCATAGATAGTGGAAACCATCGCGAAGATCAACGATATTGATTTTTCAAAATTTTTACTTGTGAAATTCGAAAAAAAAATAAAACGCAAGCTAATTAAAAATGGAGTTTGGTATGATAAATTCGAGTTGAGTCACACTACAGTTAATTTATCGGTTTAAGTTCAGGAAACTTCCTTACAATATCTATCCTTCAGAATGGACTATCGATAAAGTGTAAATGATGATGGATTCAGCGTCGAAGTCCATATGGATCCCAACGAAGTTTGATATGAATTCAGCATCAAGTCCAGAAAAATTAGAAGTACTATTTCTCTACTGATTTTGAAGATGTTACATATAATTAAAAATATCTGATGTGGACAACACATGACTTTCCTTATATAATGCAATGAATTTACTACATTTACATTTAAAAAAGTTATTCTTATGGTAGACTAGCAGCATACCCGTTCTTCGTACGGAGTATATAATATAAATTAACTTAAAATTCACAATCATGTGCAAATTCCTATAGTATACTTAATGGAATTTTTAATCAAAATATTCTGTTAAAATATTTAACATAATGCTCCTAAAAAGAAGTTAAGGAATGGCTGTTCTCGTTATTCAAAATTATCTTCACGGGTGGATCTGAAGAATAAAATATCCTCGCCTTTTTTGTAAGCAAATTTATAAAAAGTATGGAATTGAATCAATATATGCAAAATAATAGCGTATTGTATGGGACCCGTACCACTTATATACGCGAATATTAAAAGATATAACCTGTATTAGTAGATTACATATATAAATTGAAAATATCAATAAATCCGTAATCTTCAAACCAGTAGGCAGTAATTAATTCCAATATGCGCCCAAATAAAAGTGCTAAAATTATATGGGAAGATAAACCCGTACTACTTATAATGTCATAGATTAGAAGATATGTCCTTGTGTTAATAAAAGATTACCCGTATTATAATATTTAGTTAGAAAAATTTTTGCCAATACATAACAGATTACTTAATAAATTAAAAATATCAATAATCCCCTTAATCTTCATACCGGAAGCTTGATTCCAATATATGCCAATATACATGTACTACTTATATTCTCTTACATTAGAAGATATACCTGTGCATTTGTAGAAGATTACTCGTACAACGTACAATATATGAGTTTCAACAATTTTTGCCGCAATAAAACAATGCCATAAGAAATTGAAAATATCAATAATCTCTGAATCAATAATCCCCGAAAACATCAATAATAATAATGTTTAAACATGAAGATCGTAATTGATATTATCCAGTCAAAAATACGATGGCAATGAAATTTACTTTATATACATATCTTCATCATTAAAATCGGAAAAGATTTAATAAAAATCTTCTTCCTCATAAACACATTAAATTTAAATCCGTTGTTAAGAGACATGTTATGATTTGCTTAAAATAAATTGGTGGTCAAAATATCGTCTGAATGTCTTTAATGAAGGTTTGGCGACATTTTAAAAATTCACTAAATGGGTTACTAAGTAGGGCGGTTGGACTGACAGACAAATGCTAACGAAACACCATTTCAGTACTTTCTTTTAACAAAACAAAAAAAAAATACAATGATTTACGTCATTTTTATCAATTTGGGGACATTTCAATCAATTTGGCAACTTTTAAGAAATTTGCCAAGTTAGCGATATCCAGCCAAATTCGTAGCTCTAAATTCGCAGATCTGAATGAAATATCGCGATCCAGTTTGTATATACTAAATAAAAACACTACAATATTATTAGAAGATATACCCATTCTACTATTTTTCTGTTTAAACAATTGGATAAATGAATTTATTGGGTAAGCAGAATATGAGTTTATTAGCTAAACACAATATATAAGCTTAAAACATATTTGCTAAAATACATGAAAGTGATGTATGCAGTTCGCAATTAAGGGGACTCAGTACCCTTCATTTGGCGAAAAATGACGAAAATACCGATTTTCAAATTTTTTGCTTAAAATATACCTTGATACCCCTAGTATATCCTGACAAAGTTTCGTGAAGATCCGAGAACTATAAATATATTAAAAAGGCTTTTGATTGCAACTGTGTCCCTTTAAATACCACGCTTACTTCTCTGTTTACGCTCTGTTTACATCGCATCTGCAACTGAATACTCCCTGTTTTACAAAATATTTCTACCAGGAAGAAGATGAAAGTGCTCAATCGTAATTTTAATTGATAAAGAAACTTTGTTTACTTTTTCCGATTTGCTTTCGTTCGTTAATATCGTACATAAACTGTGGAACTCAAAATGCAAACGAAAGCTTGCACAGTGTGACGTGGGCAAAATGTCCTAAAGAAACATTTGTACATAAAAAACTTGCAAAACTCTGTGTAATGTGAGCTGTGTGTGAATATAATAAAGGTACACTTCGCTGTATAAAAGAAGCACAGAATGCCTTAGGTATATCTTTAGGAAAGTTCTCCATGAATCTCGGTGTTGCGCTCGATTTTCGAAAAAAAATGTTTCGACAAAAACGACGAAGTGCAAAATATCAACTTGCATGTTAACTGGTTAAAAAAGCAATTTTAAAAAGAGACGTATTAGTTAAAAAAGAAGGAAGGTGTAACATACAGTTCAGGGTATTTTTAAAAGAAGAAATAATGGTAGTTATGCAGAAATGATATGCATAAGGTTGCGAAATATTGTGTGTTTTTAGGATATGAATATATTTTCAAATTTTGTATTTCTTTTATAATATAAATATCATCATATTTATAGTTAAGCTATATCCTAATGAAATGAGTCAAATGTATTTCATGGTGTAAAAATAGTAATGAATTTGGTAAAATCAATTTTTATTTATATTTTTTCTCGATTTTCTATTCAATGTGTGACAACTAAGGTTTCGGCTAATGGTCACTTATATAAAATAAATATAGTTAAATTCAATGAAACAGCTACAGTTTTAAAGGTAAGTGTATAATAAATAATTTAAAATAACATTTAAAGTAATTTAAAATGGATTTGGAATAATGTTTCAAAGTTAAAACCTTTAAAGTGCTTTTTCTCAGTTCGTGTTTTTTCAATATATCAATATGCTCAAAATGCTAAAACTTAAATATATATTTCTCAATTGACTTGATTTTTTTTCTGGATGTTCATTATAGTGCATTTTATGAAAATAAGGATCGGATTTGCAATAAAATTAAAAGTTTTTTTAAAAAAAATAGATATGTACAAAAAACACAATTTTTTGTTGAATTTTTACATATGTATCAACATTTTATTTTTTTTCTCCCGAACTAATTAACTTTTCAAAAATCCGATCCTTAAAGTTATAGAAGACACTTCAAGGAACCTTATAAAAAAAAGGGTTGCAAAAAGTCAGAAATTGTAGGAGAAGATACGTTTTAAACATTATTTAAATTTTTAAAAAAAATTTAAATTTTTCAAATTGTATCAGTAGAATTGTCTTTTTTCTTGATAAAATAATTTTCCTTAATAAAATCATTCAATAATATGCAAAAAGAGTATTGTAAAGTTCTTAAACAAAAAAAATTGTTCAAAGGGTACCGAGTCCCCTTAATATAATTAAAAAAAATCAAACCGTTCATTTATAAGATACTAGCAGCATACCCGTTCTTCGTACGGAGTATATAATATAAAGACATTTATAATTCAGAATCATATGCAAATTATGTTAAAATATTAAATGTATTGCTCCTAAAGAGAATTTTATGAATATCTGTTTTCATCATGCAAAACTATCTTCACGGGCAGATCTGAAGAATAAAACATCCAGGCCCCTTTCGAAAGCAAATATACAAAAAATATGAAATTGAATCAATATATTCAGAATAACAGTGCTAAAATTGTATGGGACCCGTAGTACTTATATACTCGAATATTAGAAGATATAATCTGTATTAGTAGATTACATGTATAAATTGAAAATATCAATAAACCCGTAATTGATTCCAATATATGCCTGAATGAAAACACTAAAAATTATATGGGAATATATATATATATATATATATATATATATATATATATATCCCCTTACTACTTATATTGTCGCAGATTAGAAAATATGCCTGTATGTTAGTAGAAGATTACCCTTATTACAATATGAGTCTGAAAAATCTTTGGCGAAATAAAACAGATGACATAAGTTGAAAATTTCAATTATCCCCGTAATCTTTATACCAGAAGATCGTAATTGATTCCAATATATATCAAAATATATGCCTATATACCTGTACTACTTATATTCTCGTAGATTAGAAGATAACCCGTGCATTTATAGAAGATTACTCGCACAACGTACAATATGTGAGTTTCAACAATTTTTGTCATAATAAAACAATGGCATAGAATTAATATGAAAATATCAATAATCCCTGAATCAACGGTCCACGAAAATACCAATAATAATAATGTTTAAACCTGAAGACCGTAATTGATATTATCCAGTCAAAAATGCAATGTCAATGAAATTTAATTTATATATATATATCTTTGTTATTCAAATCGGAAAAGATTTAATAAAAATCGTATGCCGCATAAGCACATTGGATTTACATCCGTTGCTAAACGACATAACATCATTTGCTTCAAATGAATTGATGGGAATCTTATCGTTTGAATTATTCTATCTTATCGTTTGAATAATTCTATGTCCATTGAAGGTTTGGCGACATTTTCTTTAATTTAGCGACAATTTAAAACATCGCCAAATTTATCACCAAGTGGGACTGTAGAACTAACAGTCCCATTCTGCGACACATTGACGAATAATCATCACAATAATATGCCCTAACAAAACACTTGCATTTGTTAAGCGCAATTTCATCAATTTTATTATATTTTTATGGATTTGCAAACATTTTATCAATTTGGTGACATTTTAAAAATCCGCTAAATGTGTTACTAAGTAGGATGGATGGACTGGCCGACAAATGCTACCTAAACATCATTTCAGTACTCTCTTTTAAGAAACAAATTTAATTTAATTGATTTGCGTCGTTTTTATCAATTTGTCGACATTTTCGTCAATTTGGCAACGTTTAAGAAAAGTTGCCAAGTTAGCGATATTCCGCGAAATTCATAGCTCTGAATTTGCAGATCTGAAGAATGAAACATCCGATCCCGTTTGCATATTCTAAATGGAAACACTAAAATTGCATTAGAAAATATATCCGTTCTACTCTTTTTCAGTTTCAACAATCGGCTAAATAAATTTATTGGCTAAACACAATATGAGTTTATTAGCTAAACGCAATATATAAGCTTGAAAATTCTTTGTCAAAATAAAGGCAAGTGATATACACAGTCCGTAATTAATATAATTAAAAGAAAAATCAAACTGTTCATTTACAAAATATATCTTTACATCTATTTATTTATTATTCAAATAGAAAAAATAATAACAAATATTAACAAACATATTTAATATAATTGCGTTGCTGAGCAACATAATATAAAAAAGAATCTTCCTCATAAACTGCGAAATTAAATAACCATTTTGATCTCTTCCCCATAAAATGCAAATATAATAACCATTTTGATTTCCTTATACTTTTCATTGTTTAGTAAATGCTTGTGAAGCATAAACCATGGAGTTAGATTTTCCATTTAAATTCATGTTTCAAACAATTCATGCTTTCAGATAGTGGCTACTTAATGCAAAAATCCTGCACTAAGCGTAGAAATGAAATTTTAATTCACGTTGACGTTTTAAACAAACGATTTTCATCCTTTCCGTTTGGATAAACCACGCAGTTGGAGAGTAGAACTCCTAGGATAAAGTTCCGTTTTTCATTCATATCTTGACAATCCCTGGTATTAGAAACTCAAAACTTGGACAAAATTTATGGGGGGCTATTTTAAGGCTACTCACAAAATTTCATTAAATTCGATTTAGCCGTTCTCTCGTGATGATGAGACAAACGAAATATTAGTTTTTTACTAATATCTCGAGAACCACTGATCGTAGAAACTCCAAACATAGACAAAATTTTAAGTGGGACTATTTCCAGGCTACCCACAGAATTTCATCAAATTCGGTTCAGCCGTTCTCTCGTGATGACGGGACAAACAGACAGACAGGCAGACAGACAGAGAGATTTTCAATTTTATTTATATAGATAGATATTTTAATATCCATTTATTTATTATTCAAATCGAAAAAATAATAATAATCATTAGCAAACACATTTAATTCCATTCCTTTGCCGAGCAACATGATATAAGATAGAATCTTCCTCATAAAATGCGAAATTAAATAACCATTTTAATTTCTTTATACTTCTAATCGTTGAGTAAAAGCTTGTGAAATATAAAACATGGAGGTAGATTTTTTCCAATTAAATTCATGTTTCAAGCAATTCATGCTTTCAGATAGTGACTATTTAATGCAAAAATCCTGCATCAAACTCAAAAATAAAGTTTTAATTCCCTTTGACGCTTTAAACAAACGATTTTCATCCTTTCCGTTTGGATAAACCACGGAGTTGGAGAGTAGAACTCCTATAAAAAAAGTTCCGTTTTTCATTAATATCTCGACAACCCCTGGGCTTCGAAACTCGAAACTTAATCAAAATTTATGGGGGGCTATTTCAAGGCCACCCACAAAATTTCATTAAATTCGGTTCAGAAGTTCTCTCGTGATGATGAGACAAACGAAAGTTTCGTTTTTTAATAATATCTCGAGAACCACTAGTCATAGAAATTCCAACCATAGACTAAATTTTAAGTGGGGCTGTTTCTAGGCAACCCACAAAATTTTATCAAATTCGGTGCAGCCGTTCTCCCGTGATGATGGGACAAACAGACAGACAGACAGATTTTCAATTTTATTTATATAGACTAGCAGCATACCCGTTCTTCGTACGGAGTATATAATATAAAGAAACTTGAAATTCATAATCGTGCCCAAATTCTTATAGTATACTAAATGACATGTTTAACCAAAATATTCTGTTAAAATATTTAATATAATGCTCCTAAAAAGAAGTTTAAGAATCTCTGTTCTCGCTATATAATATTATCTTCATGGACATATCTGAAGAATAAAACATCTTGGACCCCTTATGTAAGCAAATATAAAAAAAATATGGAATTGAATCAATATATGCAAAATAAAAGCGTTAAAATTGTATGGGACCCGTACTAATTATATACGCGAATATTAGAAAATATAACCTGTATTAGTAGATTACATGTATAAATTGAAAATACCAATAAACCCGTAATCTTTAAATCTGAAGACAGTCATTTATTCCAATATATGTCACAATTAAAGTGCTAAAATTATATGGGAAGATATACACGTACTACATATAATGTCCGATTATTAGTAGAAGATTACCCGTTTTGCAATATGAGTCTCAAGTGTTTTTGGGTAAAATACAACAGACGACGTAATAAATTGAATACATAATTAATCCCCTTAATCTTCATACCAGAAGACTGTACTTGATTCCAATATATATGCCAATATATGTCAAAATATATGCCAATATACCTGTACTACATATATTCTCGTAGGTTAGAAGATATACCCGTGCATTCCTAGAAGATTACTCGTACAACGTACAATATGCGTGTGTCAGCAATTTTTGCCGCAATAAAACAATGGCGTAATAACTTAAAAATAACAATATTCCCTGAATCAATAATTCCGGAAAATATCAATAATAATAATGTTTAAACCTGAAGAGTATAATTGATATTATCGAGTCCAAAATGAAATGGCAATGAAATTTATTTTATATACATATCTTCATTATTCAAATCGGAAAGGATTTAATAAAAATCGTCTGCCGCATAAACACATTGGATTTAAATCCGTTGCTAAGCGACATGATATCATTTGCTTCAAATAAATTGGTAGAAAATATATAGTCTAAATAGTTATATTTCTATGGAACATTTGGCGACAGTTTCGTCAAATTAGCGACATTTTAAAAAATCGCCAAATTTATCGCCAAGTGGGACTGTAGAACTGACAGTTCCACTTTGCAACAAATTGACGAAATATCATCACAATACTATCCCCTAACAAAAAACAATTAATATCATTTATGTAGCGCAATTTTATCAATTTCAAGATATTTTTATAAATTTGAAAACATTTTTATCAATTTGGTGACATTTTAAAAATACGCTAAATGTATTACTAAGTAGGATGGTTGGTCTGACAGAGAAATGCTAACCAAACATCATTTCAGTACTCTCTTCTAACAAAACAAAAAAGAATTTCATTGATATGTAGAAGACCCAAGCCACACGACCAACCCGAAGGTTTATGGCAGATGTTTGTGTGTCGTTTATATCAATTTAGCGACATTTCCGTCAATTTGGCAAAGTTTAAGAAAAGTTGTCAAATTAGCGATATCCCTCCAAATTCGTAGCTTTGAATTTGCAGATCTGAATGAATCATTCTTATCCCGTTTCAATATACTAAATGAAAACACTACAATTGTATTAGAAGATATACCCGCTCTACTCTTTTTCTGTTTCAACAATCGGCTATATGAATTTATTGGCTAAACACAATATATGAGTTTAGTAGCTAAATACGATATAAGCTTGAAAACTCTTTGCCAAAATAAATGAAATTGAGGTACGCAGTCAGCAATTAATATAATTAAAAGAAAAATCAAACCGTCCATTCATAAGATATACTTTTATATCCATTTATCCATTTATTTATTATTTAAATCGAAAAAAAATAATAAAAACATTAACAAACACATTTAATTTAATTGCGATGCCGAGCAACATGATATATCCTCCTAAAATATTAAAATTTATTAACCACTAACAGCACACCCGTTATTCGTACGGAGTGTAAAATTTAAAGAAACTTAAAGTTCGCAATCATGTGCAAATTCTGTTAAAATATTAAATTTATTGCTCTTAAGAGAAGTTTAAGAATATATGTTCTCACTATGCAAAATTATCTTCACGATCAGATCTGAAGAATAAAACATCCTGCCCCCTTTTGTAAGCCAATTTACAGAAGAAAAAATAGGAATTGAATGAATATATGCAACCCCGTACTAATTATATTGTCGCAGATCAGAAAATATGCCAATGTGTTAGTAGAAGATTACCCGTATTACAATATGCGTCTCAAAAATATTTGCCAAAATAAAAGAGATGACGTAATAAATTGAAAACATCAATAATATCCGTACTCTTTATACCAGAAGGTCGTAATTGATTCCAATATATGCCAATATATATCACAACATATGTCAATATACCTGTACTACTTATATTCTCGTAGATTAAAAGATATACACGTGTATTTGTAGAAGATTCATACAACATACAATATATGAGTTTGAACAATTTTTGTCATAATAAAATAATTGCATAATAACTTGAAAATATCAATAATCCTTGAATCAATAATCCCCGAAAATATAAATAATAATATTTTTTAAACCTGAAGACCGTAATTGATATTATCCAGTCAAAAATGCTATAAGAAAAATCAAATCGTTCTTTTCTAAAATATATTTTTATATCTATTTTATTTATTATTCAAATCGAAAAAATAATTATTAAAATTAACAGACAGATTTAATTTAATTGCGTTTCTGAGTAACATGATATAAGATAGAATCTTATAACATGTTAAATATGTCATGTCTTATAACATAAAATGCGAAATTAAATAACGATTTTGATTTCTCTATACTTCTCATTGTTCCGTAAAAGCTTGTTTTAAATAAACCATGAACCATGGAGATAGATTTCCCCTTTAAATCATGTTTCAAACAATTCATGTTTTCAGAAAGTGACTAATTAACGCAAAAAATCTCCCATCAAACTCAGAGATTAAATTTTAATTCACATTCAAACGATTTTCAAACTTTTCGTTTGGATAAACCACGGAGTTAGGGAGTAGAACTCCTAGGAAAAAGTTCCGTTTTTCATAATTATCTCGACAACCCCAAGTCTTAGAAACTCGAAACTTAGACAAAAGTTATGAGGGGATATTTCAAGGCTATTCACCAAATTTCATTAAATTCGGTTTAGCCGTTTTTCCGTGATGATGAGACAAACGAAAATT
This sequence comes from Amaurobius ferox, assembly GCA_951213105.1. Classification (NCBI taxonomy): domain Eukaryota; kingdom Metazoa; phylum Arthropoda; class Arachnida; order Araneae; family Amaurobiidae; genus Amaurobius; species Amaurobius ferox. Next base: position 33,565,346 of record OX578154.1, read on the forward strand.
TCGTTTTTTACTAATATCTCGAGAACCACTGGTCGTAGAAACTCAAAACACGGATATAATTTTAAGTGGGGCTATTTCTGGGCTACCCACAAAATTTCATCAAATTCGGTTCAGCCGTTCTCCCGTGATGGTGTGACAAACAGACAGACAGACAGACAGACAGATAGACAGACATATTTTCATTTTTATTTATATAGATAAGTATATTCTTTCCAAGATATTAAATTTTCTTCAATCAGTCGTCATTCACATTGATTTAACGTCAGTTTTATCCATTTGGCGAGATTTTTGTTAATTTGGCAACATTTAAAAATGCTGCCAAGTTGGCGACATTCCGCTAAATTCGTCGCAAAAATGTCGCCAAGCATTTTGGAAATAAGTTAATCTTACAGCAGATAAATGATCACTGGCGTTCTAATACAAAACTATTACTCAAACAAATCTTTTCGTGAATGGAACGAGATAGATCCACGAGAATTATGTCACCCAATTTATCGAATGATATCACATATGAAAAGTGAACATGTTTCTCAACAGTTAATATATTTTTTTTAATTTATGGGACTTTCTGATACATTTATTTTGGAAATGTGAAATATCTAGAAAAAGGTTCATACTAGCGTTCTGAAATTTATGTAAATCGTTTTCTAAGGAAAAATTACGTAAAAAATGTCTATTTGAATAACTTTATTACAGGTTTTGATTTTTTGATGATTTTTTTCAAAATTTCACTCACAAATTTAGGGGGGGGGGGGGTTCTGAATATTCGATTGTGATTTAAAACAATAGGCTTCGAGTATTCACGGATGGTTATTTGTGTACCAAATTTCATTCGAATCGCTCCTTTTGCTCGTGAGATATCGTCTTTACAGACTCACTGACACACACACACACACATACTTTCACACACACATACTTTCACACACACACACACAGACATCACGTCAAAAATGTTCGATTCGTGATCAGGGATGCTTGAAACTTGCTCTCCTGACGAAAACTCGAATTCGAATTTTCGAACCCGTCACAATACTTTCCTTATACATTATGTATATAAGGAACGTAAAAATCGTATGACTGACTATACGAAATACGTAAAGTCATACGAAATATTACAAAATATGCTTGAATACAAAATATAACAAAATATCCGATAAAGTTCAAATAAAAATAAATTGTACACTCCAAATAAAGGCGTCTTCATATATATCTTGTTTTCGTTTGTTTTCTAATATAGCGCATTTCATACTTAAAGCAGTTCAATAAGATGAAAACAATTTCTAATCGAATCAATCCGCAAAAAGTTATAAAACAAATATTTCGTGTTCTGTCTTATTATTGTTGCTGATATTGGTTGTAAGACAAAACACACAGACATAGTTACAGGTAGAACCGTAAGTCTGATTGGAAATATTATCTAATTTTTTCGAATATTCTTCATCTGAAGGTTTTTACATCGACGATATTTATTTCGTATTTGCTCTGTTATATATAACTTCTTCGACAAATAGTCGCCCATTTAACTTCAAATGCGTATCTAGAATCAGTTGTATAATATTCCGGAATTAGTATTACAGAAATGCTTGATATTCCATTCTACAGGTTGATTATATTTAAAATTCTCGGTTTGAAAATCGTCTCAAATAAAAATCACTTGTCAGAATGATTTGAAATTTTGGGTGAATACTCGTGGACCAATGGAATTTTGCTTGGTGAAGAAAAATACAGTGGTTCAAAAAGTCGCCGCTAGGAGAATAATTGGCACTTTACTACACTAGAATGCAATATAAAAGTAATAAACGTTGACCTACTCAATGGCTAATGACGTAATAACTGCTCAATATGATGTTCTTCGCATTCTGAAACAAACTGAAAGCGCAAAATAGTGTAATTAACAACCGATTTGAGTGTTGAGATGTTGTGGATGTGATGCGTGATGCTAGCTTTAAGTTCCTCTAAATTGGTAACGTGTCCATTAAACGCCACATTCATCAGATGCCTCCAAATCCAAAAATCACATGGATTGAGCTCAGGGGAACGTGCTGGCCATCTTACAGGAAAATGGCGGCCAATGATTCTGACATCTCTAAAATGACTGCGAAGCCGCCGCTTCACTGGTTTTGCTATATGTGGTGGAGCCCCATCTTGCATGAAAATAGTGTTATCGATTATCGATACACTGACGCTCTTGCAGTGTGGGTATTACGTGATTTTTCAAAAGAATTTCACGTCGATGGACATTGATAGAACAGGTTCGGGGCCATGAGGACCAACTTCCTGAAAAAAGAAAGGCCCGATAATAAATGCTGCTGTAAATCCGCACCACACAGTGACTTTGGGGGACTGAAGAGGCACCTGGCGTATTTCCTGTGGATTTTCGGTTGCCCAGATTCCGCAACTTGCATGCATATGATGATGAAACATCGACTTTTAATTCAGTATTCGAAGGACAGCATATTGAACATTTATTCCGTCATTAGCCAATGTGTAAATCAACGTTTATCACTTTTGTATTGCATTCTAGTGTAGTAAAGCGCCAATTTTTCTCATAGCGGCGACTTTTTGAACTATTGTTTTTTTCTTCACCAAACATAATTTCATTGCTCCACGAGTGTTTACGCAAAATTACAAACCATTCTGACCAGTGCTTTTTATTTGAGACCATTTTCAAACCGGGAACTTTAATTATAATCATCTTGTATATAATTTTTATTTGATAAATTCCAAGTATATTTAGGTCGTTGTTAAAATTTTGCCCCATATTTCTTCTACATCAAGCATTTTGCAGTTTAGAATATTTCCCATTGCCAATATGAAAAGAGTAACATTTTAATGATTTAAAATAATTAATACGTATTTTACATATTATTGCTCATATGTCTAAAATATGTCAATAAAAAGTATACAATTTTCCGTATTTTATGACATTTATTTAAAATTCTTAATGATAGTATACTTTTGGAAAACAAAATAATTAAAATCGTAAATTCTCCATTGAAATTAATTACATTAATTTTTACATTGCAGTCGATTCCTGACGGCACATTACATTCAAACTGTTTTTCCGAAGATTTCTGACTTCCTGAAAATAATTTTCATATAGATCCAGCATTATGTGACTGTTACTGTGGATATTCGAGAGAAAAAAGTTTGTTCTCCTGGTTAGTAGTTTTATCCTAATGTAATTTTTTTGTATTTTTATAGCTATGTAGTTAGTGTATTCTTAAGTTTTCAACTATGCATTTAATAAGTTTTCAAAGACACACAAGAAACAAAAAACATACAAAATTAATTGGAGTGTGGACTCAACTCCATTTTCTAATACCAGAATTCCTTTCTAAGTAGTCAGTAACATTTTTTTAAATATATAAATTTTTTTCAATTTATGCAGAAATAAATTTGAGAAATCTGTATTGCTGGTCCAAATGAGCACAATGGACAATTCCGGTCTATATCTTTATTTCTTAATTCGATTCGAAATGTTGCAAAACGGACAAAAGTATAAAAAATTATTCTCCGAGCTGTATTTCATGTTTTAATAACAGTCAAAGTTCACCTTTCGGACTGTCGCGGGAAAACGCCCTAATTTGGCGCGCACGGAATGTGACGTCAGAAGGCTCGGTCGAGGCTCGCATCTTCGAGAATTGGTGAATAAGATTGGTTACATTCGGAAACTTCTGCTAATTATAATTGTTTCTTCCATCCTAAACTATAGAATATTTATAAGTGTTGCATCGATTCACTGTGCACGCCTACTAGTTTTATATCATCAGATAAAATATTTGTATATGTGCCAAAAAATAAGGTTTTTCGTAAAAAATATTATGAAGAGCAGTAAGCCAGGTTGTAAACGAAATTGACCACTGTCATTAAATAATGTTCATCACGTATGTTATGGTAATAAATCAGTGGCTGCATAATCCAAATTTCAAAGCGTTTATATGACTAGTTATTTCTTTATGATTTAATAAACTTTTAAAATCCTTAAGGGTGACCACTACTGGTTCGGCACTCTATTTTCAGTTTTGCTATCACGGATGAATTTAAAGCCAGATTCAAAGCGATTATTGACATTGTACCCGGTTTAGTGTGTGATGTTCACAGGTAAATTAGGGAATAAATTCAGTGCTTGAAACATTTTTATACCAGCATACTGCAATGAGCAGTTGCAATTAAGTATATCCATTAAGTATATGGACTTTTGAAAAGTTATAAAATATATTTTATCTAAAAAACTAAATCACAAATTTAAAAGATTGCACAACAGGAATAGAAATTAAATGGAAAATAATTTGAAATTGCTTCACAAATTCAATATCATAACTGATTTACTATTTGTTATAGGTTTTAAAATATAATACAAGTATTCTAAAAAACAATTTAAAACTGTTTTAATTTAAAAAAAATCTGATGTGGGCAACACATGACTTTCCTTATATAATGAAATGAATTTACTACTTTTACAGTAAAAAAATAGGTTTTTCTTATAATAGATACTAATATTCTTTCCAAGATATTGAATTTTCGGCAATTAGTCGTCATTTTCATTGATTTAGCGACATTTTTATCCATTTGGCGAGATTTTCGTTAAGATGGCAACATTTTAAAAAGTCGCCAAGTTGGCGACATTCCGCCAAATTTGTCGCCAAAATCTCGCCAAGCGTTATGGACGAAGAAATATGTTGTTCTTACAGCAGATAAATGACTATTGGGGTTCAAATACAAAAGTACTACTCAAAGTATCTTTTTTCATGAATGGAACGAGCTAGATCCACGAGAATGATGTCACCCAATTTATCGCATGGTATTACATATGAAAAGTGAACATGTTTCTCAATAGGAAATATTTTTTTTTTCGTTTTAAATAACTTTTTAATAATTTTTTTTAAAAATGTGCAATATCTCGAGAACGGTTCATGTTAGCGTTCTAAAATTTATGTCAATCGTTTTCTAATGAAAAATCACATAAGAAATGTCTATTTGTGTAACTTTATTAGTGGTTTTGATTTTTAGACGATTTTTTCAAAATTTTATTCGAAAATTTAGGGGGGTTCTGTATATTCGATTACATATAAAAACAATAGGCTTCCAGTGTTTACGGATTGTGATTTTTGTACCAAATTTGGTTCGAATCGGTTCATTCGTTCGTCAGTTATCGTCGCCACAGTCTCACTGACACACACATACTTTCACACACACACACACACAGAGACATCACTTCAAAAATGTTTGAATCGTGATCAGGGATGCTTGAAACGTGCTCTCCCGTCGAAAACTAGAATTCGAATTTTCGACCCCGTCACAATACTTTCCTTATACATTATGTATATATATATATATAAGGAAAGTAATAAAAATTCAGCCGTGGATCATCCAGTTTGATGGAGCCGAAATTGTTTTGCGGCTGAGATTTTGCGTGTTGTCTTTAAATAAATTTAAATATATAATTGTTTCAAGAAATTTTAACTTGGATATTTGTAATCAGAATTTTTTTTTTCTTTAAATATGAATGTGTTTTAAGATTTTAAAAAAAAATCGGAATTGTCCATTACATCATGCTATACTTCATATTTAATGGCGTGAAAAAAGTTTTCGTTCGATACCAAGTTTATTTATGTAACCCTCTCGGGGATTAAACGCATCCCGAGGGGGCTAATGACGTCACAAATACGAACAATGTATTGAGGCTATTTTTCAGTACAATAATTGAAACTGCTAAATTTAAATCATTAAGCCATAAATTACCTCATTTATGCATAATTATTTTAAATGTTGTCTTATGTAGCTAGGTTAAATAAATTTAAAATTCGAATAAAATTTTTGTTCTAGCTTTCCTTACAACAGAGCAGGATATAATATTTCGTGAAATCCATTAATATTTGTGACACCTATCGTGCATACATGAAACTGGCCACAGACAGACGGTCATCACTTTACAAATAGTTAAAATGGGTTCAGGAGGTCCTATATCATATGTTGCCATCACAATACTTCTCTTGTACTATATATAGTATGAGAACTTAAATATCATTAAGACGATGAAAATTGATTGATATATTGATATTCTGTTGAATGTTTATTATTTAAAATGGTACCACCGGTATTCGTACCTGATAAAATACAATAGACTTACGTCCTAAGTTAATGCCAGAGAAGCGAAATAGCCCATAGGCAGCCACGCATTTGATTCCATATCGATGTAACATCCCCTATATTTGTTACTTTAATTCTTATCTGATTGAATAATTTTATTCACAAAATACATATAGCGACGAAATTTACTTGAAAAAAAAAATCATAGTATAAAATAGACGATGTTAGAGAACATCTACATTCAACTTAATTGTCTTTCGCCTGCTTCATTTCCATGGAATAAAGGACAAAAACTAAAATTAGAGAATTAAATGCATTCTCCAAAGATTTGCGCGCGGCCGTAGAGATTTTCAAATGTAGCACTTATAATGATAAAATCGTACGTTTTAAAAAGCAAAATTATAGCTCTGAAATAAAGGATGTTGGAATTTATAATTTCTCCAACCCTTTGGTGTTGCGCTATCTGTTTGCAACTGTCCAATTACTGCCTCCAATTAATGATAAAACCGTCTGCTGAAATAAATTGATTTAAAAAAGCATAATTTCTCCCGAATTTCGGATATACATATTTATAATTAAATTGAATTAAAAAAATATCTTGGCCAGATATTATCGTTGCATGAACTGATACATCCATGTACTGAATTTCTTGGCTACAGTGAGGGAAAAATATGTGCGCCATTTGAGTATTGTTTACCTGCCCCCCTTTTTGTGGTTGTACCCTACTGTACACCACCCCACACACCACGTAATCTTTTACTTCATAATCATTGTTTCAATTTGTGCCATATTCTTAAAGATCGAATTGTAGATGCAAGACAGAATCTGAATGTACATGATATGGTTATAATCCAAAAAAACGTGGTTATAATCTAAATAAAATGTGCAATATCTCGAGAACAGCTCATACTAGAATTCTAAAGTTTATGTCACACACAATCGTTTTCTAATAGAAAATTACATAAGAAATGACTATTTTCGTAACCTTATTAAAGGTTTTGATTTCTGGATGATGTTTTCAAAATTTCACTTGAAAATTTAGTGGGGTTCTGAACATTCGATTGCGTTGAAACACAATATGCTTCCAGTATTCACGAATTGTAATTACAATTCGTGAATATTGTCGTCACGAATATAATTCGTCAAATTTCGTTTGAATTGCTCCATTCGTTAGATAGTAATCTTACCCACAGGCTCATTGATACACACACACACACACACAGAAATACATTACCTCAAAAACGTTTGATTCGTGTTCAGGATTGCTTGAAACGTGCTCCAAAGTCGAAAACTCCAATTCGAATTTTCGACTGCGGCACAATATTATGCATTATACTATGTATATTAGGAAAGTAAAAATGGATGCCGTATTTTATTTTGCAATGAGTTAGGTGATCTCTTCATATATCATAGGTGTAATTATTCGTTTAATATTTATTTAAAAAAACTACCGAACATATATTACCGAATATTTTTTACTATGTGTATAAGGAACTATGTATATAAGGTATGTATATCTTTACTATCTATATAAGGAAAGTAACAATATATAAATATTTACTCCAAATATTTGAGTTAGCCATACTGTAGAGGCAATATTTTAAAACAAAAAAAATTGTACTAACTGTAATTTCTTTAGACTATTCCCATAATACATAAGTTTTACTCCGCGTTGCATTGGTATATTCAACTTTATTGCAAACATTTAACTAGGGACTCATTTTTTACGATAGATCAAAACTTTTTGTTGGCTGCATGAAGCGTGTGGCTTCGGGTTTTATGATCTCTGTAAACGTGCTATAAAATTTTCGAAATTGCCTTTTTTAAAGTTTTCTAGTTGAATTTATATTTGTAAGGTTTCTACTTTGGCTTTCATGTTCTTCATTGCGGCATAAATTTATCTCGGCTGAGCCTTCATATGTCTGTGTAAATTTTCAATATTAGGAACTATGCATTATTGTTTTTTTATGTGTATTTGGAAGAAATAACATTAATATATTGCAGATATAAAATTAAAAATATAAATATATCCAACAAATGACTTTTCCGGCAGAGTATTATTTTTGACTGGGAGGAGGTGATTAACACAACTTAAAATCTAACCATTTGCTGCATCAATAACAGACAACCAAATCTAAGAATATTGAAAATATGTTATTTTAAGTTAATTAATCTTTATTTAAATATTGATGTTTAAAAGATAATATTTATTTTGGAAAGATTATAACTGATGTATCCGTGCGTGTCGTATAAGTCCGTACATTTCTCGCGTTGGAAATACCTCTTCGAAATTACGCAAAATATGAGTCCACTTACCGTAGCTGAAAAATAACATCTTAGTCATTAACCACAAATATTAGCCTTTTTACTTTCCTTATATACATAATGTATAAGGAAAGTATTGTGACGGGGTCGAAAATTCGAATTCGAGTTTTCGATGAGAGAGCACGTTTCAAGCAACACTGATCACGAATCAAACATTTTTGAAGTGATATCTGTGTGTGTGTGAAAGTATGTGTGTGTGTGTGTGTGTGTGTGTGTGTGTGTGTGTGTGTGTCAGTGAATCTGTGGAGACGATAACTGACGAACGAATGGACATATTTCAACGAAATTTGGTGCAAAAATCACAATCCGTAAACACTGAAAGCCTGTTGTTTTTTTTATATGCAATCGAATGTTCAGAACCCTCCTAAATTTTCGAGTGAAATTTTGATAAAATCGTCAAAAAATCAAAACCGCTAATAAAGTTACGCAAATAGACATTTCTTATGTAATTTTTCATTAGAAAACGATTGACATAAATTTTAGAACGTTAACACGAACCGTTCTCGAGATATTGTACATATTTCAAAAAAATTGTCAAAAAGTCATATAAAATAAAAAGGAAATGTTTCCTATTGAGAAACAACATGTTCACTTTTCATATGTAATAAGATGCGATAAATTTGGCGACATCATTCTCGTGGATCTAGCTCGTTCCCTTCATGAAGAAAGATAGTTTGAGTAATACTTTTGTATTTGAACGCCTATAGTTATTTATCTGTTGTAAGAATAACTTATTTCTTCGTCCATAACGCTTTGCAAGATTTTGGCGACAAATTTGACGAAATGTCGCCAACTTGGCAACCTTTTCAAATGTTGCCAAATTAACTAAAATCTCGCCAAATGGATAAAACTGACGCTAAATCAATGAAGATGACGGCTAATTGAAAAAAATTCAATATCTTTTAAAGAATATAAGCATCTACTATAAGAACAAACTTTTCTTTTAACTGTAAAAGTAGTAAATTCATTGCATTATATAAGGAAAGTCATGTGTTGCCCACATCAGATTTTTTAATTATATTTTTTATGTAACACTCATTTATTAAAATGCATTATCAACAATAACCCTTAATTTCCAATAACCGTTAATAATTAATTAATTCATAATTATCATAAAATCAATCGCTTACAGTAATGAGGTGATGTGACACCAATTTACTACCGAGAATCAACAAGATCTGCTCAGGACCTTTTGTAAAATATAGTTTTCTTGACACATATATTTGCTATGTATTTGCTCTGCATTAATGCTCTTTGACTGGGCTAAGGTTATTTTTCACTTGAGTCGATGTTTGTTTGCCTCACGACTTTAACATCTCGAGGTAATTATATTTTTGCTCTTCTATTTCCAGGAGCATTTCACTTCCGTTGCTGAATCAACATTTTCCACACGTTGTATTCTTCGTGGTACACTGAAAATTGTCCAACTGCTAACATCCTTGTAGTAGGACGACTCCTCTAAACTCTTAAATTAATTTTACCTTTCTTTGGAGAACCACGCCTTCTTCGATTTTAATTGGCCTAGTATTTTTTCATATTTTGGGTTCGGTCGTAATTGGACTCCTACTTTTTGATGAAGCCTTATCGAGACTTGTTCAAAGGTATCGTTTACATCTTTGGCTCCATCATGAATTCTCCGTCTGTTGCAGTCATCGCCAATTCATGAATTTCGCGTTGTAAACCGGTCTTGGCAAAACTGTCAACATTGGTACCACTCGCCTGAGTATGTTGTACAGTCTTCTTGAATTAAAAATTGTCTATTTAGTCTCACACCTTTCACTTTATATTGCTGAACGTCAAGAGAATAGATTTTTCTAGTTAGCCAATTAAAATAAGTGCTATCAATGTTTTAATAATTTGCCAGATTATTTCGTGATATATCGCATTTCTTGCGGAAAAATTAACTTTATAAATTCTCGAGAACGATTCGTGATGAATTCTGAGCAATTGAGTTTATTTATATTTTCTAAACCTTCAAAGCAAGCGGATTTGATAATAGTGAACATATTTAAATATTTTTTGTATGTGTTTTACATTTTAAATGAAAAAGTGCATGTTATCGTTCAGTAAATTATTCCATTAGCGTCTAAATGAATAATGAACAAAAATAAAGCTGTTTTAAATAGTTCTTAACATATTTATGATTTTACAATTTCTATGGATTTCCCAAATTAAACTGTTCAGAAAGTTAAAGGCTCTGGTCTGACTTTGTTAAAGATGAGTGATCTGACGTTATTGGATTGAAATAATTGTACAGAAATTCATGCAATTTGCAGAAGTCGTTGTTCCAGACTTATCGTAGTCCCTAACCCACAAACAGACTGATACACATATACCATTTGAGAAATGATAATTCGTATACATGGATGATTGAAACATGTACCAACATCTGAAAATCGGAGTTTTGATCTGATAATAATACTTTCTCTTTACATACAACATGTATTGAAGGGAAAATAAAATGCAAGTTATATATAACAATACAAATTAATAATTTATTTCCATTTCTGTTAATTATTTATATGTATTTTCTTTAGAATTATGTATTATATTTAAAATAGTTATTTTTTTATTAATTTTAATTACTTTATAATCGGGAAAAAATATGTCTCAACCGATTACCTTATAATGTTTAATGAAATAAAAAGGCTGATGTGAGCAGCACGTGACTTTCTCTGCAGACACAAATTCATTACCTCTTCATTTCTTTAATAATCCATTAAATTCATTTAATTACACAAAATAACACTAAATTTGAGCTTTTTACTCAATTTCTGTTTGCATTCGGTAACTGGATAATTTTCAAAATGCAAAATCCAAAAAGAAACAAAAACAAAACAATATATATATATATATATATATATATATATATATATATATATATATATATATATATATATATATATATATATATATATATATATATATATATATATGTATATATATATATGTATATGTATAGATATATATATATATATATATATATATATATATATATATATATATATATATATATATATATATATATATATATATATAAATAAATGTAACTATTACCCTCATCTAAAACAATCTACTGAAAATATACCCAAAGGCACTAAGCTGCTCAAACAAGTACATTTATATACAACATAAGATATAGAAAAATGAAGAATGACAATGTATCAAAATTTCGCCCGGGGGGGATTGTGACCCCCACTTCCCAGTTTAGCCATGTTCATGTCATGGCGACACTCGCGGAAGCGGTTACAATGTCGCAAATCAAGTTCATATACTAAAATTGCAGTGCAGAAAATCGCTATGTACGTGATCTGGGCTATCTAAATGAAGCAAGTGCAGAAGGATACCCTTTACGTTTTCTTAGTGACATTTTATGTAAATTTTTCAGCATAACCGTAACTGAAAGTTACAACTTATATTACAACATTGCGGATGTCAATGTTTAACTGTCTGATGGAGTTCAATTTATACAAAGTAAGAGTCTATTACTTTTTGGAGTATAGAGTGGTGAAGTGTATGCGGGGCTTGTTTATCTTGATATATTGGTGTTAGATATTTGATATTTAAAATACATTTTGTTATTCTGTTTGGATGTAGTAAATCTCGATGTTTCTGTTTAGGTGTAAAGTTAGTATAGGTCTTTCAACTTTTTTACATTTTTTGTTTTAGTATATGTACTTGGTTTGGGACATTGTATCCGCTTCCGGGAGTTTCGTCATGACATAAAGCTGGCTAAACCGGGAAGTGGGGGTCGCAATCTCCCCCGGCGAAATTTTGATACATTGTCATTCTTCAGTTTTCTGTACCTTATGTTGTATATATATATATATATATATATATATATATATATATACAGAGAGAGAGAGAGAACGGTTAGTCCTAAAGTAATGGGGTTGATCCTATCTCGTCATAAATTACGTATGGAAAAAATATTTGATTGATACATTTAAGCATAGGAATTGCTTTATTTTCGATTCTGAAGACATTTGCTGGCCATTTATTGAAAAAAGGCAGATTATTCTTTTCCGAATCGTACCAAAATATAATCAGCACCAAGGTAACCACCAGTAACTTATCTGCAACAGTTTGTGCTATTTGGGGAGATAGTTTTCTAGCTAAAGTGGATATAGTGAGTTTTTGCGGGCCTTTTCGCAGAGAAAGGCGGGTTCTTTTATCCCGAATCCTACCAAAATCTGATCAACACCAGGGATATATAAAAGTGACTTACTTGCAAAATTTTATGAAATTTGGGTCATTAGTTTTTGAGTTAGAGTGAATGCATACATTGCACAGACACACACACATACAGACAAACAGTCACATGCACAGTCACATAGAGACGCCACTCTGAAAGGAGTTTTTCGTATTATAGAGCCCCAAAAGCGTAGATTCGTCGAAAACTCGAATTGCGATTTTCCCTATACATAACCTATACATTACCATATATTGCAGGGAAAGAAAAAATCTGATATGGGCAGCACATGACTTTCCCTGGAGACTCAAATTCATATTTTCTTTATTTCCTTAATAATTCATTAGATTGAGTATAATTGAACAAAATAACACTAAATTTGCATTTTTAATTCAATTTTTGTTTTTATTTGGTAATTGGATATTTTTCCGAAATCGGAGTAACAAAAATGCAAGAAATCTCAAATATCTTGAGAACGGTGAATTCTAAAGTATAATGAAGTGTGTTATATTATTTTTCTCTTCAAAATTGGCGTAAAAACAGGAATTTATTTGATACATTCGAGCATACACTACTTAGTTTTTTTTTTTAGTATTTGGCGATTTTAGCTCGTCATTTCGTAAAAAAAGGCAGGCTGTTCTTTGCCGAATCATGCCAAAATCTAATCAGCACCAGAATCCCGTCCGAGTGACTTACCTACCAAATTTTATGAAATCCGGTCCATTAGTTTTTTAGTTAGAGTGGATACATACACATACAATGGATACATACACAGACACACAGACGCACAGACAGACAGACACACAGATAGGCACACACAGACGTCACGCTAAAAATAGTTTGTTCGTATTTTAGTGCTCTGGAAACGTGTAGATCCGTCGAAAACTCGAGATGCGATTTTCGGCATGATTCCTACACTTTCTCTATACATTACCATGTATTGCAGGGAAAGTGTCTAGTAAATTAAAAATAGGTTAATTTTTAATTTACTAGGCACTAAACATTATATAGGCGTGAGCAGTGTACGCCTCTATGATCATATTCTCTAAGAACTTATCCTGTATTATGATATCTAGTTATAAAGAAAGTAATTATCTTATGCAATTATCAATTGGGTGTGGTTGTTAAACCACTAGCAATATAATCACAGTCATAAATATTCAAAAGATTACGTCAAAAACTATTAGGTTTATAAAAAAATGTTCTCCAATTTTTGTGTTAATTACTTTTAGAAAAAACAAGTTTTCTTTATACATTCCCGGGAATACGTATAACCAGTAATGGAGTAAGAATGTACTAAAAGTATAAGTTGTTTCAAAGAATACGTTTTTTTCAAAATGATCATAATTACACTTCAATCAGTGAAAGAGTGTTTATAGTTAAGTTATTAATTTATAATGCCTATGTTTAGGAATAACGTAAAAATAGATTATTCATCTAAAAAAATACTGTTACTGTTTTTATTAGTTTATATAAATTACCAACTGTAGACACGTAGAATACCTGAATTCTAGTGATGTTAATGCTCAGTATATGTGAGTAACTTGCTATTCAATCTCTGAAATCTCCATTCGATGTTTTAAACATTATATTCCATGGTATTTAGTTCTGTGTGTCTCACAATCATTATCAGAATGGAGGTATAGCTCTTGCACTGGCAGACAATTATTAATTCATTATTATACGACACAAGTGAAACATAAAGCATACTTATTTACATTAAACAAACTAAACAAATAAAATAAATAATTAATTAAATTACAAATAAATAAAATGATTAAAGAAAAAAATACATATTAATTATTAATTATTATTTATAATAAGTACTTAACTTAAATAAATGAAAAAAGAAAGATCAATTATGCTTAAAGCATTGATTATGAAACACTTTCCAACTTCAATGCAATTTTATTTAAGCAAGTCTGAGATGCAATACATTCCTCGGTAATATTTTGAAACTTATCACAATACTGCAATAATTTATTATATTTGAAAACCTAAACCTTCATCGAAAAAAATGAACTTCATTCAAATGACGGCATTGAAATATAAATTGCCTGGTTTAAACATCTCTAAAATGTTATACATTCCTCGGTAATAGTTTTAGAATTATCATAATACTACAATAATTTATTATATTTAAAAACTTCATCGAAAACAACTGAAATTAATTCAAATGGCGCCATAGTAAAAATAACACGCCTGTATCTCTCTATAAAAACAGGATTTCATTCATAACTTTCTCCCATTCATTTCATTCATCACAATACTATAATAATTTATTTTATTTAAACATTTTGTTTAAGACCATGGAGCTACAAAAGATTAAACTCGATGCTTGAAACTTCATCGAAAATCGTCCTTCTCTTTATGAAATCAATTAATATTGCATTCATATCAGCCATGCAGACTCCATGGACTAAATTATTTTGTGTTAAAAGAATACAGGAATTCTAATACAACTCATTCTATATATTTTGCTGTTTACATTTTACATAGGTGAAAAATAGGCTTAGTTGTAGAAATAATCAAATTTAGATGAGCATTTAAACTCAAATATATTGTCATTGCGTTGTTTCAGTATGTAGATGCACAGAATTTAAGCAAAAATAAAGTAGTTTTAGGACGGATACAACACTCAATATGAATTAAAAAGAACTTAAAAAAATCGCGATTTTGAAACAAGATGGATGCCATATATCATTTTGAAGTGGGTCATGTGATCGTTTCATATCATGGTCACGTGATCGTTTCATATAAGATGTGTAATTATTATTTTAATTTTTATTTAAAAAACTACTGAATATATTTCGCTGAATTTTTTTATATATTTTATGGAACAATTTGAATATTACCTAAAATTTTCGAAGCAATTTGTGAACTTTAAATCCGCTTAAAAAATGTTTGAAAAATTAGGTCCCATACGGCTCAATGTATTTCATTTCTTCGATCCGGGTTCAATCAAAACTAATTGGGTAATGTTATTCATTTATATTCCCATAGGTTCTACAGACCGTCTGAACAACATACTAAAATTTCATTTTAAATCATTTTTACGGCAGTTATAGTGCTAATGGACAGACAGACATACAGACAGACAGACAGACAGACAGACAGACAGACAGACAGAATGAACACAGTCATAAACACTTTTCAACTTTGTTGTAAAGTGTTAATAAAATAATTTAATTTAAAAAGTTATTATATAAAAAACGTTACAGTTCGTAAGTCAAAAGTTTGCTCACAAAATAATCATAATTAAATAACAAATTATTTTAAGTCATGTTTTTCCCTGGTCAAGAGATTCAGAGTTGAATTAGTAAGAAATGAGAGGTGTGGGTGTAGTCGCGTGTGCTACCACGCGAAGTATTTTTATTTATATTGTTGTTATAAGCAGACGTATGGAAAAAACGTTTTTAGGTTTTCGACAAAGTTCCGGAAAATGAAATTTAAAGAACGTTTTAAAAATACAACCGTTTATTAGAACCTCAACGAACAGAAAAACATTTCTGCCTAGGCGCATCGTCCCGTGTACTAGAGTTCCAAGTTTCGTGGTCGTTCGACGCTTAGTCTTCCCGCTACAGACTGCATACACAAACAGATAGGCATCTTATTTTATTATGTATATATGTATCCGCCCAGAGCAACTGCATTCTAAGCATCTGAGACAATTTTAACAATAGGACTCTGAAATAACAATTTTATTGGCCCTAAGTTTGGCATTTCTTCTTTAGCTGAGACATATTTCAATATTTTCCTAAACCCCCTCGAAATATATCAGTTTCATTTCTCATTCCATACTTTCATAAATGGTTTCAATATTACGCCATGCCCTTCTACGTTCTATTTATTTTAATTAGATATAATTCACTTTTAATTCAATTTTCGTTCTCATTTCCCAACTGAACTTATTTTCAAAGGTGGCGTAGAGAAAATAAGAAAATACAAAAATATCTCGAGAATGACTAATCCTAATTTCACGGGATTGGTCTTATCCTTTTCTTTGTTAACATTTACGTTAAAAACAATCATTTAATGGATATATTTGAGCATGCGTAGTTTTTTTTTTAGATTTTGGCTATTTTTGATGGCCATTTTGCAAAAAAAAGCAGGTTATTTTTTTCCGAATCGTACGCAAATCTAATCAGAACCAGGGTGACCCAAAAAAGACTTATCTGCTGAATTTTGTGAAGTGTGGACTATTAGTTTTTCAGTTAGTGCGGATACAAAATCTGCACAGACAGACAGACACACAGACACAAAGACACACACACAGACGTTACGCTAAAAATAGTTTTTTTGTATTCTAGAGGCCTTGAAACGTGTAGATCCGTTGAGAACTCGAGTTGCGATTTTCGGCATGATTCCAATACTTTCTCTATACATTACCATGTATTGCAGGGAAAGTAAAAATAATCCATTTCCCATGCATGCTGCGATATTTAATATGTCTAGTGCTGTAGCTCAATACGTTTACTTACTCCTTGCTGAAATATTGGTGCACAAGCACGAGATAATGTATTTTGTGTTTAAAAAATACGTAATTGAACATGGAGATTCTAAAGATGTTTAATGATTAATGACGTCTGAACAGAATAGATGGAAATATACTTTATTTATAACGTATATGGTATAAATGGCGTATTACGTATTTTTTACATATTTATTATGAATACGTTATTTATAACGATTTATAACATAACGGCGTCGAAATGAACAAGTAGGCATATTGTGATAAAATTTACAAGTTTATTCTTAAAAGGTAGAAATCATAATTTCCATTAACGTAATTTACAAATAATAAAGCAGAATGTACATAGTCAACCCTTTCTACCACCATTTACATCCATACACGCCACGCTCCACGTACCAATTCGTACCATTTCTCAGCAACTCGTGCTTCGCACCTCCCCTTTTTATAACGCGGCTGCCATCTCCAACTGCCGTCCGCAATCAGCGCGGCTGCTATTTAAATTTAAACTCTTCTTTCGCCGGGAAAGACACTGCTTGAAAAATAAGAAGTCGAGAATAGAAATTGTTAATCCTTATAAAGTATTCAAGTACGTATTTGTGTGCTGCTAGGCAAGTTTATAGATTGACTTTAATCTAAATTCTTGTCTGATATGTTGCATAAGTTTAATCTATATACCACCAAAAAATGAATAAAATAATGCGATATTTTGATGTGAAGTCCAAGTATGAAAATATATGAAAAAGTATAATAAAGAGCAAAAATTAAGCATACATCCACAACATGTCTTTATTTCACTTCCTATAAGACGCACAAAAGTTTAAAAAAAGGCCAGAGCGCTTTCGAGCATAAGTATGCTCTTCATCAGTGGCTACACGGAAATAAAATTTGAATCGTTCATATATATAGACCAGATATAGTGACAAAATTTGCATAAATACAATTTACAAAAGAATCTACGTTTAGACAAGGATAAACCGTTTCAAAATTTCAACAACAAAAGAACAGCATATTAAATTACAATTTAATTACAGAAATCGAAAAAAGGGGAGGGGGGGTGGCAATCGAGCATAATCCCAACAACAACAAAAAATAGTTTACGGTTTATCCTTGTCTAAACATAGATTCTTTTGTCAATTATATTTATATAAATTTTGTCGCTATATCTGGTCTATATATGAACGATTCAAATTGTATTTCCGTTTAGCCACTGATGAAGAGCGCACTTATGCTCGAAAGCACTCTGGCCTTTTTTAAACTTTTGTACGTCCTATAGGAAGTGAAATGAAGACCTTTTGTTGTGGATGTGTGCTTAATTTTTTCTATTATAACATCCGACGTGATGCCAAATTATTTATTTATTTAGTCTAATAAATTTATTGAACTTGCAATTGAGTTTACACGATATAGCTTCTACATGCTTACGGACACACACATATACAGGCATCGCTTCAAAAACGTTCGATTCGAGTTCCGGACTGCTTCAAATGTAAATTTTCCGTCGAAAACGCGTATTCGAATGTTAGATTCCGTCACAATCCTTTCCCACACATGTATGCAAGGAAAGGATAAATTAAGCATCTGCACGAAATTATTCACGATTTTTATTATCTTACCCTAGACTTCGAATTACTTACTATTCTATTGCCTTTCACCCGTTCTATTTTAAAATCTATTCATTAAAAAAGAAACGTTTTCGGGAGTAATAGAAAGTTTACTTTGCAATAAAATATTTACTACCTTCGCTTCGCGTCTGTTTCAGTACTATAAAGTTCTTTTGCTTTAAAAACAAAATAAAGCGTTCGTCAGGTATACTACAACCTGAGAGGCGTTGCGTGTGTTACTACTTTTTATGGATGGCAGAAAAAATAATACGTCAAATGAAATTTTACCATGGAGGAATATTAAAAAAATGATTAGACTCAGGATTTTATATTATATTGCATTTTGTCCGATTGCATAAAATATTATTGATTTTCTTAAGTTATATTTCTGAAGAAGTCAATGTTGGTTTGAAATAAACATTTTATTTAATGATCATTTCAATTGAAACAAACTTTTAGGATTTTTATGTCGCTTGATATTTATTTTCTCATACTATTTATAATATAAACGCCATGATTTATCTGTTTGTTTATCTATCTATCTCTGGTTAAAGCTTGGTGAAATTTTGGTGTCGACATTGGCAGAATATCGTTAACTTGGCGAAATTTTTAAATGTTGCCAAATTGATAAATACATCGCCTATATTGATAGAAATGTCGCCAAATTGATATAAATGTATCCAAATTGAAAAATGTCTACTAATTGATGAAAATTATATATCTTGGAAAAAATAGAAGAGTCTACTATAAGAATAACCTATTTCTCCGCCTATAACGCTTGGTGAAATTCTGGCGACGAATGTTGATGGCATACCGTCAAGTTGGCGAGTCTTTTTAAATGCGGCTAAATTGACGAAAATGTTGCCAAATTGATAAAATTAACGCTAAATAAATGAAAATTACGACAAATTGATGAAAATTCAATATTTTAAAAATAACATAACAGACGACTATATGAATAACCAATGTGTCTGCCCGTACGTAATGCGTGGAGAACATTTTGAGGGATGTTGCAAATATGACATATTTTTTAAATATTGCCAAATTGATAAAAACGTCACCAAATTCATAAAAATAAAGCTAAACGGGGGACAATGCATTGCAAATTTTTTATTCCGCCATATGACGAGCATACCTTTTTGTATGGTATAGAGAAAGTACAGTTTTCGCAAAGTTATCGAATTCAATATTTTGATGCCAATATATGTTTATAAACCCCTGAATACATTTTGACTATTTTTCGAGTGACTTGTATCTGTCTGTATGTATGTGTGGTTGTGGTCGATTTCTTGTGTACACTATAGCACAAAAATCTGGAATTAGATATATATTTTTTAAATTCGAGCGAAAACTTCGAAATTTATTAGAAATTCTAATTTTCTTAACGTGGCAGCATAGGGCAATATTTTTCATAGCTATGCATAAAAGGCTTTATTTTTAACTCACTGACCAAAATACTTCAGTGCTGCAATAATTGTTGTGTAAATAGTCGCGACATAATTTATTTTTGTTCGTGACGTCATTAATTTTTAACGTCAGTAATTTATTTATCTTCTATGCCATGACCAAGAAGACAAAATCTAAAACGTGAATATTATCTGCTGTTATGTCTTATAAAAGTCCAAATCTGGCAACCCATCTCGAATTTCAGCACATTGCAAGCCTAGAATGACGTCTTAGGAAAGGTGGCGAGTATGGGGGGGGGGGGTTCTCCGTCTGGTTTCCAAAAGAGGCTCTACTGGAGCATCTTACACGTTCATATAAATATGCGAATTGAAATATTTGTTTACGGCATTAAATGTTCATAAACATTTGTTATTCGATATTTAGCAAAACTGTAAAATTGTAGATCAGTGGTGCACAATCCTTTTGTCGCTGCATCCCTACTGAATTGTTATATAATTTAGCAGAAACCATTCCACCATTA
Organism: Amaurobius ferox; assembly: GCA_951213105.1. Taxonomy (NCBI): domain Eukaryota; kingdom Metazoa; phylum Arthropoda; class Arachnida; order Araneae; family Amaurobiidae; genus Amaurobius; species Amaurobius ferox. The sequence continues at coordinate 33,585,958 of OX578154.1, forward strand.
AACAAAAATATGCAAATTATAATAATATATACAGTCCTTTAAAAAGGCATTTATTTTAAATTCGCAGTATTAGTTACAGTTAATAAATGAAAACATTTCATCTAGCTAAAAATATTATGTAAAATACTTTTAAACAAGAAAAACAATTTAATAAAAATGATTAAACGAAACTGTTTACAGTTCAATTTGTTCATATTTACTTTCCTTATATACATAATGCATAAGGAAAGTAATGTGACGGAGTCGAAAATTCGAATTTCTGACGGGAGAGCACGTTTCAAGCATCCCTGAAAGCGAATCAAACATTTTTGAGGTGATGCCTGTGTGTGTGTCAGTGAGACTGTGGAGACGATATCACACAAAAAAAATGGAGTGATTAAACTGAAATGTGGTACAAAAATCACAATCCGTAAATACTAAGAGCCTATTGTTTTTAAACACAATCGAATGCTCAGAACACCCCTATATTTTCGAGTGAAAATTAAAAAAAAAATCATCAAAAAATCAAAACCTTTATTAAAGTTACGCAAATAGACATTTCTTTTGTAATTTTTCCTTAGAAAACGATTGACATAAACATTAAAACGCTAGCATGAACCGTTCTCGTGATATTGAACATTTTTCATATAAATTTATCAAAAAATCCCATAAATTAAAAAAATATTAACTGTTGAGAAACATATTCGCTTTTCATTTTTATTATCATGCGATAAATTTGGTGACATCCTTCTCGGGGATCTAGCTCGTTCCATTCATGAGAAAATATACTTTGAGTAATACTTTTGTATTTGAACGCCAATAGTCATTTATCTGCTTTAAAAATAACTTATTTATCCGTCCATAACACTTGACGAGATGTTGGCGACGAATTTGGCGGAATGTCGCCAACTTGACGACTTTTTGAAATGTTGCCAAATTAACGAAAATCTCGCCAAATGGAGGCAAATTACGCTAAATCAATGAAAATGACGACTAATTGTCGAAAATTCAATATCTTAGAAAGAATATAAGTATCTACTATAAGAAAAACCTATTTTTTTACTGTAAAAGTAGTACATTCATTGTATTATATAAGGAAAGTTATGTGTTGCCCACATCAGATTTTTTTTACAATACTAAGGCGAAACCAGGGCCTAAATCCAACAATTGAATAAAAAAAAATAAACTTATTGTTTGTATCCTCTGTTTCTTCCATAACATTATTTTGGAGCTACCTTGTAAAGAACCTTGCTGCCCCATCCTTGAATCGAACCCTGGATCATTCAACTGGCCATCCGACGCTCTACCGTTGGGACGAAATTGCAAAATCTTATATTTGAAGTGGACTCTGCATACTCCACCCTCTAATGTCAGATTGGCTTGCAACCAACAATCTCACCGACCACCTCCTGCTATTTTTGACTCATGTTACCCTCCTGGTAGTACTATTTTCACCCAGGTTAGTATCCTGCGTGGTCGTTATCCTTTATCGGCACCTTATATCCCAAAGTTCACTGAATCTGTGCTAGTCGCACAGGGATCACTTTCTCCGACATCTTTGCGCCAACCAATAGGGTTAATTGGTTCGGGCGCCATTGTAAATAACCTTGTTGTCCCAACCGTGAATCCACACAATGGATCGCCGCCCCCACTGGGTTCCGGTCCAAGTTGGGTGGCACTTCCCGGCCGTCCAAACAGTTACCTTACACCTTTCTGGTAGGTCGGACGGTCTGGGTCTCAACAACAACAACAATGGATCGCCGAACAAGCCAGAGGACGCTCTGCTCTTGAGCTATTTGGATATTATATTTCAAGATCTTATCTTTGATCTTAACCTTAATAAACTCTTGCGATCCCAAATTAGGTCACTACCCAAGGTTTTGGACCACAGTTGTTGATTGAAAAAACCCAGCAATACAAAAAAGTAATATTTTACAAAACGCTATATAATATAAACTAAATATCCCTTATAATCCAAAACTTGCAATTTAATCTCATTTGAAATTTTTATATGTTGGAAAATTCTTCTCAGAATAAGACTGAAATTGATTTATTTAATATTATTTGAGTTAAAATTTCCCTTCACTTAAAAAGGAATATATCTTTCTTAATAAAAGTGCTGCAAACGAAATAACAAATCTTAAGTTATTAAAAGCATTTTACGCAGGTTTATCTTTAATTTAACTTTATCTTTCATTTTTGTCTTTAGTCATGGAATTAGAATGCAGAGTGACCTAGTTTAATTTTGCAAATCTCCAAATTAATCTACGCGTTTAGCTCTCCGCATACAAATGGCTGTTCACTTGACTTATGCTAAATGCTAATTAGACGCTTGCTAATTAATCCCTAAGGAACTTTTTTTGTAATTGATTTCCATCCTTGAGTTTCTGTGCACGTATAAATTACCGTTTGTAACGTGTGAACGGGAAACACACACACGCACACAGATTTTCGATCTCGCCAAGATATTTTCATTCTATTGCATTTATGCCAAAATTTTTAAGTAGATTTAGATGTTTTTAAACGTGCAGAATAATTCTCTTAAGTTGTATTATGCATGTTTGACAAGCAAGGGCGCCATTTTTGAGAAGGGAAGGATCTTAGAAATTTCGTCCCCCCTCCTAAGTCAGTTTTTAATATAGGTGTGACTTACATTTATTCATATAAGATATAGCCCCGTATGTGCAACAGTATTTGCATCTTTCTATATTTTATTCTGTCATGAAATGTTAATTATATCCCATTTGTGTCAAAAATTTTGACTAAATTTAGATGTTTTGAAACGTCCAACTTAATATACGTTGTGTTCTATCGAGTAAGGACAGATTTTTAGGGAAGAGATGGGGATCTTAGTGAATTCTAAACCCCTAGACGATCTAACTCCGTTTTTAGTGTGGACATATGATACATAAGTGATTTGATGCTATTGACTATTTTTTTTTTTAATTTCTGTGTAAAAATTATTTGTAAAAGTGCTATATCTCTAGGATGGTTCATAATTATGTGTGCCTGTCATTAGTTTTATAATGAAAATTTTCGCTTGAAAAGTAAATTATCGTATTATTATTAAATACCTTGATATATAATTAAGTTTTCAAAAATTTATTCGAAAATTGGGGATTCTTACGAATATTCGACTGCGTTAAAAATCAATAATGCTTCAGTTTTCACAGATTGCAATAAGCTTACTGAATTTTATTTGAAACGCTTCATTAGTTAATATAAATCGCATAATAATATCGCATTCAAAATCATACGAATACACACATCGACTAACATACACACACGCACACACACATGAATCACTTCAGAAACGTTCAGCTCGAGCTCAGTGACGCTCAAAAAGTAGTCTTGCGAAAAGAAATTGAAGTAATTTTTCGAATACCATAAAATCCGAACTGCTGTAATGTAATAAAAATATTTTTTATCTCGTCGTCATCAACATATTGCCTCTGCTTCAGGTTCGCTTGCTGTTCGTGCATCAGTCGCCGATCTTTTTCTCACGAGTGAAGGCTGCGCTTCTGTGTCCTGAAGAATAAGACAGTTTTTACCGCCAAAACTGGTCAATACTATTAATTTCACGTCGTATACTATTTTGATAAAGCTATTTCATTTGTACTTTACATATACATTATTCTATGTAAGTAGGGAAAGTAACTAGTTATTATTTCACAGTTACCAAGTTAATTATACTGTCTTAATATGGAGCTATAAGACCTAATGAGGATTGTTGTAGAAAACGTAAAAATATGCTTGCTTTCAAACTGTGAGACATTTATACAATTTTGAGATATATATGATATGTACTGCGAAGCAAAGCGGAGACTCGTATGCGTCATTTTATGGGGAGGCCCGGGAGGTCATGACCCCAATAAATTCAGTGAACATAAATTGCAGGTGTGGTTGGGGGAGAAATATCCTTGGTGACAAGGTTTATACCAAGCAGATTGGATAATAAGGTGGACAAAGAAGAAGTGTTGCTACCTCACCCTGAGGAACAACCAATGAGATACGGAGGACGTATCTCGACCTCAGGCGAAACGATGTGGCAATAAGCAGATAATGTTCTACTGATAAGCAGATATATTCAGAGATCATTTCAAGATATATTCAGAGAGATTGAGAAGCGATGCCTGGCCAAGAATTGTTTCGTAAATCGAGATTTAAGAAATTCAGAAAGATTGTCCAGCAGTAGTAGATGTGGCATTTTTCGACAAATCGAGTTCAAGATGCGAAGTGTGCGTTTATGGACAATTAATGTCCTGAATGTACAAGGGTGTATCTCACATTTAGATTTCTGAATGTTCAAAAATGTGTTTTATAAACATTGATTGTACAGAAGCGAAAAATTAACGTTGTGTGCTTCAGTTTTCATGACAAGCAGCAATGAATGTTCAAGAGTGCATTTTAGTGTCCATGACAAACAGAGGTATTTGCCAGTCTGCTTATATAATAGGTCAAATATTTAATTTTGGGCAAATATAGAATCCTCTCTCTGGTCTCACACTTGCAAATTAAAATCGTGTGGAATTCAATTGCGTAGTATGTTAATTAAGGATTTATTTTAGGAACACGCACAAGACATAATGCTGATTTAATGCGGCAGTGATGCAATGTATAACTATTCAATGCACGACTATGTTAATTCTGGGTAAATTTCTAATTATAAATTTCAATGTTCATCTTCCTCTCACCATACCAACAATTATATGCGTTGAATTAAAAGTCGTTAGTATAAGCCAGTGTTTTATATTACATAAAATAAATATTTTATATTAAGCCGAGTTTTGTTCAGAGACTCATAAATTTTTATTAAATATGCGGCTCCACGTATTTTTTAAACTATGAGTACCAGCGTCACTAAAAATATTGTTAAACGAATGACAATAACCTCAGCGTTTCAAAAATAAAGCTCGATTTCTTAAAATTCATTATTTGGAGCGGCGTTTTTAATACTCGAATTCGAGATAAAGGGCAATGGAGCATATCAGTGCAAAAAAAAACCCCTTAAAAATTTAAAATTCAAATTTAACGACTCGCTGCTTTGAATGTGAAAAGAAGAAAAGAAAGGAGTATTTTCAACTATTTAAAAAACAAAGGTTATTTCAGAAAAAAAGCCTTGCATTTAGATGAACTTATTTTTCTCATATCAGTTCATTCCTTCTTTGAACGCAAAGAAAGTTTTAGAAAGACAAAATGCTGATGTGGGCAGCACATGACTTTCCTTACAGACTCAATTTATTTTCTCTTTATTTCTTAACTAATTCTTTAGGAATATATTTGCACAAAATAAAACTTAATTTGCAATTTCAACTTTTAATGCAATTTTCGTTTTCATTTGATAACCGGACATATTTTTAAAGTCGGCGTAGCAGAAATGCGAAGAAATTAAAAGATCTCGAGGACAGTTAGTACAAAAGAAATTGTGTTGATCTTATTTTTTCATGGTCAAAATCTATGTTCAAAACAAATTTTTAATTGATATATTTGGGCATACGTAGTCGTTTATTTCGGATATTAACGAAATTTGCTAGCTATTTTTTTAAAAAGAATGGAGGTTTTTTTCTTTTGTAAATTCATACTAAAATCTAATCACTACCAGGGTAACACACAAGGGACTTATCTACCACATTTTGTGAAATTTAATCAATTAGACTTCTAGCAAGAGTTTATGCATGCGAATTTTGCGGACCATTTAAAAAAATATGCAGTTTTTCTTATTCTGATTCGCACCAAACTGTAATCAGCACGATGGTCAACCACAGGGGAATTACCTACCAAATTTGGTACCTAATAAAATGTTATCAAATTTAGTGAATTATATTTTGAGTTAGAGTAGATACATACATTGCACAGATATACATACACACACACAGACGTCACGTTAAAAATAGTTTTTCGTATTCTAAAGGTCCCAAAAATGTGTAGTTCCTTAAAAAACTCGAGCTGCGACTTTCGAAATGATCCTAAAATTTTTCTTATTGCCATATATATAATCGAAGTAAAAGCATAAAAAATGTTATTTGTGCAAATTTAATCAATTTTCACGCAGTTTACAATAGTAAAATATAAAGTTTAGTGAACAAATACTGAAAAATAAAACCGATTTTTTACTGAGGTATATAAAATAGTAGTTTCAGTAAATGTTTATGATGCCACATGCATTTTGGATTCGATGTAAAACAAACATGTAAAAGAAAAGAAAGAAACGTGTTCTGTACCTGTCGGACCATGAAAGTGATTGAGATGAAAAATTATTGCCAAGTTTATAAAGTTTCATCAGTTAAAAGTATAGAAAGAAATAGTAATTGGATGTAATTTATAATAAACTTGGCAAATTTTGCTTATGATAAATAGATATATAGATATGTAATACGTAGTTCAAATTTTATCATCCAAACTCCTTTTAGTCTATCAAATATCAATGCAGGAAAAAATATCTTTATGTCGAAGATGTAAATTTGAAATGTTAATTAAAAAATATATCCAATAAATTTTCTTCCATTTTCTTTTCACTCAGTAAATTTGATAAACCTGTCAATACTTAAAAAACACACCAATCAGTTATTACTTTCCTTATATACATAATGTATAAGGAAAGTATTGTGACAGGGTCGAAAATTCGAGTTCGAGTTTTCGACGGGAGAGCACGTTTCAAGCATCCCTGGTCACGAATCAAAAATTTTATGGTTTATGCCAGTGTATGTGTCAGTGAGACTGTGGAGACGATATCTCACGAATAAATAGAGCGATTCGAATGAAATTTGGTGCAAAAATTACAATCCGTGAATACTGAAAGTCTATTGTTTTTAAACGTAATCAAATGCTCAGAACCCTCCTAAATTTTCGACTGAAATTTTAAAAAAATCGTCAAAAAATCAAAATCTTTAATACAGTTACACAAATAGACACGTCTTATGTAATTTTTCCTTAGAAAGCGATTGACATAAACTTTAGAATGCTATCATGGGGTGTTCACGAGATATTGTACATTTTAAAAATAAATTTATCAAGAAATCCCATACAAAAATATATTAACTGTTGAGAAACATGTTCACTTTCCATATGCAATATCATTCGATTAATTGGGTGACATCATTCTCGTGGATCTAGCTCGTTCCATTCATGAGAAAAGATACTTTGAGTAATACTTTTGAATTTGAAAGTCAATTGTTATTTATCTGCTATAAGAATAACTTATTTATCCTTCCATAACGCTTGGCGAGATTTTGGCGTCGAATTTAGCGGAATGTTGCCATTTTGGCGACTTTTTTAAATATTAGCAAATTAACTAAAATTTCGCCAAATCGATAGAAATGACACTAAATCAATGAAAATGACGACTGATTGACGAAAATTTAATATCTTGTTAAAAATATAAATACCTACTATAAGAAAAACTTGTTTTTTATTGTAAATGTAAGTAATTCATTGCATTATATAAGGAAAGGGATGTGCTGCCCACATCAGAGTTTTCTTCTTTTTATTTTTGTAGAGTTTTTTTATTCATTGAACACAATTCGCTCAAAATGTCGAATTGCAAATGATTGTCGATAACATGTTTTTTTCTAGAATTTTTGCTTATCAGTGTTTTCTTAAGAGAAAATAAAGAAATTTGCAAGATTTTGATCAGTAACCAGGATATTTTGAAATTTGAAATCTTCAAATTTTGCAATTTTCCTTATAACGGTATCTACATAACAATCAGCATACAATCTAATACAATATACTACATAACAATTAGGTTTTAATATTACGATACAAAAATCTCTCACTTTTCTCAGAACTTACATACCATATTATTCCAGAAAAATACAATTTTTACATCATTGATTTTCACCATCCATTGATTTTTTATAATTTTTTTATCCGACACACTTCTTTGATTTCATTAGACCACTGTGGTGAAAAAACACTGATGTCAACGAATATAATTGAAGGATTATTCAAGAGTTGAAAGGAAAGAGTAGGTATTTTCAAGTAGTGTTGCTTAGAAAGAGTCGCTACTGATATGAGTATTGAGAATGATTTAGAAAACGACGAAGCTTAACGCCAAATGTCAGGGAAAAAATCGGAACAGGTGACAGCCATGTTGAGCTACATATCCGAAATTTAGAGGTATGTGCCAGCCTTCGTGTATGTTAGGTCAATTTTTGATCCTTGGAATAAGGTTCAAGAAACCTGGTCTTGCACTGTGCTTTTCTCCTCATTAAACGTTTGTTAATAAATTCATGTAATTTTAATCATAAAAATATATAGATGAGGATAAATGATAATTTATTTAAAAGGTTAGAACACGTGGATTTTAATGTATAGTGTATTAATTTAATGATTATGTTCAGGAACTCATGCAAAGATGTAATGGTGGGTTTTGCGGCCATGATAACAATGTACAAATGTTACGATTCAAGATCACTTCAATTAACATTATATATATATATATATATATATATATATATATATATATATATATATATATATATTTATATATATATATATATATATATATATATATATATATATATATATATATATATCATCAAATCTTAACTTCATTTTTATCTCATTATCCCTTATCTTATCATTTTAAAATGTCTGGTAATTGTAATTCCTAGGTAATAATTATATTCTTAGCCATTGTTTTTGTGATCGATCTTAGTTTTTCATATATTGAATATCTTATTGTTTTTGTGATCGTACGTAGCCTTTCATACGTTGAATCTCTGAATTGTTGAACCATTAAATAAATGTATATTTATTGGAAGAATTTGAATTCTGTATTTACAGCAATGGTTGTATTATTCTTAGATTATATTAGTTCTGAAGTAAAATATTGTGTTTCATGTTGTATTGATGGATGTTAATTTGAATCAATTTGTTCTGGAATAGTCAATGTGTATATGTATATTTTTCCACTATCTATCCTAGTTTTGCTTATTCCTAAGCATTTATTTAATCCGGGTTTTAATGTGTCTACACATTAGTTTATATATTTTCAAAGTGTTTTAGATGATCCATTAGTTTGAAAAATACTGGTACCTTTCATATGTTGTAATTGTGTCTCCACCTTTGTAATTGAATTAAGGTGCATTCTTGGCTAAATAGTCTCTTTTTTAATGCAAGTACCTTTATTTTGGGGAAATAAAGGTTACTATCTTTCCCTATTAAATGATGTCTTATTATAAAAATTTTGCGACTGGCAACTGGATGCTTTCTGACATCCAAGCTCGGTATTCGAGAACTTGTTGGGGTTCTCCTAGATCGTTATCCAGCTACCAACAATATCCTTTATCCTCTAGGACTATTCCATCTTCATTCGGTACATCCAGCCAGTATTCTTTGTTCACTTCATATAACTTTCAATCGTACAGCCATGCATCACTAAATAACACACTTAAATTTAAATCTTGTAAATCTAATAGATGTAAAACTTGTCCGTTTGCTAATAGTAATCAGATCAATTGTAACAATAATCTTGTCTTCTGTAAAACATATAATTGTATCTACCAAATTGAATGTAAAATATGTAATATGTCATATATAGGTCAAACCAGCAACCCTCTGCATCTCCGAATTAACGTACACAGGAATCACATAAAATTTTTTTCAAATAATGCAACTACCTTTAATGAATCAAAATTTGAATACGAACATTTTTCTAATCATGGGTTCGACAACATTGAAATTAGTATTCTGTGTATTCAAAAAAATTACTATGACAGATTGTTTCTTGAAAATGATTTCATTTGTGCACACAAAACCATTTTTCCATATGGACTCAATCAAATATTTAATCATCATAATATAGTTAAAAAGTCCTTTTATTCTCCTAATGAAGACCATAATATTTATAATTCCTTCAACAATCATAAAAGTAAATCAAAAAGAACTAAAAGAGCAAGTAAATATAATAAAAAATTGCCATCATTATCTGAACTAAAAAATGCCATCCTTCAGCAACATGCAAATTTTAAAATTATTTTTGATTGGAAACAATGTAAAAACTGGATTTTCGCAATTAAAAAACAGCAATTAAATATGGTATATAACCTTTTTCTAAGTACTGCATTTGATAACGTTCATTTTAAACATTTATTCTATGATTTGCTCATTACCAGAAGTAAAAATCTTTTACTTCTGAAGTTATTTATATATCACAGACTTAAACTTTAATGACGAATCAAAACAAAATACTAAAATAAATGAATATTGTACCTTGAATTTTACTAATTCTGCATTAAATAATCTGAAGATAAATAATTTTTTAAAATCGGTTTCCAATTACTTTCCAGTCAAACATGTAAATCCTAAAATTGCTTATAAATATGATAAACCGCTAGGACGTTATATTTTCAACTATAATCAAATTGCCAAATCAGTAGATATTAATCAAAACTATGAATTGGATAAAGAGTCATATTGCCACTGTCATTTAGAAAAATACAAAGACTTCGTAAATAAACACCATGGGCATGTTATAACGGGAAATCTAAATATTATTAATTATGATGCACTAAGATCACTGATGTTACTGGGTACTAAGTACCGTATACCTACTAAATTTAAACATAAATTAATATGTAAAGGTTTATCTCTTGACTTAAATAAATTTATCTATAAAATCAGTTATAAATATCAAATCCCTGTAGAAGCCTTTAAACCTTGGAGAGTCTTAATAGAGCAATACTTAAATCATTATATATATAATCAGAAAATTAATAATTCATATAAACTTAATTAAATTAAAAATGATATTAAAGAAATACAAAATGATTTTGACATTACATATGTCGATAAGGCAAGTGGAAACTACTCAATTATATGTAAATATTATTATAAAAATACCCTTCAGTCACACTTACTTAATAATCATATCTAAAATTTACATAAAACTAACCTTAAAATCTTATACAATAGAATATCAGCCAAATATAAGCAAATCCATCTAAAAAATAGTTGTAATAACATTCCATATATTGTTTTAGTACCCAAGTTTCATAAATCTCCTGTTGCTTTTCGAACCATTACCAGTGGGCATAATTCTTACATTACTAATGCTGGAAAGTTATTATTAAAGATATTACATGAAGTATCCTCGTCAGATGAAATCTCAAATAATTGTCATATTGTAAAAAACAGTTTTGAAGTAGTTAAGAAATTGAAAAATTCACTAATATTCGTAGTATTTATACCTTTGATTTCAAAGATTTGTTTAATAATATTAATATAGATGATCTGTATAGAATTATTTTAGGAATTTTTGAAAAATATAATATCAACCTAAAATATTCAAATTTTATTTTTAAAAAATTACTTAACTTCACTCTTTATGAGAATTATATTCAACATGGTGGTACTATTTTTAAACAACAGGTTGGTATACCACAAGGGGGGTGTGCCTCATCATTGTTAGCTAATCTGTATTTATTCTTCTATGAAAAAAACATTAATCCAAGCTTGCATAATATGCACATGTTTAGATATTTAGATGACATTTTATGTGTATCCCCAAATAATATCCCTATAGTATTAAACTTTTATCCAAAAAATTTACAATTAAATGCAAGTAATAATGACACAAATGTTGCAAACTTTTTAGATTTAAATTTAAATTTACAAAATTGTAATATGGTTATAAACTTGTATGATAAAAGACAGGATTTTAAATTTAATACATCAAAAATTCAACATTTTGACTCTTGTCTGCATATATCTGTATTTAGAAATATTATAATAAACCAGGCTCTTAGAATCAATAAAATTTGTGAGGAATATTATAAATTAGCGCACTTTATGGAATTATTGAGTACAGCGACTAATAATGCATATCCCCCCAATTTTGTTATTAAAATTATCAACTCAGTGTATCAAATTTCACTCGATAACATCCTAGAAAACTTTCCCAATTATAGTGACTAACATACAGGAAAAAAAAAAAAAAAAAAAAAATATATATATATATATATATATATATATATATATATATATATATATATATATATATATATATATATATATATATATATATATATATATATATATATATATATATATATATATATATATATGTATATATATATATATATATATATATATATATATATATATGTATATATGTGTATATTATATATAATTATTTATTAATTATATAAATAAATAAAAATGAAAAATAATAAACTAAGTCAAAAACATTAGAAAAATCAAAAAATCGGGAAATAAGATGCATTAACATTATAGTTTTGAATTTTATTTTCGCAAAAAAATGTAACTTTTGTCAGTATTGAAACTACGTTTTGAGCGCCCTTATAATGGTGTATAGTGGCATTCTCGATTATCCAGTTTTCCTATGAATTACTTGTTTAGTAGGAATTTTCATCTTTGATTCATATTCATATTCAGTTCTGCATGTTTGGGAAGTTGTATTCTGAATTGCTTGTCCAGTCTCCAGCTTAGACTCACTGGACGGGTTTGGGAGTATTTCCGTGAACGTTCGTACTGCCTCCCTGGTAGAATTTCGACTTGTTCATTCCGGTGCTTCTAGATTAAGCTGTTGAGGTTGATCGTGTATACACGTGGTAGAAGAAGAAGGGTTCATGCCGCATGGTAATACAATTTTCTTAATGTATCCTTTTTTCATTTTTAATTTTTTGATGCCTGTAGTCTGAGTTTAAGCATTTATAGTAATGTACTATTGCTTAATCTGAAACAGGCATTTGTTTGGGTTAATTAGAATTAAATACTCAGACCTGAAGATGAATTTAATTCTGATTAATCATCGAATTTGGAAAGGTTCTGTTCTTTTCTCTTATCGGCATTATGGCCGTGAATTTGTTTCTATGGTGATGTTAATATTACTTGAATTGTATTTTTATTTTTTTTTACATAATTCTTATTATTACATTTCAAATATATATATATATATATATATATATATATATATATATATATATATATATATATATATATATTTATATATTTATGTATCTATATTTATATATATATATATATATATATATATATATATATATATATATATATATATATATATGTATATATGTGTGTATATATATATATATATTGCTAGTACCTAAATTTCATAAAAATCCTGTAAAATTTAGAACAGTAACTAGTGGTCATAATGCTTACTCTACTACTGCGAGTAAATTGCTTCTAATTTATTTAAATGTAATAAATGATAGTTTACTTTTTTCTAGCAATAACTATCTTATTCTAAATAATAGTAAAGAATTAAAGGGTAAATTAAGATCACTTGATTAACTAATTGGATTTCAAACTTTTTGATTTTAAAGATATTTTTAATATTATTAAGATCTCTGAACTTTATGTAGTGATTTTAGCTCTATATAATGCTTATACTACTTATTATACTACTCATACTATATTTAAAAAATTTCCTAAATTTCTTCACTCTGTTCTTTTCAATAATTATATAGTTCAAGGTAATAAATTATACTTACAAGTGTCAGGGGTTCCACAAGGTGGCCGTAGTAGCAGTATATTAGCTAATTTATATCTTTATCATTACGAAAAATCTTTTACTTCAACAGATTTTAAAATTTACAGATATGTTGATGATCTGATTTTTTTAAGCTCTACAGACAACTATGTCATAGATATAGATTTTTATCCGGATAATTGGGAACTAATTCCTAATGAAGCCACTATTAGTAATAAAGTTAATTTTTTGGACTTAAATCATATTATTGAACCTACTAATAGGATAGTTACTAATTTATATGATAAAAAAGACTATTTTAACTTTAACATTAATAAAATATTGCCTTTTATTTCCTGTAACTCGATTCAATGATTTAGAAATTTATACTTAACCACTTTTTTTAGAATTTATAGATTATCTGATAAAAATATGCATGCGATGCATATTAATAAACTTAAAATTACTAGCAAATTATATAAATATCCAGCTTATTTTGTACATAGTATAGTTAAAGAGTTTGGAATGGTAGATTATACTTAAATTCTCTCCTTAGTATCTTATTTTAGCCAGACATCCCCTTTCCCTTGAATAAGCGTTACCATATATTACATGTTCTTACTGTTGAATATCAACTATAATCTTCTTTTCGCATTACTATTATTTTTCTCTCACAATTGGCAACAACAGTTCTCAACTTTTTATTTTTTGATATTGGCAATATTGGTCTCTTTATTCAAGGTCCCAATGGATAAGACGTATGCAGTGTTTTTTCAGGTATACTTGTTTCCTATTATTTTTCAATCTTTATGCATGTTGTCCAAGTTATGACAGTTTATAGATATAATCTATCACTGATATCCGAAACATGCATTCATTGTTCCTTTTTATAAAATACTTGGACTTGATGAAGAGTTTAATCGAAATGAACAATTCATTATTAGTTCTAGGGCTTGTCCACATGTAAAGCTTTCATGCTTGGATTTTATTTGATATTATTTTATCGATTACTTCACACTGATAATATTGATATATATATATATATATATATATATACAAGGTGGTCATAAAAAAACTTCCCCGATATGTGAACCCCTAGCGGCCTATTCACTCAACCAAACGACATGGACTTTTAGATATTGTTATTTGAAAGTATGCGCTCGAGATTGTGATGATTTTAAACAATAAGGTTCTCACAGTTTCGGTCACAGTGACAAAATATCGAAATTATTTTCGAATGGCAACACCCACTCTTTCCCTGCAAAATTAATCAGCGCATTGAAAAACCATAAATTGTGTTGGAACGATACACGTATGACGAAAATTGTCGGCTTAAAACATATGCAAAGAAGAGCATTGTAAAAGACCAATGACAACACAGAGAGGAGGTGCATTGACGCACTGTGCATAATTCACAGGGATAGACAGTTGAAGCGCCAATCACAGAACACCATGTGCAAAGCATTGCTTGTGTAAAACCTTTAATACGAAGTGTGATAAGAATGTTTCTTCAATCAGGTTTTTGAACGTGTCAACAAGATGGCACTTACAGGGAAACAACGAGGGGAATTGATAAAACTGTTTTACCTGAACGGGGAAAATGCTGCCGAAGCAGTGCAAGTTTATCGGCGAAATCCTAAGCTAAGACGAGACCCATGTTTCGTACGAACTTTACGTGATTTGGAAAAAAAAATCGAAGAAACTAGATGCACATGTGATAAACCGCGATCCGGACAACCATCTGTTCCTGTTGATGTTGTTGCAGAAGTGCATAATACGATTACTGCAGGTCCATTGCGTACTGCAAGTTGCCCGTAATTTGGATGTACCGAAAACCACCGTCCTCAAGCTTCTGCGCTCTGTTCTCCTGACGTTTCCTTATCGATTCCAGAGAGTCCAGATGTTGCAATCTGGAGACGAGCAAGAGCATGTCGACATTGCGAATATTTTTCCTCATCAGATATGATAAAGATAGTAGGTGGCCGCTGCGGATATTATGGACGGATGAGACACATTTCTCCTTAACTGGGAATGTAAACTCCAAGAACTGATTTCACTGGACTGACGGAAGTTCTCACGATGTGGCACCAGTGCCTGTACATGAAGCTAAAATGACTGTGTGGTGCTGCATCGCAAGCACATTCGTTCTCGGTCCGTACTTCTTGGAAGAGGTCACTTCAAATGGTGTGCAAATGTGCTCCATCACAGATCCTCGGTATAAAACAATGTTACTAAATTACGTAATTCCAAATTTGCAGCAGCGAAATGTCGTTAATGACATTGTATGGATGCAAGACGGTGCTCCTCCACACGTTGCTACATGTTTCCGACAAATGCTGCAACAGAACTTTGGTGATAGCGTCATCTCCCGTAACTTTGCAGTTTCGTGGCCACCGTGATCCCCCGATCTCACTCCGATGGATTTCTGGTTCTGGGGTTATCTGAAATCTAAGGTGTATGCATCAAATCCACGAGATATGTCCTAATTGAAAGATGCCATAAAACCTGAAGTTATACAGATTCCTTCTGCGGTGTTACGTTTGTCATTGTCGTCAACAATCTCCCGCATGCAATGCGTTATCGTCTGCGAAGGTAGGCACGTTCAAATCTTGTAATGCCAGTAAAATATCTTTTCCCTCTCCTCCCTTGTGTTGTCATTGGTCCTGTACAATGCTCTTCTTTGTAAATGTTTTACGCCGCCAATTTTTGTCATACGTGTATCGTTCCAACGCCATTTATGGTTTTTCTACGCGCTGATCAATTTGCGTACGAAAAAAGTGGGTGTTGCCATTCGAAAATTTCGAATTTTTTTCACTGTAACCGTAAAAGGGAGAGCTCTGTTGTTTGAAATCATCACAATCTCGAACGCATACCTTCAAATAACAACTGAAATTTCCAACAACTGAAATTGAGCGGATAGGCCGCTATGGGTTCATATATCGGGGGAGTTTTTTATGACTACCCCATATATATATATATATATATATATATATATATATATATATATATATTGCGAATCATTGAAGAAATGATTCGGGGATTGAATTGGGGTGACGATCAACACAAATGTAATGAAAAGTTATATTGTCAAATATATATGTGTGTAAAGATAAATTGATTTCGATATTTATATAATTAATTCTTATAATTAAATAATTAATATTCTTATAATTAAAGATGCTTTATTAATAATTAGACATCAAGTCTGCATTGATGTTTATCTATGGATTAATGATTAAATTATTGCATATTCCAAACTCCAAAATACTTTATGCGCATTTGCAAAATGTTATGTGATGTTTTATTTGATTATTTACTACAGAATTCAATTCATTGAAATTAATAGTACTGTTGTTTACAAAAACCGATATCCACTCACATTTGACAGTTGTGATAAAAATATCTTATCTGTGTCCCATTGCAATGAAATGAATTACCACAATATTAAGAGTCATTTGTAATTAGATCAGATAAAATATAATGCATTAAATGATAGTATTTCTCCAATTATCATTAATAAATGTTTCGTTTTGTCAGAAAATTGGTGCTTCTATCATTTTATATGGGGTTTTGCCTATTAATTTTAAACATAAGTGTCATATATATATATATATATATATATATATATATATATATATATATATATATATATATATATGTATATATGTGTGTATATATATATATATATATATATATATTGCTAGTACCTAAATTTCATAAAAATCCTGTAAAATTTAGAACAGTAACTAGTGGTCATAATGCTTACTCTACTACTGCGAGTAAATTGCTTCTAATTTATTTAAATGTAATAAATGATAGTTTACTTTTTTCTAGCAATAACTATCTTATTCTAAATAATAGTAAAGAATTAAAGGGTAAATTAAGATCACTTGATTAACTAATTGGATTTCAAACTTTTTGATTATAAAGATATTTTTAATATTATTAAGATCTCTGAACTTTATGTAGTGATTTTAGCTCTATATAATGCTTATACTACTTATTATACTACTCATACTATATTTAAAAAATTTCCTAAATTTCTTCACTCTGTTCTTTTCAATAATTATATAGTTCAAGGTAATAAATTATACTTACAAGTGTCAGGGGTTCCACAAGGTGGCCGTAGTAGCAGTATATTAGCTAATTTATATCTTTATCATTACGAAAAATCTTTTACTTCAACAGATTTTAAAATTTACAGATATGTTGATGATCTGATTTTTTTAAGCTCTACAGACAACTATGTCATAGATATAGATTTTTATCCGGATAATTGGGAACTAATTCCTAATGAAGCCACTATTAGTAATAAAGTTAATTTTTTGGACTTAAATCATATTATTGAACCTACTAATAGGATAGTTACTAATTTATATGATAAAAAAGACTATTTTAACTTTAACATTAATAAAATATTGCCTTTTATTTCCTGTAACTCGATTCAATGATTTAGAAATTTATACTTAACCACTTTTTTTAGAATTTATAGATTATCTGATAAAAATATGCATGCGATGCATATTAATAAACTTAAAATTACTAGCAAATTATATAAATATCCAGCTTATTTTGTACATAGTATAGTTAAAGAGTTTGGAATGGTAGATTATACTTAAATTCTCTCCTTAGTATCTTATTTTAGCCAGACATCCCCTTTCCCTTGAATAAGCGTTACCATATATTACATGTTCTTACTGTTGAATATCAACTATAATCTTCTTTTCGCATTACTATTATTTTTCTCTCACAATTGGCAACAACAGTTCTCAACTTTTTATTTTTTGATATTGGCAATATTGGTCTCTTTATTCAAGGTCCCAATGGATAAGACGTATGCAGTGTTTTTTCAGGTATACTTGTTTCCTATTATTTTTCAATCTTTATGCATGTTGTCCAAGTTATGACAGTTTATAGATATAATCTATCACTGATATCCGAAACATGCATTCATTGTTCCTTTTTATAAAATACTTGGACTTGATGAAGAGTTTAATCGAAATGAACAATTCATTATTAGTTCTAGGGCTTGTCCACATGTAAAGCTTTCATGCTTGGATTTTATTTGATATTATTTTATCGATTACTTCACACTGATAATATTGATATATATATATATATATATATATATACAAGGTGGTCATAAAAAAACTTCCCCGATATGTGAACCCCTAGCGGCCTATTCACTCAACCAAACGACATGGACTTTTAGATATTGTTATTTGAAAGTATGCGCTCGAGATTGTGATGATTTTAAACAATAAGGTTCTCACAGTTTCGGTCACAGTGACAAAATATCGAAATTATTTTCGAATGGCAACACCCACTCTTTCCCTGCAAAATTAATCAGCGCATTGAAAAACCATAAATTGTGTTGGAACGATACACGTATGACGAAAATTGTCGGCTTAAAACATATGCAAAGAAGAGCATTGTAAAAGACCAATGACAACACAGAGAGGAGGTGCATTGACGCACTGTGCATAATTCACAGGGATAGACAGTTGAAGCGCCAATCACAGAACACCATGTGCAAAGCATTGCTTGTGTAAAACCTTTAATACGAAGTGTGATAAGAATGTTTCTTCAATCAGGTTTTTGAACGTGTCAACAAGATGGCACTTACAGGGAAACAACGAGGGGAATTGATAAAACTGTTTTACCTGAACGGGGAAAATGCTGCCGAAGCAGTGCAAGTTTATCGGCGAAATCCTAAGCTAAGACGAGACCCATGTTTCGTACGAACTTTACGTGATTTGGAAAAAAAAATCGAAGAAACTAGATGCACATGTGATAAACCGCGATCCGGACAACCATCTGTTCCTGTTGATGTTGTTGCAGAAGTGCATAATACGATTACTGCAGGTCCATTGCGTACTGCAAGTTGCCCGTAATTTGGATGTACCGAAAACCACCGTCCTCAAGCTTCTGCGCTCTGTTCTCCTGACGTTTCCTTATCGATTCCAGAGAGTCCAGATGTTGCAATCTGGAGACGAGCAAGAGCATGTCGACATTGCGAATATTTTTCCTCATCAGATATGATAAAGATAGTAGGTGGCCGCTGCGGATATTATGGACGGATGAGACACATTTCTCCTTAACTGGGAATGTAAACTCCAAGAACTGATTTCACTGGACTGACGGAAGTTCTCACGATGTGGCACCAGTGCCTGTACATGAAGCTAAAATGACTGTGTGGTGCTGCATCGCAAGCACATTCGTTCTCGGTCCGTACTTCTTGGAAGAGGTCACTTCAAATGGTGTGCAAATGTGCTCCATCACAGATCCTCGGTATAAAACAATGTTACTAAATTACGTAATTCCAAATTTGCAGCAGCGAAATGTCGTTAATGACATTGTATGGATGCAAGACGGTGCTCCTCCACACGTTGCTACATGTTTCCGACAAATGCTGCAACAGAACTTTGGTGATAGCGTCATCTCCCGTAACTTTGCAGTTTCGTGGCCACCGTGATCCCCCGATCTCACTCCGATGGATTTCTGGTTCTGGGGTTATCTGAAATCTAAGGTGTATGCATCAAATCCACGAGATATGTCCTAATTGAAAGATGCCATAAAACCTGAAGTTATACAGATTCCTTCTGCGGTGTTACGTTTGTCATTGTCGTCAACAATCTCCCGCATGCAATGCGTTATCGTCTGCGAAGGTAGGCACGTTCAAATCTTGTAATGCCAGTAAAATATCTTTTCCCTCTCCTCCCTTGTGTTGTCATTGGTCCTGTACAATGCTCTTCTTTGTAAATGTTTTACGCCGCCAATTTTTGTCATACGTGTATCGTTCCAACGCCATTTATGGTTTTTCTACGCGCTGATCAATTTGCGTACGAAAAAAGTGGGTGTTGCCATTCGAAAATTTCGAATTTTTTTCACTGTAACCGTAAAAGGGAGAGCTCTGTTGTTTGAAATCATCACAATCTCGAACGCATACCTTCAAATAACAACTGAAATTTCCAACAACTGAAATTGAGCGGATAGGCCGCTATGGGTTCATATATCGGGGGAGTTTTTTATGACTACCCCATATATATATATATATATATATATATATATATATATATATATATATTGCGAATCATTGAAGAAATGATTCGGGGATTGAATTGGGGTGACGATCAACACAAATGTAATGAAAAGTTATATTGTCAAATATATATGTGTGTAAAGATAAATTGATTTCGATATTTATATAATTAATTCTTATAATTAAATAATTAATATTCTTATAATTAAAGATGCTTTATTAATAATTAGACATCAAGTCTGCATTGATGTTTATCTATGGATTAATGATTAAATTATTGCATATTCCAAACTCCAAAATACTTTATGCGCATTTGCAAAATGTTATGTGATGTTTTATTTGATTATTTACTACAGAATTCAATTCATTGAAATTAATAGTACTGTTGTTTACAAAAACCGATATCCACTCACATTTGACAGTTGTGATAAAAATATCTTATCTGTGTCCCATTGCAATGAAATGAATTACCACAATATTAAGAGTCATTTGTAATTAGATCAGATAAAATATAATGCATTAAATGATAGTATTTCTCCAATTATCATTAATAAATGTTTCGTTTTGTCAGAAAATTGGTGCTTCTATCATTTTATATGGGGTTTTGCCTATTAATTTTAAACATAAGTGTCATATATATATATATATATATATATATATATATATATATATATATATATATATATATATATGTATATATGTGTGTATATATATATATATATATATATATATTGCTAGTACCTAAATTTCATAAAAATCCTGTAAAATTTAGAACAGTAACTAGTGGTCATAATGCTTACTCTACTACTGCGAGTAAATTGCTTCTAATTTATTTAAATGTAATAAATGATAGTTTACTTTTTTCTAGCAATAACTATCTTATTCTAAATAATAGTAAAGAATTAAAGGGTAAATTAAGATCACTTGATTAACTAATTGGATTTCAAACTTTTTGATTATAAAGATATTTTTAATATTATTAAGATCTCTGAACTTTATGTAGTGATTTTAGCTCTATATAATGCTTATACTACTTATTATACTACTCATACTATATTTAAAAAATTTCCTAAATTTCTTCACTCTGTTCTTTTCAATAATTATATAGTTCAAGGTAATAAATTATACTTACAAGTGTCAGGGGTTCCACAAGGTGGCCGTAGTAGCAGTATATTAGCTAATTTATATCTTTATCATTACGAAAAATCTTTTACTTCAACAGATTTTAAAATTTACAGATATGTTGATGATCTGATTTTTTTAAGCTCTACAGACAACTATGTCATAGATATAGATTTTTATCCGGATAATTGGGAACTAATTCCTAATGAAGCCACTATTAGTAATAAAGTTAATTTTTTGGACTTAAATCATATTATTGAACCTACTAATAGGATAGTTACTAATTTATATGATAAAAAAGACTATTTTAACTTTAACATTAATAAAATATTGCCTTTTATTTCCTGTAACTCGATTCAATGATTTAGAAATTTATACTTAACCACTTTTTTTAGAATTTATAGATTATCTGATAAAAATATGCATGCGATGCATATTAATAAACTTAAAATTACTAGCAAATTATATAAATATCCAGCTTATTTTGTACATAGTATAGTTAAAGAGTTTGGAATGGTAGATTATACTTAAATTCTCTCCTTAGTATCTTATTTTAGCCAGACATCCCCTTTCCCTTGAATAAGCGTTACCATATATTACATGTTCTTACTGTTGAATATCAACTATAATCTTCTTTTCGCATTACTATTATTTTTCTCTCACAATTGGCAACAGCAGTTCTCAACTTTTTATTTTTTGATATTGGCAATATTGGTCTCTTTATTCAAGGTCCCAATGGATAAGACGTATGCAGTGTTTTTTCAGGTATACTTGTTTCCTATTATTTTTCAATCTTTATGCATGTTGTCCAAGTTATGACAGTTTATAGATATAATCTATCACTGATATCCGAAACATGCATTCCTTGTTCATTTTTATAAAATACTTGGACTTGATGAAGAGTTTAATCGAAATGAACAATTCATTATTAGTTCTAGGGCTTGTCCACATGTAAAGCTTTCATGCTTGGATTTTATTTGATATTATTTTATCGATTACTTCACACTGATAATATTGATATATATATATATATATATATATATATATATATATATATACAAGGTGGTCATAAAAAAACTTCCCCGATATGTGAACCCCTAGCGGCCTATTCACTCAACCAAACGACATGGACTTTTAGATATTGTTATTTGAAAGTATGCGCTCGAGATTGTGATGATTTTAAACAATAAGGTTCTCACAGTTTCGGTCACAGTGACAAAATATCGAAATTATTTTCGAATGGCAACACCCACTCTTTCCCTGCAAAATTAATCAGCGCATTGAAAAACCATAAATTGTGTTGGAACGATACACGTATGACGAAAATTGTCGGCTTAAAACATATGCAAAGAAGAGCATTGTAAAAGACCAATGACAACACAGAGAGGAGGTGCATTGACGCACTGTGCATAATTCACAGGGATAGACAGTTGAAGCGCCAATCACAGAACACCATGTGCAAAGCATTGCTTGTGTAAAACCTTTAATACGAAGTGTGATAAGAATGTTTCTTCAATCAGGTTTTTGAACGTGTCAACAAGATGGCACTTACAGGGAAACAACGAGGGGAATTGATAAAACTGTTTTACCTGAACGGGGAAAATGCTGCCGAAGCAGTGCAAGTTTATCGGCGAAATCCTAAGCTAAGACGAGACCCATGTTTCGTACGAACTTTACGTGATTTGGAAAAAAAAATCGAAGAAACTAGATGCACATGTGATAAACCGCGATCCGGACAACCATCTGTCCCTGTTGATGTTGTTGCAGAAGTGCATAATACGATTACTGCAGGTCCATTGCGTACTGCAAGTTGCCCGTAATTTGGATGTACCGAAAACCACAGTCCTCAAGCTTCTGCGCTCTGTTCTCCTGATGTTTCCTTATCGATTCCAGAGAGTCCAGATGTTGCAATCTGGAGACGAGCAAGAGCATGTCGACATTGCGAATATTTTTCCTCATCAGATATGATAAAGATAGTAGGTGGCCGCTGCGGATATTATGGACGGATGAGACACATTTCTCCTTAACTGGGAATGTAAACTCCAAGAACTGATTTCACTGGACTGACGGAAGTTCTCACGATGTGGCACCAGTGCCTGTACATGAAGCTAAAATGACTGTGTGGTGCTGCATCGCAAGCACATTCGTTCTCGGTCCGTACTTCTTGGAAGAGGTCACTTCAAATGGTGTGCAAATGTGCTCCATCACAGATCCTCGGTATAAAACAATGTTACTAAATTACGTAATTCCAAATTTGCAGCAGCGAAATGTCGTTAATGACATTGTATGGATGCAAGATGGTGCTCCTCCACACGTTGCTACATGTTTCCGACAAATGCTGCAACAGAACTTTGGTGATAGCGTCATCTCCCGTAACTTTGCAGTTTCGTGGCCACCGTGATCCCCCGATCTCACTCCGATGGATTTCTGGTTCTGGGGTTATCTGAAATCTAAGGTGTATGCATCAAATCCACGAGATATGTCCTAATTGAAAGATGCCATAAAACCTGAAGTTATACAGATTCCTTCTGCGGTGTTACGTTTGTCATTGTCGTCAACAATCTCCCGCATGCAATGCGTTATCGTCTGCGAAGGTAGGCACGTTCAAATCTTGTAATGCCAGTAAAATATCTTTTCCCTCTCCTCCCTTGTGTTGTCATTGGTCCTGTACAATGCTCTTCTTTGTAAATGTTTTACGCCGCCAATTTTTGTCATACGTGTATCGTTCCAACGCCATTTATGGTTTTTCTACGCGCTGATCAATTTGCGTACGAAAAAAGTGGGTGTTGCCATTCGAAAATTTCGAATTTTTTTCACTGTAACCGTAAAAGGGAGAGCTCTGTTGTTTGAAATCATCACAATCTCGAACGCATACCTTCAAATAACAACTGAAATTTCCAACAACTGAAATTGAGCGGATAGGCCGCTATGGGTTCATATATCGGGGGAGTTTTTTATGACTACCCCATATATATATATATATATATATATATATATATATATTGCGAATCATTGAAGAAATGATTCGGGGATTGAATTGGGGTGACGATCAACACAAATGTAATGAAAAGTTATATTGTCAAATATATATGTGTGTAAAGATAAATTGATTTCGATATTTATATAATTAATTCTTATAATTAAATAATTAATATTCTTATAATTAAAGATGCTTTAATAATAATTAGACATCAAGTCTGCATTGATGTTTATCTATGGATTAATGATTAAATTATTGCATATTCCAAACTCCAAAATACTTTATGCGCATTTGCAAAATGTTATGTGATGTTTTATTTGATTATTTACTACAGAATTCAATTCATTGAAATTAATAGTACTGTTGTTTACAAAAACCGATATCCACTGACATTTGACAGTTGTGATAAAAATATCTTATCTGTGTCCCATTGCAATGAAATGAATTACCACAATATTAAGAGTCATTTGTAATTAGATCAGATAAAATATAATGCATTAAATGATAGTATTTCTCCAATTATCATTAATAAATGTTTCGTTTTGTCAGAAAATTGGTGCTTCTATCATTTTATATGGGGTTTTGCCTATTAATTTTAAACATAAGTGTCATATATATATATATATATATATATATATATATATATATATATATATATATATATATATTTATATATTTATGTATCTATATTTATATATATATATATATATATATATATATATATATATATATATGTATATATGTGTGTATATATATATATATATATTGCTAGTACCTAAATTTCATAAAAATCCTGTAAAATTTAGAACAGTAACTAGTGGTCATAATGCTTACTCTACTACTGCGAGTAAATTGCTTCTAATTTATTTAAATGTAATAAATGATAGTTTACTTTTTTCTAGCAATAACTATCTTATTCTAAATAATAGTAAAGAATTAAAGGGTAAATTAAGATCACTTGATTAACTAATTGGATTTCAAACTTTTTGATTTTAAAGATATTTTTAATATTATTAAGATCTCTGAACTTTATGTAGTGATTTTAGCTCTATATAATGCTTATACTACTTATTATACTACTCATACTATATTTAAAAAATTTCCTAAATTTCTTCACTCTGTTCTTTTCAATAATTATATAGTTCAAGGTAATAAATTATACTTACAAGTGTCAGGGGTTCCACAAGGTGGCCGTAGTAGCAGTATATTAGCTAATTTATATCTTTATCATTACGAAAAATCTTTTACTTCAACAGATTTTAAAATTTACAGATATGTTGATGATCTGATTTTTTTAAGCTCTACAGACAACTATGTCATAGATATAGATTTTTATCCGGATAATTGGGAACTAATTCCTAATGAAGCCACTATTAGTAATAAAGTTAATTTTTTGGACTTAAATCATATTATTGAACCTACTAATAGTATAGTTACTAATTTATATGATAAAAAAGACTATTTTAACTTTAACATTAATAAAATATTGCCTTTTATTTCCTGTAACTCGATTCAATGATTTAGAAATTTATACTTAACCACTTTTTTTAGAATTTATAGATTATCTGATAAAAATATGCATGCGATGCATATTAATAAACTTAAAATTACTAGCAAATTATATAAATATCCAGCTTATTTTGTACATAGTATAGTTAAAGAGTTTGGAATGGTAGATTATACTTAAATTCTCTCCTTAGTATCTTATTTTAGCCAGACATCCCCTTTCCCTTGAATAAGCGTTACCATATATTACATGTTCTTACTGTTGAATATCAACTATAATCTTCTTTTCGCATTACTATTATTTTTCTCTCACAATTGGCAACAGCAGTTCTCAACTTTTTATTTTTTGATATTGGCAATATTGGTCTCTTTATTCAAGGTCCCAATGGATAAGACGTATGCAGTGTTTTTTCAGGTATACTTGTTTCCTATTATTTTTCAATCTTTATGCATGTTGTCCAAGTTATGACAGTTTATAGATATAATCTATCACTGATATCCGAAACATGCATTCCTTGTTCATTTTTATAAAATACTTGGACTTGATGAAGAGTTTAATCGAAATGAACAATTCATTATTAGTTCTAGGGCTTGTCCACATGTAAAGCTTTCATGCTTGGATTTTATTTGATATTATTTTATCGATTACTTCACACTGATAATATTGATATATATATATATATATATATATATATATATATATATATATATATATATATATATATATATATATATATATATATATACAAGGTGGTCATAAAAAAACTTCCCCGATATGTGAACCCCTAGCGGCCTATTCACTCAACCAAACGACATGGACTTTTAGATATTGTTATTTGAAAGTATGCGCTCGAGATTGTGATGATTTTAAACAATAAGGTTCTCACAGTTTCGGTCACAGTGACAAAATATCGAAATTATTTTCGAATGGCAACACCCACTCTTTCCCTGCAAAATTAATCAGCGCATTGAAAAACCATAAATTGTGTTGGAACGATACACGTATGACGAAAATTGTCGGCTTAAAACATATGCAAAGAAGAGCATTGTAAAAGACCAATGACAACACAGAGAGGAGGTGCATTGACGCACTGTGCATAATTCACAGGGATAGACAGTTGAAGCGCCAATCACAGAACACCATGTGCAAAGCATTGCTTGTGTAAAACCTTTAATACGAAGTGTGATAAGAATGTTTCTTCAATCAGGTTTTTGAACGTGTCAACAAGATGGCACTTACAGGGAAACAACGAGGGGAATTGATAAAACTGTTTTACCTGAACGGGGAAAATGCTGCCGAAGCAGTGCAAGTTTATCGGCGAAATCCTAAGCTAAGACGAGACCCATGTTTCGTACGAACTTTACGTGATTTGGAAAAAAAAATCGAAGAAACTAGATGCACATGTGATAAACCGCGATCCGGACAACCATCTGTCCCTGTTGATGTTGTTGCAGAAGTGCATAATACGATTACTGCAGGTCCATTGCGTACTGCAAGTTGCCCGTAATTTGGATGTACCGAAAACCACAGTCCTCAAGCTTCTGCGCTCTGTTCTCCTGATGTTTCCTTATCGATTCCAGAGAGTCCAGATGTTGCAATCTGGAGACGAGCAAGAGCATGTCGACATTGCGAATATTTTTCCTCATCAGATATGATAAAGATAGTAGGTGGCCGCTGCGGATATTATGGACGGATGAGACACATTTCTCCTTAACTGGGAATGTAAACTCCAAGAACTGCTTTCACTGGACTGACGGAAGTTCTCACGATGTGGCACCAGTGCCTGTACATGAAGCTAAAATGACTGTGTGGTGCTGCATCGCAAGCACATTCGTTCTCGGTCCGTACTTCTTGGAAGAGGTCACTTCAAATGGTGTGCAAATGTGCTCCATCACAGATCCTCGGTATAAAACAATGTTACTAAATTACGTAATTCCAAATTTGCAGCAGCGAAATGTCGTTAATGACATTGTATGGATGCAAGATGGTGCTCCTCCACACGTTGCTACATGTTTCCGACAAATGCTGCAACAGAACTTTGGTGATAGCGTCATCTCCCGTAACTTTGCAGTTTCGTGGCCACCGTGATCCCCCGATCTCACTCCGATGGATTTCTGGTTCTGGGGTTATCTGAAATCTAAGGTGTATGCATCAAATCCACGAGATATGTCCTAATTGAAAGATGCCATAAAACGTGAAGTTATACAGATTCCTTCTGCGGTGTTACGTTTGTCATTGTCGTCAATAATCTCCCGCATGCAATGCGTTATCGTCTGCGAAGGTAGGCACGTTCAAATCTTGTAATGCCAGTAAAATATCTTTTCCCTCTCCTCCCTTGTGTTGTCATTGGTCCTGTACAATGCTCTTCTTTGTAAATGTTTTACGCCGCCAATTTTTGTCATACGTGTATCGTTCCAACGCCATTTATGGTTTTTCTACGCGCTGATCAATTTGCGTACGAAAAAAGTGGGTGTTGCCATTCGAAAATTTCGAATTTTTTTCACTGTAACCGTAAAAGAGAGAGCTCTGTTGTTTGAAATCATCACAATCTCGAACGCATACCTTCAAATAACAACTGAAATTTCCAACAACTGAAATTGAGCGGATAGGCCGCTATGGGTTCATATATCGGGGGAGTTTTTTATGACTACCCCATATATATATATATATATATATATATATATATATATATATATATTGCGAATCATTGAAGAAATGATTCGGGGATTGAATTGGGGTGACGATCAACACAAATGTAATGAAAAGTTATATTGTCAAATATATATGTGTGTAAAGATAAATTGATTTCGATATTTATATAATTAATTCTTATAATTAAATAATTAATATTCTTATAATTAAAGATGCTTTAATAATAATTAGACATCAAGTCTGCATTGATGTTTATCTATGGATTAATGATTAAATTATTGCATATTCCAAACTCCAAAATACTTTATGCGCATTTGCAAAATGTTATGTGATGTTTTATTTGATTATTTACTACAGAATTCAATTCATTGAAATTAATAGTACTGTTGTTTACAAAAACCGATATCCACTGACATTTGACAGTTGTGATAAAAATATCTTATCTGTGTCCCATTGCAATGAAATGAATTACCACAATATTAAGAGTCATTTGTAATTAGATCAGATAAAATATAATGCATTAAATGATAGTATTTCTCCAATTATCATTAATAAATGTTTCGTTTTGTCAGAAAATTGGTGCTTCTATCATTTTATATGGGGTTTTGCCTATTAATTTTAAACATAAGTGTCATATATATATATATATATATATATATATATATATATATATATATATATATATATATATTTATATATTTATGTATCTATATTTATATATATATATATATATATATATATATATATATATATATATATGTATATATGTGTGTATATATATATATATATATTGCTAGTACCTAAATTTCATAAAAATCCTGTAAAATTTAGAACAGTAACTAGTGGTCATAATGCTTACTCTACTACTGCGAGTAAATTGCTTCTAATTTATTTAAATGTAATAAATGATAGTTTACTTTTTTCTAGCAATAACTATCTTATTCTAAATAATAGTAAAGAATTAAAGGGTAAATTAAGATCACTTGATTAACTAATTGGATTTCAAACTTTTTGATTTTAAAGATATTTTTAATATTATTAAGATCTCTGAACTTTATGTAGTGATTTTAGCTCTATATAATGCTTATACTACTTATTATACTACTCATACTATATTTAAAAAATTTCCTAAATTTCTTCACTCTGTTCTTTTCAATAATTATATAGTTCAAGGTAATAAATTATACTTACAAGTGTCAGGGGTTCCACAAGGTGGCCGTAGTAGCAGTATATTAGCTAATTTATATCTTTATCATTACGAAAAATCTTTTACTTCAACAGATTTTAAAATTTACAGATATGTTGATGATCTGATTTTTTTAAGCTCTACAGACAACTATGTCATAGATATAGATTTTTATCCGGATAATTGGGAACTAATTCCTAATGAAGCCACTATTAGTAATAAAGTTAATTTTTTGGACTTAAATCATATTATTGAACCTACTAATAGTATAGTTACTAATTTATATGATAAAAAAGACTATTTTAACTTTAACATTAATAAAATATTGCCTTTTATTTCCTGTAACTCGATTCAATGATTTAGAAATTTATACTTAACCACTTTTTTTAGAATTTATAGATTATCTGATAAAAATATGCATGCGATGCATATTAATAAACTTAAAATTACTAGCAAATTATATAAATATCCAGCTTATTTTGTACATAGTATAGTTAAAGAGTTTGGAATGGTAGATTATACTTAAATTCTCTCCTTAGTATCTTATTTTAGCCAGACATCCCCTTTCCCTTGAATAAGCGTTACCATATATTACATGTTCTTACTGTTGAATATCAACTATAATCTTCTTTTCGCATTACTATTATTTTTCTCTCACAATTGGCAACAGCAGTTCTCAACTTTTTATTTTTTGATATTGGCAATATTGGTCTCTTTATTCAAGGTCCCAATGGATAAGACGTATGCAGTGTTTTTTCAGGTATACTTGTTTCCTATTATTTTTCAATCTTTATGCATGTTGTCCAAGTTATGACAGTTTATAGATATAATCTATCACTGATATCCGAAACATGCATTCCTTGTTCATTTTTATAAAATACTTGGACTTGATGAAGAGTTTAATCGAAATGAACAATTCATTATTAGTTCTAGGGCTTGTCCACATGTAAAGCTTTCATGCTTGGATTTTATTTGATATTATTTTATCGATTACTTCACACTGATAATATTGATATATATATATATATATATATATATATATATATATATATATATATATATATATATATATATATATATATATATATATATACAAGGTGGTCATAAAAAAACTTCCCCGATATGTGAACCCCTAGCGGCCTATTCACTCAACCAAACGACATGGACTTTTAGATATTGTTATTTGAAAGTATGCGCTCGAGATTGTGATGATTTTAAACAATAAGGTTCTCACAGTTTCGGTCACAGTGACAAAATATCGAAATTATTTTCGAATGGCAACACCCACTCTTTCCCTGCAAAATTAATCAGCGCATTGAAAAACCATAAATTGTGTTGGAACGATACACGTATGACGAAAATTGTCGGCTTAAAACATATGCAAAGAAGAGCATTGTAAAAGACCAATGACAACACAGAGAGGAGGTGCATTGACGCACTGTGCATAATTCACAGGGATAGACAGTTGAAGCGCCAATCACAGAACACCATGTGCAAAGCATTGCTTGTGTAAAACCTTTAATACGAAGTGTGATAAGAATGTTTCTTCAATCAGGTTTTTGAACGTGTCAACAAGATGGCACTTACAGGGAAACAACGAGGGGAATTGATAAAACTGTTTTACCTGAACGGGGAAAATGCTGCCGAAGCAGTGCAAGTTTATCGGCGAAATCCTAAGCTAAGACGAGACCCATGTTTCGTACGAACTTTACGTGATTTGGAAAAAAAAATCGAAGAAACTAGATGCACATGTGATAAACCGCGATCCGGACAACCATCTGTCCCTGTTGATGTTGTTGCAGAAGTGCATAATACGATTACTGCAGGTCCATTGCGTACTGCAAGTTGCCCGTAATTTGGATGTACCGAAAACCACAGTCCTCAAGCTTCTGCGCTCTGTTCTCCTGATGTTTCCTTATCGATTCCAGAGAGTCCAGATGTTGCAATCTGGAGACGAGCAAGAGCATGTCGACATTGCGAATATTTTTCCTCATCAGATATGATAAAGATAGTAGGTGGCCGCTGCGGATATTATGGACGGATGAGACACATTTCTCCTTAACTGGGAATGTAAACTCCAAGAACTGCTTTCACTGGACTGACGGAAGTTCTCACGATGTGGCACCAGTGCCTGTACATGAAGCTAAAATGACTGTGTGGTGCTGCATCGCAAGCACATTCGTTCTCGGTCCGTACTTCTTGGAAGAGGTCACTTCAAATGGTGTGCAAATGTGCTCCATCACAGATCCTCGGTATAAAACAATGTTACTAAATTACGTAATTCCAAATTTGCAGCAGCGAAATGTCGTTAATGACATTGTATGGATGCAAGATGGTGCTCCTCCACACGTTGCTACATGTTTCCGACAAATGCTGCAACAGAACTTTGGTGATAGCGTCATCTCCCGTAACTTTGCAGTTTCGTGGCCACCGTGATCCCCCGATCTCACTCCGATGGATTTCTGGTTCTGGGGTTATCTGAAATCTAAGGTGTATGCATCAAATCCACGAGATATGTCCTAATTGAAAGATGCCATAAAACGTGAAGTTATACAGATTCCTTCTGCGGTGTTACGTTTGTCATTGTCGTCAATAATCTCCCGCATGCAATGCGTTATCGTCTGCGAAGGTAGGCACGTTCAAATCTTGTAATGCCAGTAAAATATCTTTTCCCTCTCCTCCCTTGTGTTGTCATTGGTCCTGTACAATGCTCTTCTTTGTAAATGTTTTACGCCGCCAATTTTTGTCATACGTGTATCGTTCCAACGCCATTTATGGTTTTTCTACGCGCTGATCAATTTGCGTACGAAAAAAGTGGGTGTTGCCATTCGAAAATTTCGAATTTTTTTCACTGTAACCGTAAAAGAGAGAGCTCTGTTGTTTGAAATCATCACAATCTCGAACGCATACCTTCAAATAACAACTGAAATTTCCAACAACTGAAATTGAGCGGATAGGCCGCTATGGGTTCATATATCGGGGGAGTTTTTTATGACTACCCCATATATATATATATATATATATATATATATATATATATATATATTGCGAATCATTGAAGAAATGATTCGGGGATTGAATTGGGGTGACGATCAACACAAATGTAATGAAAAGTTATATTGTCAAATATATATGTGTGTAAAGATAAATTGATTTCGATATTTATATAATTAATTCTTATAATTAAATAATTAATATTCTTATAATTAAAGATGCTTTAATAATAATTAGACATCAAGTCTGCATTGATGTTTATCTATGGATTAATGATTAAATTATTGCATATTCCAAACTCCAAAATACTTTATGCGCATTTGCAAAATGTTATGTGATGTTTTATTTGATTATTTACTACAGAATTCAATTCATTGAAATTAATAGTACTGTTGTTTACAAAAACCGATATCCACTGACATTTGACAGTTGTGATAAAAATATCTTATCTGTGTCCCATTGCAATGAAATGAATTACCACAATATTAAGAGTCATTTGTAATTAGATCAGATAAAATATAATGCATTAAATGATAGTATTTCTCCAATTATCATTAATAAATGTTTCGTTTTGTCAGAAAATTGGTGCTTCTATCATTTTATATGGGGTTTTGCCTATTAATTTTAAACATAAGTGTCATATATATATATATATATATATATATATATATATATATATATATATATATATATATATTTATATATTTATGTATCTATATTTATATATATATATATATATATATATATATATATATATATATATGTATATATGTGTGTATATATATATATATATATTGCTAGTACCTAAATTTCATAAAAATCCTGTAAAATTTAGAACAGTAACTAGTGGTCATAATGCTTACTCTACTACTGCGAGTAAATTGCTTCTAATTTATTTAAATGTAATAAATGATAGTTTACTTTTTTCTAGCAATAACTATCTTATTCTAAATAATAGTAAAGAATTAAAGGGTAAATTAAGATCACTTGATTAACTAATTGGATTTCAAACTTTTTGATTTTAAAGATATTTTTAATATTATTAAGATCTCTGAACTTTATGTAGTGATTTTAGCTCTATATAATGCTTATACTACTTATTATACTACTCATACTATATTTAAAAAATTTCCTAAATTTCTTCACTCTGTTCTTTTCAATAATTATATAGTTCAAGGTAATAAATTATACTTACAAGTGTCAGGGGTTCCACAAGGTGGCCGTAGTAGCAGTATATTAGCTAATTTATATCTTTATCATTACGAAAAATCTTTTACTTCAACAGATTTTAAAATTTACAGATATGTTGATGATCTGATTTTTTTAAGCTCTACAGACAACTATGTCATAGATATAGATTTTTATCCGGATAATTGGGAACTAATTCCTAATGAAGCCACTATTAGTAATAAAGTTAATTTTTTGGACTTAAATCATATTATTGAACCTACTAATAGTATAGTTACTAATTTATATGATAAAAAAGACTATTTTAACTTTAACATTAATAAAATATTGCCTTTTATTTCCTGTAACTCGATTCAATGATTTAGAAATTTATACTTAACCACTTTTTTTAGAATTTATAGATTATCTGATAAAAATATGCATGCGATGCATATTAATAAACTTAAAATTACTAGCAAATTATATAAATATCCAGCTTATTTTGTACATAGTATAGTTAAAGAGTTTGGAATGGTAGATTATACTTAAATTCTCTCCTTAGTATCTTATTTTAGCCAGACATCCCCTTTCCCTTGAATAAGCGTTACCATATATTACATGTTCTTACTGTTGAATATCAACTATAATCTTCTTTTCGCATTACTATTATTTTTCTCTCACAATTGGCAACAGCAGTTCTCAACTTTTTATTTTTTGATATTGGCAATATTGGTCTCTTTATTCAAGGTCCCAATGGATAAGACGTATGCAGTGTTTTTTCAGGTATACTTGTTTCCTATTATTTTTCAATCTTTATGCATGTTGTCCAAGTTATGACAGTTTATAGATATAATCTATCACTGATATCCGAAACATGCATTCCTTGTTCATTTTTATAAAATACTTGGACTTGATGAAGAGTTTAATCGAAATGAACAATTCATTATTAGTTCTAGGGCTTGTCCACATGTAAAGCTTTCATGCTTGGATTTTATTTGATATTATTTTATCGATTACTTCACACTGATAATATTGATATATATATATATATATATATATATATATATATATATATATATATATATATATATATATATATATATATATATATATATATATATATATATATATACAAGGTGGTCATAAAAAAACTTCCCCGATATGTGAACCCCTAGCGGCCTATTCACTCAACCAAACGACATGGACTTTTAGATATTGTTATTTGAAAGTATGCGCTCGAGATTGTGATGATTTTAAACAATAAGGTTCTCACAGTTTCGGTCACAGTGACAAAATATCGAAATTATTTTCGAATGGCAACACCCACTCTTTCCCTGCAAAATTAATCAGCGCATTGAAAAACCATAAATTGTGTTGGAACGATACACGTATGACGAAAATTGTCGGCTTAAAACATATGCAAAGAAGAGCATTGTAAAAGACCAATGACAACACAGAGAGGAGGTGCATTGACGCACTGTGCATAATTCACAGGGATAGACAGTTGAAGCGCCAATCACAGAACACCATGTGCAAAGCATTGCTTGTGTAAAACCTTTAATACGAAGTGTGATAAGAATGTTTCTTCAATCAGGTTTTTGAACGTGTCAACAAGATGGCACTTACAGGGAAACAACGAGGGGAATTGATAAAACTGTTTTACCTGAACGGGGAAAATGCTGCCGAAGCAGTGCAAGTTTATCGGCGAAATCCTAAGCTAAGACGAGACCCATGTTTCGTACGAACTTTACGTGATTTGGAAAAAAAAATCGAAGAAACTAGATGCACATGTGATAAACCGCGATCCGGACAACCATCTGTCCCTGTTGATGTTGTTGCAGAAGTGCATAATACGATTACTGCAGGTCCATTGCGTACTGCAAGTTGCCCGTAATTTGGATGTACCGAAAACCACAGTCCTCAAGCTTCTGCGCTCTGTTCTCCTGATGTTTCCTTATCGATTCCAGAGAGTCCAGATGTTGCAATCTGGAGACGAGCAAGAGCATGTCGACATTGCGAATATTTTTCCTCATCAGATATGATAAAGATAGTAGGTGGCCGCTGCGGATATTATGGACGGATGAGACACATTTCTCCTTAACTGGGAATGTAAACTCCAAGAACTGCTTTCACTGGACTGACGGAAGTTCTCACGATGTGGCACCAGTGCCTGTACATGAAGCTAAAATGACTGTGTGGTGCTGCATCGCAAGCACATTCGTTCTCGGTCCGTACTTCTTGGAAGAGGTCACTTCAAATGGTGTGCAAATGTGCTCCATCACAGATCCTCGGTATAAAACAATGTTACTAAATTACGTAATTCCAAATTTGCAGCAGCGAAATGTCGTTAATGACATTGTATGGATGCAAGATGGTGCTCCTCCACACGTTGCTACATGTTTCCGACAAATGCTGCAACAGAACTTTGGTGATAGCGTCATCTCCCGTAACTTTGCAGTTTCGTGGCCACCGTGATCCCCCGATCTCACTCCGATGGATTTCTGGTTCTGGGGTTATCTGAAATCTAAGGTGTATGCATCAAATCCACGAGATATGTCCTAATTGAAAGATGCCATAAAACGTGAAGTTATACAGATTCCTTCTGCGGTGTTACGTTTGTCATTGTCGTCAATAATCTCCCGCATGCAATGCGTTATCGTCTGCGAAGGTAGGCACGTTCAAATCTTGTAATGCCAGTAAAATATCTTTTCCCTCTCCTCCCTTGTGTTGTCATTGGTCCTGTACAATGCTCTTCTTTGTAAATGTTTTACGCCGCCAATTTTTGTCATACGTGTATCGTTCCAACGCCATTTATGGTTTTTCTACGCGCTGATCAATTTGCGTACGAAAAAAGTGGGTGTTGCCATTCGAAAATTTCGAATTTTTTTCACTGTAACCGTAAAAGAGAGAGCTCTGTTGTTTGAAATCATCACAATCTCGAACGCATACCTTCAAATAACAACTGAAATTTCCAACAACTGAAATTGAGCGGATAGGCCGCTATGGGTTCATATATCGGGGGAGTTTTTTATGACTACCCCATATATATATATATATATATATATATATATATATATATATATATTGCGAATCATTGAAGAAATGATTCGGGGATTGAATTGGGGTGACGATCAACACAAATGTAATGAAAAGTTATATTGTCAAATATATATGTGTGTAAAGATAAATTGATTTCGATATTTATATAATTAATTCTTATAATTAAATAATTAATATTCTTATAATTAAAGATGCTTTAATAATAATTAGACATCAAGTCTGCATTGATGTTTATCTATGGATTAATGATTAAATTATTGCATATTCCAAACTCCAAAATACTTTATGCGCATTTGCAAAATGTTATGTGATGTTTTATTTGATTATTTACTACAGAATTCAATTCATTGAAATTAATAGTACTGTTGTTTACAAAAACCGATATCCACTCACATTTGACAGTTGTGATAAAAATATCTTATCTGTGTCCCATTGCAATGAAATGAATTACCACAATATTAAGAGTCATTTGTAATTAGATCAGATAAAATATAATGCATTAAATGATAGTATTTCTCCAATTATCATTAATAAATGTTTCGTTTTGTCAGAAAATTGGTGCTTCTATCATTTTATATGGGGTTTTGCCTATTAATTTTAAACATAAGTGTCATGCGTAAAATAATATTATATTGTACTTATGAAAATAAAATGAATTAAACTACCTTTAAATGTTCTAGGAGGGGGATCCACTACACATTCATAATATTATTAATATTATTATACATGTTACATTGA
The DNA here is from genome assembly GCA_951213105.1 of Amaurobius ferox. Taxonomy (NCBI): domain Eukaryota; kingdom Metazoa; phylum Arthropoda; class Arachnida; order Araneae; family Amaurobiidae; genus Amaurobius; species Amaurobius ferox. Next base: position 33,623,841 of record OX578154.1, read on the forward strand.
GAGGCAAATGGCATCATATATATACATTATATTGAGTTGTACCTCTTAGCTAGACGTACATGCATTGATTTGCCGGCACTTTTCTGCATAGATGACCGTCCTCCTCATTCTAATGTGTAGACTGTAATTGTGTCACTTTTTATGGTGCTAGATTCGAAAGCTGGGACTTAAACATGTTTCCATTATGTCACATAGCTATTCCGATATGTCACACAGTGCAGAGGCACAGTAAGGAGAGAACAAATGAAGTTCAAATATTTTAGAAATTCAACATTAGAACAACATATTGTTCCAACTTGCATGCAAGACGTTACATTACCGCGAATCATGCAGAAATAAAAACTGAGTACGAATTAAAAAAATCCTACAATTTATTTTTATAAATATTCTTTACAAAATTGTGGAATTTTTACATTCGTGTGTATGGAGGCATGGGCGACAATTTTATGCCCTGCTCCCGGGTGCTGTTATCTGGAGCTACACTTTTGCTGGAAGGGACTAATATCGGGTTACTGTGGAAGCCAAATAATGGTTGTAAATTTGATGGAGAAATCCTCGATTTACCTTCAAGCTGTGAGACCAGACACCAAAGATGCCATAAATTACAACTATAAAACGACAGCAGGACTCGATCTGAAAAATAAGGCCAACGAAACTGCGCTTACATTAGCAGCACATAGAATATTGCTGTAGAAAACAGTAAATATTGTTGCCAAATCGTACTATTATCTCACTAGCGTCTTTCTTTCAACGTGCCTCGAAGACCAGATAGTGAATACACTGTCCATGACGTTGGTATGACGTAAATAAGGCGTGTTCCAAGGGATACCAGATTTGTCGATTTATCGCTAATTTGGCCAGGAGAATTCCGGAATATTCTAAAAACTCTAAGAAGTAACTAGTTGTCTACGAGATATTAGATAATTCTAGAAGTTTCTACAGAGAGAGCATATACAAGGATTGGGGAGAGAGCCTCAGAGGAAGTTTAGCTGATGAGTTAACAAGATGCAAGCTATAGTGAACTGTGACTCTTGTCAATGTTTTGAGAATAGTAACGGCTATTTTGTGAAATTATTTTCATCAGTATTTTGAGAATAATTCCGCTTATTTTGTGAAATTAATGGAGCATTTAAGTGTTATTTGATTGCATATTGTTAATGTTTACTTTGTGCTTGTGAATGAACGTAAGTTATCCTAAAACTGGGACGCATTCATGTGTCCTGTATATGCACTCACGATTCCTAAGTATACGTTAGTAACAATCTACTGTTTAACTGTTACTCAATAATAATTGAGACTGAAAAGCAATTACGCTCAGAAGCCAGAAAAAAATAACCAGCCCTTATCGGATGAGGGTGATCCAATCAAGGACCAATGAAGGGTCAATCAGCATCCAATCAAGGACCAGCCCTGAACTACGTCACTGATGGAAGAGGGCGAGGTTACAACTCATGGATGTATATGTAAGGTGTTAAAACTTTATATTAAGTAAACACTAATATCATGGGAGACTTTAATTCCGGTGGGGATAAGATAAGTAATCCTCCATTGCATATTTTCTATGGTGTAAGGACTAAAATAATTAATAACAGAATAATTTATTTAAACTATCAATTTTGTAAAAATAATTTATTAGTGAAACGCAAAATTGAACTGTAAAAAATATTGAAGTGTAAAGAATATTCCTGCGTATGCAAATTTATTTTATCTTTCAATTTATTTTTATATCCCTTTAATCTGTGTACTATCTACAACTATCCAAAAATACTGGTTAATTATACTTATTATTAGGGGACCTTTAATCTAAAAACAATCCAAAATACATATACTATAAATACTACGTTTTCATGTTGTGTCAAATAACAATAACAACTACTTTAATAACACCAGCGACACCTAGATATAGTTCTCAAAGTATTATGGCACTTTCAAACGTTTCATCAATGAGAGTTTTATCTCCTTCTTTCTAACTCTATGCTACAACCAGTATGCACCACAAAGATTCAAGAAGGCGGAAATACCCAAAGCTATGTTTAGAAGAATATTTTACTAAAAATACAGGGATGGAAAACTGGTAAAAAAACTCGAGATGAAAAGGAGATGAAAAAGTTTGATAAAAAGGCTGAGTCGGTTATTAAGACTGAAATCAGCCGGTATTTTTAGATTCTATTAATCAAGCCAGCACCGTGAAGGTACAACAGTATGAGAGATAGTTATTTTAATTTATCAGCTAAATAGAACAAATATGATACAAAAAGGAACTTACTATATGTGAGACCGGTGTGCAACATATCCAGTTTTTGATGTTTACGGCGAAACAAAGCGCTGACATTTAGTAACAGTTTTATTACAGTCTAGGCCCGGAAAGTCAATACATACACGTCACATACATTGCAGATGTGGGGGGGGGGGCAAAATATACTAAGGCTAGGATTTAAACCAAGTTTTATTGGAAACTGAAAAAGTCAATAATGCAAAGATACGACATAGCACTTAGGAGCATCCAATGAGAACAAGGAGGGCATATCTGAACACCAGGCCAAATTATGCGGCCACAAGGAGAAAAGTTTATATAATTTAATTTCAATAGATTATCATTTAGAAACGAGAGAGAGAGTTCGTGATGATTCGAGCAGTGTTGTTAATAGAGAAAGAGTCTCGCAAAGGGATCTAAGACTTCATCCCGATATCGCGCACTCGTCACAGAACCAACTTTGAAGATGTGCAGATTTGTGCGATATCCCATTGAAATTCCAGTCCAAAAAATGACGCTGCCACCTTTGAATGCGTAATGTTCGATGATGTTCTTGGCCAGATTGCGTGTGCATCGTTCCGTCCAGACCATTATAAGCTTATCATCTGATTCCAGGGCAAAACTGGACTCGCCCGTGAACAGGACTTTGCACTACTCTGAGATTGTCCAATTGACATTTTGACGACACCAATTTAATCTCGCCCCTCTGTCTTGGACGGTTAGTGGAACACAAAAACGTAGTTCTCGGGCATACAGTCCGTTCACCTGAAGCCTTCGCGCACAGTACTGGCAGATATTGTCTTACCAAGTCTCGCTGCAACCATGGATGTACAAGTAGTGGAGGTCGCTGGTTGATTCCACTTGGCTATTACCAAAGCAATAAATCGATCATCAGAGGGGGGTGGTAACCGTTGGATGACCGGCACAAGTCTGCGGACAACTGTTTGACGTGTTTTGAATTGCTTTCATAATCGAGAAATAACCGAATGATCAACGCCAAAAAAAAATAGCGACATCTTTGATTGACTGCCTTGCTTCAATACGTCCAACATCACGCCAGCGCTCACTATGGGTCATTTGTCTTCCTTAAGCCATAGAAACACGAATATATAAAAAAAAATCTTACAAATGTTATAAACTCTTCGTATCAGTATTTAAATGCACCTCTTCAAACCATTGATAATGATGGCGTTTTCAACGTCTGCCTAATTAGCATATATCCGGACAGTCAATCGTGATTGACTGTAACACATGCTATTTGCATACTGCCATCTACTTCCGCAGTGATTTTTAGCCAATGAATGTTAAATATGCTTTCGAAAGAATGAAAATTTGCATTGCGTGCTTAACTTTTGGAAGTCAGTCTAGATGTGAATAAATGATAATTTATATAAAAAGTAAGAATTGGGGTGTTAAAGTATAGGGTTTTGGTTTAATGATTATGTTAAAAAACACGTGCAGAGAAGTAATGGTGTGTTTTGCGGCTGTACAAATGTTACTATTCACGACCGCTTTAATTAAGGTTAATAATTTAATCCTCAATATTCATTTAAAAATGTAAACCGACTTAAAATAATTTTTTCCACATTATATGCTACTATTTTCCAGACCCGTATGGACACCTACAAAGTTTGTGGCTATGAACTTGGTCATTTCAACTTCGTGCAGATTGCGCATGTATGCATTATGAAATTCCGTATGAAATGGAGCATTATGAAATTCAATGAATTAAGGAATAAATTTGTCGGTATCTATGGAATTTTGTAAAGTTGTTGCACATTTTAAATTTTCAAACCACTGTTCCAAATTCATACAGAGTTTGCTTTGTTGACGAACGCATAGAACCATTAATCATTATGGAACATTATAAATACATAATTTACTTTGAAGATTATAAATACATACTTTATGGAAACGTAAGATATATTAATTTCATTTCATATAAATCGACAAATGTCTGCTTTTATCATTATAGGCATGTTTCATAATATTCTTTAAAACTAGAAAGCATACCCGTCATGTGATGGAATTAAATATTTGAAAAGCATTGTCTCACATTTAGCGTTATTTTCATCAATTTGGTAACATTATTTCCAATTTCTTGACATTTTCGCCAATTTGTCAATATTTAAAATGTCACCAAGTTTGCTACACTCCGACAAATGTTTCGCCAAGCATTACGGACTGGTGGAGAAACAGGTTATTCATATAAGAGTTGGTTATGTGATTTCCAAGATATTGAATTTTCATCAATTGGTGGTCATTTGATTGATTTAAAGTCAATTTTATCAATTTAGCGTCAAATTAGTCAATTTAGTCACTTAAAAAGACTTGCCAAGTTGTCAATATGTTTCCAAAATTCTTCGCCAGAATTGCGCCAAGCGTTACAGACGGTGAAGTAGATTTTTCTTATAGTAGATTATTATATATTTTCTAAGACATTGAATTTTCATCAATTACTTTTCATTCACTTTTCAATCACTTTGCCAACATTTTTATCAATTTAGCAACATTTCAATCAACATGGTGACATTTTCGCCAATTTGGCAACATTTAAATGTATCGCCAAGTTGGCAATATTCCGTCAAGCGTTACCTAAAGATTGTTAAACAGACAGATAAATCAAGGTGTTTATATTATAAATATTTGATAAAAATGATAAATATCTTGAAATCTTTAATTTCAAATATATTACAGAATATCTCATAATGTTATTTTACCATTTTTTTATCCCTTTACAATTGTAAAAACTCGCTAATGAAAAAGCATTTTTTTAAATTTTATTTGCGAAGAATTTGAATTGGCTTGAAAAAGAAAAATCTCCACTCTGGAGGGAAATAAATTTTCATTTGTTCCAAATCGTGAGAGAGTTTTGAGGATTCAAAATGAATTTATTTCGCTTTGCAATATATATCTCAGGATTTACATTCGTAAAATTGGTGTCTCTTGTAATAAAGTGGATTACTGACAGAAACAGAGATGATGAAGCTGCATGTTTTTAAACATGGAAATCAAAGTTTTAAATTACGTTATCTAAACTATTTTTTTCAACCAGGGGAACGCTCGCCAGTTAGGGCATTCATAAATTTTGTTAGAGTTTTGTGTAACTTTTTCTTTGATAATACGAAAGAAAATATTTTTATGATTTCGAAAACGAATAATTTATTTTACTGATAACATGGTCTAAAAATTATTTTAATATTTTTATAAATAAAAACGCATTCGTATTTTATTGACTAAGGTGCATTTTGCCACCAATTTTTGGTTTCTAGTAGCTCAATATTTTGCTATTTATGTAAAAATTTTTTAGATTGAACAGCATTCAAATCTATAAGAAACATTTCAGCAACGTGTGTAAGTACAAATAAAATGATAATGCAGCATACAGCTGTCTCAAGGATAAGTTGGATCGCCTTCGTCAGTGCAAGAGACCAAACAAACCTGAAGTCCAAAAGAGAAATGGATGCAAAAGAAGATACAAAGTGAGATTATTTACTCAAAAGCTGGATAAAGAGAGAATCAAACAAAAAGAATGTATAATGAAGAACACTCAAAATAATTGGAAACGAGAACAAGATATAGGCGTGAGCTAAGACACAAAAGCGATATCATTACGTGACAAGTCAAGTCCGAACAGAATAAATGAGTACTTATATTATTTAAATCCGTCAAAGACAGCAACAAAGTTAATATATATATATATATATATATATATATATATATATATATATATTTTCAAAAAGAAAAGAGGTATGGATGGAAACAATATACATAAGTGTGATTTCAGATGATTTTGTAATGTTGTATTTCACGGTGTTTTCATATTATATATATATATATATTATATTAGTATATATATATATATTATATTAGTATATATATATTATTCAAAATGAATAGAATTAGAATTTATATAAATATATATATATATATATATATATATATATATTATAATACCGATTTTATTGTATATATGTTTTTAATGTTTTATATGAGTCGTGAAAGTAAATATAAATGGTTCTTTAGAATTGTTGATTAGATTTATTAAATAATTTTCGAGTGACAGGGATTTGACTTTTCACTTCGAGATTTTATACTTTGAAAATTTGAATTTTGATACTTTTGACTTTTGGATCTTTCATGTTCATTATTCGTGGTCACAATGATGTTAACTACGGATGCGTGCAGGCTTCCGGGAGTGGTGTCGCGACCGCGCAGCCGGCTGGTAACCGGGACTTAAATGAGGTCACTATCCCTCACTGGCCATTTTATTGCACCTAGCCCGTATGTTTTCCTTTCGTTCTTGTTTTCATCATGATCGTGAGTTTTTCAGGGTTATTGTCTTTTGAGTTTATATATATATATATATATATATATATATATATATTAACCAGTGAACGCAACTCCGTGGCAATAACAGCGGTCTTAATCTGAAATCCGGCCTCTATTAGGTTCTGTCCAGTGGTCGTCGGTACTATAAGTGATCAATTGTTTAACATCCCATCTTAACGGAAGATTTTTAAGGGCTGGAAAAAAAAAATGATTTTTCCAAAATATCCTCCTGTCTTCATTCTTCAATGGGAAAATTGTAAATCAGCTTACAGTTAGTATATGTTCTGCAGACGACTTTATATATTGATTCAGACTTCTAAGTTAGCATGTAGGCTTCTTCAGGATCTTAAATATGTTTCTCAATACCTCATTTTCTACAACCGTGGGGTTCAAAAATCGTGCTTCTTAAGGTTTTATTCCAAGACGGATACTATAAATGTTCAGATATTTAGCCTTCTACTTGATCAAATGAGGGGATCCAATGAGGGGATCTCCATGAAGGGGACCAAACTCCGCATTGACAACGTTCATTCCACTGCTTTATACTATAAGTGTATAGAATTTTAGCTTTCTAGTTCAGCGGATGATTTCAATAGCGTAAGATATACAAAAGCATCCTAAACATTTATTACATAGAATAGAAAGCATACCCGTCATGATAGGATGCAAAATATTACTTTCTATCCGTCCGTCTGCAGTTCATCCGTCCGTCTGCTGTTAATCCGCCCGTCTGCTATTCATGCTGTCTACATATGAATGGAGATCGTGCACCTCTTCCTTTGAATACCGTCATTTCTTGTACCTGCTCTACAGACATTATTAAAATTCATTATATTTTGGTACAAGAACAAAATTAATCATTCCCACAAAGCAACACGGAATAAAATATTTATAAAACCATTAAACTCAAATAATAGTATATGTTTCCTTAGATATTAAATTTTGGTCAATTTGGCGACATTTTGTCCATTAGGCGTTTATTTGTAAATTTGTAAAGTTAGCAACTTTTTTTATAAGTCACCAAGTTATTAGCCAAGATAGTTACCAAGTGGAACTTACAGTCATGCAGATAGACTCTACTGAAATATAATTACTCTATTACATCTTACAACATAGTTCCTTTACAACAACCTAGACGAGTGTCTGTCTGACGAACAATGGAAAAAATTTAATCTGAAACAAGCCAAAATAATATTTTCTACTCATCGGCAGAAATTATGAAAAAAAAATTAACTTCATTTTCCAAAATAGTAAATTGTCTTCAAGCTGCCGTCATTTTAATTCAGGATCATTTTGTTGAATATGGCGGCAGTTTAATCTATTTGATGACATTTTTGTCAATTTAAAAACTTAAAAGAAAGTCACCAAGTTGGTGATATTTCGTCAAATTGTTCGTCAAATTTTTGTTACACACAAACTAAACGAAGGAAGGAAGGACGGATAGTATGATATGATTTTATAGGACTGTAAATTTAAATATTGCAGATTTGGATAATCTGAGTTCATTATTTAAAACAATTCAACTCAGCAACCTGGGAGTACTAAATTTGTCGGTTGCAATAGAGATTCGCAGCGTTGTTTCACATGCTATATTCGATACTGCTATTATAGTTATACATTTATTTGGATCCCATTCTGATGAGCGTGCATATGATAAACGCAAAACTGTTCTTATCTGCAATGGAAGCGCGATTTAAAGCTTAATTTTTTTTTCAGAAATTCTCCACTTAGATCGTGATAATGTGTTTTAAATTTTATATGTATTATTCAATTATATGTGGATACATGTTAATTATATTTTTAAAACGTTTCCATTTCTTATACAGATTCTAATAAATTTCAAGGTCAAGATCTAAATTCAAACATTTCTTTGTCATATTGATTGTATTGATAAAAATCATGAACGAACGGTGGATTTTAAAACTCAAGTAAGTTTTAAAAAGTCATAATTAACTCCAGCGCTCCAGTTTTAATAGCTGAAAATATAATTTTTATACGAATGGAAAATCCATCTCGCTTGAGGCTGCTACTAGAAAATATAATGACCTCCATAACGAAGAATGTTCACAAATAATGTTCATTAGAATTTATATCAAACTCAACTCATGTCAACTTCTTAGAAAATCAAATGATATAGTTTTCAAAGAAAGTACAGACAATAAAAATTTCCAATTTGAAATTCAAATTTTCGGGAGCGTCTCAAATATGCAAATATCGTTTCTTCTGTATATTCTGCTTGAGTTACCATGTACTTCTTAAAGGGGAAATGAAACAGAAAATATAAATTTTCATTTTTTATCGATTTTCTCATTTCTAGTGACCAGGTGTTTTTTTTTTGTGCCGCTCTCTGTTGTACTTTGATAACACCAAACATTGAAAATAAAAAAAACAGTAAATACAAAATTTACTTTTAGTGCGAATATATATTTTTTTTACCATAAAACAAAATATTGCATTTTCCAAAATAACAAATTTTGGTATTTTCGTTAAAACTGAACTACAGCAGTGACCCGATTATCCGAGCTACTGCGGACCAAGATCAGCTCGGATGCTGTTTTGTTTACATGGTAAGAGCTTTGTACAATTTTCCTCTCATCATGCAGTATTGTTACTCTCTCCCTCAGTAAATCCCCATTATTCTCATTAGGTGAATGTGTTATTTAAGAAAAATAATATGTGCATTAAATACATATGTAATTTCGTATTTATTTATAGTGTATACTTCTGAGTACCGTCATCATAAGGGATACACTCCTATTGCAAATAACAGTATCCATGCACCGGTTTCACTCTTCTTATGCGCTCATCAGGATGGAATCACCGTTCTTATACAACAGACTGTCCGACCTAACCGAAGGTGTAAGTTATCTGTTTGAAAGGTCGGGATATTGTCAACCAATTTAGCATGGAAGCCAGTGGCAGCAGCATTCATAAGAACTCTACTCTTTTCACCTACCACCAACCCGTCGGAAGGACATACGAACCCACATATTTAACTCACCCGTACTCCAGGTGATTACGGAGGCAGTTTAGGAACAGCCAGGGATCAAACTTAGGTCATCCGAGTGCAATCCTTTCGCGCTAATCAATGGGCTACCTAACCCCAATGGAATAACCGTTAACTGCAATAGTAGCAGAAAACTTATTATTTGCCATAATTTTACGAAACCTATTGATATTTGACAGTTGCAGAACATCCACTTAGAATTCGTTCACAATTTTGCTGAGGATTGATGAAGTTGCAAAAGCCGGGTTTAAAATCACAAGATCCTGCGAAAAAAGAGGCGGTCCTAAGGAAAGTTCGCCTATTGCAGATAACAATATCCATGCGCCGGTTTATTGCTTATAATGTGTGGCAATAAAATATATTGAAAAGGGAAACTTACAGTTTAACTTACAATTAACATTAATTGTTATTAATCACTCAAAACATGGTCGTTGATCTCATAACGTGGAATTGACATTTAAGTACATTACTCGTCGTTGTGCCGCAATAACCCTCCAATTATTTTGCTTAAGTGCAAGTCCTGAAAAGAATTCATTAATCATTATAAAAAGATTAGGCTATTTAACTTTAACAATATAATTTATTTACAACAATAATTTATCACTAGCAACAATTTATCATAATTATCAACTATCATTTAATTACTCTAGTAATGGGAGATATGTGACCAGAAATAGTTAGATTTCTAAAGTGTCTAGGACCTGAGAACGTGAGGACATACCTTCAAGTTTAATCTTGGGCTTGTTTAAACACTGAGGCTTGCATCAGTTTTATTGTTGCAATTACGGCCATAACTCTCTGGTGTGTGGCTCATTGTCTTCAGTCTATTCTAGACTCTGCATCTCCAACAGCAACTTTCATTTTTCTATAACTCAACTCTGTATGTGTATTTGCATCTGCACTCCTTGTATATGTCTAACTGCTACCACATTTTGTATCAGACTCGCCGCAACAACATTTTGTATCAAATTTACTGCAACAACACTTCGTATGAGACTACTTGACTTGTGGTTCCTTCGGCGGGGGGGGGAGGGGTAGCTCCGCCCTTCTTCCCCTTGGCTCTCATTGGTTCCTCTGAACCCAATGACTTCACTTCACATATATCAATGCTCCTCTTAGCCCCTGTGGCCTGGAACACCCAAATTTATTGCGTTTGACCTAAAAGTTCACACTGTTGTAAACTCCGGCGCCAGCCAGACTAAAATATTTATTAGCCGTTCTAGGCACCATAAATATTTCAATAAAAATGTCTCATGTGAGGACATATTCTGGCCTCACATAATGCGCTCGTCAGCATGAAATAACCATTAACTGTAACGTCAGTAAGAAAATTTCCTACTTGCTACAATTATGAGAATTTGCGTAAAATTGCGGCAAATAGCAAAATATGCAAATGTTCTTAAACTTTGATTAAACAAAAGACAGCGGTATACCAACTGCAGGAAGAAAAATTGCTATTTGCCACAATTGTGAGAGTTTGCGTAAAACTGCGGCAAATGTCAAAATATGCAAAAGTTCTCTAACTTTGATTAAGCAAAAGGAAACGGTATACGAAAGGCAGTAAAAAAAAATTACTATTTACCACAATTATGAGAGCTTGTGTAAAATTGAGGCAAATAGTAAAATATTCAAAAGTTCTCACACTTGAATTAAATAAAAGGCAGCAGTATACCAAAGGCAGTAGAGAAATTGCTATTTGCCTCACTTTTGAGAGCTTGCGTAAAATTGAGGCAAATAGCAAATTATGCAAAAGTTCACAAACTTTGATTAAATAAAAGGCAGCGGTATACCAAAGGCAGTAGAAAAATTGCTATTTGCCACAATTTTGAGAGCTTGCGTAAAATTGAGGCAAATAGTAAAATATGCAAAAGTTCTCAAACTTTGATTAAATAAAAGGCAGCGGTATACCAAAGGCAGTAAGAAAAGTTGATATTTGCCACAATTATCAGAGATTGCTTAAAATTGCGGGAAATAGCAAAATATGTAAGAGTTCTCTAACTTTAAGTAAATCAAAGACGGCTGTATACCACATTTTATATTACTTTGAGGCCGCCCAGGCGGTGAAGTGGATAGCGTCTTCGGCTGCTGTCTGGTGGACTCGGGTTCGAATCCCGACTAAGGCATGGATGTTTCTTGAGGAAAAGTCTCCGGCCTTCTGGGTCCTCGTCTAAATGTGAAGCTGCACCCCCTCCGACCTTAGTCAGTGATGCGTTCTTGTAATAAACTTTGTTCTCTCGTCTTGTGTCTTTCTTCCTTCTTCCCTGCTGCCTGCGTCACTAGTCCAGAAACGGCTCCGCCTAAACAGGATGTTATCAGTAACAACACCAACAATATTACTTCCATTAATGGAACCTGATTTGTTAGGGCCTCAAACATTTGAATCAGACGACACACAAACACTAGTTCAAGTTAATAAAAATATGATGTGGGCAGCACATAACTTCCCTTATACAATGTAATGAATTTACTACCTTTATAGAAAAATAAAATACATTATTTTTATAGTAGTTATTTATATTTTCTCCAAGATAATGAATTTTCGTCAATGAGTCGTCATTTTTCCATGTCGTCATCATCAATGAGTCCTCATCCATTTAGCGTCATTTTTATCCATTTGGAGAGTTTTTCGTTGATTTAGCCACATTTAAAAAGTCGCCAAATTGGCGACATTCCACCAAATTTGTCGCCAAAATCTCGCCAAGCGTTATGGACAAAGAAATAATTTATTCTTACAGCAGATAAATGACAATTGGCGTTCAAATGCAAAAGTATTACTCAAAGTATCTTTTTTCATGAATCGAACGAGCTAGATCCAAGAGAATGATGTCACCAAATTTATTGCATGGTATTACATAGGAAAAGTGAACATGTTTCTCAACAGGAAATATTTTTTTTTTATTTTATATGAGTTTTTGATAATTCTTTTGAAAAATGTGCAATATTTCGAGAAAGTTTCATTTGCGTAATTAACGATTTTTTCAAAAATTCACTCGAAAATTTAGGGGGGTCTGAACATTCAAAATAGCGTATAAAAACAATATACTTCCTGTGTTTACGGATTGTGCATTTTATACGAATTTCATTCGAATCGGTCCATTCGTCAATTATCGTCTCTATAGACTCACTGATACACACAAACACACACACATACTTTCACACACACAGACACATACTTTCACACACACACACACACATACTTTCACACACAGACATCAATTCAAAAATGGTTGATTCGTGATTAGGGATGCTTGAAATGTGCTCTCCCGTCGTAAACTCGAATTCGAATTTTCGACCCCGTTGCAATACTTTCCTTATACATTATGTATATAACGAAAGTAAAAAGTTGTAATAATAATTCGAATCGGTCCATTCGTCAATTATCGTCTCTATAGACTCACTGATACACACAAACACACACACATACTTTCACACACACAGACACATACTTTCACACACACACACACACATACTTTCACACACAGACATCAATTCAAAAATGGTTGATTCGTGATTAGGGATGCTTGAAATGTGCTCTCCCGTCGTAAACTCGAATTCGAATTTTCGACCCCGTTGCAATACTTTCCTTATACATTATGTATATAACGAAAGTAAAAAGTTGTAATAATAAAAGTTTTTTTCGTTAATTAAATGTGTCTTTAAACCATATAACACCATGGAATCTGAAAGGAGCAATGGTATTTATCTGATGCTTAATGAGTATATTTCATATTCAAAAAGGTTTAGTCACATTTGCGTCTTTTAACAAAAAAATCGGTGTCTGCTTTTATTATTTAACATAGATATCATGGAAATTAAATGAACTTTTGTTCAGGAAAACCAATACGCTCTCTTTTATGAAACTTGCGAAAAAAACCTTTTATTTATATGCGCCATATTTATGCAATGGCGTTTAATAAAATGAAATGGAACATTTGTAGTTTGATAAATTCAAAGATATAAAATTAAATTATAGCATTTCCTTTCGTCATTAGTACATAAAAAGTGCTATCACAAAATGGTTGCCTCCATCACTTTATGGAGTGCTTTCTCTATATCTATTGATATTTGGGTAATATATATAATATTATGTTGTATTGTGCCTATGAAAGATGTAAAGGCATTTAACTACTTTCAGAAGGAACTTTCTTCTTCAAAAAGTGAACCGCCTGTTAGATGTACAGCGTGGCCAAAATAAAACTGGCCCGGAAAAGGTTTTTAATTCTGACACTATATTTACCCTTGTTAATGAACAAGTGAACTGCCCTTTACAGAATATGCTGCAAATGGCCACCGTTGACGTCGATGCAGCGATGAGCGCTCACGCAGATTTCACACGTGCAGACTTGTTTGAAACCTTTAACTCATGCATAACAGAAAATTTGTATGGATGACGATGCAGGTCCGTTTTAAAAATGTTCTGACATGATGTCTTAATTCCAACTTGCGCAGATAACCGGCGTTGAGATTTTGTTGGACTTTAAGCAGGCAATCAATCATTCACTTGAGCAATGTTTTCTGGTGTTCGAATTATTTTCGGATAGTTACGGTTTTATTCAAATCATAGCCCGTTTAGCGCCATTTTGCCACTAGGTTTTGCATTACAGATTTTGCTTTAGGTTTTGCCAATACACTTTCAGTCTTGAACTCTTGTGCAAACAGTTCAGCACAAGTTTTCCACGAATTGTGTTTTGCATAACACTCAACAATGAACACGTGCTGTTTCATCGTTACCACCATTTTTTTTCAGTAGACATCAACTGATCACTAAACTCGTCTGCACCTTCTCCTCTCACTTGTTGCTGTCACGTGTTTGCGCATGCTTCTCTCACCCCCAATTGCCTTTCCCAATTTCTAATGATTTCCTTGGTGTTTAACTTACGTTTCACGAAATTCAGAAAAAAAAAATCAGGGCCAATTTTATTTTGGCCACGCTCTGTAATACAGTCTAGCAGCACGTTTAAGGACGTAAAATGCTAAGATATTGGCCGGTGTGCACTAGGTAGTCACAAGTGGGTCCTTTCTCCAGACGACGCCAAATTGACGCCACATCACAATACATGCTTTTGCATGCTTCTGCAGTTCATACAGGATACTAGATTTGACGTCAAGTTAGTGTCACAGAAGTAAGCTCATCCTTTTTTACTTTCCTTATATACATAATGTATAAGGAAAGTATTGTGACGGGGTCGAAAATTCGAAATCGAGTTTTCGACGGGAGAGCACGTTTCAAGCATCCCTGATCACGAATCAAACATTTTTGAAGTGATGTCTGTGTGTGTGTGTGTGAAAGTATGTGTGTGTGTGTGTGTCAGTGAGACTATGGAGACGATAACTGACGAACGAATGGACCGATTTGAACCAAATTAGGTACAAAAATCAAAATCCGTAAACACTGGAAGCCTATTGTTTTTAAATGCAATCGAATGTTCAGAACCCCCCTAAATTTTCGAATAAAATTTTGAAAAAATCGTCAAAAAATCAAAACTACTAGTAAAGTTACGCAAATAGACATTTCTTATGTAATTTTTCATTAGAAAACGATTGACTTAAATTTTAGAACGCTAACATGAACCGTTCTCGAGATATTGCACATTTTTCAAAAAAATTATTGAAAAGTCATATAAAATGAAAAAAAATATTTCCTATTGAGAAACATGTTCACTTTTCATATGTAATACCATGCGATAAATTGGGTGACATCATTCTCGTAGATGTAGCTCGTTCCATTCATGAAAAAAAATACTTTGAGTAATACTTTTGTATTTGAACGCCAATAGTCATTATTCTGTTGTAAGAACAACTTATTTCTTCGTCCATAACGCTTGGCGAAATTTTGGCGACAAATTTGCCGCACTGTCGCCAACTTGGCGACTTTCTGTAATGCTGCCAAATTAACGAAAATCTCGCCAAATGAATAAAAATGACGCTAAATCAATGAAAATGACGACTATTTGTCGAAAATTCAATATCTTGGAAAGAATATTAGTATCTACTATAAGAAAAACCTATTTTTTTTACTGTAAAAGTAGTAAATTCATTACATTATATAAAGAAAGTCATGTGTTGCCCACATCAGATTTTGTATGATATGCCACTAGCGTTAACTTGACGCCAAACCTAATGTACTATTTTAACTGCATCTTTCAAATCAATGTATTACTGGAACTGAGCGCCAATTAGGCGTCTCAGGGCGTGTTTGCAAAAATAACGCACATCGGTTCTGTGCACAGGGAAGAAACTCACGTTCCTAGTTTTGATGTGCCGCTAATGCTAACTTGACACCATCTCAAGTGAAATGTATCATTCTAAACAATACATTGCTGGTACCCGACGCCAACTTGGCGTCGCAGGACGCAACTCCGAAAGTGACACGCGTCTCTCATGTGCACATGCCAAAGATACCAGCGAACGCTACTTTCGAAGGATGACACTTTAAGAAGTGAATACAGAAGAACTATAAAATTACATATATTTACTAATAATGGTAATTCCTACACAAAATTTTAAAGGAAAAATTTAGATGACGTTCCTATTTAAAAATTTGCACAGGCCGCTCACGAGTTCTTAATTCTGTTTCACTTTTCCCTACATAGAGTACGGAATTTTGCAAAATAAATCATCTATTTCCATTCCTTTTACTAATGTATTTTTATAAATAATTACAGTAAAACTTAAACATTTTATAATTATTACACAATTTTTAAAAGCCATAAGAAGACAGGCAATTTAAGCCTTCCAAGCAGACGTATCATATTTCTTAAGGTTTGAGTTCAGGCAGGCATAGGATACAACAGCCAAGTCGATACTCACATAATCCGCATTCCAAAAGATAGAATCACACTTCTAATGCAGATCTCCATTCGTAATATTGTGACATATATCATACTTCAATTGCAAGTATGGATCTGACGAGTGTCTGAAGAGAGCGAATCCTTCCTGTGTATGTGGTTATCTACAAAGGGTATTTGCTATGAATACAAAATATTCATATTGGCAATATTAAAAAACATTATAGTGAGAGTTCTTTTAAGATGTAGACTGTGTTAGGTCGCTTTGGAATTTTTATAATTTTAAAATTAATTTAATTTCTACTCATTATTTATTTTCCCTGGCTCATAAATTTTAATTTAGCAATATTTTAATAATTATGTATTTATTTTTCGATCTATCTATTAGAAAATTGTTTACTTTTATCTTTCAAACTAATTTTCTTAATTAAAACTTATTATTACTTTTGTAAATTTATTAAAAAGGGTTATATATTTGTATCCCCATAAAATGTCTTAAAATTTGATTCCGGTATTTTCCACTTTGGTTAAACATTTTATCTATCCTATAGTATTATTTTTATACCGTAACAGATGCTTTTCATAAATATCAGTTGCTATCATTGTAAATCTTAGTTATTACGGCATTTCCTGGGTCGATTTTGCTGCTTTTTTGGCCATTTTACTTCGCATTCCAAAATTTGCGAGTTCTCTGATTATCTCTTATGCTTCTCTATTATCTGCTTGCGGGGATGTGTTTATACTTCTTGTCGACGTAAGTTATTGCAATTTCCGGGTTGTGAAAGATGGCTTTCTTATATTTGCTCAAAATCCGAGGTTATAAATAAATATCACGAGCAGCATTTTTACTTTTCCTGCAATACATTATAATGTGTAGGGAAAGTATAGGAATCATGCCGAAAATCACAACTCGAGTTTCCGACGGATTTGCACGTTTCGAGACCTCTAGAATGCGAAAAAAATATTTGTGTCTATGTGTCTGTCTGTCTGTGTGTCTGTGTGTTTGTGCAATGTATGTATCCACTCTAACTCAAAAACTTATCGACCGAATTTCATAAAATTTTGTTGGTAAGTCACTTGGGTATGTCCCTGGTGCTGATTAGTTTTGATACGATTCGTAAAAACAGAAACCGCCTTTTTTGCGAAAAGACTCTTAAAAATTCCATGTATCCACTCTAGCTGAAATACTGATCGACCAAATTTCACAAAATTTGGCAGACAAGTTACTTGTACGATATTATGGTGCTGATTAGATTTTGGTACGATTCGTAAAAAAATAACCTGCCTTTTTCGCAAAATGGCCCGCAGAAATCGCCAAAATCTAAAATAAAAAACTACGTACGCTCAAATATATTCATTAAATGATTATTTAATACGTCGTTTTTAACGAAGGAAAGAATAAGACCAACCCCTTTACATTAGGAGTAGCCGTTCTTGAGCTATTTTAGTTTTTTTCGAATTTTCTCTACGCCACCTTTGAAAATAAGTCTAGTTACCGAATGAGAACGAAAATTGAAATAAAAGTGAATTAAATTTAATTAAAATAAAGAGAACGTGTATATAAGTCTGCAGGGAAAGTCATGTGCTGCCCACATCAGATTTTTAAATATTAGTTGAATACTAAAAATTTCAAAATCTATTCTTTAAGTTTGATTTTGAAATGTTTTGTTGACTATTCAAAATTACCTGTCGGTATGTTGTAAGTTGCGATTGTTCTTTAGACCCCGTTAATGATTTAATAAACGTTTTTCTTTTAAATTTAGCGTATCTTTTTTTATTGCTTTATGGCAACAACGCAAGCAGCTACACTACAGCTGTCTAAAAACAACATTTACATTTTTGAAAAGTTTTATGAATTACTTACTGAATGTATATCAGTGTCACTGTTCATTCTTGACAATTTTTTCAGTGGTTTTTGCAATATATCGCACTGTCTGTACGCATTTATTTGAAGAGTTCTTTCTTTTCATAAAACTGATATTTTAATCTTATAGTTTAGAAATTTTTACCTGTGTGACTTTATTGTCTGATTTGCGATCAAACGTGCAAATGGATGCATCTCATACACAAAGAACTCACCTATAAAGGGTGGTCATAATATTATGAAAAACAGCCTGGAAATCACGTACAGTAGACAAAATGTGTATACATCATTCAATTTTAGCCAATCATTTAATATTACCGCATTTGTAATGTGCGTTTTTCTCTGTAAAATATCTTTTATATCTCTAATTTTATGATTTTATGAACAGTATTTACCTAAAATACTATTTTAGCAACATAAGACTAATACAATATATATATATATATATATATATATATATATATATATATATATATATGTATATATATATATATATATATATATATATATATATATACATATATATATATATATATATATATATATTTATATATATATATATATATATATATATATATATATATGTGTGTGTGTGTGTGTGTGTGTGTGTGTTAGTGACATGGTGGATGTGTGTGTGTGTGTGTTCGTGTGCATGCGTGTGTGTATGCGTGGTTGTGTGCCTTTATGTGTGCGTGTGCGTGAGTGTGTGTACGTGCGTTTTTGCGTGCGTATGTGCGTGCAGATGCTTAAGCGTGAGTGTGTGATTGTGTGTGAGTGTGCATGTGTGTGAGTTTGCATGTGTGTGAGTGTGCATGTGTGTGAGTGTGCATGTGTGTGTGAGTGTGCATGTGTGAGTGTGCATGTGTGTGTGCGGATGAAAAACACATTTTTTACTCATTGATTTTTCAAAGAAATGGAATTGGATTGGAAAAAAAACATTTCTTCTCTGGAGGGACATAAATTCTCATTTGTTCCAAATCGTTAGAGAGTTTTGAGGATTCAAAATAAATTTATTTCGCTTAGTAATATGTTTCTGGATTTACATTTGCAATATAAGTGTCTCTTGTAGTAAAGTGGATGACTAGAAGAACATATGATGATGTTATACATATGCAAACAAAGGAATCAAAGTTTCGATATACAGTTTTCCCAATTTGGGGTATGAGTACCCCCCTAAGGGTACTATAGAATTCGTAAGGAGTACATGTAAATGTTTTCGCTATTACAGAAGAGAACACATGTATGTATGTTTTTAGATCAGAATAATTTCTTTTTTTGTAACTAAGAACAAAAAATTGCTTTTTCGTATTATTCAGAATAAATACATTTTATATTTTTGTTGAATATTGGTTTTTATGTCACGAATTCATTCCATGTATTTTGTCTTATCTTAGAATGTGTCTGACCATTGCTTAAAAAGATGTTGGTTTGGCAATAGTTTACACAGTTACTGTACCTGACGAAGTGTGCTACTTTCCAAAGAAGCTAATTATTACCACCTACAATAAAAATATTATGTATATAAAATATTTGAAAATATGTCTGCTTATTTACTTGTGTGTCTATGTGTTTGTTTCATCATCGCCGGAGAACGGCTGCACATAATTTCGTGAAATTTTGCAAAAAGTTTTGGATTCGCACCACTTAAAATGTAGTACATATTTATAATTTATATGCCCAGTTCTTGTGTAGATATTAAAAAACAAACAATTAAACCTTCCTTAGACATTGTCCATATTATGCAGACGATATTTTTTCCGTAAATTTATTGCTGTATATCGATTTCCTTTGTGATATCTAACTTCCATATATAAAAAATTTTAGACATGTAACCATCTTGAATTGTATATTTTCCATTATCATGCTTTATTCATGAATTTTTATTCATTTAGTTTATACACTTGTTATTGCTTGTACCTGCTAATATTACATTAATGTTGATAAGATAATTTATGTCTGGTGGATCTGACGATACCTTATATTTATCACAGCATATTCTATTTGAATATGCTGTGATAATTCAATAAATTCTAATCAGCCAACCAATCTACCAAATAACTGAAAATTGGTCGGTTAGTTTCTACCCGGTGGTTATTTGAGCCTCTTAAAATTCCAGTTAAGGACTCTGGGATAGTTCTAGGCAGGTTATTAGAGACTTTAAGCCTTCCTTCCTACCATTTTGTTCAATCCGGAAGAAAGATCAAAATTTCGGTTTCGTGAGGTTCATTTCAGTGGTTGATATTCAGTGGTCATAGAGCGTCTGAAAGTATATTTTAGTGGTTATAAGTGTACAAAAATTCAGCTAATTATGCCACTTAGAGGCTGCTTATAGGTCTAGAAAGTCGTTTTAAAACCATATTCTTCACCCTAGGGGGATCAAAAATTAGACTACGTTAAGTTCTGTCTGAAGTCGATACTGTAAATTTGCAAAAATTCAGCCTCCTAGGATGCCAGGTGAACTAATTGAGCGTCTGAAAATACTTTTAGAAAAACCGTATAACTTCGCCCATGGGGGATAATTTGACAATCAAGCTACTTTAAATTCTGTTCAATAATCGATACTATAAACGTTTCAAAGTTTTAACCTTCTAGGTCACAATGATTGCTTCTAGAGCGTCTGAGATTCTTTTCGAGCTTTTTCGAAATTGACTGGTCCATCGCCCCTATAGAAATAAATCGAAATTGTTCGCACATTTGCAGAATTACACTTTCAATTATCAAAACAAATTGTAACAACGCGAAACAAACACTTATTTTTGAACTACGAATGATTTCTATGCTTTCTACAAATAACAAGGAAACATGTAACTTTCTGCAAGTAACCTGAAAGCCGTTAGCAAAGCGTGTGCCCTTACTTGCATTGTGATTTAAACACTCTACTGCTTATACAATACGTTTTTGCAATTTAAATGTGTTACTTTGATTTCATTGATCATCTGCGTTTTTATTTGTTTCATTTAATACTCAAATACTAAAAACATATATCTTCTTTTGTATTGTGATTCTCAAATAATAAAAATACATTTGTATACTTATAATTTTACAGTTGTCTGTTAAATTAAGTTGCAATTTGAAATATTTCGCAGCGCGCATCATCCTTTATACTCGCAAGTCAAATACAAGTCTGGCTTTTTGCTATTAAAATCTAATATGAGTGAGAGAGAAGAATATATAACTTCATTTTTTCTCAAAATAATTATGCAAATAGTAAAATTTACGTAAAAATCTGACACATGTTAGTATGGAATAACAAACTTATGTTAAATAGAAGCAACTGGTTAGGGAGAAAAAGAAAAATAATACATTAGGAAAAAATAGTAATTAAATTGAATGAAACAGCTGGTTTAAGAAAATTAATTATCTATCATCATTTATTTATTGTTGTTTTCGTTTGATCATAAATCAGAATGTTTTATACATTAGAAATAAATAAATAATGTGTTCAGTGTTTTTTATTACTTTCCCTGCAATACATGGTAAGGTATAGGGAAAGTATTAGAATCATGCCAAAAATCCCAACTCGAGTTTTCGACGGATCTACGCGTTTCGAGACCTCTAGAATACGAAAAAACTATTTTTAGCGTGACGTGTGTCTATGTGTTTGTGTGTGTGTCTGTCTGTTTGTGCAGATTTTGTACTCACTCTAACTAAAAAACTAATTGACAGAATTTCATAAAATTTGGTAGGTAAGTCACTTGGGCGAATCTGGTGCTGATTAGATTTAGGTACGATTCGGGATAAAAGAACCCGCCTTTTTCTGCAATATGATCCGCACAAATTGTCTGTATCGACGATAGCTGCAAAACTAATAGACCGAATTTAACAACATTCTGTAGATAAGCCGCTTGTGGGTCACCCTGGTGTTGATTAGATTTTGGTATGACTCGGAAAAAAACAACCTGCCTTTTTTTGTAAAATGGACCGCAAAAATCTTCAAAATCTAAAATAAAAAACTACGTACGCTTAAATATATCCATTAAATGCTTGTTTTACACGTAATTTTAAAGATGAAAAGAATAAGACCAACTCCATTACACTAGGACTAGCCATTCTCGAGATATTTTAGTTTTCTCGTATTTTCTCTACGCCACCTTTGAAAATATGTCCAGTTACCAAATGAGAACGAAAATTGAATTAAAAGTGAATTTACTGTAATTAAAATAAAAAGAACGTAGATATAAGTCTGCAGGGAAAGTCAGGTGCTGCCCACATCATATTTTGTTTCTCCATTACATTTTGGGATATATTTGATTTCAGTTAGCTTATATTTTTTTGTATGCGTAGTGGATATGGTTTTATCAAACAACTGTATTAATGAATCACTTCATTAAACAGCTCAAAAGAGACAAAAAGCACAAATTCGTTTCTGGAACACACCCAAAAAGCAGCGGTTAATCCTCAGTACCCACCATCCCTCATTTTATGTTTTCCTGTTTCACAAAAAACGATGACATAAAGATAAACAGTTATTGCTTTAAAATTCAATAACTTTACAATACATTTTCGCATATAATTTAATGTAATAAAAATTTAATTTATGACTCAAAGATGTTAGCCCACACTTTGCTGCTAGAATTGCAGTACAGTTCAGAATCGCTTAGAAAAAAGAAACACCTGTAAAAGCAAAATTTAATTCTAAAAAGTTAAAAAAATATTATTGCTGTTATTATTAATATTATTATTATTATTTTATTATTTATTCTTATTATTATTTTTATTATTACATTTGCACATAACATAAAGCCATAGTATTTTAATTCATGACTCATAGATGTTGGACCACACTTTGCTGATGGTATGACAGTACAGTCTTGAAATGTTTAGGAGAAAGAAACATAAGAAGAAAGCTAAATGTATCTACCATCTTTATTATTAAGAATTTAAATCTTATTATTATTACTATAATTATTAATATAATTATTATTATAATTTATTTTTAATATTTTTTATTATTTATATTATGTAATTTATGCATAATGTAATGCTATAATATTTCAATTTATGACTCATAATTGACCACGCTTTGTAGACAGAAGAGCAGTACTGTCCCGGATCACTTAGCGGAAAGAATCACCAGTGGAAAGCAAAACATGTCTACCATCTGCATTCTAAAAAATAAAAAACAAATATAATTATAAAAATTAAAAAAAAAATTCAAATATATACGTATTCAAAATTTTATAATCAGACAAAAATACTTAACCAGACTTCTAACTAAAATGTATAATTGAATAATAAAGAGGCTGCATTGAAATCAGAACGCATTACGCTGCGTGTCTCGGATCCTAATTAAGAGCCCGCTACGTAATTAATGTATTTACTAATAACACCACTCAATTTCCAAACCACCATCAAGTTACCTCAATTTTCAAATTATGCCTTCCCTCCGTTTCTATCTAAATTACCACATAGCGCTCCGTAATCATGAAAAGAAATAAAAGAGTAAATAAATAAAATGAATAAAAGGGAATCCTTTCTCTAAGAATGGAGGTGTAACTAATACCACATTGTGATTTTCAAGGCATGTGCTTTGAGCACAACCATTTGACGGGCATGTGGACAAAAGTCCACTGGAAAGAAAAATCATACACATTTTATAATGTTTATGTTTTTGCTAGAAAAAATACAAGAAATAACATAAAATAGTAGTTAAAAATTTGTTCTCAATAAATTCTCTCAGCGGCGTTGGAGGGATTGGCGAACTCTCTCGAACAGACCAGGCATGTCGCGCACTTCGGCAGCGACGCCAAAAATTCTGGCGAGGAGTTCCTCTTCAGATTCAAGGTGTGTCGAAAGCCCAGACCAACCGACTCATCCGAAGACTTAGAGTAAGGTGGTGTCATAGTCGAGATTCTTGAGATATTTCCACAGAAATAAATCAAGACACGGCAAAAGGGACATCGGCTTCGCAAAATTTGGAGCTGCGAATTATTGCTTCAAAGTGATAAGGCCTTACATTTCGGTGTTACGAAAATGTGCATAAGGGTTCCTCTTCTCCCCCAGATAAAATTTACATACGTGGTTTTTTTCTTCAATCAGAAAAAAACAACCAGAATGACGCTTTTAAGTTTTAGGATCTTTTTGATGGGGGCAAGATAGAAACTCTGTGTTAATATTTTATAGAAATAAATTGAATTTTATAGAAAACTAGCAGCGGATACCTGGAGTTGCTCGGGATTTACCATGCAAAACTATGATAAAAATTACACCGAAACATATAGGACCGATTGTGATACATTAACACTGAATGTATCGCATTTTAGAGATGTTTAAATAAAATTAAAGTTTGAAAGTGTTTCATAATCAATGTTTTATGCATGATTGATCTTTCTTGTGAATTCTTAATACTTTTCGTTGTTGAGTAAGCCTGTGGGAACTAAACCATGGTGAAAGTTTCCATTTAAATTCATATCTCAAACCTGCGATTTTCAAAATTGTCTAATACGTTCAATAAACTCCCACAAAATTCAGAGATTTAATTGACTTTCACGTTTTAAACCACCAAAGTCCAAACTTTTTCGTTGCGAATCATGGGGTTAGAGAGTAGAACTTCTAGGAAAAAGTGTCGTTTTTCACTAATATCTCGAGAACCAGTGATCGTAGAAACTCGAAACATGGCCTTTGTTTTTAGTGGGGTGATTTTAAGACTACCAAGATAAATTTCATCAAATTCGGTTCAGCCGTTCTCCAGTTATGGTGGATCATACATACACACTTTTGTTCTTTATATATATAGATAGACACATTATTATTTTATAAATCATTATTAAACGAATTTGTAAGCTAAACTCTTACTTGGTGATATGAACGTAAAAGAAACAAGCAACACCTGTAAAACGGCTTAATGGGAATAAAAACTTAAAACGTAAAACAAAAAATGATAATAAATAAGATGGGTTTCGCTTGACAAAGCGTATTTTAATGTGAATGATAAACAATGATACCCAGACAATTGCAGTTTAATCCAATATGTTTATTAGGAAGTTATATGAGCTTACTGAACGGAGTACAAAACTTCTTAATATTAAAATAGTTTTCGAAAGTCTACGTTGAAATTTAGATAATTTGATTAAAAATGCTTTCCTTTAAACAATTTTCATTATCATTCTTCCCGAATGAATTTATAAATTAAAGGTATCCAGTGTTTTTATCTGTAATTGAGTTGAAGTCCCAGACTTCTCGCCTGACCCGCGGGTTCTCAGTAGCTGTTCGAGTGGCCAGATCTGTAATTGTGTGAAATAACTATGAGAATCAAATTAATTACGCAGCTAAAATACGATTAATTATTAAACAATTTAATGATTTTGAAGTTAATTGCCGATATTTCCTGTAAATATTCTAAATGCTTTGCTTTGAGTCTTAAATTTAACCCACCTATTTCCTGCTGCTGTGTAGGAAACAGAGTATTACACTTATATTGTACTCACGCGGCGTAGCATTACACTTATATTACACACGATGCGTGTTAAATGCATGTTACTTTCCCTGCAATACATGGTAATGTATAGGGAAAGTATTGGAATCATGCGGAAAATCACAACTCGATTTTTTGACGGACCTACACGTTTCGAGACCTCTAGAACACGAAAAAACTATTTTAGCATGACGTCTGTATGTGTGTGTCTGTGTGCCTGTGTGTCTGTCTGTCTGTGTGTGTGTCTGTGTGTCTGCCTGTGTGTCTGTCTGTCTGTGTGTCTGTCTTTCTGTCTGTGTGTCTGTCTGCGCAATGTATGTATCCACTCTAACTCAAAACTACTGTGTCTGTCTGTGTGTCTGTCTGCCTCTCTGTGTAGATTTTGTGTCACTCTAACTAAAAAACTAATGGACCAAATTTCATAAAATTTGGTAGGTAAGCCACTTGTGGGCGAATCCGGTGCTGATTAGTTTTGGGTACGATTCGGGATAAAATAACCAGACTTTTTTGTCCCCAAAAGACGAATTTCACAAAATTCGGTAGATAAGTCACTTGTGGGACTCCCTGATGCAGATTAGATTTTGGTACGATTCGGAAAAAAATAATCTGCCTTGTTTTGCAAATTGGCCCGCAAAAATCGCCAAAATCTAAAATTTAAAAAAAAAGGATGATCAAATATATCCATTAAATGCTTGTTTAATACATAATCTTTAACGAAGAAAAGAATAAAACTAACCCCATTAAACTAAGGCTAACCGTTTCCGAGATATTTTAGTTGTTTCGTATTCTCTCTACGCCACCTTTGAAAATAAGTCCAGTTATCAAATAAGAACAAAAATTGAATCAAAAGTGAATTACATTTAATTAAAATAAAGAGAACGTGTATATAAGTCTGCAGGGAAAGTCATGTGCAGCCCACATCAGATTTTTTTTACGTAATTTTTGATGACAAAAATTTACGAAAAACTCCTTAACACTAGGCATAGCAGTTCTCGAGACGTTTTAGTTGTTTTGCATTTTGCTACATCAGTTATGAAAATTCGTCCAATCTCCAAATGAAAATATCAAAATTAAACCAGAAAATTCTGAACAGTTTTAATTTATAATCCGCGTTATTTTGAGCAATTAATCTCAATTTTATTTAACTACGAAAGGAAAAATCTGATGTGGGCAGCAAATGACTTTCACTGCAGACGGGAATTCTCTATTTCTATATGTCTATAAGAACTCATTAAATTGAGTTAAATTATACAAAATAACACCACATTTTCATTTTTAATTCAATATCTGCTTTTATTTGGTAATTGGACATTTTTCTCAAGGCGGCATAATAAAAACGCAAAAAATCTCAAATATCTCGCGAACGGTTAGTCCTAGAATAATAGAGTTGTTCTTATTCTTTTCCTCGTCAAAAATTACGTATAAAACAAGCATTTAATTGATACATTTGAACATACTTAGTCTTTTTTTACATTATTGGCTATTTTTGCGGGCCATTTTTGTAAAAAAGGGCAGGTTGTTCTTTTCCGAATCGTACCGAAATTTAATCAGCACCAGAGTATCTCACAAGTGATTTATCTACCAAATTTTAGAAAATTTGGTTGATCACATAGCAGTTTAGCTAGAGTGGTTACATGAGATTTTAGCTGGCCATTTCGCAATAAAAGGCGGTTTCTTTTTTTCCGAATTGTACCAAAAACTAATCAGCACCAAGATCACGCCCAAAAGATTAACCTACCAAGTTTTATTAAATTCGATCCATTAGTTTCGAGTTAGAGTGGATACATTCATTGGACAGACACACAGACAAACACACAGACAGACACACAGACACACAGACAGACACACACACAGACCTCACGCTAAAAATGGATTTTTCGCATTCTAGATGTCTCGAAACGTGTAGATCCGTCGAAAACTCGAGTTGCGATTTTCGGCATGATTCCAATACTTTCCCTATACATTACCATGTGTTGCAGGGAAGCTCTCAAAAGAAACACCGACCCACCCGAAGGTACACGGGAAAGAAACTCTGTCGCCACTATAGCGCACTCAGGACACCAGGGCGAGGCCAAGTGGCCCCGCGACCCATACCATCCTCCCCAGCCACGCAACACACCAAGGGCAAGCCAAGAGGATGGCGGGCACCAAACCAAAAGAGCAACAAAGCCCAGGTCAAACGCGTCCTGCCATCTGGAGAGAGTCATCCTCTGATGGGTCCCTCAAAACTTTATTTAATTCAATTCACATTACAAAATACAATTCCCTTCATTTAGGGATAACTTCATTTTTACATTAATCCTCCATCAGTTTAATACAATCATTTCAACTAATTATTTCCAAACAAATTAAGATAATAGATATACATAATATACTTTCTTAACATTAAAATAATATATATACATAACAAGTAACTCCGGGTTACTGTAACAAGTACAATCAACTTGATTGTTAAGTGACAAAATAACAAAAAGTATATATAAACTTCATCTACAAAACTTCATAAAATATCATAGCCATATTTACAATCTTAATCTAATACAATCCTAAGCATCCATCTACACAAAATCACTCCTAATTCATTTCTAATGATAAAACATTTTTCATGATTTCTTTGACCCCATTTCTACATTTAGGTAACAAGCACAAATGAAAAATATTTACATTAATATAATTAGAAGGAAAATAAGCACTTCTAATTAGGTCCCAAAGTTCGCACTCATATATTGTGTGTTTGACAGTTCCATCAGATTTTCCACTTTGACATCTTTTATCCTTTTCGAAGAATCTACCTTGATATTCCTTGAAGGCTCCATGTCCCGTCAACAATTGGTTCAAGTAGAAGTCTCCACATAATCTTTTCGTTGATACTCTTCTAATTTCATTGTGCAACTTGACTCTCATCCTATCTTTCTTGCCATTTCTTAATTGATTCCATTTGTACCTTCATCTTTATTTGCTGTTTACTCCATTTGAAGGAGTAACTTATTTCTGTTTTTTCTGTTGCACCTTTTGCGAGCTCATCTGCTTTATCGTTTCCAGCTATTCCAACATGGGCTTTTACCCAATGTAATTTAATAACTTCCCTATTTTGAACCAATTCTTCTTTTAATTTTAAAACTTCCTCATTATTATTTTCATATGAGCACAAGGCCTGTAACACCGACCTTGAATCTGTACAAATGTGTGCTCTATCAAAATTCTGTCTTAATATATACTCTGTTGCTTTACTTATAGCGTAAAATTCCGCATTGTACACCGTTGTAGTATCATTTAATCTATATTGATCATGATGCTGAATTTCACCTTCTTGGTACACTACAAAAGCACAACCTACTTTTCCATGAATTTTTTATCCACCTGTATAGATGGTCCTTTGTCTGTTATTTGGAATCTTATCATTCCAACTCATACTCTGTTCTTCCCAGGGAGATTTATTCGAGTAACTCAATTGCTCCATTTCTGTGTATTCAATAATTTCATCTCCAATCATCATATTTTCTTTCCAGTGTGTTCCTCTATAAAGAATGGTTTCTCCTTTTAACTTCAGGTCTAGGGGCAAACATTCCACTAAGACTTGAAGATCCATCTATACCATATTTCAGCTCCATACGAGATGAATTTTTCCACCGCCTTTAAATATATTTCTTTCCTTATTTCGCGTTTAAGTCCCCATGTCGCTCTTATGATCCTATTTAGTTTTCCATGAAAATTCAACACTTTGTTTTTTACTTCGTTCAAATGCGGTGTCCAAACGAACTTAGGATCAAATTGTACACCCAAATTCTTGAGATTTGTATCGTAACTAATTCTTTTTCCATATAATTTTATATCTGGGAAACATGTAATCGTTTTCTTATAAGTGAACATTATATATTTAGACTTTTCACTACTAACTTTTAAACTATATTTTTCTGCCCAAAGTTCCAGTTTCTTAATAGCAGAAGTTCCTATTTCTCCCATTAAGTAGGAAGCTCTTGACATAATTATGATTGCAATGTCATCTGCAAAGGCTTGTATTCTAACTTCTTCATTTTTAAAATCTATATTTAGAGCCTCATCCATTATAAATAGCCACAATATCGGAGCCAAACTCGAGCCTTGAGGAACTCCAATATCATAACACAAATATGTGTCCGATTCTTCGATGTAGACTTTTCATTCACTTAGAAAGCTATTTACTATTTTCCTTAGTTTAAAAAGCAAGGAATAATTGTTCATCTGTATTTCCACATCCTTCTTCCTAACTGTATTAAAAGCATTTTATATATCTAAAGATATTAAACAAGTAATCTTATTGTTGCTTTTGTTTACATATCTACTTTCAACAATAGATTTTAATGCGTCTATTGTACTCATATTTTTTCTGAATCCATATTGATTTTCACTTAACTGTTTGTTAAGACAAAAGCTCATCCTATTTGTTATCATTTTATCTAAAACCCTTCCCCATACCGGTAACAAACAGATTGGTCTGTAAGAAATCGCCTTTTTACGGTCTTTACCTTCCTTCAGAATTAAAACCACTTTAGCCACTTTCCAAGTTTCTGGGAAGATAGAATATTCCCAACATTTATTCATGATATTTAAAAACCATTGCTTATTTACATAAAACATTTTTTTTATAATTTCAATAGTCAGCCCATTGTATTGCAGGGAAAGTAAAAAAAAATCTGATGTGGGCAGCACATGACTTTCCCTGCAGCCTTATATACACATTCTCTTATTTTAATTATATTTAATTCACTATTAATTCAATTTTCGTTCTCATTTGGTAACTGGACTCAATTTTAAAGGCGGTGTAGAGAAAAAAATATCTCGAGAACGGCTAGTCCTAGTGTAATGGGGTTGGTCTTATTCTTTTCTTCGTTGGAAATTACGTATAAAACAAGAATTTAATGGATATATTTCACCATACGTAGTTTTTATTTTAGATTTTGTCGATTTTTGCGGACCATTTTGCAAAACAAGGCAGAGAATTTTTTCCGAATCATACCAAAATCTAATGAGCACCAGGGTTATCCACAAGCGACTTATCTACTAAATTTTGTGAAATTCGGTCAATTAGATTTTGAGCTAGAGTGGATACAAGCTTTTGCGGGCCATTTCGCAAAAAAAAAGCGGGTTCTTTCATCCCGAATCGTACCCAAAACTAATCAGCACCAGATTCGCCCACACGGGACTTACCTACCAAATTTTATGAAATTCGGTCAATTACTTTTTTAGTTAGAGTGGATACAATATCTGCACAAACAGACTGACAGACAGACAGATACACAGACAGACACACAGGCACACACTGAGACGTCACGCTAAAAACAGTTTTTTCGTATTCTAGAGGTCTCGAAACGTGTAGATCCATCGAAAACTCGAGTTGCGATTTTCGGCATGATTCCAATACTTACCCTATGCATTACCATGTATTGCAGGGAAAGTAAAAAAAGAGAAAGTTTATTTGAGTATATAGGGTAAGTCATGTTCTGCCCACATCAATTTTTTCTTCCTTTCTACAAAATAATAAACCTGTAGCAGAGTTATTCATCCTTAACGCACAATAATATTAAGTTATTCCAAATTTAGAAGCACTGCAAAAAATTAAACAAATGCTGTATTTTAGTTGTCGGCAAGAAGTAACGTCAGGGTTTCGTTTTCCGCCATTTATTTTTCTGGAAGCCACATTAATCAATGTTACAGACTTGAAATAATGAACGGTGGGATTTTGTAACATGTTCATTAATCTCCCAAAGTTAATAAAGTTAGGAATTTGGTTTTTAAAAATGTTTGTATTTAGTTTTTCATTTTTTTTTTTTTACATTCTAAACTTTTAAAGTGGCTGCAGCTTTGAACATTAGTATAAAAAATTCAGTATCGAGAAAAATTGCAGTAATTTATTAGAAGATTACCAAAACTTTCCGAGTTATAAAACACATATTTAAAAGTTCAAAAGAAATATACTGCGTAATTAGTGCATTGAATTCTTTTTTTCTTCTAAATCTGGAAAATCCAATTATATGAATTTTCGGAAACGATGGCGTAAATTTAATTTTTGCTGAGTCTGTTTAACTGAAGTATAAATACAAATAAAAAAAATCTGATGTGGGCAGCACATGACTTTCCCTGCAGACTCATATTCAAATGTTCTTTATTTCTTTAATAATTCATTAGACTGAGTTTAGTTGCACCAAGTAACACTAAATTTGCATTTTTAATTCAATTTTTGTTTTTATTCGGTAATTGGAAATTTTTCCAAAGGCGGCATAACAAAAAAAGCGAAAAATCTCAAATATCCAGATAACGGTTAGTCCTAGAGTAATAGAGTTGTTCTTATTCTTTTCCTCATCAAAAATTACGTATAAAACCAGCATTTAATTGATATATTTGAACATACGTAGCTTTTTTTCAGATTTTGGCGATTTTTGAGCGCCATTTCGTAAAAAAAGGCAGGCTGTTTTTTTCCGAATAGTACCAAAATCTAATCAGCACCAGGGTATTGTACAGGTAACTTATCTACCGAATTTTGTGAAATTTGATCAATTAGTATTTTAGCTAGAGTGGATACATCATATTTTTGCGGGCCATTTCGTAAAAAAAGGCAGGCTGTTTTTTTCCGATTAATAACAAAATCTAATCAGCACTAGAGTACTGTACATGTAAATTATCTACCAAATTTTGTTAAATTTGGCCCATTAGTATTTCAGCTAGGGTGGATACATGAAATTTTTACGGGCCATTTCGCAAAAAAAGGCGGGTTCTGTTTTTACGAATCGTATCAAAACTAATCAGCACCTGAGTCATACCCAAGTGACTTACCTACCAAATTTTATGAAATTCGATCCATAAGTTTTTGAGTTAGAGTGGATACATTCATTGCACAGACACACGGACACACAGACAGACAGACAGACACACAGACAGACACACACACAAACGTCACGCTAAAAATTGTGTTTTCGTATTCTAGAGGTCTCGAAACGTATAGATCCGTCGAAAAGTCGAGTTGCGATTTTCGACATGATTCCAATACTTTCCCTATACACTACCAGGCATGGAAAGTAAGAGAATGCAGAGAAAAGAGTAAATTCCGATGTTAAAAATTCTGTTGAATTATGAAAGACAGTGTACGTTAAATGCATATTCGAGTTCGCCATCTGGGTTTTGCAGTCAATTATTTTTCGCAATAGCGTGATAGTTCTAATAATAATATAGGCAAAACTTGGTGCAATGCATTATAACAGCAAAACTTCAGCAATGTATAGCATCTTAAAAAATCTGATGTGGCAGCATATGACTTTCCTTGCAGACTTAAATTCATATTTCATTTATTTCTTTAATAATTCTTTGATTGAGTTTAATTGCACCAAATAACACTAAATTTGCATTTTTAATTCATTTTTTGTTTTTATTTGGCAATTGGACATTTTTCCGATAGCGGTGTAATAAAAGTGCAAGAAATCTCAAATATCTTGAGAACGGTTAATCCTAAAGTAAAATGGAGTGTGTTATAATCTTTTCCTCGTCAAAAATTGCGTATAAAACAAGAATTTAAATGACACATTTCAGCATAATTTTTTTTTTTTAGATATTGGTGGTTTTTGCGGCCCATTTCATAAAAAAAGGCAGGCTTTTCCGCATTGTAGCAAAATTTAATCAGCACCAGCGTTTCCCAAAAGTAACTTATCTATCAAATTTTGTGAAATTTGATCAATTAGTATTTTAGCTAGAGTGGATACTTATAATTTTTACTGACCATTTCGCAAAAGAAGGTGGGTTCTGTCTCGCTCAAGTGACTTACTCAAGTGACTTATATACCAAATTTTATGAAATTCGATCCATTAGTATTTTAGTTAGAATGGATACATACATTGCACAGACACACAGACAGAGACATAGACAGACACACAGACAGAGACATAGACAGACACACAGACACTGAGTCACACATATGTCAAGCAAAAAATAAATTTTTCGTATTCTAGAGGTCTTGAAACGTGTAGATCCGTCGAAAACTCGAGTTGCTATTTTCGACATGATTCCAATACTTTCCCTATACATCACCATGTATTGCAGGGAAAGTAATAATACAACCATATAGCTGTTTCAACATACAGCTGTTTAAATGTTACGGCGAGTCATCACCGTTTGTGTTAGAAAAGCATCGAATCCGAAGTCAAAAATTTGACATGGACACAAATAGAAGAAACGTAGGTGTTTATATACCCAAGACCTAGATTATGAGCTCAGCCCTCTTCATTAACACTTTACAACAAAGTTGAAAATTGTTTATGAATTTGTTCATTCTGTCTGTCTGTCTGCCTGTCTGTCTGCCCGTTAGCACGATAACTGCCGTAAAAATGAGTTTATCAAAATGAAATTTTAGTATGTTGTTCAGACGGTCTGTAGGACCTATGGGAATATAAATAAATAATATCACCCAATTAGTTTTTTATTGAACCCGGGTTGAAAAATTGAAATACATTGAACCCTATGGGACCTAATTTTTCAAACATTTTTTAAGTAAATTTAAAATTCACGAATTGCTTCGAAATTTTTAGGAAATATTCACATTATCCCATAGAATATATAAAAAAAAATTCAGTAAAATATGTTAAGTAGTTTTTTAATTAAAAAAATTATTTAATATAGGGAAAAAAACAAATTCAATTAAATTCTGACTTTGGGATATCTTCCAGAAAGAAAAGAGAGAGATATTATATAATAAATATCTCTCAATTTGTTTAAACGTTTTGCATATGGGAGTGGCTTCACATTTTAAAATAAATTTGGTAGATAACTATTTTTCATTTTTTTTTAATTTTATATAACTCTTCGTGATAAATTTAATTGATGGCATTTTAAATGCACTTTCCTACGTCCTAGAGAGTTAAAATTTGGTACACAGCTTAAATTTGTTGAACATTTTATTCGACAAAAATTTGATGGATCTTTAAATATAGATCATACATTTTTTTCGAAATGGCCTGAAAATAATCCCCGTTCACTTCTATAAATCATTGGTGTAATATTGTTAAAAATTCTGATGTGGACAGCACATGTCTTTCCCTGCAGACTCATATTCGTTCTCTTTATTTATTCAATGATAATTTGAGTTTATCTGCACAACATAAGTATTTTAAATGACATTGAATTTACACGTTAAACTTAAATTTGGTTCTCATTTGATAGCTGGACTTATTGTCAAAGGTGGCGTAGCGAAAACGCGAAAAAACTAGAATATCTCAAGAACGGCTAGTCCTAGAGTAATGGGGTTGGTCTTATTCTTTTTGTTGTCAAAAATCACATATAAAATAGGAATTTAATTGATATAATTGAGCACACGTAGTCTTTTATTTTTATATATAACGATTTTTGCTGGCCATTTCGCAGAAATAGCCCGTTCCTTTTTCCCGAATCGTAGTAGAATAACCTACAAATGATTTATATACAACATTTTGTTAAATTTGGTATATAAATCACTTGTAGGTTATTGAAATATTATACTCCAAATTTTGTTAAATTTGGTTCATTAGTTTTTAGCTAGAGTGGATAAAGGCAATTTCTGCGGCCATTTCGCAAAGAAGGCAGATTCTTTTATTACGAATCGTACTATAATCTAATGAACATCAGGATTTCCCACAAAAAACATACCTACCAAATTGTATGAAATTCGGTCCATTAGTTTTTCAATTAGAGTGGATGTAATATCCACACAGACACACAGAAACATACACAGATACACCCTTACACACACAGACGTCTTCCTAAAAGAAGTTTTTTCGTGTTCTAGAAGTCCCAAAACGTGTAGATACTTTGAAAATTCGAGTTCCGATCTTCGGCACGATTCCAATACTTTGAGTACATACACATACACATATATATTATCTGTGTATCTAAATTCCGTGCCTATGCAATTACAATAGTTGTGATTTTAAATGATCCCTAAACTTTTATTATTTCTTCAAGGAAGCCTAATTTTAACATATGCAGAATGCAAATATCTCAAGCGATTGTCAGATGAATTACATAAGAATTGCTGAATTTTTTTCACACAAAATTTTTTAGCTCTGGAGTCTGGAATACAAGTTATATGAATGAAATATTCATTGATTTTGCATAAAGAATCAGATTTATATTTCGATACAGTTTTAAATATTTAACTATAATAAATTACTGTAGTACTGTGATAATGTAAAAGATATTACCACTGAATGAATCACATTTTAGAAATTTTTAAATAAAATTACATTTCAGTTGGAAAGTGTTTCATAATCAATGCTTATGCATGATTGATCTTTCTTGTATTCTTTTCGCCGTAAAAAAATTGCGTATAAAACATACGTTTAATGGATACATTTGGAGTATTTTATATTAGATCATCACGATTTTTGGGGGTCATTTCACAAAAAAAGGCATGTTCTTTTTTCTCGAATAGTACCAAAATTTAATCAGCACCAGGGTCACCCGTAACAGACTTATCTACAACATTTAATGAACTTTGGTCTATTAGTCTTTTTTGCTAGAATAGATACAGACAATTTTTGCAGGCCATTTCACAATAAAGGCAGGTTTTTTTAATACCGATTCGTATCAAAATATAATCCGCAGCAGAGTAACCCAAAAGTAACCATATCTACCAAATTTTGTGAAATTTGGTTTAGTAATTTTTCAGTTAGACTGGATACAGAAAATTTGTATGGGTCATTTCACAAAAAATGCAGGCTCTTTTATCCCGAACCGTACCAAAATCTAATTAGCACGAGGGTCATCCCTAAGTGACTTTCCTACCAAATTTACTGAAATTCAGTCAATGAGTTTTTCAGTTAGACTAGATACATGCATTGCACACACACACACAGAGAGACGTCAAGCTAAATATGTTTATTTTTCGTGTTCTAGAGATCCCAGAATTTGTAGATCCGTCGGAAACTCGACTTACAATTTTCAACATGTTTCCGATGCTTTTACATTGCCATGTATTGAAGGAAAGTAATAAATATACTTCACAGAACATTCTCTAAGCTGATATGTAGTTTGTATTTCTACGTGGAGTAAAATAGTTGCTGTTAAAACTTAGTCAATTAATCGTAAATTAATTCTAAATTAATCGTATTTCGCAGTCAACTACCATAATTGCGATTCTGTTTTGTCTGTTAATATTGAGATTTCTGCTTTAACATATTTTTTTTTACTTTTGTCAATACCATGTGCTTCGCTTTCTAACAGAACTCCGTATTTACATTTATATTTAAGAACAATATGTTATCTTCTGATAAATATAATTTACTTTTTTACTGACGACAAGTAATTATTGTTTTCAACGTTTTTAACACTTTACAACAAAGTTGAAAAGTGTTTATGACTTTGTTCATTCATTCTGTCTGTCTGTCTGTCTGTCTGTCCGTTAGCACGATAACTGCCGTAAAAATGACTTAATCAAAATGAAATTTTAGTATGTTGTTCAGACGGTCTGTAGGACCTATGGGAATATAAATGAATAATATCACACAATTAGTTTAGGATTGAACCAGGGTTGAAAAAATGAAATACATTGAGCCCTATGGGACCTAATTTTTCTAACATTTTTTAAGCGGATTTAAAATTCACAAATTGCTTCGAAAATTTTAGGTAATAGTCAAATTGTTCCATAAAATATATAAAAAAAAATTCAGCTAAATATATCCAGTAGTTTTTTAAATAAAAATTAAAATAATAATTACACATCTTATATGAAACGATCACGTGACCATGATATGAAACGATCACATGACCCACTTCAAAATGATATATGGCATCCATCTTGTTTCAAATTCGTGATTTTTTAAAGTTCTTTTTAATTCATATTGAATGTTGTATCCATCCTAAAACTACTTTATTTCTGCTTAAATTCTGTGCATCTACATACTAAAACAACACAATGACAATATATTTGAGTTTAAATTCTCATTCAAATTTGATTATTTCTACAATTAAGCCTATTTTTCACCTATGTAAAATGTAAACAGCAAAATATGTAGAATGAGTTGTATTAGAATTGCTG
This sequence comes from Amaurobius ferox, assembly GCA_951213105.1. Taxonomy (NCBI): domain Eukaryota; kingdom Metazoa; phylum Arthropoda; class Arachnida; order Araneae; family Amaurobiidae; genus Amaurobius; species Amaurobius ferox. The sequence goes on from OX578154.1 coordinate 33,661,534, forward strand.
TATTTCTTTAACACAAAATAATTCAGTCCATGGAGTCTGCATGGCTGATATGAATGAAATATTAATTGATTTTATAAACAGAAGGACGATTTTTTTCGATGAAGTTTTAAGCATAAAGTTTATGAATTGTAGCTCCATGGTCTTAATTTTTAAATAAAATAAATTATTATAGTATTGTGACGAATGAAATGGAGAAAGTTATGAATGAAATCCTGCTTTTATAGAGAAATCCAGGCGTGTTATTTTTTCTATGACGTCATTTGAATTAATTTCAGTTGTTTTCAATGAAGTTTTCAAATATAATAAATTATCGTAGTATTATGATAGATTTAAAAATATTACCGTGGAATGTATTGCATTTTAGAGATATTTAAACCACGCAATTTATATTTCAATGCCGTCATTTGAATGAAGTTCATTTTTTTCAATGAAGGTTTAAGTTTTCAAATATAATAAATCAATGTAGTATTGTGATAAGTTTTAAAATATTACCGAGGAATGTATTGCATTTTCGACTTTTTTAAATAAAATTGCATTGAAGTTGGAAAGTGTTTCATAATCAATGCTTTAAGCATGATTGATCTTTCTTGTTTTAAGTTCTAACTCACTCTCTCAGACGAGCTCTTAACCCAGGTCTTGTGTATAAAATCACATATGATTCTACTGTTTGGCGCATTTCGTCGTTTCAACTTCTGCTTTGTTGGTTCTCTGACGAAGAGGATGTGCTCTGACGGAGGGGATGAAGCGTATCCTCGAAACAGCTGCATGCTACATTGCTGCCTTATTTGTGCTCATACACGTTACTTAAGATATACTTATACTTTCACAAAGTAATTTTAACTTATTAATATATTCATTACTGACAAGTATTTAAACCTGTTAAATGCAGGAGTTAAAAAGAAGCTTTTAATAAGTTTTATTTTTAACACTTTACAACAAAGTTGAAAAGTGTTTATGACTTTGTTCATTCTGTCTGTCTGTCTGTCTGTCTGCCTGTCTGTCTGTCCGTTAGCCCGATAACTGCCGTAAAAATGATTTAATCAAAATGGAATTTTAGTATGTTGTTCAGACGGTCTGTAGGACCTATGGGAATATAAATAAATAATATCACCCAATTAGTTTTTTATTGAACCCGGGTTGAAAAATTGAAATACATTGAACCCTATGGGACCTAATTTTTCAAACATTTTTTAAGTAAATTTAAAATTCACGAATTGCTTCGAAATTTTTAGGAAATATTCACATTATCCCATAGAATATATAAAAAAAAATTCAGTAAAATATGTTAAGTAGTTTTTTAATTAAAAAAATTATTTAATATAGGGAAAAAAACAAATTCATTTAAATTCTGACTCTGGGATATCTTCCAGAAAGAAAAGAGAGAGATATTATATAATGAATATCTTCCCATTTGTTTAAACGTTTTGCATATGGGAGTGGCTTCACATTTTAAAATAAATTTGGTAGATAACTATTTTTCATTTTTTTTTAATTTTATATAACTCTTCGTGATAAATTTAATTGATGGCATTTTAAATGCACTTTCCTACGTCCTAGAGAGTTAAAATTTGGTACACAGCTTAAATGTGTTGAACATTTTATTCGACAAAAATTTGATGGATCTTTAAATATAGATCATACATTTTTTTCGAAATGGCCTGAAAATAATCCCCGTTCACTTCTATAAATCATTGGTGTAATATTGTTAAAAATTCTGATGTGGACAGCACATGTCTTTCCCTGCAGACTCATATTCGTTCTCTTTATTTATTCAATGATAATTTGAGTTTATCTGCACAACATAAGTATTTTAAATGACACTGAATTTACACGTTAAACTTAAATTTGGTTCTCATTTGATAGCTGGACTTATTGTCAAAGGTGGCGTAGCGAAAACGCGAAAAAACTAGAATATCTCAAGAACGGCTAGTCCTAGAGTAATGGGGTTAGTCTTATTCTTTTTGTTGTCAAAAATCACATATAAAATAGGAATTTAATTGATATAATTGAGCACACGTAGTCTTTTATTTTTATATATAACGATTTTTGCTGGCCATTTCGCAAAAATAGCCCGTTCCTTTTTCCCGAATCGTAGTAGAATAACCTACAAATGATTTATATACAACATTTTGTTAAATTTGGTATATAAATCACTTGTAGGTTATTGAAATATTATACTCCAAATTTTGTTAAATTTGGTTCATTAGTTTTTAGCTAGAGTGGATAAAGGCAATTTCTGCGGCCATTTCGCAAAGAAGGCAGATTCTTTTATTACGAATCGTACTATAATCTAATGAACATCAGGATTTCCCACAAAAAACATACCTACCAAATTGTATGAAATTCGGTCCATTAGTTTTTCAATTAGAGTGGATGTAATATCCACACAGACACACAGAAACATACACAGATACACCCTTACACACACAGACGTCTTCCTAAAAGAAGTTTTTTCGTGTTCTAGAAGTCCCAAAACGTGTAGATACTTTGAAAATTCGAGTTCCGATCTTCGGCACGATTCCAATACTTTGAGTACATACACATACACATATATATTATCTGTGTATCTAAATTCCGTGCCTATGCAATTACAATAGTTGTGATTTTAAATGATCCCTAAACTTTTATTATTTCTTCAAGGAAGCCTAATTTTAACATATGCAGAATGCAAATATCTCAAGCGATTGTCAGATGAATTACATAAGAATTGCTGAATTTTTTTCACACAAAATTTTTTAGCTCTGGAGTCTGGAATACAAGTTATATGAATGAAATATTCATTGATTTTGCATAAAGAATCAGATTTATATTTCGATACAGTTTTAAATATTTAACTATAATAAATTACTGTAGTACTGTGATAATGTAAAAGATATTACCACTGAATGAATCACATTTTAGAAATTTTTAAATAAAATTACATTTCAGTTGGAAAGTGTTTCATAATCAATGCTTATGCATGATTGATCTTTCTTGTATTCTTTTCGCCGTAAAAAAATTGCGTATAAAACATACGTTTAATGGATACATTTGGAGTATTTTATATTAGATCATCACGATTTTTGGGGGTCATTTCACAAAAAAAGGCATGTTCTTTTTTCTCGAATAGTACCAAAATTTAATCAGCACCAGGGTCACCCGTAACAGACTTATCTACAACATTTAATGAACTTTGGTCTATTAGTCTTTTTTGCTAGAATAGATACAGACAATTTTTGCAGGCCATTTCACAATAAAGGCAGGTTTTTTTAATACCGATTCGTATCAAAATATAATCCGCAGCAGAGTAACCCAAAAGTAACCATATCTACCAAATTTTGTGAAATTTGGTTTAGTAATTTTTCAGTTAGACTGGATACAGAAAATTTGTATGGGTCATTTCACAAAAAATGCAGGCTCTTTTATCCCGAACCGTACCAAAATCTAATTAGCACGAGGGTCATCCCTAAGTGACTTTCCTACCAAATTTACTGAAATTCAGTCAATGAGTTTTTCAGTTAGACTAGATACATGCATTGCACACACACACACAGAGAGACGTCAAGCTAAATATGTTTATTTTTCGTGTTCTAGAGATCCCAGAATTTGTAGATCCGTCGGAAACTCGACTTACAATTTTCAACATGTTTCCGATGCTTTTACATTGCCATGTATTGAAGGAAAGTAATAAATATACTTCACAGAACATTCTCTAAGCTGATATGTAGTTTGTATTTCTACGTGGAGTAAAATAGTTGCTGTTAAAACTTAGTCAATTAATCGTAAATTAATTCTAAATTAATCGTATTTCGCAGTCAACTACCATAATTGCGATTCTGTTTTGTCTGTTAATATTGAGATTTCTGCTTTAACATATTTTTTTTTACTTTTGTCAATACCATGTGCTTCGCTTTCTAACAGAACTCCGTATTTACATTTATATTTAAGAACAATATGTTATCTTCTGATAAATATAATTTACTTTTTTACTGACGACAAGTAATTATTGTTTTCAACGTTTTTAACACTTTACAACAAAGTTGAAAAGTGTTTATGACTTTGTTCATTCATTCTGTCTGTCTGTCTGTCTGTCTGTCCGTTAGCACGATAACTGCCGTAAAAATGACTTAATCAAAATGAAATTTTAGTATGTTGTTCAGACGGTCTGTAGGACCTATGGGAATATAAATGAATAATATCACACAATTAGTTTAGGATTGAACCAGGGTTGAAAAAATGAAATACATTGAGCCCTATGGGACCTAATTTTTCTAACATTTTTTAAGCGGATTTAAAATTCACAAATTGCTTCGAAAATTTTAGGTAATAGTCAAATTGTTCCATAAAATATATAAAAAAAAATTCAGCTAAATATATCCAGTAGTTTTTTAAATAAAAATTAAAATAATAATTACACATCTTATATGAAACGATCACGTGACCATGATATGAAACGATCACATGACCCACTTCAAAATGATATATGGCATCCATCTTGTTTCAAATTCGTGATTTTTTAAAGTTCTTTTTAATTCATATTGAATGTTGTATCCATCCTAAAACTACTTTATTTCTGCTTAAATTCTGTGCATCTACATACTAAAACAACACAATGACAATATATTTGAGTTTAAATTCTCATTCAAATTTGATTATTTCTACAATTAAGCCTATTTTTCACCTATGTAAAATGTAAACAGCAAAATATGTAGAATGAGTTGTATTAGAATTGCTGTATTTCTTTAACACAAAATAATTCAGTCCATGGAGTCTGCATGGCTGATATGAATGAAATATTAATTGATTTTATAAACAGAAGGACGATTTTTTTCGATGAAGTTTTAAGCATAAAGTTTATGAATTGTAGCTCCATGGTCTTAATTTTTAAATAAAATAAATTATTATAGTATTGTGACGAATGAAATGGAGAAAGTTATGAATGAAATCCTGCTTTTATAGAGAAATCCAGGCGTGTTATTTTTTCTATGACGTCATTTGAATTAATTTCAGTTGTTTTCAATGAAGTTTTCAAATATAATAAATTATCGTAGTATTATGATAGATTTAAAAATATTACCGTGGAATGTATTGCATTTTAGAGATATTTAAACCACGCAATTTATATTTCAATGCCGTCATTTGAATGAAGTTCATTTTTTTCAATGAAGGTTTAAGTTTTCAAATATAATAAATCAATGTAGTATTGTGATAAGTTTTAAAATATTACCGAGGAATGTATTGCATTTTCGACTTTTTTAAATAAAATTGCATTGAAGTTGGAAAGTGTTTCATAATCAATGCTTTAAGCATGATTGATCTTTCTTGTTTTAAGTTCTAACTCACTCTCTCAGACGAGCTCTTAACCCAGGTCTTGTGTATAAAATCACATATGATTCTACTGTTTGGCGCATTTCGTCGTTTCAACTTCTGCTTTGTTGGTTCTCTGACGAAGAGGATGTGCTCTGACGGAGGGGATGAAGCGTATCCTCGAAACAGCTGCATGCTACATTGCTGCCTTATTTGTGCTCATACACGTTACTTAAGATATACTTATACTTTCACAAAGTAATTTTAACTTATTAATATATTCATTACTGACAAGTATTTAAACCTGTTAAATGCAGGAGTTAAAAAGAAGCTTTTAATAAGTTTTATTTTTAACACTTTACAACAAAGTTGAAAAGTGTTTATGACTTTGTTCATTCTGTCTGTCTGTCTGTCTGTCTGCCTGTCTGTCTGTCCGTTAGCCCGATAACTGCCGTAAAAATGATTTAATCAAAATGGAATTTTAGTATGTTGTTCAGACGGTCTGTAGGACCTATGGGAATATAAATAAATAATATCACCCAATTAGTTTTTTATTGAACCCGGGTTGAAAAATTGAAATACATTGAACCCTATGGGACCTAATTTTTCAAACATTTTTTAAGTAAATTTAAAATTCACGAATTGCTTCGAAATTTTTAGGAAATATTCACATTATCCCATAGAATATATAAAAAAAAATTCAGTAAAATATGTTAAGTAGTTTTTTAATTAAAAAAATTATTTAATATAGGGAAAAAAACAAATTCATTTAAATTCTGACTTTGGGATATCTTCCAGAAAGAAAAGAGAGAGATATTATATAATAAATATCTTCCCATTTGTTTAAACGTTTTGCATATGGGAGTGGCTTCACATTTTAAAATAAATTTGGTAGATAACTATTTTTCATTTTTTTTTAATTTTATATAACTCTTCGTGATAAATTTAATTGATGGCATTTTAAATGCACTTTCCTACGTCCTAGAGAGTTAAAATTTGGTACACAGCTTAAATGTGTTGAACATTTTATTCGACAAAAATTTGATGGATCTTTAAATATAGATCATACATTTTTTTCGAAATGGCCTGAAAATAATCCCCGTTCACTTCTATAAATCATTGGTGTAATATTGTTAAAAATTCTGATGTGGACAGCACATGTCTTTCCCTGCAGACTCATATTCGTTCTCTTTATTTATTCAATGATAATTTGAGTTTATCTGCACAACATAAGTATTTTAAATGACACTGAATTTACACGTTAAACTTAAATTTGGTTCTCATTTGATAGCTGGACTTATTGTCAAAGGTGGCGTAGCGAAAACGCGAAAAAACTAGAATATCTCAAGAACGGCTAGTCCTAGAGTAATGGGGTTAGTCTTATTCTTTTTGTTGTCAAAAATCACATATAAAATAGGAATTTAATTGATATAATTGAGCACACGTAGTCTTTTATTTTTATATATAACGATTTTTGCTGGCCATTTCGCAAAAATAGCCCGTTCCTTTTTCCCGAATCGTAGTAGAATAACCTACAAATGATTTATATACAACATTTTGTTAAATTTGGTATATAAATCACTTGTAGGTTATTGAAATATTATACTCCAAATTTTGTTAAATTTGGTTCATTAGTTTTTAGCTAGAGTGGATAAAGGCAATTTCTGCGGCCATTTCGCAAAGAAGGCAGATTCTTTTATTACGAATCGTACTATAATCTAATGAACATCAGGATTTCCCACAAAAAACATACCTACCAAATTGTATGAAATTCGGTCCATTAGTTTTTCAATTAGAGTGGATGTAATATCCACACAGACACACAGAAACATACACAGATACACCCTTACACACACAGACGTCTTCCTAAAAGAAGTTTTTTCGTGTTCTAGAAGTCCCAAAACGTGTAGATACTTTGAAAATTCGAGTTCCGATCTTCGGCACGATTCCAATACTTTGAGTACATACACATACACATATATATTATCTGTGTATCTAAATTCCGTGCCTATGCAATTACAATAGTTGTGATTTTAAATGATCCCTAAACTTTTATTATTTCTTCAAGGAAGCCTAATTTTAACATATGCAGAATGCAAATATCTCAAGCGATTGTCAGATGAATTACATAAGAATTGCTGAATTTTTTTCACACAAAATTTTTTAGCTCTGGAGTCTGGAATACAAGTTATATGAATGAAATATTCATTGATTTTGCATAAAGAATCAGATTTATATTTCGATACAGTTTTAAATATTTAACTATAATAAATTACTGTAGTACTGTGATAATGTAAAAGATATTACCACTGAATGAATCACATTTTAGAAATTTTTAAATAAAATTACATTTCAGTTGGAAAGTGTTTCATAATCAATGCTTATGCATGATTGATCTTTCTTGTATTCTTTTCGCCGTAAAAAAATTGCGTATAAAACATACGTTTAATGGATACATTTGGAGTATTTTATATTAGATCATCACGATTTTTGGGGGTCATTTCACAAAAAAAGGCATGTTCTTTTTTCTCGAATAGTACCAAAATTTAATCAGCACCAGGGTCACCCGTAACAGACTTATCTACAACATTTAATGAACTTTGGTCTATTAGTCTTTTTTGCTAGAATAGATACAGACAATTTTTGCAGGCCATTTCACAATAAAGGCAGGTTTTTTTAATACCGATTCGTATCAAAATATAATCCGCAGCAGAGTAACCCAAAAGTAACCATATCTACCAAATTTTGTGAAATTTGGTTTAGTAATTTTTCAGTTAGACTGGATACAGAAAATTTGTATGGGTCATTTCACAAAAAATGCAGGCTCTTTTATCCCGAACCGTACCAAAATCTAATTAGCACGAGGGTCATCCCTAAGTGACTTTCCTACCAAATTTACTGAAATTCAGTCAATGAGTTTTTCAGTTAGACTAGATACATGCATTGCACACACACACACAGAGAGACGTCAAGCTAAATATGTTTATTTTTCGTGTTCTAGAGATCCCAGAATTTGTAGATCCGTCGGAAACTCGACTTACAATTTTCAACATGTTTCCGATGCTTTTACATTGCCATGTATTGAAGGAAAGTAATAAATATACTTCACAGAACATTCTCTAAGCTGATATGTAGTTTGTATTTCTACGTGGAGTAAAATAGTTGCTGTTAAAACTTAGTCAATTAATCGTAAATTAATTCTAAATTAATCGTATTTCGCAGTCAACTACCATAATTGCGATTCTGTTTTGTCTGTTAATATTGAGATTTCTGCTTTAACATATTTTTTTTTACTTTTGTCAATACCATGTGCTTCGCTTTCTAACAGAACTCCGTATTTACATTTATATTTAAGAACAATATGTTATCTTCTGATAAATATAATTTACTTTTTTACTGACGACAAGTAATTATTGTTTTCAACGTTTTTAACACTTTACAACAAAGTTGAAAAGTGTTTATGACTTTGTTCATTCATTCTGTCTGTCTGTCTGTCTGTCTGTCCGTTAGCACGATAACTGCCGTAAAAATGACTTAATCAAAATGAAATTTTAGTATGTTGTTCAGACGGTCTGTAGGACCTATGGGAATATAAATGAATAATATCACACAATTAGTTTAGGATTGAACCAGGGTTGAAAAAATGAAATACATTGAGCCCTATGGGACCTAATTTTTCTAACATTTTTTAAGCGGATTTAAAATTCACAAATTGCTTCGAAAATTTTAGGTAATAGTCAAATTGTTCCATAAAATATATAAAAAAAAATTCAGCTAAATATATCCAGTAGTTTTTTAAATAAAAATTAAAATAATAATTACACATCTTATATGAAACGATCACGTGACCATGATATGAAACGATCACATGACCCACTTCAAAATGATATATGGCATCCATCTTGTTTCAAATTCGTGATTTTTTAAAGTTCTTTTTAATTCATATTGAATGTTGTATCCATCCTAAAACTACTTTATTTCTGCTTAAATTCTGTGCATCTACATACTAAAACAACACAATGACAATATATTTGAGTTTAAATTCTCATTCAAATTTGATTATTTCTACAATTAAGCCTATTTTTCACCTATGTAAAATGTAAACAGCAAAATATGTAGAATGAGTTGTATTAGAATTGCTGTATTTCTTTAACACAAAATAATTCAGTCCATGGAGTCTGCATGGCTGATATGAATGAAATATTAATTGATTTTATAAACAGAAGGACGATTTTTTTCGATGAAGTTTTAAGCATAAAGTTTATGAATTGTAGCTCCATGGTCTTAATTTTTAAATAAAATAAATTATTATAGTATTGTGACGAATGAAATGGAGAAAGTTATGAATGAAATCCTGCTTTTATAGAGAAATCCAGGCGTGTTATTTTTTCTATGACGTCATTTGAATTAATTTCAGTTGTTTTCAATGAAGTTTTCAAATATAATAAATTATCGTAGTATTATGATAGATTTAAAAATATTACCGTGGAATGTATTGCATTTTAGAGATATTTAAACCACGCAATTTATATTTCAATGCCGTCATTTGAATGAAGTTCATTTTTTTCAATGAAGGTTTAAGTTTTCAAATATAATAAATCAATGTAGTATTGTGATAAGTTTTAAAATATTACCGAGGAATGTATTGCATTTTCGACTTTTTTAAATAAAATTGCATTGAAGTTGGAAAGTGTTTCATAATCAATGCTTTAAGCATGATTGATCTTTCTTGTTTTAAGTTCTAACTCACTCTCTCAGACGAGCTCTTAACCCAGGTCTTGTGTATAAAATCACATATGATTCTACTGTTTGGCGCATTTCGTCGTTTCAACTTCTGCTTTGTTGGTTCTCTGACGAAGAGGATGTGCTCTGACGGAGGGGATGAAGCGTATCCTCGAAACAGCTGCATGCTACATTGCTGCCTTATTTGTGCTCATACACGTTACTTAAGATATACTTATACTTTCACAAAGTAATTTTAACTTATTAATATATTCATTACTGACAAGTATTTAAACCTGTTAAATGCAGGAGTTAAAAAGAAGCTTTTAATAAGTTTTATTTTTAACACTTTACAACAAAGTTGAAAAGTGTTTATGACTTTGTTCATTCTGTCTGTCTGTCTGTCTGTCTGCCTGTCTGTCTGTCCGTTAGCCCGATAACTGCCGTAAAAATGATTTAATCAAAATGGAATTTTAGTATGTTGTTCAGACGGTCTGTAGAACCTATGGGAATATAAATGAATAATATCACCCAATTAGTTTTGGATTGAACCCGGGTCGACAAAATGAAATACATTGAGCCCTATGGGACCTAATTTTTCAAACATTTTTTAAGCGGATTTGAAATTCACAAATTGCTTCGAAAATTTTAGGTAATATTCAAATTGTTCCATAAAATATATAAAAAAAATTCAGCGAAATATATTCAGTAGTTTTTTAAATAAAAATTAAAATACTAATTACACCTCTTATATGAAACGATCACCTGACCATGATATGAAACGATTACATGACCCACTTCAAAATGATATATGGCATCCATCTTGTTTAAAAATCGTGATTTTTTAAGTTCTTTTTAATTCATATTGAGTGTTGTATCCTTCCTAAAACTATATTTTTGCTTAAATTCTGTGCATCTACATACTGAAACATCGCAATGACAATATATTTGAGTTTAAATGCTCATCTAAATTTGATTATTTCTACAACTAAGCCTATTTTTCACCTAAGTAAAATGTAAACAGCAAAATATATAGAATGAGTTGTATTAGAATTCCTGTATTTTTTTAACACAAAATAATTTAGTCCATGGAGTCTACATGGCTGATATGAATGAAATATTAATTGATTTCATAAAGAGAAGGACGATTTTTTCGATGAAGTTTCAAGAATAGAGATTAATTGTTTGTAGCTCCATGGTCTTAAATAAAATGTTTAAATAAAATAAATTATTATAGTATTGTGATGAATGAAATGAATGGGAGAAAGTCATGAATGAAATCCTGTTTTTATAGAGAGATCCAGGCGTGTTATTTTTTCTATGACGTCATTTGAATTAATTTCAGTTGTTTTCGATGAAGTTTTCAAATATTATAAATTATCGAAGTATTATGATAATTCTAAAACTATTACCGAGGAATGTATAACATTTTAGAGATGTTTTAACCAGGCAATTTATATTTCAAAGCCGTCATTTGAATGAAGTTCATTTTTTTCGATGAGGGTTTAAGTTTTCAAATATAATAAATTAATGCAGTATTGTGATAAGTTTCAAAATATTACCGAGGAATGTATTGCATTTTGGAATTGTTTAAATAAAATTGCATTGAAGTTGGAAAGTGTTTCATAATCAATGCTTTAAGCATGATTGATCTTTCTTGTGTTCTATAATGTATGGTGTATAACGTCGAAAATAGTTCTCTCAATTCAAAATTGGTTCAGTTTGCTCCGTGGTTGAGTTTTACGTTTTTATGCTTCTGGTGGGGGATGCGGAAGGCTTTTGTGAGACTTTACAATCCTCCTCCTCGATGTTGTCCACTCCAGGAGATAAATTCGAAATCCATTTCTGTTTGTTTCTATCCCGTAGTCAATAATATACGGTTACAACTATTCAGATTTCTAAGATACCGGAAAACAAGTCACGAAAGACATTAAAAAATTCCATAAGTTCCTTCCCCGGAGAAAATAAGCAAGAAAAATCAATCATGCATAAAGTATTGATTATGAAACACTTTCCAATTTCAATGCAATTTTATTTAAACATCTCTAAAATGCGATACATTCATCGGTAATATTTTTAAAATTATCACAATAATATATTAATTTACTATATTTAAATACTTAAAACTTCACCGAAAAAAAATGAACTTCATTTAAATAACGGCATTGAAATATAAATTACGTGGTTTAAACATCTCTAAAATGCGATACATTCCTCGGAAGTATTTTTTAAATTATCACAATACTACAATAATTTATTATATTTGAAAACTACATTGAAAATAAATGAACATTTTCAAAGGAAGTCATCGAATTATAAAGCGGCTGGCTCTTTAAATAAAAGCAGCATTTCATTCATAAAAATTTTTCAATTTATTTCATTCATCACAATACTATAATAATTACTTTTATTTAAAACTTAAAACCATGGAGATACTAGTAATTTAACTCTATGCTCAAAACTTCATCAAAAAATCGTTTGCTTCTCTGTAAAATCAATGCTTGTTTTATTTATATCAGCTATATTGCAGGCTCCATGGGCTAAATACTTTTGCGTTAAAATAATGCAGCAATTCTTATACAACTCATTCTACGTATTTTGGTGTTTACCTTTTCCATAAGTGAAAAGTAGGCTTCGTTGTAGAAAAAATCAAAGTTGGATGATCATTCAAACTCAAATATATTGTAATTGCTTTGTTTCAGAACATTAATTCACAGAATTTAAGCAAACATAAAGCGGTTTTAGGACGGATACAACACTCAATATGAATTAAAAAGAACTTTAAAAATCACGATTTTGATACAAGATGGATGCCATATTTTATTTTGAAGTGGGTCACGTAATATCTTCATATGATGGTTGCGTGATCTCTCCATATAAAGCGTGTAATTATTATTTTAATTTTTATTTAAAAACTACTGAATATATTTTGCTGAATTTTTTTTTATATTTTATGGGATAATTTGAATATTTCATAAAAATTTCGAAGGACTTTGTGAATTTTAAATTTGCTTAAAAATGTTTGAAAAATTAGGTCCTCAATGGTTCAATGTATTTCATTTTTTCAACCCAGGTTCAATCCAAAACTAATTGGGTGATATTATTCATTTATATTCCTATCGGTCCCACAGACTATCTAAACGACAGACTAAAATTTCATTTTGATAAAGTCATTTCTACGGTTGTTACCGTGCAAATGAACAAAGTCGTAAACACTTTTCAACTTTGTTGTAAAGTGTTAAACATTGAACTACCTTAGGCTCTATATGAAAATTGATACGATAATTGTACAGAGATTCAGAATTCTAGATCATCAGTGATTTTTACTGAAGATGTAAAAATGCTTTTTCTAAAACCCCATTTTCTGCGGTCCCCTCTGGGGGCATAAATCGAAAAAACCTGATTTGTTACATGATATACCGTAGTTAAAAATATATGTGTGAAAATATGCTGCTTTCTAGTTTACTGGGCGATTTTAGTGGGCCTTAAAAAATTAGATAATTATACAGTCAACCCTCCTATAACGCGATTAATTAATTAGTAGCGCGTTATAAGGAACTCAGATTAGTGCAAATCATATTAATTCGTACAGCGCTATATGGAAACTTCATACCTTGTTGCATGGAATCCGCGCTATAAGAAACTCATAATTAGTAAAAAACAGAACAAACAATTTATACCGCGTTATATGGAGACTAATAGTCACAAACTAATAATCGTTGCCACAGCAATGCTGCATATTTCTGCATTTACAGGGGATTTCCCTGATAATTGAAATTGAAAAATGTTGATGTACGTGGATGAAAAATAGGGGAATTCCCCACTAATTTCAGATGTAAAAGTGTACTAGAAAAATTCATTCTACAGCTAGGCTATTTAAGCTAATTGAGTTTTATGATAGAGAAACCGCATTATAAGCCTACCACTTTGTATGGAAACCGCGTTTTTTGAGAACCGCGTTATGGGATATCTGCCACAAATTTTACGGAGAGTATTGATATTTTCAAATTATTACGTCATCTGTTTTAAATTGGCAAAGATTTCTGAGACTACTATTGTAAAACTGGTAATATTCTAATAACACGCGGACATATCTTCTAATCTACGACATTATAAGTAGTATGGGTATATCTTCCCATATAATTTTAGCACTTTCATTTTGGCATATATTGGAATTAATTACTGCCTTCAGGTTTAAAGAATACGGGTTTATTGATATTTTCAATTTATACAGATTACAGGTGATAATACAGGTTATATCTTCTAATATTCACCTATATAAGTAGTACGAGTCTCATACAATTTTAACGCTTTTATTTTGCATATATTATAGCGTTCAATATGGAATTCAATTCTAAATTTTTTTGTAAATTTCCTTACAAATGGGGCCAGGATGTTTTATTCTTCAGATCTGTCCGTGAAGATAATTTTGTATAGCCAGAACGGAGATTTTTAAACTTCTCTTTAGGAGCATTAAATTAAATATGTTAACAGAATAGTTTGATTAAAAATGTCAATTAATATACTATAGGAAATTGCACATGATTGTGAATTTTAAGTTCCTGTATTTTATATACTCCGTATGAAGAACGAGTATGCTGCTAGTATACTATAGTAGTTGTGTTCAAATAGTTGTAAGTGGTCGAAAATATTGTCTCAATTAAGTGCTGGCCAGTAGGCTAGTTAAGCCTTTTATGTTCAGCTTGGGGAGTATGTTAAACATCGATAACAAAAATCACGTTAAACTCGTTAAACAATTATAAACTGTTATAATGTTTCGACAAAAATTGGATTATGAAAAGATTACAAATAGTAGGTTAAAATAGATTATAAATAGATTAATAATAGTAGATTAAAATTGATTAGAAATAGATTAGAAATAGTAGATTAAAAATAGTAGATTATGAATAGATTAAAAATTATAGATTAAAAATAGATTATGAATAGATTAAAAACGTAGTTATATATTAACACTAAAGTGTCACTTATCAAAATTGATAGCATCAACAATAAGCAACATAGTCCATATATTAAAATATTTTAAAAATTAATTCACCAATTTGGCGTCATTTTCGTCAACTTAGCGTCACGTTTGCAGTTTTAACGATACTTTCCATCTGGAGAGAAATATTGCCAAGTTGGCGATATTTACTTAATTAGCCACGAAGGTCGTCAAGATTATCGTCAAGCATTACAGACAGAAGGAAAAGGAAAAAATAGCATTTATTATATATAAATATGACTGTTGACGAATTGTCAGGCTTCAGAATGCTAAATTATTACAAAAAGTGTCATCCCTAACAGCAATTATTTTTTCACAGTGACGTAAGAGTTAGGTCACACTGTGACTTCGGAACGTCACAGGACGTCGCAGTACGTCTCGGCAATGTCATATTGAGGTCATAGCGAAGTCATTTTGGTCATTTTCACGGTCGTCTGTGACGTCGCATATTAACTTGTTTGTGACATTACATTGTAATTGCCATTGTAATGCCATCACATTGTTACGTGTTAATTAAATTGTAGAAACGTCACAGAATATAGTCCCAATGAAGTTACAAAGTTAACTAATACGTAACGCCGCATAATAGTAACAAATGTGGTGTCACATTGTGACCCAGATGTCATGTGACTACAACGTCATTGTCACACATGCGACGATCTTTGCTGTCAGGGATCTCTTGTGAATGTATTGAACTAGATAAACGAGAATGCTGTTGACTAATTTATCGCACAATATTACATTTTAGACAAGAACATATTTCCAATAATTAATACTTTTTTTCCTAATTCTTTGAGATCATTTTAATACATTTATTTAAAAAAGTGCAATATTCATAAATGTGCAATGGAATATATAAATGTGCGAGAACAACTCATGCTAGAGTTCTGAAATTTACTTTAATCGTTATCTAACAAAAATAACAAATAATTACATAAGAAATAATTATTTATATGACGCTATTGAAGGTTCTGAATGTTTAATGATTTTTTTTTAATTTTATCTGAAAATTTGGAGATTTCCGAACATTCGATTGCGTTGAAGTTCAATAGAATTCCTATTTTTACTGATTGTAATTGTTGTACGAAATTTCGTTCGAAACACTTTTTTTTGTTTGAAATGTATTCTCTCCGCAGTTAAACGCACAGGCAGACATCCCCTCGAAAATGATCGATCCGAATTCTGGAACGTTTGAAACGTGCTCTTCCGTCGAAAACTCGAATTCGAATTTTTAACCCCATCACAATGATTTTTCTATACCTTATACTATGTGTAGCGATACAG
The DNA here is from genome assembly GCA_951213105.1 of Amaurobius ferox. Lineage (NCBI taxonomy): Eukaryota > Metazoa > Arthropoda > Arachnida > Araneae > Amaurobiidae > Amaurobius > Amaurobius ferox. The sequence goes on from OX578154.1 coordinate 33,677,828, forward strand.
TTTAGTTTCATATTTCAGATATGGCTCGGCGATAAGGCGAGTCCTAATTTTATAATGGACGGACAATTTAGAAAATTTATTCACGAATAATAAATGAAACATAGACAATTTATTTATGAGTAATCAATGAAGTATGACAGGTTGAGAGATACAAAGATGGACGCAATAATTTTTCTATACCTTATACTATGTGTAGTGATACAGTTGCATAAATGATAGTTTCATATTTCAGATATGGCTCGGCGATAAGGCGAGTCCTAATTTTATAATGGACGGACAATTTAGAAAATTTATTCACGAATAATAAATGAAACATAGACAATTTATTTATGAGTAATCAATGAAGTATGACAGGTTGAGAGATACAACGATGGACGCAATAATTTTTCTATACCTTATACTATGTGTAGTGATACAGTTGCATAAATGATAGTTTCATATTTCAGATATGGCTCGGCGATAATGCGAGTCCTAATTTTATAATGGGCGGACAATTTAGAAAATTTATTCGCGAATAATAAATGAAACATAGACAATTTATTTATGAGTAATCAATGAAGTATGACAGGTTGAGAGAGACAACGATGGACGCAAGCGAGCCAGTGGGCATCAAAAATTTACCGATGAAATCCAATGTAGAAAACGCATAGATGACTGGAACGCACTGCACACAGATACTGTGCATCATGGAAGAATAAATATGTCCATAAATTGGTTGTAGAACAGGTACGAAAATTGTACGCTAACTCGCAGTAGATTTCTGTGGTATAAGTACGTATGAATGTGATTTAACATATTCGACAATGTTCCTGTGATATAAGCACGTAAAATGTGCAAATAGTTTTTCGCTAAAATATCGTGGTTAATGATGGCTCGAAAATATCTGTGTGTTTAAATATGCGCGTTAAAGATGCTTTTAGTAAAGGCTGTCCAAAGATGGCCTATTATATTTCAAAGATCAAAAATATAAACTTTTCATTTTAACTATTAGGAATTGCGTAAGCAGACGAAAAGTCAGTGAGAGAAATGATATATGTATCATTACCTAATTAGTTAAATCAAAGAAACTATAGTTTTGTACGATACAGTAAATTGGAAATATAAATATTGATTTAAAATCAAGCTATTCTAAAATTTAATATTAATTGTAACAATTAATAAAAAGTTTGTGTGGCGCATTGTCATGCCTGTTTATTGGATGAGTGAAATCAATTATATGTCAATAATTAAAGTGCTTTTGAGAAGAAAAAACCGGACAACATAGCAAATTAACTATGGTGGGTTATGTGGGAAGCGTGCCATTGTGAAATCACGGCTAATCGTTAATGAAACTTATTTTATTAGTTTACGCCACACTATGTATACATATATGGAAAGTAAAAAAATCTGATGTGGGCAGCACATGACTTTCCTTATATAATGCAATGAATTTACTCCTTTTACAGTAAAAAAATATGATATTCTTATATTAAATACTTATATTCTTTCCAAGATATTAATTTTTCGTCAATTAGTCGTCATTTTCATTATTGTCGCGTCATTTTTATATATTTGGCGAGATTTTGGTTAATTTGGCAATATTTTAAAAATTCGCCAATTTGACGATATTCCACCAATTTCGTCGCCAAATACTCGCCAAGCGTTATGGACCGAGAAATAACTTACTCTTATAGCAGATAAATGACTATTGGCGTGCAAATACAAAAGTATTACTCAAAGTATCTTGTCTCGTGAATGGAACTAGCTAGATCCATGAAAAAATGATGTCACCAAATTTATCGTATGATATTACATACGACATGTTTCTCAACAGTTATTACTTTTTTTTAATTTATGGGATTTTTTGATAAATTTATTTAAAAATGTGCAATATCTCGAGAACAATTCATGCTAGCATTCTAAAAATTATGTCAATCATTTTCTAAGGAAAAATTACATGGGAAATGTCTATTTGAGTAAATTTAATAAAGGTTTTGAAGTTTTGATGATTCTTTCAAAATTTCACTCGACAATTTAGGGGGGTTATAATCTTTCGATTGTACTTAAAACAATATATTTCCAGAATTCACGGTTATGATTTTTGAACAATATTTTATTCGAATCGCTCCATTCATTCGTGAGATATCGTCTCCAAAGTCTCACTGACACACACACACACACAGAGAGAGAGAGAGAGAGAGACATCATCTCAAAAATGTTCGATTCGTGATCAGGGGTCCTTCAAACGTGCTCTCCCGTCGAAAATTCGAATTCGAGTTTTTGACCATGTCGCATTACTCTCCTTATACATTGTATTATGTATATAAGGAAAGTAATAACAATATAATTTTTCCAATTGAGTTTATGATTTTTGTATAAATGCGCGAAAAAAGAAGTTTTTACTTTATATATAGAATATTAGCTATGTATTCATACGCGGGATTTATCCGCTTTTACTTATCTTGAAATTCGGGACATTTATTCTTTTGCAACCTTTTGAAGTCCTTTTATGCATCCCGAAAGGAAGTAATAGGAAATATCCATTCGTCATGCCAGTTTCCCTTTCCGCTTTTCGAAAATAGTTTTGAGTAGCATAAAAGTCGAGAGATATGAATGTGTTCCCCTTTGGAATTATCTATTTTCTTTTTAAGGACGTTTCCAGTCGAACTGCAGCTCATATATAGATAAGGGCATTATAGATAATGTATATTATTGGGTCGATTCGCCTTCTGATCGCACCTCCCTATGAAACTTGATTTTGATGATTCCAAATAAAAATTCCAAATATATTCAAGATTCAAGATTCACTCGGTGTTTGTCGTGATTTAAATAAAATAGTACATTCTTAAAAAATTCTATGAAATTTTATAATTGAAGAACGAAGCAAGAAGGACTTTCAACCATCATTCTATAAAGCTCATATGGAGAAAAATTCCCAAATATGTGCTTATGCATACGAATTTCTTATAATATGGTCAGAAAAAACACGATGGAAGCTAGAAGTAAATATAAAATCAGCAGTATCATGTTTCTCAAATGGTTGTCAGTTGATAAAATTAAGCACATCCTCCTCAAAAACAACGCAAGGCAGTGGTGGTTGGAAAATGTAAGCATCTTCGACAAGAACCAATATTTAATATTCAGGATAAGATCATTCGATGTGCTAAACATAAAATGTACCTGAGTTATTATTGATAATAAACTAAATTGGGTAAAGCATGTAGAAGAAATGAAAAACAAAATTTATCAACAACAAGGAATCAGATCAAGATTAGCATCGTTATGAAAGGGAATTTCAGAATAAATGGATACTTTAAATAAAGTCATGACTGAAAACATTATTACTTTCTTTATATACGTAATGTTTAAGGAAAGTATTGTGACGGGGTCGAAAATTCGAATTTGAGTTTTCGACGGGAGAGCACGTTTTAAGCATCCCTGATCACAAATATTTTTGAAGTGATGTCCGTTTGCGTGTGTGTGTGTGTGTGTGTGTCAGTGAGACTGTGGAGACGATAACTGACGAATGAATGGACCGATTTTAACGAAATTTGGTGCAAAAATCACAATCCGTAAACGCTGGAAGCCTATTGTTTTTCATACACAATCAAATGTTCAGAACACTCCTAAATGTTCGAGTGAAATTTTGAAAAAATCGTCAAAAAATCAAAACCACTAATAAAGTTACACAAATAGACATTTCTTATGTAAATTTTCATTAGAAAACGATTGACGTAAATTTTAAAACGCTAACATGAACCGTTGTCGAGATATTGTACATTTTAAAAAAAAATTATCAAAAAGTAATAAAATAAAAAGAAATATTTCCTATTAAGAAACATGTTCTCATTTCATATGTAATACCATGCGATAAATTGTATGACATCATTCTCGTGGATCTAGCTCGTTCCATTCGTGAAAAAAGATTCTTTGAGTAATACTTTTGTATTTGAAAGCCAATAGTCCTTTATCTACTGTAAGAATAACTTATTTCTTAGTGCATAACGCTTGCCGAGAGTTTGGGCGACGAATTTGGCGGAATGTCGCCGACTTGGCGACTTTTTGAAATGTTGTCGAATTAACGAAAATCTCGCCAAAATAAAAATGGATAAAAATGACGCTAATGGATAAAAATGACGCCAACGGATAAAAATGACGCTAAATCAATGAAAATGTCGGATAATTGTCGAAAATTCAATATCATGGAAAGAATATTATTATCTACTATAAGAAAAACCTATTTTTTTACTGTAAAAGTAGTAAATTCCTTACATTATATGAGGAAAGTCATGTGCTGCCCACATAAGATTTTTTGTTATACAGAAGGAAGCTGGGCTGCAGCTCTAAGTGTAAATGTTAAAAAGAAATTGATATATGCTCAGGGAATTGCTGTGCTATTCGAGCGTGCCGAACAACATGAACGCTAGCGTCTTGTCAAATAACGGGAATCCCTCCCATAGAGCTAATGCTAGAAAAAGAGGCCATAGGTCTACGAATCCTAAGGTCTACGAATGAACACAGGTGTATTTAAATCAGACACAATGTTAATATCATCAGATTTTGAAAAGCAATGGTTTACCTGCCTCAAACAGACATCAATTCATCCAAGAAATTTAGAAATCAAAAAAATTATATCCCTGCAAAAGCCGATGATTTTTTTTTATCAAATGGCCAGGCACATGACTTCCATCAGTCGCCTATATATTGTCCAGGAACGTGAACCACTTAGCCGTCCGAGGACGTTGTCCCAGGCGCACCAAAGGGGGACGGAACACACTGTGCCCAACAACACAACATCCATGCCTTACGTGGGACTCGAACCCACAACGCGGCGGTCGAAAATGCGATGATATAAATTTATACAAACGAATTTGAAACGTCATCAGGTACAGCGTCAGCATTTTCTGCATTTCATAGAAACTGACTTATATACAAGTTGTCCAGAAAAATTAATATTAAAAACAGAATATTTCAAGCAGAACTTTTCGGTATCTATCAAGCTGTCATATGGTGTAGTTTTCAATCATTCAGTTCAGTAAAAATTTTAACTGACTGTTAATCTAGCATTTAATTACTCAAGCAGCATTCAGTTACCAATACTTTATTTTAAAGAAACCACACCACATACTAATGCAAAGAGTATCCAATAGATTTACACAGATGATATGGATCAAAGGTCACACATGGATAATTGCGAACGAGCTTGCCATTCATTAGCTGTCAGTGCCACATCAGATAATTCTGTCCAAATCTTAGAACTTCCACTTCCCGGCTCTTTCAAAAAAGAAAATTGAAATTGAGAATACTTCAGTAATGGCAAGATAGTTGGGGCTATTCGTCTAAAGGAAGATTCACATATGATTTATTTCCAAAAGAATCATTCGAAATGAAAAGCTCTTATAGACATATCATCAAAATCTTTTCTGGACACAGCCCAATGCGAAATTTCTCCCAACCATGAGAAACGGAATATGGATCAGTGCGTGCCTGTAGAAAAGGGACTAATCTACATTACATTTTCCATTGCCATTAACGAAGACATGGCATGTCTCTAGTCCAGTTCTTCTCAACTTCTGTCAGACTGCGACCCTGTAAATGATTACTTTCCTTGTATACATATTGCATAAGAAAAATATTGCGACGGGATCGCAAATGCGAATTCGAGTTTTCGAGGGGAGAGCACGTTTCAAGCATCCCTGATCACGAAACAAACATTTTTGAGGTGATGTCTGTGTGGGTTTGTGTATGTGTGTGTGAAAGTATGTGTGTGTGTGTGTGAAAGTATGTGTGTGTGTGTGTGTCAGTGAGGCTGTGGAAACGATATCTCACGAACGAATAGACCGATTCGAATGAAATTTGGTACACAAATCACAATCCGTGAATACTGGAAGACTATTGTTTTTAAACATAATCGAATGTTCAGAACCCCCCCAAAATTGTGACTTCGTGAAATGCACGTTTGTATTTGGTTTCGTTATAATCTTACAATGCATATCTAATTCCGTTGCGAAACACAGGTCTTAAACCCAATGTGTCGGACCATAGCTTACTGTGATCAATTGATTGACTTTCAACTTTTTTAAGTGTTATAAAGTTATGCCCACTTATTCCTGAAATCTGCAATTTTTGACTTTGCATATTTATGTATGATTATATATATATATTGTCTATGTATGCCTTTGTGTATTGCTATTTTCAGTTTTACCAGGTCGTTCTTATAACTAATCGTCACATTTTGTGCGAGCTGGATGGCCTGGGTAATAATACAATATATACTTTCAACTTTGTTAAGCGTCTAAGATAGGGCTCTGAGGAAAGTACTGATGCCCCCTAACAATATCGAAATAAAATGTTCTTGGGCATGCACATTAGGTCTATTAAAAATCTAATGTGGTCAGTATATAACTTTCTTTGCAGACTTATATCCATGTTCTCTGTGCCGATTGTTAATTTTATTTATTAAAATTATAATTGTCAAAAATGCATTTTACATTAAATTAATTATTAATTTGTATATTGATTATACATGTAATATGTTCTAAACATACTGCTGTGTACATTGCGTTAGTGGCCGCAAAACCCACCCATTTTTGTGCTTAACGGGATACTAAGTTAACAAGCTAAAAATAAGGTTAATAGTAAAGGAACTAACATTTATTTATCGCATACTTAATTTACACTCCTTAGTTTTACAAATTCAATAATTATCACAATAGTGGAATACATCTCAAGGGTAGTTCGGGGGGTGTAATGCCAGATGAATTGATATTTGGTTGGAGCACTTGGCGGGATGCATTAATTAGCTTTTCCTTAAAAACACAAATTTAGACAGAGAGGTTATCCTCATATAGTTAATTGCACGGTACCTGATCTTCTTTCATATAACTTGGGTAACACCGATGCTTTGTCACACTTTACACTTGCAATACCAGATGAACATGAGCTCTCCTTCGAATTCCTATATCAGAGACGCACACACAACTCTTAACACTGCTACAGCCGCTTACTCTTTACTAGTCCAACTCCAACAGCCTGCCTTGACCAATTCTGACCTCCAACTTTGAGCAACTCTCACTTATATCCCTTTTTCGGTCGGCGGTCTACGTGTTGGAAGGTAGAGCTGAGGGCTAATCCGTAGACAAGGGGTCGCCGTCTCGGTTGCCGCCGAACGGCTTAGCGTGGTATGTAAACATGGGGCGTGGTATGTAAGATATGGGGCCACCTGTATACTATCGCCCACCTGCTTAGCGTGGGGATAATCCGCCCGCAATCCTGGTTCTATCATTTTAATCCTTCCAAATATTTAATACTTTACATTTCTGGCATTACATTCTCTTTATTTTACTTAAATTTAATTCACTTTTAATTCAATATTCGTTCTCATTTGATAACTGGACTTATTTTCAAAGGCGGCGTAGAGAAAAATAGAAAAACCTAAAATATCTCGAGAACGGCTAATCCTAGTGTAATGCGGTTGGTCTCATTAATTTCTTCGTTAAAAATTACGTAGTATTTAATGGATTAAACAAGCATTTAATGGATATATTTGAGCAGATGTAGTTTTTTATTAACACTTTACAACAAAGTTGAAAAGTGTTTATGACTTTGTTCATTTTGTCTGTCTGTCTGTCTGTATGTTTGTTAGCACGATAACTGCCGTAAAAATGACTTTTACAAAATACAATTTTAGTATGTTGTTCAGACGGTCTGTGGGACCTATGGGAATATAAAATAAGAATATCACCCAATTAGTTTTGAATTCAACCCGGGTTGAAAAAAAGAAATATATTGAACCCAATGGAACCTAATTTTTCAAACATGTTTTAAGCGGATTTTAAAATTCATGAAATGCTTCGAAAGATTTAAAAAATATTCAAATTATTCCATAAAATATATAAAAAATATATAAAAAAATATATTCAGTAGTTTTTTAAAATAAAAACTAAAATAATAATAATACAATTTATATGAAGCGATCACGTGACCATTATATGAGGAGATCACGTGACCTACTTCAAAATAAAATATGGCATCCATCTTGTGTCAAAATCGTGGTTTTAAAGTTCTTTTGAATTCCTATTTTGTGTTGTATCCGTCCTAAAACCATTTTTTTTGCTTACATTCTGTGCATCTACATACTGAAACAACGCAATAACAATATATTTGAGTTTAAATGATCATCCAAATTTGATTATTTCTACAACGAAGCGTATTTTCCACTTATGGAAAATGTAAGCAGCAAAATACGTAAAATGAGTTGTATAAGAATTGCTGCATTTCTTTAACGCAAAATAGTTTATCTCATGGAGTCTGCAATATAGCTGATATGAATGAAATATGCATTGATTTTATAGAGAGAAGGACGATTTTTTCGATTAAGTTTTAAGCATGGAGTTTAATTACTTGTAACCCCATGGTCTTAAGTTTTCAAATAAAATAAATTATTATAGCATTGGGATGAATGAAATGAATGGAAAGATGAGTGTGTGTGTTCATGAATGAAATGCTGTTTTAATATAGTGAGCCAGGCGTGTGTTATATTTCGATGACGTCATTTGAATAAATTTCAATTGTTTTCGATGAAGTTTTCAAATATAAAAAATTATTGTAGTATTATAATAATTTAAAAAATATTACCAAGGAATGTATCGCATTTTAGAGATGTTTAAACCTGGCAATTTATATTTCAACGCCGTCATTTGAATGAAGTTCATTATTTTCGATCAAGTTTTAAGTTTTTAAATATAATAAATTAATGTCGTATTGTGATAATTTTTAAAATATTACCGAGGAATGTATCGCATTTTAGGGATGTTTAAATAAAATTGCATTGAAGTTGGAAAGTGTTTCATAATGAATGCTTTATGCATGATTGAACTTTCTTGTTTTAACTTTTGGCGATTTTTGCAGTCCATTTTGCTAAAAAAGGTAGAATATTTTTTCCGAATCTTATCAAAATGTAATCAGCACCAAGGTGACCTACAAGTGATATTGACCTACAAGTTCAGCTAGAGTGGATACAAGTCTTTGCGGACCATTTCGCAAAAAAGTGGGTTCTTTTATCCCGAATCAGACCCAAAACTAATCAACCCCTGATTCGCCTGCAAGTGACTTACCTACCGAATTTTATGAAATTCGGTACATTAGTTTTTTAGTTGGAGTGTATACAATATCTGCGCAGACAGACATACAGACACACGCAGACACACACACACACACACACACACACACACACACACAGACATGACCCTAAAATAGTTTTTTCGCATTCTAAAGTTATCAAAATGTGTAGATTCGTCGAAAACTCGAGTTTTGATTTTCGGCATGGTTCCAATACTTTCCCTATACATTACCATGTATTGCAGGGAAAGTCAAAATGACTCACGATGTTAGAGCCATCGAAGGTCAGAGCAAATAAGGGAATTGCAGCGCCCCTGGCTAAGAATTAGAGAAGTTAGGTACACGGACTCGGCAACGAAGCGTAATAGAACTGTATTGCTAATCCTACCCACCTGGAGATATACTGAAGAAATTCATTTACGCCGCGATACCGTTCCAGTAAACCTGGTCACGGCCAAGAAAAATGGCTGCGATGCCGAAAAATGGCTGCGGCCAAGAAAAATGGCTGCGATGAAAAATGGCTGCTATCCATCCCCTGACTGGGGACATAACCACTTTATTACAGATATATAGAAAAATGGCTGCCATGCCCTCACCATCCACACCTGACACCAAGGCAGTCGCAATGACAGTGTCAACGCAAACCGAGTTGATGGAAGACACCGAGACAAGAGAAATGCAACAAATACGCACCGTTATCTCTGGATAGTGATCCATCCCCTGACTGGGGACATAACCACTTTATTACAGATATATAGAAAAATGGCTGCGATGCCCTCACCATCCACACCTGACACCACGTTTGACACCAAAGGCAGTCGCAATGACAGTGTCAACGCAAACCGAGTTGATGGAAGACAACGAGACAAGAGAAATGCGACAAATACGCACCGTTATCTCAGGATATTCATCCATCCCCTGACTGTGGACATAACCACTTTATTACAGATATATAGAAAAGTGGCTGCGATGCCCTCACCATCCACATCTGACTCCACGTTTGACACCAAGGGCAGTCGCGATGACAGTGTCAACGCAAACCGAGTTGATGGAAGACACCGAGACAAGAGAAAAGCAACAAATACGCACCGTTATCTCTGGATAGTGATCCATCCCCTGACTGGGGACATAACCACTTTATTGCAGATATATCGAAAAATCGCTGCGATGCCCTCACCATCCACACCTGACACCAAGGGCAGTCGCAATGACAGTGTCAACGCAAACCGAGTTGATGGAAGACACCGAGACAAGAGAAATGCAACAAATACGCACCGTTATCTCTGGATAGTGATCCATCCCCTGACTGGGGACATAACCACTTTATTACAGATATATAGAAAAATGGCGGCGATGCCCTCACCATCCACACCTGACACGAAGGGCAGTCGCAATGACAGTGTCAACGCAAACCGAGTTGATGGAAGACACCGAGACAAGAGAAATGCAACAAATACGCACCGTTATCTCTGGATAGTGATCCATCCCCTGACTGGGGACATAACCACTTTATTACAGATATATAGAAAAATGGCTGCGATGCCCTCACCATCCACACCTGACTCCACGTTTGACACCAAGGGCAGTCACAATGACAGTGTCAACGCAAACCGAGTTGATGAAAGACACCGAGACAAGAGAAATGCGACAAATACGCACCGTTATCTCTGGATAGTCATCCATCCCCTGACTGTGGACATAATCCCTTTATTATAAGTCAACAAAATACAATTATACAATATACTGAGGCTTTCATTTTGCATGTAAATGTATCTAATTAAAATTCTGTTATCACAGAAAACTTCACGTTTAAATTCATATTACAGGGTAATCAAAACATGCAACTTTTTCAAATATTTTGGTTTTATCAAATCACAATTTTTTCTAATGCAAATACTTTTTAAAGATCATAGGTCTCTTATTGCAGAATGTCAAATCTTTGCAATTCTTTAAATAGTCTATAATACTCTCACTATCCAAATAATTTTCGATAATCCTGCATTTTTATTTTGGGATACACAAAACGTTAAACTTCTTCAAGGGTTCAATTTTGAACAAATTACTGCGCTTTGAATATACCGAAAAATCGAGAAGTCGTTTTTGAAAAAAATACAAAATCGTATTATAGTCGAAATGACTTTTATTTAACTTATAATTACGTGAAGAGCAATACTGAACCACATTTTTTGCTTCTTTTCGTAGAAATAAGAAAAACATACAGCTAGCATTCTCTTCAGTTTGCTTTCAATATTTAAAGTGGTGATTTTAGGGGGAATTTCCCTCACGGTTGAAGTGGTAAAATTAACTCTATTGACAGAATAATCGACCATTTTAAAAAATTTGCTGATTCAGCTGATAAATTACTTTGATGTGGAGGAATTTTTTTCCTAATCAGATATATAAGTAAAAATTAAAAGCAGTCCTTATTCTTAAAAGCTTTTAGTAAAAATTAAACAATTTTGATCTCTGAACTCTATGAACTAAGAGTGTTATCTACACTGTATTTGTGTTTTAATATCCTCTTCACGGCTGTATTTAGAGAAGTGGAAGCCCTAAGTTAAACTAAAAGTCAGCTCCACCCACTAACTAAAATTTATTACAAAAAAATTAGAAGAAATTTAAATTTGCCGGCCATATAACTAAATAGTCTTTTACAAACCGTGGACATGGAATGTGTACTATAAATTTAAATAGATTTTGATATTCATATTTAATAAATGAAATCGACGCTGTTGGTTGTTTGATTATGGTTTAATGGCACGAGATCCAAAAAGGATATGCTGCGCCAGACATATGGTACCAAGATACATAAATTAGTACGGATTAAAGCACGTGTATAATTTAAAAGAGTGATAATGTGTGAAAAACCATGACTATGGAACATGTACAACAATGAAAACGAGATGAAAAATGACTAAAAGATTATAAAAGGTGAAGTTAAAAATGATGGAAAAAACCAATGTCCAATAGGAATGGGAAAAGCTCTAAATGATGATTTTCTAAAATCAATTCTGCCAAATGTATAGTATAAGTTTTGAAATGCTTAAAACCGAACTGTTTATATTTCGAACACTCAATTCAAATATGTTTGATACTTGCTGAGGTCTGACAACTATTACAAAAGGGTTCAATTTCTCCTAAAAGTAAGTGTCTATGGGTAAAACGAGTATGACCAATGTGCAAACGAGTTAATATAACATTAAGTTTCCTACTACTCCACTATTGTATTAACGGCTTTATCTCATACAATTTATTTTGAGGTTGCTGATTTCATGAATGTTGCCATATATCATATAATATTTTACTAATAGTTTTTTTAATATCTGTCAAAGGAATGGGATGATACGATTAGCTGTCTTTGTAGCGGTATCAGCCAATTCATTTCCCCTTATACCAACATGTTCCGGAACCCAACAACATTAAATATGGTGCCCTCGTGTCTTCAGACGATGCACAAGTTGGAGGATATCTGAGGCAATGGGATGAAGCATGGCCATTCTGGCTGAAAGTAACAGCAAAGAACTTAACGAATCTGTATATATGATGTATTTTTGTACCCTCTGATGGGTGATGAAAATTAATGACTGGTGTATTGCTGTGATTTCTGCAGTAAAAATGGAGCATGAGGTATGAAGTTTAAAAGACTTAACTATATCGTTACATACATAAGCAAATCCGACATGTGCTGCTGTAGCCATCTGTAATAATAGGAGTGAACTCCTTAAATAAATATCTATGTTCTGCAAAAATTTGAACATAAATGGAATCAGATGTACTACTCTTTAAAAAATTATCAAAATGATTGAGAAAAATGAAATTTGGGACTTGCCATGGAGGTATTTCACAAGCCTTTCTCTTTCTAACATTGAGATTTTATAGTGGAGTTGAAGAAACACTATTGCGCATTCGCATGCCAAAGGAAGGAATACAGGAGGGTCGGGCTGAATACAACCGATCTTACTGCACATCCAGGATGATCCGATGCAAAGCATGGTAGTTCATGGACATGACTCTAAAGTGATAATTCAGTGAGAGCTTTTCTCGCCTGAGTTCGAGTGATGTAAAGTCTGCACTTATCTTGATGATCAGATTGGAGTATGAAATGGGCATTTTATCGACTATTCCAAACAAACTGACATAACTTGAAGCTATTTACTATTAACACAATAGTGGATACAACATATGGCTGTATAACTAAAGATATATATATATATATATATACATATATATATATATATATATATATATATATATATATATATATATATATATATATATATATATATATATATATATATATATATATATATATATTTATATATATATATATATATATATATATATATATATATTGGCCGCCGTTTAATTGGAAGATTAAATTATTAAAAGACATAACTCTATTATGATAAAAAACGGACAGGAATTGATAAACCGACTAAAGTTTTGTCATAACGATATCAACTTTAAGAGTTACGACTTTCGAGATCTTTTTAACAATATTGATTTGGATAATTTACAATTGATTCTGAAAGATCTACATGAAGAATACGATCTAAAGCAATATATAACTTATAGAAGATACATGGACTTGGTGGAATTGGTATTGAAGGAAAACATACTACACGACGGAAGCAATTTTTACAAACAAATCAAGGGCATACCTATGGGAGGGAGTTGCTCGTCAATACTAGCAGATATATATCTATCTAAATACGAAAGAGGCACTCATATCCTATCGGAAATGCCCTACTTCCGTTATGTCGATGATGTGATAATTGGGGGCTATGAAAACACCCCATGTTTTGACTTTTCATTCTACCCAAGCGAATTGGACCTTATTGAAAATCCAGCGTGTGAGGACGGATCGGTAAAATTCTTGGATTTAGCTATCAAAAAACACAAGAAATATGGAATATACACAGAGTTACACGACAAAAGAGATTCATACAGGATCAAGGTAAATCATATTATCGATTGGAATTCAAACCTTGCAAAGTATGTCTTCAGAAATATAATAATTGGACATTTTAGAAGAAACCAAAATTATAATACTTTTAGGAAAGACTGCATTTGCAAATGTAAAAAATTTGCAGATGAAGCTATAAAAAGAAATTATCCAGTCAATTTTGTACAACATTATTACAAATCGTTTTTTAAAGAAAATTTGTAATCTGATTGTTGATATAGAGATTTATATTCATGACTGCGTAACTATTATCCTGATATTTCTCTGCGCATGAGCAACTTTACTTATATAAAGAGACGTTCCATCGGGTTGGACTAGCGGATGTTTCTTCTTCATGGATTCGTTTACTTCTTTGGTTCTGAGTCTGTTCTGGTGCTTTTGTTTTCGCACATTTGGGAGGCTGACCATGGAATTATGTTGGTTCCGTGAGCGTTACCCGGGTTGTAAAAGCTGCTTTAAGCGGGAAAGGGGTGTCGCAATCCACCCCTACCATTCTTATGTAATTCATATGGTCACTCCCGTTCTTTTCTACTTTCATTCATATATATATATATATATATATATATATATATATATGTGTGTGTGTGTGTGGTGCCAAATGTGGTGCGCTAATAAAATAAATAATAACATTACATATACTACTGCTAAATTGACATGACCGTAAATTGCACATGGTGGAACTCATTAAATTTTACATAGCTTTATTTGCCGCTGATAACCCTCCAATTATTTATCTTTCGAGCGAGTTCTGTAAAAGCATATTAATTAATATAATACTAAATTGATTGCACCATTTTAACTTTACCAATAAATCATTTATTAAAAACATAAAATAGTTAATTACTCAATTACAACAATTATTCATCTTGTTCACGCCGGAGAGAGACAATATGAGACCATTTATTAAAATGCCTAAAATGTATTTGGACCTGTATTACGTTTAATGGGCACATACCTTCACTCTCGGCTTTGGCCATAGACCACAATTCTTGGATCAGCAAGTCGTACTGTCCGTAACTCTGCGTATTTGGTTCCATCTCGTATTTCTGATTGCACTGCAAATTGATCTAGCCATCGAAGTCGTTCTCTACATATATAGTCGTTCTGTATTTCCATCTAGTCGTTGTGTTAGTCTGTTTTTCACCAAATATCCTCGTTCTTATGTTATAGATTGTGGCTCTTTTTACCTCAGGACTGACACTCCTCCTTTGCTCTCATTTACGGTCTTCAGGGTGATGCTTCAAGCATATTCTCAATTGGTTAACCTTTTACCCAATGTCGCCGCTTCACATTTTCTCAAGAGTTCTCTGACCCCTCTCTGTCTTGACGTCCCTAAATATATAGTTTGCTGACCTTTGGGTCAGCATTCTGTAAACTTTGGCGTCATTGAGACTGAAGGTATTGTCTGATGTTTTAGATACAATAAATAATGTACATAAAACTGTCTCACATTAACTGCTGTGAGATATATTTCTGGTCTCACAATATATAATATGTGAAGTATTACCTAACATGTCCAGGATGGTACAGATGATCTGTAATCAGAAAATTGAAGTTCTAATCCCAGTTCCATTAAACTGTGAATTTTAAGTCAAATGAATTTTAATAATCTTCACGGTTTCACTATTATTGTTTGCTTGGACATTCAACAAATGGAATAAACTAAAATTTACAACGCGTTTATTATAAACCAGATTACAACCAATATAATACATTAATAAACACCCAGTTTCTTCAGTTCTACCATATATTCAATATTTGTCTTTCAGAGCTTTATAGACGATTTACTGTTATAGGACGTTATAGGGAGATGATTTGCTTCAAATTCACATCCTCCATTTATGCATGCATTTGGAGATGAAAAATGTTTCTATCTTTGAGAAAATAGCCTCTTTCTCCCTTCTTTCCGCTTTGCATTTTCAGAGAAAAGCACGAAATACACTTTATCAGTTTTCCTGTCTTTTTTTGCCAGGAATGAAGAATATATAAAATGATTTTTGGTAGATATGAGTTTTTTGAGTCTTTTGGAATTTCTGATAATCGATAAAGGTATGTAAATTTAAATGGATATGGTCGTGTTTTATTTCCTTAATTTTTATGTAGTTTGAGAAATAATGTAATGTTTGATATCGTTTGGTGTATTTGATGCACTAAATTCAGATTTATGCATTTATTAAAAATATATTCTTATAAAAACACAGGACAAGAAATTTTGAAATTTGATGTGCTTTCTGAAATAAAACCAAACTATATTTATGATGTTTGGTCTGCTGAATATGAAAGCGGTAGTTTAACCACTAAATGACTATAGTATAAAACAAATGAATAAAATACACTTTGTGCGAATAATAAGGAAACTTGAGCAGAGTCTATAAGCATAAAAACACAATGCGTATAACAAACAAATGGTTCCAGTTGCTGAGAAAGGAAAATATAACAGAAAAGAAAGATGGACGGAAAAAACAATAGGAATATGAACGATTAGCAGAATAACTAAAAGCAACTTCATAGTGAGTAACACTATTTTGACGTTATTGTGAGAAGCATGGAACGTTTTAACCAGCAGTTTAAAATACAAATAAGTAAAACAGTAGAAAATAACTGAAAAAGACGATAAAGAATAAAAAGAAACATAAATTAAAATTAAAAAGAAATGTAAGGAATAATTCAAGAATTAAAATTTAAAATAAATATCATATTATTTAGAAAAACTTGAGTAACGTATATAAATACAAATAAATTGATAATGAAGCATACAGTTATTTCGGGGATTCACTGAATCCCCTTCGGCAGTGCAAAAGAATCAATAAACTCTAAGTCTAAAGAAGGAATGAGCCAAAAGCAAAAAACAGAGGGGTATTATACCCAAGATATTCTTCTTCTCGTACTAGACCGCACGGCTGGCCAAAAGGCTTGAAGATTCTTAATGTGCGGCCGGAGAAAAGTAAAAACCCCAACACAAAAGAATTTATTTAACTTAACCACAAACCAGCAGACTTCCTATAGAATTAAACAATAAGCAGCATTGCGGCGCTTACTTCTGCCGTAATGCCTAAGACCTGGATTAAGACAGAGCCAATCAGGAAACAGCGTGAAAAACAGTTCAGCCAATCCGATACGAGAAGCAACAAACTGACATGCTCCCAAATACAACAGGATATATGCACACAAGACCATTCATGTCCAGACTAGAATAAATGAGACAAAACAAGATGAAAAAGATTAAAACGACACATAAGTGCCCCAAAGGAATACAACGTTGAATGTGAAAAATTTTACAGGGCGCTCTGCAGGACCGCAGAAAAAAATGGAGCCTATTGGCAAGTTATTAACTAAATTACTAAATTTTATCTGGATATGGAAGCCTTTATAGAAGTCAAGATGATAAATAACGTGTATTGTTGTATGATCCTTGCAGAATAAAATTATCTTACGGTGACGAGGGGGGTCCAGAATATTCTTTATATAGTATATGCGCTGCATTGTATTATTTATGCTTATATACGTTACGGAAGTTTTCCTTATGTATAAAAATAAGTTTTAGCTATTTATATATACAAAATTTATTAAAATCTTCATACAGAAAATCAGTCGTTTGAATTGCTCATCTGAAGCATTTCACATGAGATATATATATATATATATATATATATATATATATATATATATACATACACTCACAACAAAAAAGGTGCTCACCAATAAGTAATTATGGGAGCTTAACGAAACTTGGCATGAAGATATGTGTCAGGAATATGGCGCCTTTCCTTGAAATTCGTTCTCCCTGGCGCAGAAAAAAGGCACATAGAGGCTTTTTGTTTGTACTTAATCAGTTACATAGGAACGCTTTTTCATTAGGGATGACGTTATGTCGCCATCGAAGACAATATGATTAGCTGTCGAGAGGGAAAGAATCATCGGGATGATGGAAGGCTGGTGGTCAACTCGATCAGTAGCTCGTCACCTAGGCAGTTCTGACATTACCGTCAAGAGGTATTGGGACCAGTGGACGGGAGAGAGGTGGCATATACGGTGACCACTTTCAAGAAGCTCTCGGCCGACCAATAGCGGAGGAGACACTCACATCATCCTACACAAACGCACAGCTCCAACTGCACCATTGTCCGCCATGCGGGCACAGGTAGCACCTTCACTACGGGCCCCTTTGTCTGTCCGTACCGTCGCGATGCGCCTGATTGATGGAAATTTGGTATCACGGCATCCATTACATATGCTGCCAATTACACCCAACAACCGTCGCATCCTTTTGAAGTAGTGTCGCACTCTACGGGATTAAACCGCAACCGAATGAAACCAAGTCGTATTCAGCGACTAATTGAGATTCAATTTGAGCAGTGATGACAACCGTGTACACATGTGGAGACCCCGTGGTGAACGCCACAATTCTGCCGTCGTTTTACAGCGACACAACGCTCCCGCAGATGGTATGATGGTATGTGTTGCCATCGCATACAACAACCTGTCACCTCTAGTATTGTTCCACGGAACCATGACAGCTCAACGGTACGTTCGTAACATACTTCCACCACATGTGTTGCCACTCATGGCAGGGCTCCCAGGAGAGGCAGTTTTCAACAGGACAATGCTCGGCCATACAGCAAGTTTGTCATAGGAATGTCTCCGCCACTTTACAACCCTTCCTTGATCTGTCTGATCTCCAGATATGTCACTGATAGAGCATGTCTGGGATCATTTGGGACGGCAAGTTGGATTGATTATGAGTTTGGTAGAACTCGAGGCGCGCTTACTACAACTGTGAAATGAGATGACGCAAGACACCATACCTTTATGCCTGAATACCCGTCCGTATCGCATAGTGTTTTCGCGCTAAAGGTGGCCCAACATTCATTTGTAATTTTTCCTGTAATAAATGATACTTTTGCTTTGATTTTGTAATCAATTACATATATCTCATTGCACGCACATGTATAAAATTTCGTTTTATTCTGACAACTCTTTCTTGGTGCGTAAATTTTATGGCAATGAGTGTATACAATATATATATATATATATATATATATATATATAATATTAAAATTGTGAAACCAATTGTAAAACAGAAGTAGTAACTTGTCAGGCTTGGAGAAAGAACTCCAGAAACAGCTGACGTTGGGAAGAACACAATGGAAAGATCAAACAATGAAAAACGAGCATCGAATTGCGAAAATTTTTGATCCATTTATCCGGCGGCTTTGATTCGAATAGCCGGCAGAGTTTCAATGTAAAAGAGTGATTCCGTTTCGTTTTTCGTAATTTGATTCGATAAAGCGGCTGATCCAATTAACAAGTGATCCAATTAAACGGCGGCCAATATATATATATATATATATATATATATATATATATATATATATATATATATATATATATATATATATATATATATATATATACATATATATATACATAAAAAAATAATAAAATTTTAAATCCAGTGGTAGAATGGGAGTAGTAACTCGTAATACACTAACTATATTAAAATTAGCCTACAAAATACAATGAAATAAAGAGAAATTCAACCCTAATGAGGAGATTAAAATACATATTACAGGTCATAAAGCTAAAGATAATCAACAAATATCAATGGTGTGGAATCGGAAATAGGAATACAAAAAATGCCAAGCATTTAAGCTTGCACGTGGAAAGGCATAAGGTCTAGGTATAAGAATTCTTCATTTCGAAAAAATTCTTCTTCAAGTCCAAATATTTAATCGAAATGAACAAAAAAATGCTTGTTTCGAAAACACAAGATGGATTTTATCTGTAAAATTGCGTTATTTGAATGACAAGCATAAAAATTGAAAAAATAGAAAGGAAACATAAATACCCTAAAATACACCTCAAATGTGCAACCACGACGATCAATAAATGACAAGACCAATGTTGACATTCACTAAAGTTTAAAGAAGTGATCTACTGTTACCAAAGTTAGTAATAAAAAACAGTACTGCGTAAAGACAGTAAAATGTGATATTCTACAGTAATAGCTGCAAAATAAAGGGATGAAAATATATTGTAATGTATATTCAAGAGAATGTAGATGTATGGCTAAGATACTAAAGAGAGATTATTAAAAAGTTTAGGCGAATCAGAACTTATTAACTATACAATTTACTAAATATGTGGGATATTCATATAACTTACTGGTAATTTTGAGGGTATTAATGTGCAAAGCATGAAATTTTTTATCTGATAATCTATAAATTCTAAAAAGTTGATTAAACCTAATATTTCTAGACAATTGAATCGAGTTGTAGGAATTAAATGGTAATATTTAATTAATATTGAATTTAAAAAAATATTTTTATCATATAAATTAATTAGTAACTATCCCATTAGTAGGTTCTATAATTAAATTTAAATCCAAATAATTAATATGTTTACTAATAGTAGTTTCATTAGGTATTAATTACATACATATATATATATATATATATATATATTTATTTATATATATACATATATATATATATATATATATATATTTATATATATATATATATATATATATATATATATATATATATATATATATATATATATATATATATATATATATATATATATATATTTAACATGACTTTTTATGTTTTCTTAATCTTACTGCTTCCGTCAATATCTAATATAAAATGAAATAAAAGACGCCGATCCAAAAAGAAGGGCTCAACATTAATTTCCCTAATGGTTTCCCCCTTAATCCACAGGCTTACTTAGTCTTTGAATGAATATTTTTCCTTATGAGACAATGCTAAATAAAACCGGAAAAACATTGACTGCATCGACAAGATGCTCTGAAAGCAAATAATAAATATGCTAAGCAATTCTTAGATTAAATCGTTGCATGTTATTGCTTTTTTAGATTGGCTTTGGAAAACTGTAGTTTGTTCACTGTATATTTATAGTAATGAAAATATGTTCTACAACAATTGTCCTACAGTACTACTAGACATGGATTAGCTGCAAATTTAAGAGAAGTATGAATTTTGCATTTTTATTGACACAATTTTCATTTGATTTATACATTATTATGTCGTAAATAAAAACTTTATATTTAAAATAAAATTGTAATATAAGTGTTCACAGATCCCGCATCAATGTATAAGTTTCTGAAAATCTAAACTATTTATCCCATTGCAAATTGGAGAACACCCAAAAATTGTTATGCTGTAAAGCACATAGCAGACACTAACCACCGTTTCATGTATTCTATTATCTGCAATGGGTTCAGGATATTAACTTTAGGAGCGCCTCCTTTAGGTGGATTATGTAAGTATTAACTATGTCGGTTAAGCGTTGCGTTGCAAGAGTTCGATATTTATTAAATATAAGAATATGACGATATTTGACAATCTCCAGGGAAGCTACCGAAATTTTGGCATATAGGAAATTTCCTTGCTGCCATTTCATATAACAGGGATGTCAATCAGAAGATAGCATAACAAGAAAGATCAATCATGCTTAAAGCATTGATTATGAAACACTTTCCAACTTCAATGCAATTTTATTTAAACATGTCTAAAATGCAATACATTCCTCGGTAATATTTTAAAACTTCTCACAATAATACATTGATTTATTATACTTGAAAACTTAAACATTCATCGAAAAAAATGAACTTCATTCAAATGACGGCATTGAAATATAAATGCCTGGTTTAAACATCTCTAAAATGTGATATACTACTCGGTAACAATTTTAGAATGATCATAATACCACGATACTTTATTATATTTAAAAACTTCATCGCAAACAACTGAAATTCATTCAAATGACGTCATAGAAAAAATAACACGCCGGGCTCTCTCTAAAAAAGCAGCATTTCATTCATAAATAATTTCCCATTCATGTCATTCATCACAATACTATAATAATTTATTTTATTTAAAAATTAAGACCATGGAGCTATAAGTAATTTAACTCTATGCTTAAAACTTCATCGCAAAAAATCGTCCTTCTCTCGGTAAAGTCAATGAATATTTCTTTCATATCAGCTATGCAGACTCCATGAGCTAAATTCTTTTGCATTAAAAAAATACAGCAATTCCTATACACCTCATCCTACATATTTTGCTGTTTACATTTCACATAAATGAAAAATAGGCTTCGTTAGAGAAATAATCAAAGTTGGATGCTCATTTAAACTCAAATATATTGTCATTGCGTTGTTTCAGTATGTAGATGCACAGAATTTAAGCGAAAATAAAGAGGTTTTACGACGAATACAACACTCAATATGAATTAAAAACAACTTTAAAAATGACGATTTTGAGACAAGATAGATGCCGTATTATATTTTGAAGTTGGTCACGTGATCGTTTCATATCATGGTCACGTGATCGCTTCATATAAGAGGTGTAATTATTATTTTAATTTTTATTTAAAAAACTACTGAATATATGTTGCTGAATTTTTTTTATATATTTTATGGAATAATTTGAATATTACCTAAAATTTTCGAAGCAATTTGTGAATTTTAAATCCGCTTAAAAAATTTTTGAAAAATTAGGTCCCATAGGGTTCAATGTATTTCATTTTTTCGACCCGGGTTCAATCCAAAACTAAATGGGTGATATTATTTATTTATATTCCCGTAGGTTCTACAGTCCGTCTGAACAACATAGTAAAATTTCATTTTGATTAAGTCATTTTTACGGCAGTTATCGTGCTAACGGACAGACAGACAGGCAGACAGACAGACAGACAGACAGACAGAATGAACAAAGTCATAAACACTTTTCAACTTTGTTGTAAAGTGTTAAAAATGGCGAAACGGGTCCCATATATTGTATTCTTCAATAGAAGAGCTCGAATTCCAAATTTGGTGCCATTCGTTTTCTAAAGTTAAAATACGTAAGAAATGGTTATTTTTAAACAGTATTAAACATGCCAACGTTTTAAGATTGTTAGCAAATGTTGCTATATTCGCTTAATCCATCTTCGCATTTGAAATGTACTCAAGTATTTAGTCTTAGAATATAATATTAAGTAAATCAGGGAAAATATAGAATATCACAAAACTGGCATGGTGTTCAATAAGGTACTTTTGTAGCAATCCCTAAATAACCCTGTAAAATTCATCAATTTTTCTTATATTCATTTCCATGCACTATTGTATTAGAGAAAGTATAATCTTCTTTTTTCAAAATTTTGTGGGAAAGCTCGTTTAACATTGGAGACACCATTTTGACAATAAGAACTAACAATTCCGTCAAAGTAGCTAATTGGGACAGCGTCGGCCGGCAATTATGAAGATCTGTGGTTTGAGTCCCATCTGGGACAGCAAGGTTCTTTTAAATGGCATTCGAATGAATTAAACCTGCATGTTAGTGCTGTTCGTATTTGAAAGTGACCCTAAAACGATTACTACATATTCAGGAGACTGTCTTATTGAGCGTTATTTACGCCGATTTGAAATTGGGAGGCTAATTAGACAGAACTATTATTACCTGGATAAATATATCATCCGGTGTCTAACATGAGATAAAAATCTGATGTGGGCAGCACATGACTTTCCCTGCAGACTTATATTCACTTTCTCTTTATTTTAATAATATAATTTAATTCACTTTTAATTCAATTCTCGTTCTCATTTGATAACTGGATTTATTTTCAAAGGTGACGTTGAGAAAATAAGAAAAACTAAAATATCTCGAGAACGGCTAGCCCTAGTGTAATGGGGTTGATCTTATTCTTTCTTCGTTAAAAATTACGTATAAAACAAGTATTTAATGGATATATGTCAGCATACGTAGTTTTTACTTTCCCTGCAATACATGGTAATGCTTTGGGAAAGTATTGGAATCATGCCGAAAATCACAACTCGAGTTTTCGACGGATCTACACGTTTCGATACCTCTAGAATACGGAAAAACCATTTTTAACGTGACGTCTGTGTGTGTGTGTCTGTCTGTCTGTCTGTCTGTCTGTCTGTCTGTCTGTGCAGATTTTGTATCCACTCTAACTGAAAAACTAATGGACCGAATTTCACAAAATTTGGTAGGTAAGTCACTTGTGGGCGGGGCTGGTGCTGATTAGTATTGGGTACAATTCGCGATAAAAGAAACCGCCTTTTTGTGCGAAATGGCCCGCAAAAGCTTGTATCCACTCTAGATAAAAAACTACTGGACCGAATTTCACAAAATTCGGTAGATGAGTCACTTGTGGGTCATCCTGGTGCTGATTAGATTTTAGTACGATTCGGAAAAAAAATAGTCTGCCTTTTCTTACAAAATGGCCCGCAAAAATCATCAAAATCCAAACTAAAGAACTACGCATGCACAAATATATCCATTAAATGCTTGTTTAATACGTAATTTTTAACGAAGAAAAGAATGAGGCCAACCCCATTACACTAGGTCTAGCCGTTCTCGAGATATTTTAGTTTTTGGTATTTTCACTACGCCACCTATGAAATTAAGTCCGGTTACCGAATGAGAAAGAAAATTGAATTAAAAGTGAAATACATTTAATTAAAATAAAGAGAACGTGGATATAAGTCTGCAGGGAAAGTCATGTGCTGCCAACATCAGATTTTTTATTTTAGATTTTGTTGATTTTTGTGGGCCATTTTGCAAAAAAAGGCAGCTTATTTTCTTTCGAATCGTACCAAAATCTAATCAGCACCAGGGTGATCCACAAGCGACTTATCTACCGAATTTTGGGAAATTCAATCCATTAAATTTTTAGCTAGAGGGGATACGAACTTTTGCTGGTCATTTTGTAAAAAACGGCGGGTTCTTTTATCCCGAATCGTACCCAAAACTAATCAGCACCATACTCGCCCACAAGTGACTTACCTACCAAATTTTGTGAAATTCGGTCGATTAGGTTTTTAGTTAGAGTTGATAAAATATCTGTACAGACAGACACACAGATACACACACAGACGTCACTCTAAAAATGGTTTTTTCGTATTCTAGAGGTCTCGAAACGTATTGGTCCGTCGAAAACTCGAGTTGCGATTTTTGACATGATTCCAATATTTTCCCTATACATTACCATGTATTGCAGGGAAAGTAAAAATAGCAGAAAGTGGTCTGTCAAATCCTCAAGCTTTGATTTCCATGGACTCCAATCCCTGGAAAGGGTGATCGAACTATTTGGGATAGGGTATGTCAAACACTTGTCCTTTTAAGAGGTTCTTCGTTTGGGACTAACGCTGCCCGAACCGTAAGCAAAAGGTTAATAATTCATTTGAGTTTAAATGAATAAAATATCACTTATAATTATTTGACATTAAACATAATTTTCACTTTTATGTCAAATTTATTTTTCATTTGGTAACTGAACTTATTCTCAAAACCGGTGCCGCAAAAATGCGAAAAAACAAAAATGTTTCAAAGTCCTGATGGGGTTGGCCCTATTATTTTGATGATTGAAAATTAAGCATAAAAACTGCATTTAATTGATATATTTGAGCATACATTGACTTTGATTTTATTTTTTGACAATTTTTGCGTGTCGTTACGCAACAAAAGCAGTTTCTTTTTTTTTTCCGAATCGTACCAAAATCTAATCAGTACCACGCCAATCCACAAGTGACTTATCCACCAAATATTGCGAAATTCGGTCAGTTATTTTTCTTTTAGAGTGGATACAGCAATTTTTGTGGAACATTTTGCAAATAAAGTGAGTTCCATTATTCCGAAGTGCACCACATCTAATCGGCATTAAATTAACCCACAAGTGACATATCTGTACATTTTTTTTAAAAATTGGTCAATTAGTTCTTGAGTTAGCGTGGATAAATTCATTGCGCATACTGACACACACGCACACACACACACAGAGGGATAGAGGGAGAGAGGGGGGAGAGAGACAAAGAGAGAGTGAAAGAGGAGAGAGACAGAGAAAGGGAGAGAGAGAGAGAGAGAGAGAAAGAGACAGACAGACACCATGCTGAAAATAGTTTTTTTCTTATTCTAGGGGTCCCAAAACGTGTAGATCAGCAAAAATAGAGTAGCGATGCACGACACGATTCCAATACGTCTCCATACATTACGATGTACGGCATGGAAAGTAAAAATCTGATGTGGACAGCACATGACTTTCCCTGCAGATTCGCGTTCTCTTTATATTAATTAAAATTAATTCACTTTTAATTCAATTTTCGTTCTCATTTGGTAACTGGGCGTAGTTTCGAAAGTGGTGTAGAGAAAAAATGAAAAAACTAAAATATCTCGAGAGAGGCTGGTCTAAATGTAATGGGGTTGGTCTTATTATTTTCGTCGTTAAAAATTACGTATAAAACAATCATTTAATGGATATATTTGAGCTTACGTAGTTTTTATTTTAATATTGACGATTTTTACAGATCATTTCGCAAAAAAAGGCAGGTTATTTTTCTGTGAATCTTACCGAAAGTTAGTCAGCACCAGAGTAACCCACAAGTGACTTATCTAGTAACCCACAAGTGACTTTTTGTACGATTCGTAAAAACAGAACCCCCCTTTTTTTGGGAAATGGTCCTTAAAAATTTTATTTATCCTCTCTAGCTAAAATACTAATTGACCAAATTTCACAAAACTCGATAGATAATTTACTTGTGCTCGAAATGTGCCAATAGCACGAGGTGCAGAAAAATAACCTGCCTTTTTTTGCGAAATGATCTGTAAAAATCGTCAATATTAAAATAAAAACTACGTAAGCTCAAATATATCCATTAAATGATTGTTTTATACGTAATTTTTAACGACGAAAATAATAAGATCTGTAAATTTTGATCTGTTAGTTCAATTAGAGTTTACACAAGCAATTTTTGTGGGCCAAAGAAGGCGAGTTCTTCTATCCCGAATCATACCAAAAACTAATCAGCACCAGGGTCTCCCCATGTGACTTACCAAATTTTATGAAATATGGTACATTAGTTTTTGAGTTAGAGTGGTTTCATACATTGCACGGACACAGACAGATAAATAAACACACACACACAGACCACCTGGGAACACCTCGTGCTATTGGCACATTTCGGGCACAAGTAAATTATCTATCGAGTTTTGTGAAATTTGGTCAATTAGTATTTTAGCTAGAGAGGATAAATAAAATTTTTAAGGGCCATTTCCCAAAAAAAGGGGGATTCTGTTTTTACGAATCGTACAAAAAACTAATCAGCAGCGGGGTTACATCCAAGCGATTTGCCTACCAAATTTTATATATGAAATTCCGTTCATTAGATTTGAGTTAGAGTGGATACATACATTGCACAGACACACAGCAGACATACAGACAGACAGACATACACAGACGTCACGCTAATAATAGGTTTTTCGTATTCTAGAGGTCTCGAAACGTGTAGATCCGTCGAAAACTCGAGTTGCGATTTTCGACATGATTCTAATACTTTCCCTAAATATTACCACACATTGCAGGGAAAGTAATAAAAACAAGTATATATTTTCACATATCAGATAAATGCCACTAATTTACTGTAATAACCAACATGTTTGTTCTCTGTTTTAAAAATGTTCCGACAATATACAAATAAATGAGTCTGCGAAGCATAAAAAGCATTATTACGACATTCCAGACCTCGTACAATAAACTTACATCTTTAGCATCATATGACTATCATCAGACGGAAAATTAATTCAAACTACACTTAAGCCTTTAACGTTGTCTGGCGCCATAGTCTTATTAAGCAAAAGCAGAAAAATGTGGATGAAATAAATTAGATTAGGTTCCCATTTCTGCGAAACTTTGTACGATTAAAATCCAATTAAAGGCAAATAAATTGTATTCACATATTTCAAACGTATTACTAAGTCTGCTATACGTATGAAATATCATAATCATTATTTTAATATTTTAATAGGTTTTTAAAGATTTTAACAACTTTTATAAAAAATTTTATAATGCTAATTTAAAGAAAAACACTTTTAAAATTACACATATTTTATTTTGCCTACACATGTGTAGGGAATTTTTGTAATGTGTAGGGAGATGTAGTATAGGGGAATTATTGCGACTGGGTCGAAAATTTGAATTCAAATTTTCGACGGATAAGTACGTTCCAAGCATTCTTCATCTCGGACCGGATGTTCTTGAGTCGTTGTGTGCGCGCGCACGCATGTGTGTGTGTGTGTGTGTGTGTGTTAACATGTATGCGTATGTATATTAGTGAGCGTGTGCTCGAGACAGTAGACGTGATATTTCATGAACAAATGAATAGTTTCAAACATAAATTTGTGTTATTAATACCATAGGGGAATACTGGAAAGCTTTAAGCATAATCTAATATTCGGAAGGAACCAAATTTTGGAATTAATTAAAAAAAATTTCGAAATCAGTATCTTTAAAAATGATAAATAAAACAGAACCCTATACTCCATTTTTAATTAGAATACGAATGATATATACAAACTTCAGAACGCCAGAATTAACCGTTTTCGAGATATTTTGCGTATCTCAAATACATTTATAAAAAAAAGGCATAAATGTAAAAGAAAAAACAAATGCTAGAATCGTCAAATGGGTACACTTTTCATATGTAATAGTATGCGACAAATTTGATAAAATAATTTCCGAAAATCTACAACATTCTAATCACAAGAAACGATATTTTCAAAATTGTTTTTGCGATCCGACGTAAAATAATTTATTAATAGTCATTTATTTTCCGTTTAATAATTGAATGTTAAATTTTATTTTACTGAAATCTTGATATGCCAGTATGAATAAGTACTTTTGTTTGGATAGCTATAGATCATAAGTACCAAATTGGAATATATGTAATGTTAATTCAATGATGAAAACATTGCGGTCTGCATTTTGTATACCATTATTTCGCTGTAATGTAAGTACAGTTATTGTATTTTGTAGTGAAAGCCACTTGCTGACCACATCAGACTTGTTATTCTAATATTGGTGTTACACAATGAACAATACAGTACGTGATTGGCATTTATCAGGTAGCAGTACGTAGCTAACAGAAGTCAATCATGTAGTATCTCGAAAATGTTGTCAAAAAATCTGATGTGGGCAGCACATGACTTTCCCTGCAGACTCATTCCGTTTTTCTTTATTTCTTTAATCATTTATAAAATTGAGTTTAATTGCACAAAATAACACTAAGTTGCATTTTTAATTCAATTTCTGTTTTTATTTGATAATTGGAGATTTGATAATTGGAGATTCTAAAGGTAGCATTACAAAAATGCGAAAAATATCAAATATCTCGAGACCGGTGAAATAGAGTTGTTCTTATTCTTTTCCTCTTCAAAAATTAAGCACAAAACAAACATTTAATTGATACATTTGAACATACGTTGTCTTTTTATTTAGATTTTGAAAATTTTTGCGGGCCATTTCGTAAAAAAGGCAGGTTGTTCTTTTCCGAAACATACCAAAATCTAATCAGCACCAGCGTATTCCGCAAGTAATTTACCTACCAAATTTTGTGAAATTTGGTCAATTAGTATTTTAGCTAGGGTGGATACATGAAAATTTTGCGGACCATTTCGTAAAAAAGGCAGGATGTTCTTTTCCTAATCGTACCAAAAACTAATGAGTACCAGGGTTTCCCCCTAGTGACCTACATACCACATTTTATGAAATTCGTTCCATTAGATTTTTAGTTATAGTGGATACATACATTGGACATACAGCAGACAGACAGCAGACAGACAGACACACAGATACACACACAGACGTCCCGCTAAAAATTTTTTTCTTATTCTAGAGATCTCGAAACGTGTAGATCCGTCGAAAACTCGAGAAGGGATTTTCGGTATGATTCCAATACTTTCCCTATGCATTACCATGTATTGCAGGGAAAGTAAAAATATTTGACGTGGGTATGAAATGGCTTTCCTCACAATATGCAATGCCATTAATTATTTCAATGCGAACAAATGACGGTCAAGAGCCACTGCAAAATGTTTTTAACGTTTACAGTTCTAGATGTCAAATATGTATAATTATTTTTAAGAGCACAATTCACTTATATTTCTCGCAAACATAACGTGCCATTTAAGAATATTGCTAACACCTAGTAAGCAATATATTCCATTTTACTAGAGCATGAAATTACTAATCCCCTCAGTTTGGCGTCATTTTCGTATTTTAGCGTTATTTTTGCCATTTAGTACGATATTGAAAACGCTGTCAACTTGATGATATTTCGCTAAATTAGCTGTCACGGTTGTAAAATAAATCGCCAAGTGTTACATAATTGTTACTACCCATTTTTATGTATTTTAAAAAAAAAAACTTTATTTAAAAAATGTTCAAAATATCATTGATGTTCCAAGCTAGCTACCTAAAGTTAGGGACATTCACTTTAGAACAAACATATACGTATAAAATGAACATATATTTAACATTACCCTATGTTCTGATATTTTTTGTAATTTTTACAAAATTCATTCGAAATTTCTGGGTTTTCCAAAAGTTCGATCACGTTTAAGATCAATAAGGTTCCAGTCCTGACATATTGTATTTACACACACACACACACACATATATATATATATATATACATATATATGTATACATATATATATATGTATGTATATATATATATATATATATATATATATATATATATATATATATATATATACATGCATATATATGTATACATATATATATGTATAAATATATATATATATATGTATATATATATGTATATATATATATATATATATATATATATATATATATATATATATATATATATATATATATATATATATATACATCGGGTGATTGATAAAATATGGGCCAAATTTTACGAGGTGGTAGTATACACTAAACCTGGCACTTTCTGTCATAGTAGTTTATCAGATCGAAAATGAAACGTAAAGGCGCTGGTAGACACTTAACGTTGAAACCAATGAGGTGAGGTGAAAACACAAGAATAATTTAGATATGAAAATATATTTATTAAACAGTAATTACAGTAATGGCTCAAAAGAGCGACCTCCAAGCTGTATGCACGTCTCACAGCGGCAATGGAGGAATTGGCGAACTCTCTCGAACGGACTGGGCATGCCGCGCACTTCGGCAGCAGCGGCCGAAATTCTGGCAACGAGTTCCTCTTCAGATTCAAGGGGAGTGTAATAGACGAGACTCTTGAGATATCTCCACAAAAAGAAGTCTAGACACAACAGAATCAGGCGATCGGCGTCTCAAAAGTTGAAGCTGCGAATAACTGCTACAAACTGATAAGGCCGTACATTTGGTGCTAAGAAAATTTGCATAAGGGTTCCTCTTCTTCCGCAGATGAAATTTGCATACGCGGTTTTCTTCTCCAATCGGAAAATAACAACCATAATGACGCTTTTAAGTTTGCGGAGCTGCCGTTTCCCAACTAGTAAGCGCCCTGTAACATCATTACGATTTATTTCCGACAAGGCAAACCCTGACGAAAAATACTTGGTTCGGTGTATACTACCACCTCGCAAATTTTGATCCATCTTTTTTGAATCACATTGTATATATGTTTGTGCATGTATATGCTTTAAATGCGCTCTTTCGTTAAAAAACGAACTTGAATTTTCGGTTCACAATACTTTATACATTTCCATGTCTGTGAGAAAGTAATAATTAACAATTTTTATTCTAAAAAAAACACTGTTACGATATCAATGATAACAGAAAACTGCTTCAACATATATTGCATTTATCTAATCCAAGAACTATGATCAACTTCCAGCAGAAAATAGAATAAATGACTAAAAGAAAAAAGGAGCACTCCATTAATTTTCTTAATGGGTGTTCTTTTGATCCAACATCGTCATGTGTCTTGGAATAATTGTTTACCCTTAAGAGACAATAGTGAAGGAATTGGGAAAAAATATTGGGTGCATTTCAGAGATGTGTGTAGTTTCAACAAGGAACTTGCAATGCAATTACTTTTATGAATAGTTTCTTTATTTTTACTTAGTTTTATTTTGACAAACTATTGTGAAGAAAAAATAGTAGCTTTATTATTAGGAGTTTGTTTGACTTGAAAAATTTTGTGTTTTCCAAAACAGCCGGCAATTTATGAGATGTTCATTGTCTGTGAAAAATGTCATTGGAATGTCTAAATGGTATGCTTGGGTCGCTAACTAAACTGAACAGGTTACAACTTAACAAGCTTGCTGATTAACACAGGTTAACCTCCATATATTATTATTCCTAACCTGTGCTATACAAACCACGATATTAAAAGTAAGCTTATATAAATTAACAGAAGTGTAGATTCACTTTTATTTCTAATGTCAGAATCGAATTTTGGTAGCTTGTTTGTTTTTTTAAATCTTTTTTTTTTTCAAATATTACAAGAGTTTTTTTCTTAAATCGATATAGTTGGTCGAAATTATTACAAACTGTTACCCTTATAAAGTGTTACACATCTTTGTAAAAGGCTTCAATTTTTTTATTTTCCTTATATAATGTATAAGGAAATACATTCCTTACATAATGTGTGTACTCTCTGTACTTACATAATGTGTGTACTTACATAATGTGTGTAATACTCTATGTGTGTGTGTGTGAAAGTATGTGTGTGTGTGACAGTATGTGTGTGTGTGTGTTTGTGTATGTGAAAGTATGTGTGTGTGACAGTATGTGTGTGTGTGTGCGTGCGTGTGTGTGTGTGTGTGTATGTGTGTGTGTGTGTGTGTGTGTCAGTGAGACTGTGGATACAATAACTGAAGAACGAATGGACCGATTCGAACGAAATTTGGTAGAAAAATCACAATCCATAAACACTGGAAGCCTATTGCTTTTATGTGCAATCGAATGTTCAAAACACCCTAAATTTTCGAGTGAAATTTTGAAAAAATCGTCAAAAAATCAAAACCGCTAATAAAGTTACGCAACTAGACATTTCTTATGTAATTTTTCATTAGAAAACGATTGACATAAATTTTAGAACTCTAACATGAACCGTTCTCGAGATATTGTACATTTAAAAAATCTGCTGTGGGCAGCACATGACTTTCCCTGCAGAATTTTATCCACGTTCTGTTTATTTTAATTCAATTTAATTCACTTTTAATTCAATTTTCGTTCTCATTTGATAACTGGACTTATTTTCAAAGGTGGCGTAGAGAAAATACGAAAAAACTAAAATATCTCAAGAACGCCTAGACCTAGTGTAATGTGGTTAGTCTTATTCTTTTTCTCGTTAAAAATAACGTATTAAACAAGCATTTAATGGATATATTTGATTATACGTAGTTTTTTATTTTAGATTTTGGCGATTTTTGCGGGCCATTTTGCAAAAAAAGGCAGATCATTTTTTTCTGAATCCTACCAAAATCTATTCAGCACCAAGATGGCCCACAAGTGACTTATCTACCAAATATTTTGAAATTCGGTCCATTAGTTTTTTAGCTAGAGTGGATAAACATTTTGTGGGCCATTTCGCAAAACAAGGCGGGTTCTTTTATCCCGAATCGTATCCAAAAATTAATCAGCACCAGACTCGCCCATAAGTGACTTGCCTATCAAATTTTATGAAATTCGGTAAATTAGATTTTTAGTTAGAGTGGATAAAATATCTGCTCAGACAGATACACAGACAGACAAACACACAGGCACATAGACACATGTACACACTGACACACAGACACACAGACACACACACAGACGTCACGCTAAAAATGGTTTTTTCGTGTTCTAGAGGTCTTGAAACGCGTAGATCCGTTGAAAATTCGAGTTGCGATTTTCGACATGATTCCAATACTTTTTCTATACATTATCATGTATTTCAAGGAAAGTAAAAAAAATTATCAAAAAGTCATATAAAATAAAAAAGAAATATTTCCTATTGAGAAACATGTTCACTTTTCATATGTAATACCATGCGATAAGTTTGGTGACATCATTCTCGTGGATTTAGGTCATCTCATTCATGAACATTCTGATATGGGCAGCACATGACTTTCCCTGCAGACTTATATTCAAATTCTCTTTATTTTAATTAGCTTTAATTCACTTTTAATTCAATTTTCGTTCTCGTTTGATAACCGGACATATTTTCAAAGGTGGTGTAGAGAAAATACGAAAAAAAAAATATCTCGAGAACGGCTAGTCC
This sequence comes from Amaurobius ferox, assembly GCA_951213105.1. Taxonomy (NCBI): domain Eukaryota; kingdom Metazoa; phylum Arthropoda; class Arachnida; order Araneae; family Amaurobiidae; genus Amaurobius; species Amaurobius ferox. The sequence continues at coordinate 33,711,940 of OX578154.1, forward strand.
TAGTGTAATGGGGTTGATCTTATTATTTTCTTCGTTAAAAATCACGTATTAAACAAGCATTTTCTGGGTATATTTGAGCATACGTAGTTTTTATTTTAGATTTTGGCGATTTTTTGTTGACTATATTTAAAAAAAAGGCAGGTTATTTTTTTTTCCGAATCGCACCAAAATCTGATCAGCACCAGGGTGTCCCACAAGTGATTTATCAACCAAATTTTGTGGAATTCGGTCCATTAATTTTTCAGCTAGAGTGGATAAAATCTTTTGGGGGCAATTTCGCAAAAAAAAAAGCAGGTTCTTTTATCCGGAATCGTACCCAAAACTAATCAGCACCAGATTCGTCTAAAAGTGACTTACCTACCAAATTTTATGAAATTCGATCAGTTACTTTTTTAGTTAGAGTGGATAAAAAATCTGCACAGACAGACACACAGACACACAGACAGACACACACACACAGACGTCACGCTAAAAATTGTTCTCTCGTATTCTACAGGTCTTGAAACGTGTAGATCCGTCGAAAACTCGAGTTGCGATTTTCGGCATGATTCCAATACTTTCCCTATACATTACAATGTAGTGCAGGGAAAGTAAAACATCCGATGTGGGCAGCACATGACTTTTCCTGCAGACTTATATCCACGTTCTCTTTAATTCAATTAAATTTAATTCACTTTTAATTCAATTTTCGTTCTCATTTGATAACTGGACTTATTTTCAAAGCTGGCGTGGAGAAAATACGAAAAAAACTAATATATCTGGAGAACGGTTAGTCCTAGTGTAATGGGGTTGGTCTTATTCTTTTCTTCGTTAAAAATTACGTATTAAACAAGCATTTAATAGATATATTTGAGCATACGTAGCTTTTCAGTTTAGATTTTGACAATTTTTGCGGGCCATTCGGCAAAAAAAGGCGGGTTCTTTTATCCCGAATCGTACCCAAAACTAATCAGCACCAGACTCGCCCACAAGTGACTTACCTACAAAATTTTGTGAAATTCGGTGTATTAGTTCTTTAGTTAGAGTGGATATAATATCTGCACAGACAGACAGACACACAAACAGACACCCAGACAGACAGACACACAGACACACACACAGACGTCACGCTAAAAATGGTTTTTTCGTATTCTAGAGGTCTTGAAACGTGTAGATCCGTCGATAACTCGAGTTGCGATTTTCGACATGATTCCAATACTTTCCCTATACATTACCATGTATTGCAGGGAAAGTAAAAATATACTTTGGGTAATACTTTTGTATTTGAACGCCAATTGTAATTTATCTGCTGTAAGAATAACTTTTTTCTTCATCCATAAAACTTGGCGAGATTTTGTCGACGAATTTGGTGAAATGTCGCTAACTTGGCGAATTTTTTTAAAGTTGCTAAATTAACGAAAATCTCGCCAAATGGATAAAATTGACGCTAAATCAATGAAAATGACTCATTGATAAAAATTCAATATCATGAAAAGAATATAAGTCACTACTATAAAAATAATCTATTTTTTTCAGTGTAAAAGTAGTAAATTCTTTGCATTATATAAGGTAAGTCATGTGCTGCCCACATCAGATTTTTACTTTGCCTGCAATACATGGTAATGTATAGGGAAAGTATTGGAATCATGTCGAAAATCGCAACTCGAGTTTTCGACGGATCTACACGTTTCAAGACCTCTTTAGAACACGAAAGAACAATTTTTAGCGTGACGTCTGTGTGTGTGTCTGTGCAGATTTTGTATCCTATCTAACTAAAAACTAATTGACCGAATTTCATAAAATATGATAGGTAAGTCACTTGTGAGCGAATCTGGTGCTGATTAGTTTTGGGTACGATTCGGGATAAAAGAACTCGCCTTTTTTTGCGATATGTCCCGCAAAAGTTTGTATCCACTCTAGCTAAAAATCTAATGGTCAGAATATCACAAAATTTGGTAGATAGGTCTCTTGTGGATCAGCCTGGTGCTGATTAGATTTTGGTACGATTCGGAAAAAAATAACCTGCTTTTTTTGCGAAAAGGTCTGCAAAAATCGTCAAAATGTAAACTAAAAAACTACGTATGCTGAAATGTATCCATTAAATGCTTGTTTTATACGTAATTTTTAACGAAGAAAAGAATAAGTTCAACCCCATTACACTAGGATTAGCCGTTCTCGAGGTATTTTAATTGTTTCGTTTTTTCGCTACGCCACCTTTGAAAATGAATCCAGTTACCAAATGAGAACGAAAATTGAATTAATAGTAAATAAGTTTTATTAAAATAAAGATAATGTGTATATAAATCTGCAGGGAAAGTCATGTGCTGCCCGCATCAGATTTTTTAATTCATAACGTGCTTGACAAGCTCAAATTATCAAGTCACCTAATAACTGAGCCATAAATAAACTGTTTTATGCATTATGTCAAATTTTGCCCTATCTTTCCATGATAAAAATATGAAATTCATAATAAATTTCGAAGTTATTTTTGGAATTTAAAAAAACTCTATCTAGTTCTAGATTTTTTTATAATAAAGCAGAATCTAAAGGTCCCAGAAAATCCATGAATATTTTTGGCATTTTTCCTGTACACAAGGAATCGACCACTGACATGCATACATATATAGGCATACAGACAGAAGGATATTACTCCAAAAATAGTTAAATCATGATCAACAGGGCCTGAAACATGTATGGCATAGAAATATCAAATTAGAAAATTATCGTGGAAATAGTCCATTATCTATATCACCTAAGTACTTGTATTCTAAATAAATATATTGAAGAAAGTAAAAATGTTAAACTTTTGTGGTTCTCATTATTTTTAAAAGCCAATTTCGAAAATGTCAAGGTTTTACTTGAAACTAAACGTAAGTACAACCTGCATATTTGGTGAAGGAATTGGGATACTTTCTTGTGTGTATTTCAGCTATGTGCGTAGTTTCAACAAGAAATCCGCAGTACTATTACTTTCATGGTGTATTTTCTTTATTTTTGTTTCTTTTCATTTTGTCTTACTATTGTGAAGAAAAAGTCCTAACTATGTTGTTCGTTTGATACGGAATATTTTGTGTTTCTTAAAACAGGCGCTTATTTACAAGCTGTTCATTTTTTGTGAAAATGTCATCATAATTTTTATATGGTATGCTTGGGTCGGCAAACAAACTATATAGGTTCAGCTGCTTACCGATCTCGCTGATTGTAAAAGGTTAACCTCTATGTATGATGCACACCTTTGCAATAAAACTCACAATATTAACACTAAGCAGATATAACAAATTATTTAATTAATATTATTTACAATATTTTATGTTAGCATATTTAGTTTAATTTATTTGAAAATGCATGTAGCCTAAATAAAATTTTGCAGAAAATGAAAATATTAAACTTTTGTAATTAATACTATTTTTAGAGAAAGAAAATTTATTCCTGCATAAAGCATTGAGCTTGAAATAATTTCCAATTGAAATGCAATTTTTGTAACCATCTCTAAAGTGCGATACATTCAGTGGTGATATTTTTTAGAATATCACAGTACTGCAATAATTTATTCTACTTGGAAACTTAAAAATTCCTCGAAAAAGACAATGCCATAATATCGTCTGCTTCTCTATGCAAAATCAACGAATATATCTTTCATATCACTTATATTCCAGATTCCAAAGCAAAATACTTTTGCGCCAAAAAAAATCAGAAAATTTTATACAATTTATCTTACAATCCTTTGGTCTGTTTATATTTTTCATTCGCTAAAATTAGTCTTCGTTGTAGAATTGATCATTTAATTTAGCAATCATTTAGAATGAAAAATATTGTATATGCGTAGGCTAAGAATTCAGATACGTATATAATGTGAAAAAATTAAAGTGTTTCTAGGACTGATACAATACTAAATATGAATATAAGCCTACCTTAGAAATCACGATTTGGACTCAGAGGAAAGAAATGAATGTCATATTTAATTTTGCAATGTGTCACTTGATCTCTCCATATAGTATGGGTTGAAAACCCAGGCTGTCCGGCTCATTCGAACACTATCCATAGAGTATGGGTTGTTGTTGAGACCCAGACCGTCCGACCTACCAACAAGGTGTAAGGTAACCGTTTGGAAGGTCGGGAAGTGCCACCCAATTTAGACCGGAACCCAGTGGGGGAGGCATGCACAGGAACCGTGCCATCCTTCCCCTACCACCAACCTCTCGGAAGGACTTACGGACCCACATGTTTAACGTGATCGTACTTTGCATGACCACGGCGGCAGTTGTGGTAGCGTGCAAATCCAGCGCGCAAACCACCGGGCTATCGCGCCCGAAATGTACCAACAGCACGCGGTGTTCCCTGGTGGTCATCCACCCAAGTACGTACTAATCGCGCCCGATGCTGCTTGACTTCGGTGTTCTAACGAGAACCGGTGTTTTCAGCACGGTAGGGCCGTTGGCCCATATAGTATGGGTTGAAGACCCAGACCGTCCGACTCGTCTAGAGGACTAAGAGCAGCTATTTGGACGGACGGCCAGACAGGCGGGACAGGCATATAGTATGGGTGTAATTCTTATTCCAATTTTTATTTAAAAAATACTTAACATATTATGATGAAACTGTTTAAACATTTTACATGATAATTTGAATATTTTCTAAACTTTTCCAAGCAATTAATGAACTTTTACTGCGTTTAAAAAATATTTGAAAAAATTAGCTCCCGTAGGATTCAATGTATTTCATTTTTCCATACCGGGTTATGTCCAAAACTAATTGGATGATATTATTATTTCGCATTTCCATATGTACTACAGATCATCTCAACAACATACTAAAATTTCATTTTGATAAAGTCATTTTTACGGCAGTTATCGTGCGAACGGACAGACAGATTGGCAGGCAGAAAGAGCAAAGTCATAAACAATTCACAACTATGTTGTAAAGTGACTATTACAACTATGTGTTGTAAAGTAACTATTACAAATATGTTGTAATGTGATAAAAAGCAATAAAAGAAAAAGTCAATTTTTTACTTGAATATATAAGTGTGTTCAACCTGTATCTTTTATTATTCCTCAAAGCAGTTTATACAAGTATTAAACATATATTGTGCATGGTAGTAGTTAGCAATTTCGCAAAATCTAATTGAAATCATACATTTTTATTGCAAACACCTTTAAAAAAAATCAGGATATGGCATACTTAAAATTCAAATCTAAACAAATTAAATCATTAAAATACATATGGCTTTTATAAACATAATATTGACACGCATAAGATAATAATAATAATCTTATTATTCTCTTATTTGTGTTTAAATACGTTGCTTAAGCTTTTTCTAAACCTTTGCACAAAGCCTTTGGACAGATTACAGACATACAGGCAAATATAAATTACATCAAAAATAGTTAAAACTTGTTCAGGAGGTCCTAAAATATATATCGGCATCAAAATCTCGAAATCAAGCGTGAAAACAATGCTTTCTCAATAAGTACTCTGCAATAGCTATTATTACTTTCCTTATATACATAATGTATAAGGAAAGTATTGTCACGGGGTCGAGAATTCGAATTCGAGTTTTCGACGGGAGAGCACTTTCAAGCATCCCTGATCACGAATCAAACATTTTTGAAATGATGTATGTGTGTGTGTGTGTGTCAGTGAGACTGTGGAGACGATAACTGACGAATGATTGGACCGATTCGAACAAAATTTGATACAAAAATCACAATCCGTAAACACTGGAAGCCCATTGTTTTTATACCCAATCGAATGTTCAGAACCCCCCTAAATTTTCGAATGAAATTTTGAAAAAAATCGTCAAAAAATCAAAACCGCTAATAAAGTTACGCAAATAGACATTTCTTATGTAATTTTTCATTAGAAAACGATTGGCATAAATTTTAGAACGCTAGCATGAACCGTTCTTGACATATTGTACGTTTTTCAAAAAAATTACTAAAATGTCATATACAATAAAAAAAAAATATTTCCTATTGAGAAAGATGTTCACTTTTCATACGCAATACCATGCGATAAATTGGGTGACACCATTCTCGTGGATCTAGCTCGTTCCATTCACGAGAGAAGATACTTTAAGTAATACTTTTGCATTTGAACGCTAATAGTCATTTATCTGCTGTAAGAATAACTTATTTCTTCGTCTTTCGCTTGGCGAGATTTTGGCTACGAATTTGGCGGAATGTCGCCAACTTTGCAACTTTTTGAAATGTTGCCAAATTAACGAAAATCTCGCCAAATTGATAAAAATTACGCTAAATCAATGAAAATGATGACTAATTGTCGAAAATTCAATATCTTGCAAAAAATATTAGTATCTACTATAAGAAAAACCTATTTTCTTTTAACTGTAAAAGTAGTAAATTCATTACATTATATACGGAAAGTCATGTATTGCCCATATCAGATATTTTCTTAGGTCACGGTAATTTTACTGTAGGTAGACTACAAACTGACTTATAATGAATATTCGTCTGTTTTTACATATAATTATTTTTACTTTTCATCTTTCCTTATATACGCATATCGCATTGTTTTCTTTCAGATTCACTTATATATCTTGAAATATTTTTTACTTTAACAACTGCATCATGATCCATCCATGATCATTTGTTGATAATGTGGCTATTTCTCGTTGATTCAGCCGTAGCAATCTCTGTATTGACTTTGATAAAAGCTGATGTCCTTTTTTAAAATTTTACATGATGTGGTCTAAAAATATATTTTCAGATTTATTCTGATAGCAGTTAGAGGGACATTTTTTATATTCTGTATACTGGTAAATCAATTTAAGTTAATATAAACCATCACAAAAACATTTGATGTGCGCAACACATGACTGTCCTTATATAATGCAATGAATATACTACTTTTACAGTAAAAAAATAGGTTTTTCTTATAGTAGATACTTATATTCTTTCCAAGATATTAAATTTTCGTTAATTAATCACATTTTCATTGATTTATCTTCATTCTTATCCATTTAGATATATTTCCGTGAATTTGGCAACATATAAAAAAGTCGCCAAGTTGGCGACATTCCACCAAATTCGTCGCCAAAATCTCGCCATGCGTGGACGAAGAAATAAGTTATTCTTACAGCAGATAAATGACTATTGGCGTTCAAATACAAAAGTATTACTCAAAGTATCTTTTTTCATGAATGGAAAGAGCTAGATTCACGAAAATGATGTCACCCAATTTATCGCATGGTTTTACATATGAAAAGTGAACGTGTTTTGCAACAGGAATTTTTTTTTTATTTTATATGACTTTTCGATAATTTTTTTGGAAAATATGCAATATCTCGAGAACGGTTTATGTTAGCGTTCTAAAATTTATGTCAATCATTTTCAAATGAAAAATTACATAATAAATGTCTATTTGCGAAATTTCATTAGCGGTTTTGATTTTTTGACGATTTTTGAAACACACACACACACACACAGACATCACTTCAAAAATGTTTAATTCGTGATCAGGGATGCTTGAAACGTGCTCTCCCATCGAAGATTCGAATTCTAATTTTAAACCCCGTCACAATACTTTCCTTATACTTCATGAATATAAGGAAAGTAATTAGCTCTTAGATTAATGTTATATTTGAGTAGCAACAGACCGGTTTTTCGTACGGAATATACAATATAAAGTAATTTACATCTCACAATCATATGCAAATTATATAATATTCTAAATGAAACTGTCATTCAAAACATTCTATTAAAATATTTAATTTTTATTTCATAAAAAGGAGATTACAAATCAGTGTTCTTGCTATACAAAATTATCTTCATAGGCAGATTGGACGAATAAAACGTACTTATCCCATGCATAAATAAATTTACCGAAACTATAAAATTGAATCAAAATGTGCCAATAGAAAAGCGCTAAAATAGTATCGAAAGTTATACTCGTACTACTTATACCAGAACTCTCGACAAAACCCTGGTCCTAGAAAATCGAAACATGGACTAAATTTTAAGTGGGACTATTCTAAATATACCCAGAAAATTTCATCAAATTCGGTGTAACAGTTATTTTGTGATGATGAAACATACACACACACGCAAATAAATATTCAATTTTATTTTTATTCATTTAGTTAGCAGAATTCTAAATGTTATGCTAAATAGAAAAATACTGGTTTATTTAAAAATAATATAGCATTTCCTTATTGGCAATATCTTTATTTAAAGTAGTATCTTTAAAAATGGGTAAAAGCCCGATTTGAAATATTATAATAAGAATAGCGCATAGCACTTGATCTTAATGCATCTTTCTTGTTGCCCTGAGAATCTCTTTAGCTTAAGCTTACTAAGCTACATTTTATATTTTCCAAAATAAATTTCATTTCGGATTTAAGCAGATTTCCCTCGAGTGTATCTCATACTTAAGGTTAAGGCTTTTGAAAAGAAACTTATTTAAATGCACATCCTCTATTTGCAAATATTAGGAAGATATCGAATATATATTTCCTTTCCATACGTTTTTTCTTGATAGAGGTTCGTTATATAGAAATATGTGACCTTGTTATCTGCTATTTTCAAAATTTGATGGCGTGTTTCTATGCCGATGCAATATGTATACCTATATTCTGTTTAAAAATCTGATCACATTAATAGCATAATTGGCTTTTTGAGACATGCTTGAAGCAATTATTATTTACAATTTATGAATTCAAAATACTTATGTTTACTTTTCTTTTATACAATAATGTATAAGAAAAGTATTGTGACGGGGGTCGAAAATTCGAATTCGAGTTTTCGACGGGAGAGCACGTTTTAAGTATTCCTGATCACGAATCGAACATTTTTGAAGTGATGTCTGTGTGTGTGTGTGTGTGTGTGTGTGTGTGTCAGTGAGTCTGTGGAGACGATAACTGATGAACGAATGGACCGATTCGAACGAAATTTGATACAAAAATTACAATCGATAAACACTAGAAGCCTATTGTTTTTATACGCAATCGAATGTTCAGAACCATTCCCCCACTAAATTTCCGAGTGAAATTTTGAAAAAAACGTCAAACAATTAAAATATCTAACAAAGTAACGCTAATAGACATTTCTTATGTAATTTTTTATTAGAAGACGATTGACATAAATTTTAGAACGCTAACACGAACCGTGCCCGGGAAAATGCACATTTTTCAAAAAAATTATCAAAAAGTCATATAAAATAAAAATAAATATATTTCCTATGGAGAAACATGTTCACTTTTCATATGTAATACCATGCGATAAATTTGATGACATCATTCTCGTGGATCTAGCTCGTTCCATTCATAAAAAATATACTGTGAGTAATACTTTTGTATTTGAACGCCAATAGTCATTTATCTGCTGTAAGAATAATATATTTCTCCATCCATAACGCTTGGCGAGATTTTGGCTAAGAATTTAGCGGAATGTCGCCAAATTAACGAAAATCTTGCCAAATGGATAAAAATGACTCTAAATCAATGAAAATGACGACTAATTGAAGAAAATTCAATATCTTGGAAAGAATGTAAATATCTACTATAAAAATAATCTTTTTTTTTATGTAAAAGTAGTAATTTCATTGCATTATATAAGTCATGTGCTGCCCACATCCGATTTTTATATTTAGATTTATGTTGCCATGGTGAATTCTGTATGCATGTTTTTTTTATTCATATGCGCAATACAGACAATATAACATTTTAGTACATATATTTAAAACCGCTGATTGATTATTCTTAGATTTTGTATATAGATATATACAAAACTGCAAATTTTAAAAATAAAAATGTACTTTAATTATTATGATTTATAGCTGATTTAAACTTATAGCTGATTTAACCCAGAGTTTCCGACCTACCCAAGGTGTAAGGTACCTGTTTGTGGGAGGCCTGGACAGTGCCGTCCAATTTATTTTTATTTTATTTTATTCAATTTACGTGGCAAATACAGATGAAATCCTGTTACAGTAGCCACACAAAAATAAAAAAACAGAATATAAGATACAAAAATACTAAGTCGTATACATGTCAAGCTCATTCAAACAGGCTTTTTTAAAACAGTCAGGAGTCAAATTAAATATATCAATATCAGTACAATAGGTATTATATATATATATCAACAAATTTATAGAATGAATAGCATTTAAGGCAGGTGTGTTTAACAGTAGCATTGTGAAACAAAGTTTTTTCCTTGTATTATTAACAGGTATATGAAATTCCTGACAAGAAAGTAAGATGGGGCAATCAATAGTGTTATTTAAAACTTTTATAATAAAACAAAAGGCAGGACCATTTTCTTCTTTTTTAAGATACATTAAACTATATTTCCGTCTGAGTTCACTCATATGCGTATCATAAGGACAATAGCCAGACAATCTGTAATCCATAGTACGTAAAAGTTTATTTTGCACAATTTCTATTCGTTGAGAATGCAGACCGTAAACAGGGTCCCAGATCATTGCACAATATTCCAATATTAGACTAACAAGGCTATTAAAGGTATAAATAATAGTATAAGAACTGGCAAAAACACGAGATCGTCTTAGGGTTAAACCAAGTGTTTGGCATGCTCTTTTAATAGTATTGTCGATATGACACTGAAAGTTAAAAGTATCGTCGAAAGAGACACACAAATCAATAATATGAGTACAACGCGATAAAGGTAAATTATTTAAAATGTAGTTATAAATGATAATATTACGAATCCTAGCAATGCTCATAATACAGTAAACTCCCGATTATCCGCGCGGTCTTCCGCGATTTTTTTTTGCGACGATTATTTGCGGAATGTAGAGAAATAAACACGCCTTTCATAATCAACACACGATTTTTTTTGCGACGATTATTTACGGAATGTAGAGAAATAAACACGCCTTTCACATGATCAACAAATGCAATATCTATTTTTAGAGCAACAATCGGATTGTTCCTATTCCTTTCTACCCCTCCCCCCAAGGTCACCGAAACCTGTACATTGGACGAATATGCCGTTTGTCAGGTTTCGGACCAGATTGAAGGTCGTGGCGGATTGGCCGAGGTCATTTTCTGTACCTCTCCATTCCTTTGCGCTTGCCATTTCAAGTCAGAATTGACACCACATCACTTTAGTACGTTGCGGTCAATCTGTGTGCACGATCTACTCGCGTCTGTTTAAACTTGTAATTTTAGCGATGAGCGAAAAGAGAAAAAAAGTTGTCTTATCCATCCAAGATAAATTAGAGTTGATAAAAAAAAATTGAAAATGGTTCATCGAAAAAACCAATGAGCTTGAAGTATGGCATTGGAGAGTCTACAGTTAGAGACATTATGAAGCAAAAAGATAAACTAATGCAATTTGCTTCCGCATCGCACAACTCATCGTCCATGAAGAAAAGGAAAACCATAAAAACCAGCACCTATGAAGAATTGGACACGGCATTATTAAAATGGGTGAGTCAAGTAATAAGTGAGGATACACCCATTTCAGGACCGATTATTGCTGCAAAAGATGAGCAATTTTTCGAAAAGCTTGGAATGGAAGTGACTTTTGATGCGTCATCAGGCTGGTTAACTAGATTCAAACAATGCCATGGGATTAGAGAAATCGGACTTCACGGAGACAAATTAAGTTGCGATAATCAGGCAGCAGAGGACTATAAAAATGATTTTCAGGAATTTTTAAAATCAGAAGAACTTTCGCATGAACAAGTATACAACGCTGACGAATCTGGACTGTAATGGAAATGTTTGCCGACGCGAACACTGGCGTTTGAAAGAGAGCGTCAAGCATCAGGACATAAAACCAGTAAGGAACGATTGACGATAATGTCTTGCAGCAATGTCACGGGAACACACAAACTAAGACTCGTAGTGATTGGGAAAGTAAAAAAACCTAGACACTTTAAAGGTAAAAGAGTTAAAACCTTCCAGTTCATTACTTTAACCAAAAAAAAGCATGGATGATTCAAGAAATATTTCAGGAATGGTTCGAAAAAAAATCCATTCCCCAAGTGAGAGAGCAAGTCTAAAAACCTACCCGAAAAAGCCATATTGTTGCTTGACAACGCCTCGGCTCACCCAGGAGAAAGTGTTCTGAAATCAGAAGATGGAAATTTTTTCGTCAAGTTTTTGCCACCTAACGTCACGGCACTTATCCAGCCCATGGACCAGGGAGTTATTGATTCTATGAAGAAAAGGTATCGAACCAACTTATTGAAAAAACGGATTGAAAAGGGGGGCGATCTCCAGGGCTTTTGGAAGGATTACACGATTCTTGACAGCATTTATGACATCAACACTGCTTGGAATACGGTCCAGATAACGACTTTAGTAAAGTCCTGGAGAAAATTTTTGCCAAATGTGCAAAAAACGTCAGAGTCTCCACAGGAAGAAGAAGACGAAGAAGTTACTGCATCTGATTTGGCAAATTTAGCAAAATCTGTTCCTGGAGGAAGTAACGTGGATCAATTGTGACGCAAACGATCCAGGCTTCGAACATCTTACTGATGAAGAAATCATAGCCGGAGAAAAAGTTGTTGTTTCGGCTGAGAACAATAAAGAAGATGAGGGAGAAGGGATGCAGAAGAAAATGAGCCATGATGAAGCGCTAACTCACATTGATGGAATCATTAAATACATAAAGGAGCAGGATGATTCATCACTTTGCGACAAGATGCTGTTAAAAAAAATTCAATCGCAAATAAAGAAGAGGAGCATCGAAACGGAAAACAAAAACAATTAACCGACTTTTTTGTAAAAACTTAAGGATACCGTTTATGAAGTCACAACTCTATGTGTGTAAGTATGTGTTACTATATTATGATTCTTGAAAATGGTTTAAATGCATTTGGGTGTGGATTTCTGTCCTTTTCCAGCTATTTTGCGGATTATCTGCGAAGTTCGCTTATCCGTGGTCATCGCGCCACCCTATTCCGCGGATAATCGGGAGTTTATTGTATAGCATTTAGAGACGTTTAAATGGAGTTTATTTAAAACTGTCCAGTTATACAGTTCATTAAGATCTCTCTGCATCAATTCACAATTAGTCAAAGGGTTGATTTTCATATAAAGTTTCAAATCATCTGTCAACATGAGACATTTTGCAGTTTTAAAAATCCTGGGGATTTCATTCATAAAAATTAAAAAAAAGGACTGGGCCCAGATTAGAACCCTGAGGAACACCAGAGGAATTACTGTATAGTCTAGAGTTTACACCAAAGTACTTTACAGAATACAGTCTATCTGTAATATAAGAGTACCACTACATCGCCAAATCAGCACTAAAACCGGCAACAGTTAGTCTACACTAGACCGGAACCCAGTTGATGTGGGGTCCGTACTCCGCATTTTCCTACCAACACTTCTCGGAATGACTAACGACCCATGTATTTAACGTGTACGTACTACGCGTGAATACAGGGACAGTTTGGGCTGGCCGGGAATCGTACTCTTGTCGCAATTCTCGTGCGGTAACATCGGGGCTGTCTGGCCCCTTCAAAATTGTCTTTGAAATAGCCTATAATTTAGGGTAGTAAGTAGTATATTTGCGATACTATCCCTCTTTCTCTCTCTCTCTCTCTATATATATATATTTATTTATCCATATATATATTTATCCATCTATCTATCTATATAAATATATATATATATATATATATACTAATTGCCAAGTGTCCGTCTGTCTGTTTGTCTGTCACGCTTTAAAGGCACTTTGTGTGTGTACATTTCAGTGCATCATACTTTCTCAAGTTCATATATGTGTGTCAGTGATCCATGATACTAGTGCCTTCCTGTGAAGATTTTTTCTCAGTGCATAGACTTTGTACCGTATTTTGGATTTAATCTCATGCAGAGGGGGATAATGTCGTACGGCGTGCACGACATTTGGTAATTTCAATTACGGATGCCAACCAAAATAATGAATTATCTAAATGCTGCAGAGGAAACTAATGATAACACATGCATACATAAACAGTGGTCATCCCCGTTTGCATCAACAACGAATGGTAGATGTGGTTGGGAACCAATGGGGGAAAGAAAAAAGCGCCCCAAAGCCGTATTCCAAAAAGTTCAGTAGACTTCAAATTTTCGAACGAGCTAACATCATGTTTCTTGGTTTTGGGAAAACAGTATATCGAATGTGAGCGATAATATGGAAGCTTGTTGCAGTTATGAGATGCGCAACAGTTTCGTGCATCATTGAGATTACACGAATAAGTACTTAACACAAAAGAGTAGAGGTAAATTAGGTTTCAATTTGTCACTAATTAGCACGGAAAGCACACTTTCATCGATTATTCAAATAATGAACAATCCGTTCGTAAGAATAGATTATATTAACGAGTTCTTAGATATTGAACTAAAAGAACAATTTTGAGTATCGATTGTTTAAAGGAAACTGTTTTAAAAATATATTCAATTTTATTATGTGTGTAAATATGTATTAATGAAATATTGTCAGTGTTATATGTCTTATAATAATAGATTTAATGATAGTATCATTAATCAAGATACAATGGATATCTATAACTTATAATATTAAAATAAATTGATCAATTAAGTCAAGTGCATTTATTTATATTTTGTGTGTTCGTCTCTCCAGCTTGAGAACCTGGAGCTTACATGCTCCATCCCTAGCGACGGCATCATAGGTATAAGTCCTAGAGTGGTAATTTTGATAAGGACAATTTTACCTTATGACATAGCACATGGCAATCATTTGAAGAAAACACTCAAGATGAATATAGTTTTTCAAAAATGTTCGTTTAAGGGGTGCTCCAGAGTGAAACGTTCGAAAAGTGAATTAATAAAAAACCATGCTTCGGGGTGAGAAAGCGATTTCAAATGTGTTGTACTTGTAGATAGTTTAGAAGGAAGAAAGTGCACAATTTTAGTTTTCTAATATTTTCTACTTTAGGGGATGCCGTACATCAAAATGTTCGATTTTTGGAATACACGAGGAACGCCTCTTCTAAATTATGATAGAAGCTTGATATTTGGTATATGGACCTATCATCAGATAGAAAACATAAGTACAACGGAGTTTTTCAAAAATGTTCATGTAAGGGGATGGGTTCATCACACAAAAACATTCGAAAGGTGAATTGATAGATAAATCATGCTCGGCGAAGAGATAGAGACTTCAAATTTAGTGTACAGGTAGATAGTTGGAAAGGATGAAAGCGTGCAATTTCAGTTTTCCAACAATTGCTATTGTTGAGGGGTGCCGCACACTAAAATTTTTGATTTGACAAACAAATGAATAGCGCCTCTGTTCCAACGTAATAGAGGCTTGAAATTTGGTATATGGATTAATCATTTGATAAAAAAGCGCAAAATGAATGCAGTTTTCAACAATGTGTATTTAAGAGGGTGCTACAAAGAAAAAGTTTGAAAGGTGAAATGAAAGAAAAAACATGCTTCGTGATAGGATATAGCGTTCAAATTTGGTATTCGGGTAGGTTGTTTGAAAGAAAGAAAGTGTGCAATTTCAGATATCCAATATCTGTTACATTAGGGGGTGCCGCACACCAAAACTTTCGATCTTTCGGAAAAATGAGACGTTTTTCCATTTAAATGTGATAGAGACTTGATATATGGTATATGGGCCAACCATCTGATAAAAGACCTAAGACGAATGAGTTTTCCAAAATTGTTAATTTACGGATGTGCTGCTCCACAGAAAAACGTTCGACATGTGAAATGTTAAAATAGCATGCTTCAGGATGAGATAGAGACTTTCATTTGGTGCACGGGTAGATAGTTTAAAAGGAAGAAGTGTGTAATTTATCTTTTCCAATATTTCCTTCTTTAGGGAATTCTGCACACCAAAATATTCGATTTGACGAATAAATGTGAAATGCGAATTAATCAAAAATTTACATTATTCAAAAAATTTACATTATCGGTGGGTTGCTTATTGCGACATCGTTGATTATCAACTGGTATTCGACTAGTATATGCCAATTGCCAAGTGTCTGTCTGTCTGTATGTCTGTCTATATGTCAATCCGTCTGTCACGCATTTTTAGACACTTCCCGAATAGATAGAGACTTGCAATTTGGTCTATGTGTCGATCGTTCAATAAACCACCTGGACAAATCGTATTTTCCGAATATGTTCTGAAGAGAGAGTGCTCCACACCAAAACGTTCGAAAAGTGAAATGATAGAAAAAAACATGCTCCGAGATAAGATATATACATCAAATTTGGTGTATGGTACATCGTTAGAAAGGACGAAAGTGTGCTAGTTCAGATTTTCCATATTTGCTACTTTAGGGGGTGCTGCGCACTGGCAGATGCTTGAAATTTAGTATATGGCTTAATCATTTGATAAAAAAAAAACCAAAATGAATACGGTTTTCAAAAGTGTTCATTTAAGGGGTGCTCCACAGAAAAACGTTCGAAAGAAGAAATTAATAAAATGAATGCTCCGTATTAAGATAGCGACTTTGAATTTGGTATATGGATAAATAATTTGAAAGGAATAAAGTGTGCAATATCATATTTTCAATATTTTCAATACGGGTGTATTCACACTAAAATCCTCGATTTACCAAATAAATTATAAACTTCTCTTTTAAAGTGTGACAGAAGTTTGATATTTTGTATATGGGCAGATCATTTAATAAAAAAGTAAAAAAAAAAAGTTTTCATAAATGAACCTTTAAAGGGGTGCTCTAAAGAAAAACGTTCGAAAGGGGATATGATAAAATAGAATGCTTCGTGGGGAGATATAGACTTTAATTTGGTGTACGGGTAGATAGTTCGAACGGAAGAAGTTAGCAATTTAAGTTTTTCAATATTTCCTTTTTTAGGGATTCTGCACACCAGATTATTCGATTTTCCGAATAAATGTGAAATGAGAATTAATCAAAATTTACATTTTTCGAGAGTGGGTGGCTTATTGCGACATTTGAAATTTATTCAAAATTATATATTATTTTTAACATGGCAATATAGGACAATATTTGACATAGTCATGATACCAAAAGTGATTATTTATGACTAATTAATTACGAAATTTAAATTTTAATAAATGTTGTCAAAAATAGTAGCGATGCAATTCATGTATTCATGACGTTATCCCCTCCTCCAGTGCTAGATTGTCAAATATGGTACCAATCGACATATTTTGTCAAGCCCTTTAAAATGACGGGTCACACGCTATAAGTGCGATCATTTAGATCAACGATATCGATTTTTCAAGCATTTTCTTGGAAAAAACCGAAAAAATTTGGAAAAAATTGGAAAAAACCGAAAATCCCAAAATATACTTAAAAATGTATTATAGTATGAAAGATCGAGTTGATTCATATTATAGTTTCATTTATCTGCAGCTTTACATCAAGTCATTGCATTATACAGGGTGTCCAGAAAGTTCCGGAACAGCGCAATATCTCGAGAAATACACTTCGGATCAAAAAATAAAAAAACACGTATTCAATATTTGTAGAAAAGCTATCCAATGATACCAAAATTGAACCCCTTCCCCCTCCTGGAGGGTGGGGGTAGGGCGACTTTGAAATTTTCAATGGGAACCCCCATTTTTTATTGCAGACTTGGATTCTCCAGAAAAAATTACATGCACTTGACCTACGATTTTTGATTTTTGCTCCCACAAACGGTGCTATAATTGAAAAAAACAGAAGTGGGGCACAGACGTTTAAAATGGGAATGTCTCGGGAAATACACTTCCGATAGAAAAATAAAAAATTACATCTTTAATATTTTAAAAAAAAACTATCCAATGATGCTAAAATTTACCCCCCGCTAACCGTTCTCTTCAGCGAAAACTACTGACTTCAGTTTAGAAAACGGTTCAAAATTACTTTTAGCATTACCCAGGAACAACGGTGTGAACGTTGTAGTTTTCTGTTCCCTTCGGGGTGCATGATTAACATGAGTCCCCTTGCCTCTCATGATCAGGTTGCTTTTTTCTGTAACTCCCCTTGCCTCTCATGATCAGGGTGCTTTTTTCTGTAACTCCCCTTGCCTCTCATGATCAGGGTGCTTTTTTCTGTAACTCCCCTTGCCTCTCATGATCAGGGTGCTTTTTTCTGTAACTCCCCTTGCCTCTCATGATCAGGGTGCTTTTTTCTGTAACTCCCCTTGCCTCTCATGATCAGGGTGCTTTTTTCTGTTACTTTTAAACGTTAGTGCCCCACTTCCGTTTTTCTTGATTACAGCGTCGTTTGTGGGAGCAAAAATCGTAGGTCAAATGTATGTAATTTTTTCTGGAGAATCCAAATCTGCAATAAAAAATGGGGGTTCCCATTTAAAATTTCAAATTTGCCCCCCCCCCCAAGAGAGGGTTCAATTTTTTTATCATTGGATAGCTTTTCTAAAAATATTGAATACGTGTTTTTTTATTTTTTGATCCGAAGTCTATTTCTCGAGATATTGCGCCGTTCTGTAACTTTTTGAACACCCTGTATAGTGAAATTTACGTGTTGGTCCCGTCAGAGTTTTTTAACTATGATATTGCTATCCTACAAGTAGTAATAGAGACACACTAAGTATGAGTAAGCAGAATCTCTTGACTCACATTTGAAATATTATGAGTTAAAATCAGGATCGCTTAAAATATCAAAAAATATATCTGTAGTAGAGCTAAAGAATCATTCAAAGATTCCCGTCCAAATATCTATCTTCCTTTCACATTTGGATTCATGAAACTTTCACAACTGAAAGACACTCATCACGCATCGAAAGATGTACACATTCAATTTCTTTGTTGAAAGGGGCAAAACTGAAGAACTTTCTGCGAAAATGCAAAATACATGAGTAAACATCAAGCGAAGAAGAATTTTTATGCGTACCCACAGTTTTTGGAACGTAGTTTTTTGAAATTGAGCACTCTTCGTAGTTTATATCACATGGCAAACATGATTTGATCTGCTTTTAAGGAAAAAACAACTTGGGTAGTAGCAAAATATAAGATAAAAACTCAAATATTTGTTTGCATTATTTTATATGATTAAATATTACGGAAAAGTATGGTTTCGCAATAAATCACTAATTTCAGTGCAATGCTTTAAACCTAATCAAATTGTGCTTTGTTTGAATTTTTTCATCCTTCACTTTTTCATCATCTTCTCACTGAAATTGTGACGTTTGAGCACAATTTCATATGAATACTGTCATATATGGAAATATATGTTATATTTGATCTTTTAGAATTTGTCATTCCTTATCAAATGATATCTTTCAATTGGCTTTCCGATGAACAATGGCAAAACAATGAATGCTAATCCGATTTATTTGCCATAGCTATATATCACTATAAAGCTGCAAACGACGTAAAGTCATGGCATTCGTTTTTATCACAGCTGTAGGTTATTATATTGCTGTAAACGACGTAAAGTCATTGCATTTGTGTGTACCCACAACTGTACATCATTATGTCGCTGTAAACAAAGTAAAATCACTGCATATCTCTTCTCCACAGAGGTACATTATTATGTCGCTGTAAACAATGTAAAGTCATTGTATTCATTTTTCCCACAGTTGTATAGTATTATGCTGCTATAAATAAAATAAAGTCACTGCATAATCAAGTTTGGTATCACGTATAAAACTAAGGACAAAACGCCCCAAAAAACGAAAGGACTTTTATTTAACACATCCTAAAAGACGTACAAAACATATATTAGAAACTACTAGAGCGCTTTCGGACGTATATACGCCCTTCATCAGTGGCTACGTGAATAGTAAAAGCGTGGAATGTTTATATAGAGACCAGTTTAAAGCAAATTTGTTACTAAACTTGTTGCTATTAAAGATCGTTTAGTCCATAAATCTAGTGTTACTTACCACCCTAAGATTTTCCGTCCTTTTATTAACGTCTGTCATGAATTTGGTTTCAACCCCGCTCACTCTAACATTACCACTTTATTTAATCGTATTCGATCCGATAAATTTGGGAATTTTGATGACTTTAAAAGCTTTGCTGGGGTGTATGTCGTTCCCATGTTATCCCCTGCCGGTGACTATAAAGTTTACATTGGTAATACAAAACGTACTGTTGGCAAACGTCTAGCAGAACATGCTCGAGATGTCAAATCTGGTAAACTTTCTACGGTTTTTGTTCAATATGTGGTTAATGATAAATTTCTTCCCGTTTTTGAAAACACTTTCCTTTTGATTCGTTGTAACAATCCACGTAGTATTCTTCTTTATGAAGCCCTGTTTATATATATTTACCGTGAATCCATTTGTAATTTTGATACTGTTCAAATTTTAAGTTATGCTTTGCGACTCATTCTCGATTCTATGCAATTCAAACCTCTTAAAAGTTTTTTGTGACGTCATTCTCAGGAATATCATGCTTGACGTTTTCTAAAATTTGTGTTAGTTCTTTTCTTCTAATAATATAAAATTCGTAAGCGCTTAAACTTATTTTGTAATTTCCGTGTATATTTCTTGTATTATTTTTAGTAAGTTCATTAGGGCGTTTTGTCTTTGGTTTTATCTAAAGTCACTACTGCATTCGTAATTTCCCACAGCTGTGCAACATTATGCCGTTGTAAATAAAGTAAAGTCACTGCATTCGTATTTTACCTTCAGCTGTACATCATTATGTCACTGTAAACAAAGTAAAGTCATTGCAATCGTATTTTTTCTCACAGCTGTACATCATTATGTCGCTGTAAACAAGGTAGAGTCATTGAATCATGTATTGAAAGTCATTTGTTGTTCACATCAGATATCTTTAACTATGGAATTGCTACCTTGCAAATAATAAGAACTTTGAATATGCGTTACAATTCATATTAAGAATATTGGATATGAGTAGATAGAGTGTAGACTCACCCTTGATATAATTTTAGTTAAAACAAAAAACTCTCAAAATATTAGAACATATATTTCCTTAAAGTAAAAGAATATTTCGTGCAATTTAAGGAATGTAGTCTCAATGCCTGCCTCCGCTTTTGAATTTGAGACTCTCACAACTGAAATACACTCACTACGCATCGAAAGCTCTCCATATGTACACAATTAATTTCTTTGCTGAATGTGGGAAAACTGAAGTACTTTCAGCAAAAATGCAAATCATATGGATAAACATCAACCCAAAAAATATTTTAAGCATACCAACAGTTTTTGAAAAGCATCTTTGAAATTGAGCACTTAGTTGTTTTTATCTCAAGTAAAACAAATATTTCTTCATTTTAAGGAATAAAACTTCTTGGGTAGTAATAATATATAATAGAAAAAATTCACATGTTTGCTTTGCATTATTTAATATGAAGAAACATTAAGTAAAATTAAGATTTTACAATAAATCACCAATTTTAGTGTGATACTTTAAACCTAATTTTTGATTTGTTTAAAATATATTTATCCTTAACTTTCTCATCATCTTATCATTGAAATTTTGATGTTTGTGAGTAATTTCATATGAAAATTGTCCTATTTGCAAATATATTGTATAAGAATGTATAGAAACTGTTATTCCTTATCGAATGATATATTTGAATTTGCTTTCCAATGAACATTGAGAAACGAAGAGAATGGGACATTTTTTCCTGCAGCTGTGCATCATTATGTCGCAGCAAGCAAAGTAAAAGTCATTGCATTCGTTTCCACAGCAGCTGTAAATCATTATGTTGCTGTAAAAAAAGTAAAGTCATTGTAATTTTCCCCACAGTTGTACATCATTATGTTGCTGTACACGATGTAATGTCACTGCATTCGTTTTTATACCACAACTGTACATAATTATGCCGCTATAAATGACTAAAATCATTGCATTTGCTTTTTCCACAGCTGTAGGTGATTATGCCACTGTAAACAAAGTAAAGTCATTGCATTCATTTTTTCCACAGCTATATATAATTAAATCGCTGTGATTAAAGTAAAGTAATTGCATCATTTTTCCTCCACAGCTGTACAGCATTAAGTCTCTGTACTCGACGTAATATCAATGCATTCATTTTTTCCTCAGGTGTACATCATTATGCCTGTGTAAACGACAAAAAGTTATTGCATTCGTTTTTTCAACAGCTGTACGTCATTATATCACTCTAAATTAAAGCCATTGCATTCATTTTTCCCACAGCTATACACAATTATGTCGATGTAAACAAAATAAATTCATTGAATCATTTTCCCTAGAGCTGTCCTTCAGTATGTCGCTATGTAAGGCGTAATGTCATTGCAGTCATTTTTCCCCCACAGCTGTACATCGTTAATTTGGTGCAAACAAAGTAAATTCATTTTTCCCCACAACTGTACATTGCATAATGCCATTGCATTATTTTTTATTCCTCAGCTGTGCATCATTATGCCTCTGTAAACGACGTAAAATATTTTCATTCGTTTCTTCCAACATATGTAAGTCATTATGTCACTGTAAACAAAGTAAAACCATTGCTTTATGAATTTTAAGTCATGTCTTACTCACACCAGACTTCTTTAACTGTTTTTAAAATTGCGTTCTTACAAATGACAATACGAACATTGAATATGTCTAACAAAGATAATAAGATCATTGAATGTGTTTTACAAATGATAATAAGAACATTGAATATGACTTACAAGTGATTATAAGACCATCAAATATGAGTCGATAAAGTGTAGACACTCACATGATATATTTTTAGTTAAAATCAGAAAACATAAAAATATAAACAAGAAAGATCAATCATGCTTAAAGCAATGATTATGAAACACTTTTCAACTTCAATGCAATTTTATTTAAACAAGTCTAAAATGCAATACATTCCTCGGTAATATTTTGAAACTTATCATAATACTGCATTAATTTATTATATTTGAAAACTTAAACCTTCATCGAAAAAAATGAACTTCATTCAAATGAAGGCATTGAAATATAAATTGCCTGGTTTAAACATCTATAAAATGTTATACATTCCTCGGTAATAGTTTTGGAATTATCATGATACTACGATAATTCATTATATTTGAAAACTTCATCGAAAACAACTGAAATGAATTCAAATGACGTCATAGAAAAAATAACACGCCTGGATCTCTCTATAAAAACAGGGTTTCAATCATAACTTTCTCCCATTCATTTCATTCATCACAACACTATAATAATTTATTTTATTTAAACATTTTATTTAAGACCATGGAGCTACAAATAATTAAACTCTATGCTTAAAACTTCATCGAAAAAAATCGTCCTACTCTTTATAAAATCAATTAATATTTCATTCATATCAGCCATGCAAAAAATACAGGAATTCTAATACAACTCATTCTACATATTTTGCTGTTTACATTTCACATAGGTGAAAAATAGGCTTAGTTGTAGAAATAATCAGATTTAGATGAGCATTTACTCTCAAATATATTGTCATTGCGTTGTTTCAGTATGTAGATGCAAAGAATTTAAGCAAAAATAAAGTAGTTTTAGGACGGATACAACACTCAATATGAATTAAAAGGAACTTAAAAAAATCACGATTTTCAAACAAGATGGCTGCCATATATCATTTTGAAGTGGGTTATGTGATCGTTTCATATCATGGTCACGTGATCGTTTCATATAAGAGGTGTAATTAGTATTTTAATTTTTATTTAAAAAACTACTGAATATATTTCGCTGATTTCTTTTTATATATTTCACGGAACAATTTGAATATTACCTAAAATTTTCGAAGCAATTTGTGAATTTTAAATCCGCTTAAAAAATGTTTGAATAATTAGTTCCCATAGGGCTCAATGTATTTCATTTCTTCAACCCGGGTTCAATCCAAAACTAATTGGGTGATATTATTCATTTATATTCCCATAGGTCCTACAGACCGTCTGACCAACATACTAAAATTTCATTTTGATTAAGTCATTTTTACGGCAGTTATCGTGCTAACGGACAGACAGACAGACAGACAGAATGAACAAAGTCATAAACACTTTTCAACTTTGTTGTAAAGTGTTAACAAGAAAGATCAATCATGCATAAAGCATTGATTATGACACACTTTTCCACTTCAATGCAATTTTATTTAAACATCTTAAAAATGCCATACGTTCCTCGGTAGTATTTTTAAAATTATCAACATTAATGTATTATATTTGAAAACTTCATTGAAAAAAATGAACTTCATTCAAATGACGGAAATATAATTGAAATATAAATTGCCTGGTTTAAATATCTCATCCTGGTTTAAATATCTCTGCGATACATTTCTCGGTAAAATTTTTAAAATAATCATAATACTACAATAAATTGTATATTTTAACACTTCATCAAAAACAAATGAAATTTATTCAAATGATGTCATCGAAAAATGACGTCATCACACGCCTGGCTCTCTCTATAAAAGCAGCATTTCATTCATAAACGTTTTTTCATTCATTTCATTCATCAAGATACTATTATAATTTATTTTATTTAAAAACTTAAGACCATGGAGGTACAAGTAATTAAACTCTATGCTTAAAATTTCATCGAAAAAATCGTCCTTCTCTCTGTAAAATCAATGAATATTTCATTCATATCAGCTATATAGCAAACTCCATGAGCTAAATAATTCTGTGTTAAAAAATGAAGCAATTCTTTTACAACTCATTCTACATATTTTGCAGTTTACATTTTCTATAAGTGAAAATTAAATTTCGTTGTAGAAATAATCAAATCTGGATGATCATTTAAATTCAAATATATTGAAATTGTGTTGTTTCAATATGTAGATGCACAGAATTTAAGCAAAAATAAAACAGTTTTAGGACTGATACAACACTAAATATGAATGAAAAAGAACTTTAAAAATCACTATTTTGACACATGATGGATGCCATATTTTTATTTTGAAGTGGAGCTCGTGATCTCTTCATATAATGATTAAATGATCGCTTCATATAAAAGGTGAAATTAATATTTTAATTTTTATTTAAAAAAGTACTGAATATAGTTTGCTGAAATTTTTTTATATGTTTTATGGGTTAATTTGAGTATATCCTATAACTTTCGAAGCAATTTGTGAATTTTAAATCCGCCTAAAAATGTTTGAAGAAATAGGCCCCATAGGGTTCAATGTATTTTATGTTTTCAAGTCGGGTTCAATCCAAAACTAATTGGGTGATATCAGTCATTTATATTCCCATAGGTCCCACAGACCGTCTGAACAACATACTAAAATTTCGTTTTGATAAAGTTATTTCTGCGACAGTTATCGTGCTAACGGACAGACAGACAGACAGAATGAACAAAGTCATAAACACTTTTCAAATTTGTTATAAAGTGTTAAAAATACATTTTCAGCAGTGCATACGAATTCCATCTGATTCAAAGCACTTCGTCTAAATGTCTGCATTCGCTTTAAAATTTAGATTCATGAGACTTTCACAACAGGAAAAAACTCATCACGCATCGAAAACGCTCTATATGTGCACATTCAATTTCTCTGTTGAAAGTGGGAAAAACTGGAGTACTTTTTTACGAAAATGCAAATCATATAGATAAACATCACACGAAAAAGAATTTTATGCATGTCTACAGTTTTTGAAAGTAGCTTTGAAATTGAGGACTTTGTAGTTTGTATCTCAGCGTAAATATGCTTTTATCTTCTTTTTCCTTCCCCTGCAATACATGGTAATACATAGGGAAAGTATTGGAATCATGTCGAAAATCGCAACTCGAGTTTTCGACGGATCTACACGTTTCGAGACCTGTAGAATACGAAAAACCTATTATTAGCGTGACGTCTGTGTGTGTGTGTCTGTCTGTGTGTCTGCTGTGTGTCTGTGCAATGTATGTATCCACTCTAACTCAAATCTAATGAACGGAATTTCATAAAAAAAAAATTGGTAGGTAAATCGCTTGGATGTAACCCCGCTGCTGATTAGTTTTTTTGTACGATTCGTAAAAAGAGGATCCGCCTTTTTTTGCGAAATGGCCCTTAAAAATTTCATTTATCCTCTCTAGCTAAAATACTAATTGACCAAATTTCACAAAATTCGGTAAATAAGTTACTTGTTGCATACTCTGGTGCTGATTAGAATTTGGTATGAGTCGAAAAAGAAGAACCCTCCTTTTTTACGAAATGACCCGCAAAACTTTCATGTATCCATTCTAGCTAAAATACTAATTTACCAAATTTCACAAAATTTGGTAGATAAGATACTTGTGGGATACTCTGGTGCTGATTCGATTTTGGTACGATTCGGAAAGGAATAGCCTGCCTTTTCGTACAAAATGGTCCACCAAATCACCAAAATTAAAAAAAAAAAACTAAGTAGTGTATACTCAAATGTATCAAATAAATTATTGTTTTATACGTAATATTTGAAGAGGAAAATAATATAACACACTCCATTATACTTTAGGACTAACCGTTCTCAAGGTATTTGAGATTTCTTGCATTCTTTTTACGCCGCTCTCGGAAAAATGTCCATTTACCAAATAAAAACAAAAATTGATTTAAAACAGCAAAATTAGTGTTATTTGGAGCAATTAAACTCAATCTAATGAATTAATACAGAAATAAAGAAAGTATGAATTTAAGTCTGCAGGGAAAGTAATGTGCTGCCCACATCAGATTTTTATGAATTAAAATTACTTCGATAGTTATCTCACATATAAAATGAAGTTGTGTGTGTATGTGCGTACACGTGCAATCTGCAGCGATAAAGCGAAGCATCGTACGGCATTGAATTTTGAAACATGGTAACTTGAGTACCCTGAAGGGTGTACTCCAACGTAATTTTGTAATTTTAAGTGAGAAGTTTAGTTATTGGGCTCGAATGTCCTTTGCAATCCTTAAAATAAATAATGAAATGCATTGGAGAAAATTAAAATTCCATTTGATGCATGGCGGCAAGATCGTATGCAAGAGTCTCACTCAAAACACTAGGAATCACAGAAGACTGACGTATGATTTAACTTTCCGAGTTTTGTAGATAGGGGTTTAAAATTTTACTTTTCTTATATACATAATGTATAAGGAAAGTATTGTGACAGGGTCGACAATTCGAATTCAAATTTTCGACAGGAGAGCTCGTTTCAAGCATCCCTGATCACGAATCAAACATTTTTGAAGTGATGTATGTGTGTGTGTGTGAAAGTGTGTGTGTGTGAGTGAAAGTATGTGAGTCTGAGGAGACGATAACTGACGAACGAATGGACCGATTCGAACGAAATTTGGTACAAAAATCACAATCCGTAAACACTGGAAGCCTATTGTTTTTATACGTAATCGAATGTTCAGAACCCCCCTAAATTTTTGAGTGAAATTTTGAAAAATCGTCAAAAAATCAAAACCGCTAATAAATCTACGCAAATATACATTTCTTATGTAATTTTTCATTAGAATACGATTGACATAAATTTTAGAACGTTAACATGAACCGTTTTCGAGATATTTCATATTTAAAAAAAAATTATCAAAAAGTCATATAAAATAAAAAAAAATATTTCCTTTAGAGAAACATTTTCACTTTTCATATGTAATACCATGCGATAAATTGGGTAACATCATTCTCGTGGATCTAGCTCGTTCCATTCATGGAAAAAGATACTTTGAGTAATACTTTTGTATTTGAACCCCAATAGTCATTTATCTGCTGTAAGAATAAATTATTTCTCCATCCATAACGCTTGGCGAGATTTGATGAAATATCGCCAACTTGGCGACTTTTTCAATGTGGCTAAATTAACGAAAAACTCGCCAAATGGATAAAAGTGACGCTAAAGCAATGAAAATGACGACTCATTGACGAAAATTCAATATCTTGGAACGAATATAAATATCTACCTTAATAATAATATATTTCTTTTACTGTAAAAGTAGTAAATTCATTGCATTATATAAGGAAAGTCATGTGTTGCCCACATCAGATTTTTATATATATGTTTGTAACAGTATTATAAGCATGCCCTGAAAAACTCCTGTTTCTGCGATAATAACTACTAAAGTTAGCAAATAAGATTTTTAACAGTTATATAACAAAGAATTGCGGAAAATATGTTTGAATTTTATTTTTTACTTTGCGGAGAGCGTGTTTTTTAATTGAATTGCAATGCTTGTTAATTAGCGACTCGGCCGATACAGGATAATTTGTTCTAGTCAAATATAAAAGAAAAAACTGATATGATTGATTTGCATTATTTAATATGACGGTCGATTTTTGAAAAGTACGTTTTATCAATAAAATATTAATTTTAGTACGATACTTTAAACTTCATTTGTGCGTTGCTAGATTTTTTTTTCTTATCCTTCTCTTTCTACTCATTTAACCATTTTCATTCTTTAAATTTACATATTGTTTTTCTTTAATGCTTTTGTATAAATAAATTATTGGTCCTCTCGGTCGATTTCCACGAGGTTGTGTCAGTCCAGCACTTTCTTAGATATCGTAACCACATTTATAGTATTTTTAGAAAAACATATGTGTGTACTTTATGTGGATACAATAATTCAAAAACAGTTACACATTTCTTTCATAGTCCACTTTGATGAGAGTTTCGGCTAGCCAGGACGAAGACTCGCTGTTTTATTATATGTTAGAGCAGCGATATTCTTTATAATGGTGTCATAAAAATTCATCCCTGTAGGTTAGTGCAAAGGTAAAGGGCGTCTGAAAATATCCCTAATAGGACTTGCACTGATTCAGTGTACTTTGATATATAGAGTTTTGATTTCAAGAATGGAGGTCAAATAACAACGTAGAAAGCTAACATTGAGGACAAAACTAGCAGCAATGGTTAACCTAGAGTTCCTCTACTACAGGCTGACTTATCAAGCATATTGAAGCCCATAGGGTTCCATACTATAGTTACAGAAATTGTAAAATGAGTGTTTAAAATAAATACTTTATAGAAAAAAAGAAGTTTCAATTAGAATATTATAAAATTTAGCTCGCACAAGTATGCTCCAGTACCGGGTATCCAATTATTTATTAGCCATTGTTTTCTTCTTTCTTCGTTTCTAGGAAAGCGAAATAGCCTAAAACCCTTTCTAGAATGATTAGAGCAGTTCGACGCAGAACAACTACCCGTATTTTAATTATACTTCCTAAAGTGAAAATAAGAATAGAGTTAATGCTAATGGATTGCGCTTCCAGCTATGGTGGGCTTCAATATGCTTGATGAGTCAGCTCGTATATAGAGGAGCCTTAGGTTAACCCAAGTCGCAACAGCCGAAGGTGGTAAGATCTAGGGTTCGGTTTCCGGTTGGGGCAGCAAACTTCTTTACAGTGGCCCCCGAATAAATCAACCCTGCAGGTTATTGCAAAGATGTCGGAGGTCTGAAAGCGACCCTAGTAAGGCTAGTACGGATTCAGTCGACGAGAGCTGATTTCTAATTGAGAGGGTAACGACCACACAGGAATCTAACCTGGAGGATAAAAATAGCATCATGTCGCTGACCATAGGTAAAAATAGCAGGAGGTGGTCAGTCAAATTGTCATTTCCATGTCAATCTGGCATTAGAAGGTGTATAATACAGAGACGATAAAAGCTTGCCATTTCGTCCCAGTAGCTCAACGGTTGAGCGTTGGCTAGCCAGTGCGAAACCCGAGGTTCGAATCCAGGTTAGGGAAACACGATTCTTTATAATATACAAGAAACTTTGTTGATACATCAGATATTTTTGCAATTTACACTATTTGAATACATTTACAATTTGCTAGTCGCTAATTAATGTCTAATTCAAAATTCATGTAATAAAATGTATATGAGTGTAAATAAAATGCTAGGAATAGTAACATATGCATAAGGTAAAACATGGCTCTTAAATAGATAGTACAAAGTGCTGAGTAGAATGATAGTATTTGTGATTTTAAATAGTTTTCATATTTATTTATACGAAAATGTTTCGAAATCCAGAACTACGTTTTCCATCTCAGTAAATGCATATATCGCAATACATTTTTTACCGTTTACACTATTGAAATGCTGTTGCCCAACTCGATTTGTATGGTTTTAGTTTTCTAATGATGAGCTAATGGATTACACGGGGTTTGTGATTGTGACATGTACCACATTTCTCCATAGATATGCTTCTAGCAGTAGATTTACCAATATATTAGTACTAAGAGATGTACCCTAGGAAAAGTATAGTGGTTATGATTTAATCATTAGTCGAGTTTGCACAACAAATACATCGCTCTAGTTCCTTTATACCCGAAATAACTTTGGTCAACATGTGAGTGATTGTGAAATTGTTGTCCATTCTTAATTTCAGAAACCAATGAAGATATACAGGGTGATTAAAAAAGGAAATGAAAGAACTTTAAAAAAATGTATTATCTCCGACTTCAAATATATACTTGCTGCGCGAGAAAATTTTCGGATTTGCTCTAATGCTCTAGTATCAGAGTGCAATATTTTAGGAAATATTTTCCTTATAAATATTTCGATGATATGTAATTCGTAGCTTCAACACATAAACATAGTTTTTGATGTATTACCACCCATTTTGTTCCAAAATAACTCATACAATATAATCACTTTATTTTACCATATTTAGAAAACCTAAAAAAAAAAAAGATAATCAGATGATTCATAAATCAAAGGGGTCATAAGATTTGCATATCATCGAAGTTATTCCATTTGATAAATAAAAAGATAAAATCACCGTAAGTGTTCTTATACAATCATTTTAAACCTGACATCTTTCTCCACATGGATTTAAAGGGAAAAAAACACTCATGCCGGCACGAACGCATATCACAAGCTATCAAAAGGTATCAATTTATTCCAGCATAAAACTTTTAACTCACGCGAAGTTCTAGGTAGAATTCACTTAGGGAACATCGCTGTAAACTCTTAGACAGAGAAGCATCCATTTTAATATCTAGTATGTCCGCTGAGAAAATATCGTTGTGGTAGTAAAGTGGATAAAGTGCGAGATATTTTCAAAACATGTTTTTATGGAAACATATAATTTGCAGTTTAAAAACTTTCTCACGCGAATATTTTGTTAATATAAGAGAAATTCATAGAATTTTTCTCTTATAGCGTCCGTCAAACTGTGTTCTGCGGAACACTGAAGTCATCCATACAGCCCCCCCCCCACCATGCAGATGGTAAGTCCTTTATAAGCATTAATCTAAGGTCAATATTCATGCTTGACTTTATATTCTTTGTGAATTTTTATGTCCTCTCCTCCCATAAAAAATAAAAGTATCAGAAAAAGTGAAAAATAATCAAATATGGAGATGGCTCGTAATGTTTATTTGTAGTTTGCAGAGTCAACTTCGACGATAAGATCTTGAAGTTTCTTCCTAATTGCTCTTCGGTAGAGCGTCGGTTGGCCAGTTCGGACATCCAG
Source organism: Amaurobius ferox (assembly GCA_951213105.1). Lineage (NCBI taxonomy): Eukaryota > Metazoa > Arthropoda > Arachnida > Araneae > Amaurobiidae > Amaurobius > Amaurobius ferox. Next base: position 33,743,125 of record OX578154.1, read on the forward strand.
GGTTCGATTCCTGTTTGGAGCATCAAGGTTCTTTACAATTTCAGTAAATTAGTGCAACCCTGTAGGTCAATGCAAAGATGGCGGATGTCTGAATATGACCCTAGAATTATTATTAAGGGTTCAGTGGACTTTGGAAGATTGAGCGCCGATTTTAAATTCATAGGATACCGATTACGCAGGATACTTACCTGGGTAAAAATAGCAGTAGCTGGAAGCTAACTTAAGATAAAAATAGCAGGAGGTGTTCATTCAGATTGTCACTTGCTCGTCAATCTAACATTAGAGGGTGGATAATGCAAAGTCCACTTCGACGATAAGAGCTAGCAATTTCGTCCCAGTAGCTCAACGGTAGAGTATCGGCTAGCCAGTTCGAAGATCCAAGGTTCGATTCCCGGTTGGGTCATCAATGTTCTTTACAAGTTTTGTTTATGTGTTTTTCTCCCTTACCAGCTGCCCTCTAATCACAGCTTCACACTTTAAGAAGCCAGCACAAGCATTTTGAGGCCCATGGTGCGCCAGCATTGCCAAAAACAAAAACAACTCTGCCAAGAGGAAGAAAAATTTTATTACATACTTTTTGCTAATATACACTGCATCGGTCTGCACAATCTGCCACCACCAAAACTATGCAACCATAACATGATCAAACGCCAATTTTTCCGTAAGTCGTCAAAAACCAGTTTTGTTCAGTCTTTTAGCATACTGCAAAGAAATGTTAAGAACAATGTAACCAGTCGAACGTAAAAAAAATAAAAATAAACACTCATATGGGGCAAAATAAGATGAAAGCTAAAGTGGGCCAGAAGAGGTACTTATGTTCTCTTCCTCCTCAAAATAAAAATTATTGGTGGTCCGGTTCTTTCTGGAGCCCTCCCCCTCATACTCGAATGGTGTCCTTCCCCTGTGATTCGTAAAAAAGTATATATCTCGCTATAAATTTAAAGACTAAAACATAAGTCCATTCACTAAGTAAGAGGGGAACGTACGCAAGTTTAACTCCATACTAAAATTTCCCCTTATTTCTCAGAAACTTAAAATAAATATATCTGCTCTGTTTTCTCAAAATAACTATCATCAGTAATATATACTTTTACATGGGCTTTTTGAGAATTTTTATTTTGGAATTTTTAAAAAATATTCCAATTTTAACAAATTATGAAAAGTAAAATAATAATAATAATAATAATAACAATACTTAAGCTGTAATACTTTAAGTTTAACATTACTGCGCCAAAGTGGTAATTTACTCATTAAAACATACCATAAATTTCAGCGATATATAATAAATAGAAGCTGTGGCCATAGAGCATAAGTGCAAGAAAGAACAGTTTAATTTTCGGAACTTACCATACGTGTTAAAAAATTTTATGTGGAATGCTTCTATACATCCAAACTGAATAAAATTAACACCGTTGTAAGCACATGCTTTTTAAGAATATTTAGGACAGAAAACACCAAAATATGAATTTCTTTTAACGTCAGTGCCTCCATTAAAGTATGTCTTACTCATATTCTACTTTTAAGAATTATTTTAAAGAATTCTTCTCTCATTACCATATTTTAAAATGATATAGTAGTTTTCGAGGGAGAAAATTGCATATATTTTGCTATGACTTTTATTTTTAATAACAGATCAGGTTTTTCATATTTCAACAGATTTTTTTTTTTATTTTAACATTTCTGTTTTATTAATACATATGAAGATTTTTATACATATGATTTTGAAATTATGTCATAAATAATAGAGTTCACTATCCACAATTTTTTTTCTCTAAAGTCACAACAAATGATATTTTATCGTAAAAGTGAAGCTGTTTTATACCTCCATGCACTAAACCTAAAGCAAATGAAAATATTTCACAACACATTATTTTTTAAAAATGAGACATTATAAATTTTAATATAATATTTTTTAAATCAGACAAAATATTTTATTATCATATTATTATCATATAAGTTTAGTGTATGTATATATTAGGTCGGTGTATGTATTAATTTTTAAACAAATAGGATAATATTTTTTTTTGTAATCATGATGAAAAACACAATATACTACTGGGAAAAATAATTTATATAAATGCCAAACTTGGAAAAATTGCGATGAATACAAATATTATATCTTCGTATTCTTAATTTGCGTCCAATTTCATTGTCGTTTATTTTAGCATACTCCTAATTTACTGGAGTGAGCTTCAATTCGACTTCCCCATACCAGAATCCATTTATAATAAATTATGGGTATTTCCGGAACCCAGTGGGGGAGGCATCCACAGGGACCGTACCCTCCTTCCTCTACCAGCAACTTCTCGGAAGGACTTACGTATCCACATGTTTAACGTGATCGTACTCCGCATGAACACGGCGTCAGTTGTGGCAGCACGCAAATCCAGCACGCAAACCACCGGGCTGCCGCGCCGAAGTGTGCCAACAGCACGCGGTGTTCCCAGGTGGTCACCCACCCAAGCACTAACCGCGCCCGATACTGTTTGATCTCGGTGATCTAACGAGAACCGGTGTTATCAGCACGGTAGGGCCGGGAAATATAAAATGTGGAAGTTTTCACCGGAATTTCAAAAACTTTTATATTGTTCTAGATTTTTCGATAACAAAGCGGGATATAAAGTTTCGTCAAAATTCATTAATATTTGTAGTAGCTATCATGTACACAATAAATCGACCACAGATAGGCAGACAGACGGACATCACACTAAAAATAGACAAAACGTATTCAGGAGGTCCATAAATAATTATTACCATCAAAAGCCCGAAATCAAAATTTTTCATGAAAAGAATACTTTGTCTATACTCTCTAGTATGAGAAGGTAAAATGAACTGTTGTTTAGTTCCTCTTGACTTAATCATACCAAAATCCATTTTTAGTAGCATTATTTTTTTCAAGTTTTACAAGAAAATTTTTGAAAAATCGGTATCATGAATCAAAAAGATTACAATTATACCGTGTTAGATTTCCCTGTAAAGGGCTTATAAAGATCTTTCAATCGATACCATAATTGACAGTGTACATCCAAGGGCGGGGGTACTGTCCTACCGCCACGAGAAAGTCCCCAGACAGCAGACGTTTTGGTGGCAGTCGCTATGGAACCAGGTTATTCCACTGCATTTTAGGTGTGACGGAAAGTGCTTTTTTCGATTTGGCGCAGATAGAACAGACGAAAGTCGCATTTCGCTTTGTACTGGGGTCAATGCTAGACGCTCGCATTCTGTGATTTTTAAAGCTGTGAAGTAATTTGTACTGTGTTGCACACTTTGTGGATTTTGTCTAGTTGAAAAATGACTACATCTAAAAGTGGAAAGACTTTGCATTCGCAAGCACGTGCAATAGTCCACAATGTTACGGCATTTTTTGAAGAGGAAAAACCGCAAATTCTCTAAAAATACAAATTTCAAATGCAATGAAGAGAACTGCGAAAGCGACAGAGATTTCAGCGTCATCAGTTAAAAAGATAAAACGTGGGGGGAAATCGCTTAATGACACTGAGGTAAGTATTTCATCTATTTGAACAAATTACAAATATTGCTTAAAGAAGCTATTTTTAAAGTAACACAAAATGAATGGAAAAAACACTGTGAACAACACATTGAAAAAATAGAGAATGTTTATTGGAAGAAAGATGGACTGATAGAAGATATTGTTGTTGTTGAAACCCAGACCGTCCGACCTACCAGAAAGGTGATATAGATAGAAGATATTGTGAAGAAATTGAAATTAGTGATAAATCTGTCGGATAGCAGATTTTCAGACTCTTCTTCATGTAAAAACATTTCAAGTGATTCGGACATAGCAGATAATAGTTATTCCAATGAATGTGAATGAATATTTTATAATTGATTGAAAAATATGAAAAGAATGAATATTTTAAAGTTATAATTTTGCTTATTTATCATTTATTTTTTCCTTTTTGCTGGCTAATAATTGTGTAACTTGCTGATTGAAAACTGTAATAATTTTCATTTAATTCGAAATTTAGTTTTAAACAAAATGATATAAATTCTAGTTTTAAATTGTAAGCTTTTCTCTCCCAAAATCGCCCGAACCTAAAAGAAAATATCTAAAATTACTTTGTTCTAATAGATTAACCGCTTCCAGTAACCGCTGTCGCCTATAATAACAAATTATTATTAATTATAATTAATTATTATATAATAACAAATTATTATATGAGTTTAAATGAGACAGTTTTAAGTTAATTTATAATTTAATGTCATTTAATACGAAAATTTTGTTTAACTATCAGATAAAAAACATCTACTATTTTCTTTTAGTACATCATGATAACCGAAACGGATTCTTTGCTTAACGAAGTGCGCTTGATTTGCCAAATGTTGCAGTCGATTTTAAACCTTTCTCCCTCCTTTCTTCGACTCGTCTACTTGTGGTAACCCTGTTCAGAGACTTTCTCGTGGCGGAAGGACAGTACATTGCAAATATTTAATATTGTGAAATTTGGCCAAATAGATTTTGAGTTAGACTGGATTGCACAGAAACATTGTACAGAAAGACGCACAGACAAGCACACACGGAGACATCATGCTAAAAAATATTTCGAGTTCCTTAAACAACCTTCTTCAGATCAAACAACTCATTCGAGTTAATCAATTTTTATCGAGTTCCTGCTCAAAACGTGCAGATCCACCGAAAACTTGAGTTACGATTTTCAACGCGATTCCAAGACTTTCCCTGTACATTACAATGTATTGTAGGGAAAGTAAAGTGTAAGTATCGTGAAATATATTTATTATCCCCTTCGTAATATTATGTGGCAAATATTTTAACATTTTTCTTGGGAATATAGCTCGTTACATTCACGAGAAGAAATACTTTTTGCAAGAGTTTAGCATTTTGGCACATAGGTTGTCGCCAATAATCATTTATTTCAGTGACTGATCATTTAATGTTAATTGAATTTTGATAAGGACTTTGCACGTGGGTATGTGTCACTCTTTTTACTGTCCCTGAAATACATGGTAAAGTATAGGGAAAGTGTTGGAATCGTGCCGAAAATCGCAACTCGAGTTTTCGACGGATCTACACGTTTTGTGACCTCTAGAACACGGTTAATCTATTTTTAGCATAACGTCTGTGTGCCTGTATGTCTGTTTATCTGTGCAGATTTTGTATCTACTTTACCTGCAGAACTAATTGACCGAATTTCATAACATTTGGTAGGTAAGTCCTTCGTGGGATGACTCTGGAGCTTATTAGACTTTGAATTAATCCAGGATAAAAGAACCCGCCTTTTATAGCGAAAAATACAGCAAAAATTGCCTATATCCACTCTACCAGGAAAACTAATAGATCGAATTTCACAAAATTTGGTAAAAAAATCACTTGCACGTGTAGGCTACTCTGGTGTTGATTAGATTTCGGTACACTTCAGAAAAAAAGAACTTGACTATTTTTTTAGACATGGCTCCCATAAATCATTAAATCTAAAAATAAAAGACTATGTATGCTCAAATATATCCATTAAATGCTTATTTCTTACGTAATTTTTGACGGCAAAAAAATAAGACAAATCCCATTCTTCTAGGGTTAATCGCTCTGGAAATATTCCAGTTTTTATGCATTTTGACTACACCATCTTTGAAAAAAATCTCATGTGGACAGCAAATCACTTTCCTTACATAATGCAATGATTTTACTACTTTTACAATAAAAAACTAGATTATTATTATAGTAGATATTGATATTATTTCCTAGATATTGGATTTTAGTCAATGAGTCGTCATTTTCATTGATGTAGAATCATTTTTATCCATTTGGCAAGATTTTTTTTAATTTAGCAACATTGAAAAAAGTCGCCAGGCGACATCCCCACAAATTCGTCGTCAAAATCTCGCCAAGCGTTATGGACGGAGAAATAAGTTATTCTTACAGCAGATAAATGACTATTGGCATTCAAATACAAAAGTATTACCCAAAGTATCTATTTTCATAAATGGAACGAGCTAGATCCACGAGAATGATGTCACAATTTTATCGCATGTTATTACATATGAAAAGTGAACATGTTCCTCAATAGGAAATCTTTGTTTTTTATTTTATATGACTTTTGATAATTTTTTTTTGAAAAATGTGCAATATCTCCAGAACGGTTCATGTTAGCGTTAAAATTTATGTCAATCATTTTCTAATGAAAAATTACATAAGAAATGTCTATTTGCGTAACTTTAATAGCGATTTTGATTTTTTTGACGAATTTTCAAAATTTCACTCGAAAATTTAGGGGGTTCTGAACATTGGATTGAGTATAAAAACAATAGGCTTCCAGTGTTTACGGATGTAATTTTTGTTCCAAATTTCATTCGAATTGGTACAATTGTTCGTCAGTTATCGTCTCCACAAACACACTGATACACACAGACACACCCACACACACATACTTTCGCACACAGACACACACACACACAGACATCACTTCAAAAATGTTCCATTCGTGATCAGGGATGCTTGAAACTTGCTCTCCTTTCGAAAACTCGAATTCGAATTTTCGACCCCGTCACAATACTTTTCTTATACATTATTGTATATAAGGAAAGTAATAAGTCGAAACGGATATTGAATTAAAAGTGCAAATTCAGTGTAATTTAAAATATTTATCGCTGTTATTTTTTACAATTAAACTTTTGTGCTTAAAGAATTATTGAAGAAATAAATAGAACGTGAGTATGAGTAAGTAGGGAAAGTCATGTGCTGCCCACATCAGATTTTTGGAACTAAGCTACCAATGGAGCTACCAATAGCACCCAATTTCAATTTGCTTGATTCTAAAATGCCAAAAATATTGCTCTGTGGATCTTGCATACCAGCATTTCGCTGTGAAATAATTAAAGTCAGCATAGCGTAGGGAAAGTCATGTTCGGTTCACATCAGATGATTTTTAACAACGATATTGCTGTTACACTAATGGCAGCAAAAATGCATTGAATATGAGAAAAAGAAAATGACTCTCACTTGAGATACTTTTAGTTAAAATAGTGACACTTAAATTATTAGGATATGTATTTTCAGTAGAGCAGAGGAATCGTTCTGAGAGATTCGCCCCAGTCCACATTCGTTTTCGAATTTGAATTCATGGGATTCTCGATACTGAAAAGCTCCCCTCACGCATCGAAAGCTCTCTATATGTACACATTCAACTTTCTCGGAGGTTGAAAGTGTGAAAACTGAAGTACTTTCTGCAAAAATGCAAAACACATGGGTGAACGTCAAGCGAGAAAGGGTATTAAGCATGCGAACTGTTTTTTTTAATGTAGCTATAACATTGAGCACTGAGTTTTATATTTCAAAGTAAACATGTTTTTTCTTTCTTTATGAAATAAAACTCTACTGAAGTAGAAGTAAATATAAGAAAATAAATGTATATGTGTGTATAGCTGCACTGTAAAGCATTCTGCAACAGTGTATATTTATTTTAGCGAAGTTGTTGATAATTTTGAAATTGCCTAATTACAGCCATTCATGAATACTCCAGCTCCATTTCTAAAATAGTCAGATAATTATCGTCTACGAAGCGTTATTTTTTGTGTATAAATATATATATATATATGTATATATATATATATATATATATATATGTATATATATATATATATATATATATATATATATATATAACATTAAGAACAACAAGTGAGTTTCAAATTCGAAATTATCACTTACTCAAAGCGACGACAGAAATCAAAATACCACTCAGGGACAGGCGCAAAGCTGCTCACATCTCCAGAGTAGAAAATATCCGAGTGAAAAGGAAGAAATGTCAAAACTTTGAAACGGGAGATCCAAATGCATTGCATATAATGGCAGGGGAGGGTGGCAATATATATATATATATATATATATATATATATATATATATATATATATATATCAAACCAGAAAAGTATAAAAATGAATGAAAGCAATATATCAAAGAATGGCTGGGGGGGGTTGTGACCCCCACTCCCCGGTTAAGCCAGCTTTGCGTCTAGACAACACTCCCGGAAGCCGATATATTGCACAAATATGAATACCCAGTAGTAAACACACTTTTTATGAATATACCGAAACAACCAGAAGGCCGTCATGATAAACAAAAAAAGCCACCCGGAGTGAAATCCAATCAGCCCCCCCACCCCGGTAATCAAAGTAGATATGTATGTAGTTGAAGTTCAAAAGCGCGATGCAGCTATACATGATCAACAACAGAATATATAAATAAATATGTATAAAAGAATGAAAGTTAAAAATTCCTGAAATATTCCTTAATATTCCTTATTCGTGTGATTTCAGGAATTTTTAACTTTCATTCTTTTATACATATTTATTTATATATATATATATATATATATATATATATATACATACATACATACATATATATATATATATATATACATATATATATATATATATATATATATATATATATACATATATATATATATATATATATATATATACATATATATATATATATATATATATATATATAATATACATATATACACACATATATATATATATATATATAATTTACAAATGTAGAGCTAACTGTAATAGCCGCTTGAAAAATTATTTCTCTTACGTATAATATGCAAACATGGCGCTAAGCTGCCCTTGTACACATTTACCAATATATTTACCAAAAGGAATACCTAAAAACTAAAAAGCAATAGAAGAATGCGAAAGACTAAAAGTATCACAACTCCCCCCCGGCCACTTGTGATACTTTTCTTCTTTCGCATTCTTCTACTTCTTTTTAGTTTTTAGCTGTTCCTTTTGGTAAATATATATAAATATATATACATATATATATATATGTATATTATATATATATATATATATATATATATATATATACATATATATATATATATATATATATATATCAAAAAGGAAATGTCCAAATCTGAAAATCAAATATGATACAAGAAATAAGAAAAAGAAAAAGTACCAAAAATTGGCAGAGGGGGGTTATGACCCCCTCACCTCGGTTCAGCATGCTTTACGCCATGGCCACACTCCCGGATGCCGGTACCATTACGCATCTAGGCCATTATACCTAAGAAGATCTATTTGGAAGCGAAAAGACCATGAATATTATATATATTGTAACTTCATTGTAACTTCATTGTTATTCATTGAAACTTCGTGTATATGTTTTATGGATTTTGGTTAAAGTTTAGAATGATTTTTTTTTCCGCTAAAAATAGATGGTTTTAGTATTTGTTATTAAAAATCTGTATTGAAATTATATATATATATATATATATATATATATTATATACATATATATAATTAAATCTCTGAGTTTTGTGGGAGTTTATAGAACGTACTAGATACTTTTGAAAATCGCAGGTTTGAGATATGAATTTAAATGGAAACTCTCATCATGGTTTATTTCTTATAGGCTTACTCAACAACGAAAAATATTAAGAAATCACAAAAAGATCAATCATGCATAAAGCATTGATAATGAAACACTTTACAACTTTAATTTTATTTAAACATCTCTAAATTGCGATACATTCAGCGGTAATACATTACAATCGGCCCTATATATTCCGGTGTAATTTTTATCAGAGTTTTGCATGTTAAATCCCGAGCAAAGCCGGGTATTCGCTGCTAATATATTTATAAAAGAGAAAAGCATGCATTTAGAAAAGAGATAAAACTCCTATGGACTTCTAGGGATGAAACGCTTGAAAATGTCATAATGCTTTGAGAATACCTAGGTGTCGCTAGTGTTAGTAAAGTTGTTGCTATTGTTAGTTGACACAACTGAAAGACCTAGTATGTAGTAAATGTACTTTGATTATTTTTAAATTAATTATACGTATAATTAACTAGTATGTTTTTATAGCTGTAGTATAAAGCACAGAATATATGGGAAACTATCAATTGAAAGGTAAAATGAATTTGGATAAGTAGGAACATTCTTTGTTATTTCTGTTGTACTTTTCAATGCGTTAATAATTTAATTTTACAAAATTGACAGTTTAAATAATAATTTTATGCCTTTCGCCATAGAAATGCATACAATGTAGAACTACTTACTTCATCTCAGCGCCACCTATATTATTGTCACAAATGATACTGGCGTTTTCTTAATATCAAGTATTAACTCATTATTTTTATCTCCATAGAGAAAACATTCTAAAACTATCCAAAACCAATTAGATATTAAAGAAGCTGGACCATTTTGGAGATGATTTCGGGGAATCTGAATACTGGAGAGAGATCAACTCAAATTTGATGAAAGGTTGTATTTGTGATGACTAATATTTGTAATGACTAAATTCTAAGTAGTTTATGATGGAACAATAAAGAAGTTCTTCAGCAATTTATGGTGCTACTTAAAAGTCCTACATACGAAGAAAGGTCATATCGGGTTTTGGACAGCGGATCGTGGCGTAAGTCGTTCAATGAAGAGTTTCCTATTCCGCCGTCTGCAAGCAATATGGTCAATGAGAAAGTGAGCTTTCCATCCATTGGCTAATTAAAGGCGGATCAATATCATACGATTCGAGTTCAGTGAGATCCAGAATGCAGATAGGACTCAGTCAGACACGAGTATGAGATAAAACAGCGTGACAACTTTTAAAGAGCCTCTGCTGTCCCAACTGGGGATCGAATTTTGGATTTCCGAATTGGTCAGCCGACTCTCTGACTTTTGAGCTGCTGGGCCGAAAATGCAAACCCTTATCGTCGATGTAAACTCTGCATTCTCCACAGTCTAATGTCAGGTTGGCGGACAACTGATAATCTGACTGACCACCTCCTGCAACTTTTTACCTCAGGACAACCTCCTGCTACTACTACTTTTACCCAGGTTAGCATACCGCGTGGTCGTTATCCTCTCAATTTGAAATCGGCGCTCATTCCTCCAGAATCCACACTAAATCCGTACCAGTCGTGCTAGGGTTACTTTCAGACTTCCAGCATCTTTGCACTAACCTACAGGGTTGATTTGTCTGGGTGCTATTGTAAAGTGCCTTGCTGTCCCAACCGGGAATCGAACCCTGGATCTCCAAACTGGACAGCAGACGATCTACCGTTGAGCTACTAGGACGAAATTATCGTCTTATCGAAGTGGACTCTGTAAGATGATCAGAGTGGCTATACGTATGAGTCCAGAGGATTTTTATCAAAATATAACTACCGCGGATGTGTCCAGAAAAGACTGCAGATAACCTAGCTGTGATCATTCAACCAAATGTACCCATGTTTGGCATTAATTAGGACATGTTGTGTTAATAATGAATGTGACGCTAAAGTCAATCTAAATCCGTAATCATATCCGAAACGCCAGTTTTAATACTTTATTGTATACAACTTAAGAGTTGCTAAGAACGAATTGTAAAATATTAACGAATATTTAAGTATTTATTTTAATGATTTTAAATAGTAATTTTAATAAATAATTAAAACTGAAAATACTGATTTAAAAACTATTTCAAAGGCTGCACTTTACTGTTTATTTTTTGTGAAGTATGTCATTTGCAGGTTGAAGTCGGACTACACACAAGAGGAACGTTATGCGAGCACAAGTAATGTACGACATATACTATACTATAGGAGCATTCATCCTTTTAATGGGAAGGTAACTAATTAACACCACAGTTTGGTAAGCTTCATTTTAGAATGCAAAAGTATAGCCACCACAAATACGTATGTGTGTAAAATTTCAATGAATTTGGCTCAGGAGAAGAGGGTCAAACATTGATTTTAAAATTTTACCTAAAAAAGATTCAAGTAAACAATTAAATAGAGAATCCAACCCAAATAAAACAGTATAAAAAGAAAGACAGAATTTCAAATGTTATGTTTATTGATAATAAAAATTTTACACTTAAACAATAGTCTCTGTGTAGAATGCATTGCAGTTGTTAAGTGTTTACACGCAAATTTATAGTTATCTATCTTCACACGTGTTCAAAGGAAAAACTCACCCATGTTGACACGAACGCATATCACAAGTTATCAAAAGTATCATTTTATCCCAGCATAAAACTTTTGACTCACGCAAAGTTCTCGGTTTTACTTAGAGAACTGCCCTGCTTGATCTAAGTCATAGAAGAATACATATTAATATCTAGTAGATCTGCTGGTAACGTATGTGAGACAAATTTTAAACATATTTAATGGAAACATATAATATGACGATAAAATACTTTTTAATGCAAATCCGTTGTTTATGTTGTGTAATATACAATATTACGTCAGGGTGTCCCAAACTGGGAGAAACACATCAACAGCAAAATAGGTGCACCGCTATACAATCTAAACCTATAAGGAACCTTGCTGCCCCAATCGGGAATCGAATCAAGGATATGCGTACTGGTCAACCGACACTCTAACGCTGGGCTACTGGAACAGAATTGCAAGCTCTTATCGCCAAAGTGTACTCTGCATTCCCCACATTCTAATGACAGACTGACGCGTAACTGACTATCTGACTGACCACTTCCCGCTATTTTTACCTCAGGTTAGCCTCCATCTGCTATTTTCATCCTTCCTCTGGGATAGCTTCCTATATTGTCGTTTTTTTTTCATCAACGTTCAAAATAACAATCAACGCTCAAAATAACAATCAATCCTCAAAATAAAAATCAACGCTCAAAATAACAATCAACGCTCAAAATAACAATCTGTGATAGTCGTACTAAGGTCACTTTTAGACCTCCGATATCTGTACACCAACCTATAGAGTTGCATTGTTCGGATGCCAGTGTAGCAAGCATTGCTGCCTCCACTGGGAATCGAATATCAATATCAGAGTATCGAATAGTATATCAGATTAATATACTGGGCAGACGATGTTCTACCGTTGAACTACTAAAACGGAATTTAAAGCTCATATTATCGACGTGGAATCCACGAAACTTAAAACATAATTTCGGTAACAACAAAACATGTATTCATATTTAACGTTGAGTTTAAAAATTGTACTCACGAATCGATATTCAAATTGTATCATTTCATGTGCATTCTGGAAAATAAACTCAATTTAACATAGAAATGTGATGTTTTAAATAAATAAGTATGTCTTTCGTAACCTGAAACTAAAGCGAAGCATTGCATTCGTATCTACATCCTATATAATAAAAGACAACACTCAATCCGCGTCTGTGCAGCCCATCAAGATGAAATAAAGGTTTTATATCTCAGGTCGAACACGTCGCCACAACATTGCTCAATTACATGGCCATGTGATTTTAATGCCTAAAGAAACGGAAAAGTGTATTGAGCTCATGGAGTTTGACATGGGACCATCCCTTTACCATCTGCAATTCAGATGAATAGGAAAGTTTATATCGAGAGATCTTCTTTGCTTAAAATTCAGAATTTCAATATATAAATCATGGAGTTAGAGATACTTTTTCCTCGTTTATATAAAAATCCATGTTCAAAACAATAAAATTAATGCAAAATTATCTTGTACATGGAGTGAGAAAGAAGGAAAGAAACTCCTATGGATGAAATGATTGAAAATGCCATAATTCTTTGAGAATTATATCTGGGTGTCACTAGTGTTGGTAAAGTAGCTGTTCTTGTTAGCTGACTCAACAGAAAGCGTAGTATTTCGTGTATGTATTTTTGTTTATTTTAAATTAAAGTTTCTCTAATTATGAGTATAACTAACCAGTACATGTTCATAGTTGTAGGATAGAGTATAGGATATATGCCGATAAAAAATAAACTAAAAGTTAAAATAGTTTTGAATGCATAAGAATATTCTTTATTATTTTAGTTCTAATTTGCATTGAGCCAATAATTTATTTTTGCTAAATGGGCAGTTTAAATAAATATTTTTGGCCTTTCTCCATAGAAATCCATACAATGCAGAACTACTTGGTAAAGGCGTGACCTCCTTAAATTTGGAACTTAGGAGACACCATCACCAGCACCAAAACAAACCCGTGATCGAGAAGGCCGCAAATAACCACTTAGGTTCACCCTTCTGTTCGGAGAAGTAAATCTCCAAGATGACCTCCCCGAAAACACAGAAGAAAAGAAAAACACAAAATAACATTTAAGACCAAAACCCTTACCTTTAAGGAATATCTTCTTTTCCGGCAAAAATATTAATTAAAACAAAATCACAGAAAAATCAAAATAAACACACAAGAATTTAGAAGTTAAAAAACTCATCATTTATTAAAGCTATGTATGGAGTTATCAAACACACAAGTTGAATCTTTATCAGCAAGCCACTAGACTCGGTAAACGACCGTATCCAAATGCTACAGGCTTCCAAGCTGTGAAAATCAAATGTACTAAATCAGAGTAACAAAATATTAAATAGTAAATATTTGTATAATTATGTGGTATGTGGTATGGTCAAAGACACAGGGGAAACGAGCACTCGAAGAACATCTAGAATCTCGATGAACATTTAGAATTTCTGATATAAATTTTAAAGGTAATCAATTTTTCTTCATTAAATTTGTAAATAAATAAATATAATAAATTTTGCGAGCCAGCATTTGATGCATTTGAAGTTAGACTCCCCATTCAACAGAGTCAACATCTGGCCTTGGAATACCGTCGGAGAAAACCGGCGAACGAGATATTATGAAATGGCATACCTCGAGCCACGATGTTATGAAAACCGGAACAAAGAGAGAGGCAAAAACCTCCCCGAGAAGAGGAAAGGGGTCTCACTCCGACCCGAGATTCTGGCGAAATTATTGCCCTACATAGTCGAAGACTCGGCACATCAGAGGTGCTCACAAGATGACACTTGACCCGAGTAGAACTCAGCCTCGGCAGAGAAGCATCTCCACTTCTCAAAAGATGGAACACCGTAGACCAACACGGCAAGGCATTGGGCCAAACCCACAGGAAGCGTCGTTGTCGTTCTTTGAACCGGAAGTCCTCGGATCATCCGACGTCAGACGGGCAACATTTACCCAGACAGCAATGATTCACGGATCTCAAAGAACCGGCACTGGCGGCAAAGCACCCCAGTTCGTCGTGAGCTACGAAAATATCAGGACCGAAGACCGGACTGCCATAGAGTAGCCTGGCAATCGAATGAGGAAAAACGCAGAAAAAACTGTGCCCAGAGTTTTATGTCCACCTAGCGATCGCAGAGAGAGCTAGTCATTCGAATCAAATCGCCAAATTTCTTCTCACGCCATCAACACCAGAAGCCACCAAGTCGCGCCAACCACCACCTCTATACATTCTTTCTAGCAGAAACATATACATCGCATACAAAACTAAACTTGGCACTTCCTTTTCGCCAGTCAGACTGTGTCTTAAAGATTCAGATTGTGGCTTAAAGATTTAAATGTTTCTAAAACATATCAATTACATAAATGAATGACAAGAGGGTTTTCAGAGCTGAATTAAAAAATTTAAAAGCTTTAAATAAATTAGAAGACTTGAAATACATTATGAGTTTATACACATTATACAAAAGTAATGTTCGAATCTCGACATTAAAACTTAACCCAACGCCACCTGAATTATTGTCTCAAACGGAAATGGTGTTTTCTTAATATCAAGTTTAAACTCTACTTTTACATCCATGGTTTTATAGATATACAAGCAGCATACCCGTTCTTCTTACGGAGTATATAATATAAAGTAATTTAAAATTGTCAAATATGTGCAAATTCCTATATTATACTAAATGACATTTTTAATCAAAATATTCTGTTAAAATATTTAATGTAATGCTCCTGAAAAGAAGTTTAAGAATCTCTGTTCTCTCCATACAAAACTATTTCCACGGGCAGATCTGTAGAATAAGACATCCTGGCCTCTTTTGTAAGCAAATTTACAAAAAATATGGAATTGAATCAATATATACAAAACAAGAAAGATCAATGATGCTTAAAGCATTGATTATGAAACACTCTCCAACTTCAACACAATTTTATTTAAACAAGTCTAAAATGCAATTCATTCCTCGTTAATATTTCAAAACTTATCGCAATACTACATTAATTTATTATATTTGAAAACTTAAATTTTCATCGAAAAAATTAACTTCATTCAAATGATGGCATTGAAATGTAAATTGCCTGGTTTAAACATCTTTAAAGTGCGATACATTCCTCAGTAATATTTTTAAGACTGTCATTATACTACGATAATTTATTATATTTATAAACTTCATCGAACACAACTGAAATTCATTCACATGACGTCATAGACACAGTAACACGTCTGGATTTTTCTATAAAAACAGCATTTCATTCATAACATTTTCCCATTCGTTTCATTCATCACAGTACTATAATAATTTGTTTTATTTAAAAATTAAGAGCATGGGCTACAAGTAATTAAACTCTATGCTTAAAACTTCATAAAAAAAAATCGCCCTTCTCTTTGTAAAATCAATGAATATTTCATTCATATCAGCTATGCAGACTCCATGGGCTAAATAATTTTGTGTTAAAGAAATACAGCAATTCTAATACAACTCATTCAACATATTTTGCTGTTTACGTTTTATACAAGTGCAAAATAGGCTTCGTTGTAGAAATAATAAAATTTAGATGATCATTTAAACTCAAATATATTGTAATTGCGTTGTTTTAGTATGTAGATGCACAGAATTTAAGCAAAAATAAAGTGGTTTTATGACGGATACAACACGCAATATGAATTAAAAAGAACTTAAAAAATTCCGAGTTTGAGACAAGATGGATGCCATATATCATTTTGAAGTGGGTCATTTGATCATTTCATATCATGGTCACGTGATCGCTTCATATAAGGGGTGTAATTATTATTTTAATTTTTATTTAGAAAACTACTGAATATAGCTCGCTGAATTTTTTTTATCTATTATATGGAACAATTTGCATATTACCTAAAATTTTCGAAGCAATTTGTGAATTTTAAATATGCTTAAAAAACGTTTGAAAAATTAGGTCCCATAGGGCTCAATGTATATCATTTTTTCAACCCGGGTTCAATCCAAATCTAATTGGGTGATATTATTCATTTATATTTCGATAGGTCCTACAGACCGTCTGAATAACATACTAAAATTTCATTTTGATTAAATCATTTTTACGGCATTTATCGTGCTAACGGACAGACAGACAGACAGACAGAATGAACAAAGTCATATACACTTTTCAACTTTGTTGTAAAGTTTTAATAAAAACGTTAAAATTGTATGGCACCCGTACTACTTATATACGCGAATATTAGAAGATATAACTTGTATTAGTAGATTACATGTAAAAATTGAAAATTTCAATAAACCTGTAATCTTTAAACCTGAAGGCAGTAATTGATTCCTATATATGATAAAATTGGAAGCGCTAAAATTATATCGGAATACATATAAACGTACTACTTATATTATCACAGATTAGAAGATATATCCGAGCTTTAGTTGAAGATAACCCGTATTACAATATGAGTCTCAAAAATCTTTGCCAAAATAAAACAGATGACATTTTAAATTGAAAATATCAATAATCCCCGTAATCTTCATACCAGAAGGCCGCACTTGATTCCAATATATGCCAATATATGCCAAAATATATGACAATATACCTGTACTACTCATATTCTCGTACATTAGAAGATATACCAGTGCTTTTGTAGAAGATTTCTTGTATAACGTGCAATATATGAGTTTCAATAGTTTTTGCCGTAATATAACAGTGTCATAATAACTTGAAAATATCAATAATCTCCGAATCAATAATTCCCGAAAATATCAATAACAATAATGTTTAAACCTGAATACAGTAATTGCTATTATATAGTCAAAACTGCAATGGCAATGAAATTTATTTTATATACATATCTTTATTATTCAAATTGGAAAAAAATTAATAAAAATCATCTGTCGCATAAGCACATTGGATTTAAATCCATTGCTAAGCGACATGATATCATTTTCTTCAAATAAATTGGTGGAAAAATATCGTCTGAATAATGCTATCTCTATGGAAGGTTTGGCAACATTTTCGTCAATTTAGCGACATTTTAAAAAATCGCCAAATCTATCGCCAAGTGGGAGTGCAGATTTTACAGTCCCACTTAGGGACAAAATGACGAAACATCAACACGATACTATCCAATAACGAAACACATTTATTTTCATTTAATTAGATCAATTTTATCAAATTCAAGACATTTTTATGGATTTACAAACATTTTGATCAATTTGTGACATTTACAAAATTCTCTAAATATATTGCTAAGTAGGATGGTTGGACTGACAGACAAATTCTAACGATACATTATTTCAGTACTTTCTTCTAACAAAGCAAAATACATTTTTTTGAATTGCGTCGTTTTTAACAATTGGTGATATTTTCGTCAATTTGGGAAAAAAGAAAAGTTGGCAGGTCAGCGATATCCCACCAAATTCGTAGCTCTGAATTTGCAGATCTGAATAAAACATCCAGATCCCGTTTGTATATACTAAATTAAAACACTAAAATTGTATTAGAAGCTCTACTATTTTTCTTTTTCAACAATCGGCTAAATGAATTTATTTGCTAAACACAATATATGAGTTTGTTAGCTAAGCACAATATATAAGCTTGACCAAACTAACCAACATTGTTTGCCAAAATAAATGAAAGCCGTCCGCAATTAATACACTTATAAGAAAAATCAAACCGTTCATTTATAAGATAGAATTTTTTTTTATAATATTTTTCTTTAAGATAGCATATTATTATTCAAATCGAAAAACTAATAATAAATATTAACAAACTCATTTAATTTAATTGCGTTGACGAGCAATATGCTATATCCTCATAAAATTCTAAAAATTAATTAACCATTTTGATTTCGTAATACTTTCAACGTTGAGTAAATGTTTGTGAAAAATGAACCATGATGGTAGATTTTCGTTTTAAATTCGCATTTTCAGAGAGTGACTATTTAACGTAAAAATCCGCCACCAAACTCAGAAATAAAATTTTAATTCATTTTCACGTTTTAAACAAACGGTTTTCAACCTTTTCGTTAGGAGGAACAAGGGAGTTTGAGAATAGAACTCCTAGGAAAAAGTTTGGTTTTCAATTAATATATCGACAACCCCTTGTCTTAGAAATTCGAAACTTGGACTAAATTTAAAAGGGTCTATTTTAAGGTTACTCACAAAATTTCATTAAATTCGG
Organism: Amaurobius ferox; assembly: GCA_951213105.1. Classification (NCBI taxonomy): domain Eukaryota; kingdom Metazoa; phylum Arthropoda; class Arachnida; order Araneae; family Amaurobiidae; genus Amaurobius; species Amaurobius ferox. The sequence continues at coordinate 33,762,244 of OX578154.1, forward strand.
TTAAGGCGTTCTCCCGTGATGTTGAGACAAACAGAAGTTCCGTATTTCACTAATATCTCGAGAACTACTAGCCGTAACTCAAAACATGGACTACATTTTAAGTGGGGCTATTTCAAGGCTACCAACAAAATTTTATCAAATTCGGTTCATCCGTTCTCCCGTGATGACGGAAAAACAGACAGACAGACAGATGACATATTTTCAATTTTATATATATAGATTAGTTTGAGTTGAATTGTATGATCCATGAAGTTATCGGGAGTTGGTCGCTTTCATCACAATTACGTGATCAGTAATTGAAAATTTGAAATAAATATTTAAGGCAATAAAATTTAAATTCATTATTAGGGGTTCTGCGGGAGCATAGATTAATTGCGTTATATCAACTGGTGATATAGTATGTGGATTTAATACAGGGAGTCATATAACAAATAATAATATTGAATGGGAGAAATGTACTGATCGCATGTTTAAGCGCGGTGTAGATATGATTACATCTTTTGAATAACAGATGTGAGATAATCTTTCGTGATTTTATCCCATCTTTTGACGGGTTTATCCTTCTAGTGTTTGATAATAATTCAGACGTTTATTTTATAAATGTTATAAAACCGCAATATATTTAATCCAAAGTATTAAATACTAAAAAATTAATTTATAAGACATCTTAGTAACTTATGCAACGGTGCAAGCCTTATAAAACAGATAAAACATTCTGTTTTTCACGCGATTTTTTTACATTTTCTGATTTTTGAGCTCCTAAATTTCAGTAAACAGATGTCGAAATTTAAAATTTGGAATTCATTGTGACCTGAAATACGATTTGTTCAATCTATATCCAAATTTTTATTTGAATTAGTTAAGTTTTACTATTTCCACCAAACTTTCGCACATTATTAGATTTGGTTCGTTCTTAAGATAGCTACTCTTCTAACTCGCTTTGCTTTAATAAATTCAAATCAGAGCAATGCAATTAAGTGCACCTGCAGGTAAAAGCAGACATTTAGGACACTACGACCGATATATAACGTTTCAATAAGTAGCCATTTCATTTCGTTCATTATCATGAAGTAAAAACTTTTAATCTGTCAGAAATAAAAAGAAATCTGATGTGGACAGCACATGACTTTCCCTGCAGACTAATATTAACGTTCTCTTTATTTTAATTAAATTTATTTCACTTTTAATTCAATTTTCGTTCTCATTCGGAAACCGGACTTATTTTCAAAGGTGGCGCAGAGAAAATAAGGAAAACTAAAATATCTCGAGAACGGCTAGTCCTAGTGCAATGGGGTTGGACTTATTATTTTCGTCATTAAAAATTACGTATTAAACGAGCATTTAATGGATATATTTGAGTATACCTAGTTCTTTAGTTTAGATTTTGACGAATTTTTGCTGGCCAATTTGCAGAAAAAGGCAGGTTATTTTTTTCCGAATCATGCCAAATTCTAATCAGCACCAGGATAACTCACAAGTGACTCATCTACTGAATTTTGTGAAATTCGGTCCATTAGTTTTTCAGTTAGAGTGGATACAAGCTTTTGCGGGCCATTTCGTAAAAAATGGCGGGTTCTTTTATTCCAAATCGTTCCCAAAACTAATCAGCACCAGACTCGCCCACAAGTGACTTACCTACCAAATTTTGTGAAATTCGGTCGATTAGTTTTTTAGTTAGAGCGAATACAAAATCTGCTCAGACAGACACACAGACACACAGACACACAGACAGACACACAGACACACAGACAGACACACAAACAGACACACAGACACACACACAGACGTCACGCAAAAAATGGTTTTTTCGTATTCTAGAGGTCTCGAAACGTGTAGATCCGTCGAAAACTCGAGTTGCGATTTTCGGCATGATTTCAATACTTTCCCTATGCATTACCATGTATTGCAGGGGAAGTAAAAATGTATTTGAAAAAGGTATTTTCGTTCAAATGTTCATTTGTTCCACATTTTTATTTCTTTTGGAATGCAGTTTAATAAAAGTGTACAATATATGCAGCGATCCATTATGATTTTCTATTTGAAAACAATAATGAAGAAAAAGTTGATTGTTTTCTTTTAAAAAATACAATGTTTTCCCAAGATCGAATATTTATTAAACAAATATTTTCCGCTGTCGGAAATGTAGACATTTTACCGATAGAAACCAATAGACATTTTACCGAGTTTACCCATATAGACTGTGAATAATTAGATTCTAGTCAAAATAGCTTTCGCTTGCATTAAATAAAAATCTTTCAATACAATATCCATCTGCAAGCTTCAACTCAAAATGTTTTCTTGTTATGTACTTTATGTAGGAAGAAGGGGGGAAGCTAGATTTCTGGTTCCATGAGTAAGCTGGATTTCCAGTTCCACAGATCAGCTGGATTTCCCGTTCCACGAGTAAGTTGGATTCCAGTTTCACGTATCAGCTGGATTTCTTCTTCTTTCTACGGAGAAATTGGATATCTGCTTGCTACAGGCCAGAATGGTTCGCTTGTATACAACGAAAATCGTTCAATACAAGATCTATGTTTTCTTGTTAATTAGTTTATGTAGCAAGAAACGGGGCAGCTGGATTTTCGGTTTCATGGGTCAGCTGAATTTCTGGTTCCACAGGTCATCTGGATTTCTGCTTCATACAGGGAAATTAGATATCTGCTTCTTACGGGACAGATTGGTTCGATTGTATAAAACGGAAATCGTTCAATCCAAGATCTATTTGCAAACTTCGACCAAAATTGAGTTATTGTTAATTGTTTTATGTATCAAGTAGCGGGGCAGTTGCATTTCCGGTTCCACGGGTCAGATGGATTTCTGCTTCGTACGGAAATTGGATAGCTGATTCCCACTGGACAGATTGGTTTGCTTGCATAAAACAAATATCATTCAAACCAAGATCTATCTGCAAGCTTCGACCAAAAAAATGTTTTCTTTTTAATTGCTTTACGTATCAAGAAGTGGGGCAACGTGTCAGCTGAATTTCTATTTCCTACGGGGAAATTGGATATCTGCTTAGTATTAGTTCCCATGCATTAAACGAAAATCCTTCAATCCGAGATCTAACTGCAAGTTTCAAACGAAAAATGTTTTCTTGTTAAATATTTTATGTAGCAAGAACCGGATCAGCTGGATTTCCGGTTCCAAGTGTCAGCTCGATTTCTGCTTTCTATTGAGGAATTAGTTATCTGTTTATTATTGGTACTCTGGCATAAAACGAAAATCATTCAATCCAAAGTTTATCTGCAAGCTTCAGACAAAAAATATATTATTGTTATTACTTTATGTAGCAAGAATCGGATCAGCTGGATTTCCGGTTAGACCGTGAAACTGAATTTCTGGTTCCACGGGTCAACTGAATTTCTACATCTACAGGACAGATTGGTGCTTGTTTTGTACAGTATATCATGGTATCACATCATATCACATCATATCATAACACATGGTGTATCACATCATATCATTGAATATAGCTGAAAGCTATATTCACGTGATTCATTTATTTTTTACATTATATTCATACGGAACTAGAAATTTGTATTATAGTGATAAAATGAAACATAATCAATAGGCTTGCTGAAATGAGGATAGAGCTGACTAGAACTTTTCTACCATTAACTAAATTCGTGATCTGGGAAAAGTAAAACACATTTATTTTCCGTTTTTAATGGATTATTTTTCTAAAATTTATGTTATTCCACATCTGTGTGTGTAAAATATTTTAGGTAGAGTGTTCCATCACTTGTATTATTTTATTATAATAATGGGATTTATTTTATTTCTGGTATAGAAAATATGAAACATTCTGAAAATACATAAATCACATTTGTTACAAGAATTTGCATATGATAAAAATCCAACTGTTTAATAAAATATCATTGTTTCCATTCCTATACAATAATTTAAAACGTGGCATCTGTCTCCATACGCATAAAAATAATATCTAACCGACACGAATTCATATCACAGGTTATCAGAAGGTATTAATGTATTCCTTCCATAAAACTTTTAAGTCACGCGATTTCCTTCAGAAGGATAGATACTGTGGTGCTTGAAAGGAAAAAGAAACAAAAGTTGAAGTTCATTGAAGTCATTACTTTGGAACATGAAATACCGAGTTAACCCACCTTATCAATCTTTAGTCAGAGTTCCTGTAATAGAATAATTATTAACATAAAGCTATTCAATTATTTGCACATTTTTTAACTTTAAAAATAACATTATTTATTAACAATATTTGTTTAATTATTAAATTGATTACAATAATTATCATATTATTGCGTAGTAGATAAGATATGTGAGATCGGACATGTGAGACCAGTAAGTTATTATTACCAAGATGTTCTATGACCTCTTACAATAATTAATGCACACATACTAATAATACAGCATTTGTTCATTTCATTGAAGTCTAAATCAGAGCATTTTTTGTGGACTCTTTGTGGAATCTCTGTGGAAAACACAATTGCGAAATCATCATGGCATTCTACTGAATTTCTTCTCCAATCTATATGGCTACATGTAGCGGAATGCTTCTCTGCTGTATCTCTGAGGATATTAATCTGTTGCTATATCATTCTGTTGTCTAATCAGTCGTAGAAGTCATGCATATCCTTTTTGGAACCTTTTGGTTGCCGCCTCTTTTGCCTAAGGTCTGAAACGCCTCTTTTACTCTGATTAGCCGATCTTAGGGCAATGCGACCAAACATAATCCATACTGGTCAACGTTTTCTAGCCAATCTCCTGGCTACACCTTAGCCTCTTAGGTTTATGACCAAATTGATCTCTCAGGTTAAAGTGTTATAAAAACTGCAGTCCTTACGGCTGCTCCCATTGTCCAACATTACAACCTTAATAAATAAAGAGCATACAGCTATCTCACATATTCCGGGTCTTAATCTGGTCTCACATATCTCTCTACTGCATCTCTGCGGATATGAATCTATTTCTATATCCAACTCTGTTGTCTAATCTGTCGTAGAAGTCATGCATATCCTTTTCGGAACCTTTTAGTTACTGCCTCTTTTGCCTGAGGTCTGACACGCCTCTTTGGCTCTAATTAGCCGACCTTAGGGCAATGCGACCAGACATAATCCATATTGGTCAACGTCTTTTAGTCAATATCGTGGCTACACCTTAGCCTCGTAGATATATGACATAATTGATCACACGGGTCAAAGTATTGTAAAGATTGGCGTCATTACGTCTGCTTCCATTGCCCAACATTACAGACTTAGAGAACATACAACTGTTTCACATATTATTGGTCTTGTGGGTCCGTAAGTCCTTCCGAGAGGTTGGTGGTAGGGGAAGGAGGGTACGGTCCCTGTGGATGCCTCCCCCACTGGGTTCCGATCTAAATTGGGTGGCACTTCCCGGCCGTCCATACAGTTACCTTACACCTTTCTGGTAGGTCGGATGGTCTGGGTCTCAACAACAACATATTATTGGTCTTAATCTGGTCTCACAGATACACTTATAGAACAGAGATGGCTGCAGATGTGTCCGTTTTATCTGAGCTTCTCTGCTATCTAGTGTATCGATGATAATATATATTACGTTCTTCAAACATATATGAATAATGAAACATTTTAAAAACATATTTTGTAGAAACATATGCTATTGATATTTGCAAAACATTTTCAACTGAATTTGTTGTTAATCCATGCTTAAAAAATTGAAAGGCAGTTTGCTTATTTGTTTGTTTTTCTGTTACGTATATAAATCCACAGCATATGAGTATTTTTTTTCACGTTTAGTAAAGTTATTCTCTACTTCATCGCGGGAAACTCTGTCCATGCTACAAGTTTCTAGAATCAGGTGTTGTCAAGATATTAATAAACACGATCAATCATGTATAAAGTATTGATTAAGAAGTACTTTCCAACTGAAATGAAATTTTATTTAAACATCTCTAAAATGTGATATATTGAGCGCTGATACTTTAAAGTTATAACAGTATTACAGTAATTTATTTTACTTGAAAACTTAAAACCTTATCGAAAAAGATAATGCTAGTTACACAAATTGAATTTTATTCAAATGGCATTCATCGAAATATAAATCATCTGCATCTCAATGTACATCAGCATTTTTTCATTCATATTACTTATATTTCAGACTCTAGAGCTAAATAATTTTGCGTGAAAAAAATCCAGCTATTCTTATATAACTCATCTCAAAATCGCTTGATTTGTTTACATCCTTCATGCCATAATATAGCATTAAAATTAGGCTTCTTTGTAGGAATAATCAAAGTTTAATTATCATTTAAAGTGAGAAATATTGTAATTGCTTTAGAATAGAATTTAGACGCATAGATAATACATAAAAATAAATAGGTTTTTATAAAGGATGTAACATTAAATATAAATTTAAACGATATTTAAATACACTCTAAGACAAAAATCCGACGCACCCAGCAAAATAACCCGATACTAATTAAACTTGACATGCAAACACATTTCAACCGAATATGCAGATGATCAACAATTCGCAGGCAATGAATGATTAGTCGGAACTACAGCGCATTGAAACTGGGCACTATGATGGTGTATATAAGGAGCGAACCTCGCATTCAGGAACAAAACGTGTAGTGGGTTTCGATTGCGTTTACGTATCTTGATAGTAACAATGTCTCGCAGGCGAATTTGCGGCCACTACGAATATATGAAGGAGTTTGAAAGAGGGCTTGCCGTCGGATTGTATGAGGCTGGATGGGCACACCCACGAATCGGGATTGGACTAGGAGCGATGCAGCAATTAGTCGATGTTGACAGGAATGGGTCCAGAATGGCAGATTTCAGCGGCAAGCAGGCAGCAGACGCCCTACAGCGACGACAGACCGGGAAAAAAGAGCGATTGTCAGAGCAGCTGTGACAGCACGAAATTTGTAATTATCAACCATCCAACGTGTGAGAAACACGGATGTGACCACGCGGATCATTAATAGAAGACAACGGAAGCGGAATATATAATTGCGGCGCTCATTACCCCGCTTACCACTGACCAGTGTGCACCGTGAACAGCGATTGCAATTGTGCAGGTTTGTGATAAGTTCCGTTTCGAACTGAGCCCCGACGAGCAGCGCACACGTGTCTGGAGACAGCCCGGACATCGGCAGGATCCTGTTCTTACTGGTACACGCCACACGGCCGACAACATAGAGTTATGTTCTGGAGTGCCATTTCGCTTGATAACCGGATCCCTTTGATAGTCCTCTGTGGCACCGTCACAGCACAGCGGTACGTTGCCAGCATTCTATGACCTGTTGTATTGTCATTCCTTTCGCGACACCCCTGATTAACTTTTCAGCAAGATAATGCTAGGTCACACACGGCACACCTCCATATTGAGTGTCTCCGTGCCTACGGCACACTTCCTTAGTCAGCCAGATAACCAAATATCTCACCTATTGAGCACATTTGGGCTGAGATGGGGCGTCGCCTGCGACCATCTGAGAATGTAGACGAATTAGCTCGCCAATTGGAAGTCATTTGGAACAACATCCCTCAGAGCACCATCTGGTAACTTTATGCATCAATGTCACGTCGGGTAACAGCTTGTCTCATGGCCAGAAGTGGACCAACGACATATTGACGTGCTCACTTTGTGTGAAATTTTCAATGCAATAAATCATCCAAATGATCTGAAATTCTAATCATTTCTTCTTCTATACATTCACATTATATATACCAAATTTTGTCTCATTTGGATAATTATTTCTTGGTCCGTCGATTTTTTTTGTCTTAAAGTGTCTCTAACGTAAAAGCGGGAAAATGGAAGCCATATTTTATTTTAATGAGTCATTTGAACCCTTCATATATCTGAGGTGTAATTACTATTTCATTTTTATTTAAAATACTATCCACCCTATTTTTCTGATTTTTTACGCATTTATGTGATAATTTAAATATTTCTTTATATTTTCGAAACAATTTGTTAATTTCAAGTTCGCTTAAAAAATGTTTGAAAAATGAAGCCCCATGTATCATATCCCATTCAATGCATTTCATATATATTTACCCAGGTTAGATCTGAAACTAATTGGGTAATATTATTCATTCTCATTCCCATATGTCACACAGATCGTCTAAACAAGATACTAAAATGCCAATTAGAAACAGTCATTTTCACTGCAGTTATCGTGAGAACGGACAGACAGACAGACAGAATAACCAAAGTCATAAAAAATTTTCAACTATATTGGAAAGCGTTAAAAAGGCAAAATTAAATTTTTCTATGAAATAACATTATGCAGACGATTATTTTACGAGTATGTATGTAAAAGAAAAAATCTGATGTGGGCAGCACATGACTTTTCTTATATGATGCAATGAATTTATTCCTTTTATAGTAAAAAAATAATGTTTAAGATCCACGGTACTGTGTTTTTAACATTGAATTGTATAATTGGCGATTTTCTTTATGACAACATGTAAACCTGTTTCAAAGGATCCAATTAATTTATATTTCTTTTAACTCTACATAAACAATTATCAATATTGAAACATCCTCAATAATTGACATAGTTCATATATTAAAATAGTTTAATAGTTAATTCACCAATTAGACATCATTTTCATTAATTTAGCGTCATTTTGCAATTTTGGCAATCTTTTTCGGCAATCTGGTTTAAAAGATCGTCAAATTGGCGATGCAATTTTTCGCCAAGTTCCCCAAATGCATCAGCAACTGTTGCAGACATACTGAAAGAAAAGCATTTTTTTATACTAGAAGCTATGCACGTCATATTTGTATGACGGAAATCAGAATTTGCGAAACATGATATCCCGTTCGGGGTCATTTTTATCAATTTGGCGAAATTTATGTCACTTTGACAAAATTTAAAATAATCGCCAAGTTGGCAAAGTCCCGCTATATGTCTCGTAAAGCCATACGGACGGACTTGCGGAGAAATTTGTTATTCTTGTTGTCTACTCTTATGTTCTTTCCAAGGTATTGTACTCAATTAGTCGTCATTTCATTGATTTAGCGTCTATTTCATCAATTTGGCGAATTTTTATTAATTGGATGACATCTTCGTCAATTTGGCATTTAAAAAGTCAGCAAGTTCGAGATATTCCGACAAATTCGTCACCAAAACTGTGACAAACGCTACTGATGGAAAAATAGGATATTCTTATAGTACATAGATACTTATATTCTATCCAAGATATTGAATTGTCGTCTATTAGTCGTGATTTTCATTAATTCGGCGTCATTCATACAATTTGGTGACATTTTTGTGAATATGGTAACCTTTTAAAAAGTGACCAAGTTGGCGACATTTCGCCAAATTCGTCGCCAAAATTTTTCTCAGCGTTATGGTTAGAGAAATAAGTTATTATTATAGCAGATAAATGGCTATTAGCTTCCAAATAAAAGTATTATCCAAAGTATATTTTCTTATGAATGGAACGAATTAGATCTACGAGAATGACGATAATACATTTATCGTATAATATTACACATGAAAAGTGAACATTAGATCACCGAAGTCAACAGCATCGGGCGCAGTTAAGTACTTGGGTAGGTGACCACCTGGGAGCAACGCGTGCTGTTGGCACATTTCGGGCGCGGTAGCCCGGTGGTTTTTGCGCGCAGGATTTGCACGCTACAGCAACTGCCGCCGTGTTGAACTGCCGCCAACAACTGCCGCCGTGTTAGGTCGGACGGTCTTGGTCTCAACAACAACAACATGAAAAGTGAACATATTTCACAATAGTTAATACTTTTCTGAATTTTATTTGATTTTTTTACACATATATTTGAAAAATTTGCAATATCTCGAGAAAGGTTCATGCTAGCGGTCTAAAGTTTATGACAATCGTTTTCCTAGGAAAAAATACATAATAAATCACTATTTGCATAACTTTAGTAAAGGTGTGGGAATTTTTGATGATTTTTCAAAATGTCATTCGAAAATGTAAAGCTTTCAGATAATTCGATTTTGTTTAAAAGCAACAGACTTCCAGTATTCACAAACCAGTAAAAACAATAGACTTCCAGGATTGTAATTTTTGTACCAAATTTAGTTTCAATCGCTCCGTTCGTTCGTGAGATATCGTCTCCAAAGGCTCACTGACACAAACACACACACATACTGTCGCACACACACACACATACACACACAGGTAGACGTTACCTCAAAAATTTTCATTCATATTCAGGGATGCTTGAAACGTACTCACCCGTCAAAAATTCGAATTCGAATTTTCGACCCCGTTACAATATTTTCCTTATACGTTATACTATGTATATAAGGAAATTAACAAGTAGAGTCTTTTTGCAAAGTCATACATTACTTTAAACTGTCAAACCGTGTTATCGCATTTGAATTCCGATTTGATTATCACTTTCCTCCTTATCATATGACTAACCACATGGCACTGTTGTCTGAATGATTGTACTCAACCAGAAGTTTCGATTCATTGATAGAATAGCACTTTTGTGATCATTTTTGTAATGATTTTTAACATTGAATTTGAACGATAGAGTTTCAGATGACCCTCTGGGGGAAGTGTATGTCCATCTAATAACATAAAAACATGATGACGGCATCACATGACTTTCTTTATATAATGCAGCGAATTTATGGTGAAAAAGGGATGAAAAGATTCACGGCACAGTGTTTGTAACGTTAAATTGTACATTTGGCGCGGTACATTGTACATCCGGTTGAAAATGTTTAAAACTATTTCGTATTTAATTAATTTATATATTACGCAACTCTACATGAACAATTAAAATATTGATAGCATCATCAATAAGCAAAATAGTCCATATATTTAAATATTTTAATAATAAATTCATCAATTAGGCGTCATTTTCATTTACTTGACGTCATTTTTGCAATTTTGACGACATTTTCGTCAATGTGGGGCCTAATACCGCCAAGTTGGGGATATTTAGAAGAGCATTTCTTATACAGTAAAAGGTATGTCCATCGTATGTCGGAATTAAAAATTTGCAAAATATTGCATCTTATTTGGCGTCATTATTATCAATTGGGCGACATTTGTATCAATTTGATAACATTTTTATCTATTTGGCAACATTTTCGTCAATTTGGCAATATTTACAAAAATCCCCAAGTTAGCGATTAAAAATTTCATTTCAAAATTTAGGAGAGTTCTGTACATTCAATTGCGTGTAAAAACGATAGGCTTCAAGTATTCACTGACAGTGAATTTTGTACCAAATTATGTTCGGTTCGCTTGATTCGTTCGTAAGATATCGTCTCCATAGGTTCACTGACACACACATACACACACACACACACAAACATCTCCTCAAAACGTCTGATTCGTGTTCAGGGATGCATGAAACGTGCTCTCCCGTCGAAAACTCGAATTCGAATTTTCGACCCCTTCATAATACTTCCCTTATACATTATGTATATACATTATGTATGAGTTTATTTGACTATTTTACTTTATTTATATGATTTAAACAATAAAGACATTGATATAAAAATATTTTATAAATGAGTAGTTATATAATATTATTTGGAATGTATCGGTTAAGGCCCTGGGATATTTAGCAATAATATTTCCCTTATATACATAGTATAATGTGTAATGAAAAGATTGTGACGGGGTCGGAAAGTCGAATTCGAGTTTTCGACGGAAGATCACGTTTCATGCATCCCTGAACACGAATCAGACGTTTTTGAGGCAATGTCTGTGAGTGTGTGTGTGTGTTTGTTTGTATGTGTGTGTGTGTGTGTGTGTATCAGTGAGTCTGTGGAGACGATATATCACGAACGAATGAAGCGATTCGAACAAATTTTGTACAAAAATCGCAATCAATGAATACTGGAAGCCTATTGTTTTTACACGTAATCAAATGTTCAGAACTCACGTAAATTTTTAAATCAAATTTTGAAAAATCATTAAATTAAAACATTCAATAAAGTTATATAAATAATAATTTCTTATAGTAATTTGTCATTAGAAAACGATTGATACAAACTTTAGAACGCTACATGAACCGTTCTCGGGATATTGCTAATTTTTCAAATAAATTTATAAAAAAAATCATATAAAATTCATAAAAATATTAACTATCGTGAAATCTGTTCACTTTTCATATGTAATATAGTGCAATAAATGTATTATTATCATTCTCGTAGATCTAGCTTGTTTCATTCACGAGAGAAGACACTTTGGGAAATAGCATTCTAATTTGGCGCCATTATTCGTTTATCTACTATAAGAATAACCTATTTCAGCATTCACAATTCTTTGCGAAACTTTGGCGACGAATTTTGCGGAATATTGCCAACTTGGCGAGTTTTTAAATGTTGCAAAATTGACAAAAATATCGCTAAATTAATAAAAATGACTCTAAATCAATGAAAATGAAGACCAATTGATGAAAATTCAATATCTTGGAAAGAATATAAGAATCAACTATAAAATAAGATACATAGGGTAATAGTTTTGTATTTGGACGCCATTTATCTTTTCTCTACTTTAAGAACAACCTATGTCTCTAACCATAATGTTTGACGACAATTTGGTGACGAATTTGATGGAATATCGCCAACTTTTCGAATTTTAAGTGTCGCCAAATTTATAAGAATGACGCTAAATCAATGAAAATGACAACTATTTGATGAAAATTCAATATTTTGAGAAGAACATAAGAATAACCTATTTATCCGTCTATGACGCTTGGCGAATTCAGGAGACGAATCTCTGCGGCATATTGCCAACTTGGCGACTTTATTTAATTGTTGACAAATTGGGGAATCTGTCGTCAAATTGATAATGTTATCAAATTGATAAAAATGTCACCAAATGGAATGCAATGCTTTACAAATTTTTAATTCCATCATATGATGGGTACACCTTTTATTATATAAGAAATACTCTTCTAAATATTGCCAACTTGGCGATATTTAGACCCACATTGATAGTGTGAACCCACATTAGCATCAAAATTGCAAAAATGATGCCAAGGTAATAAAATTGTGGTCTAATTGATGAATTCATTACTAAAATATTTAAATATATGGACTATATTACATATTGAGGATGATAGCAATATTGATTATTGTCTATCAAGATTTGCGTAAAATATAAGTTAATTCGGTACGAAATAGTTTTAGATGTAGTCATCCGCAAAAGCGGCAAATATACAATTTAACGTTACAAACACTTTGACGTGGATTTTTTCATCACTTTTCATTGTCAAATAAGTAAATTCAGTGCATTATAGAAGGAAAGTAATGTGCTGCCTACATCAGATTTTTTTTGTTGGAAAAACATCTATCTGATTGACAAGTAAACTCAAAATTATCGGTTTGTTACATTATTTAATGATTAAATTAATTTCCAACCAGAATAATATGTTTGTCCTTAATAGTTTCAATGACTAATTACTGTTAATAAAAGTTGTTTCAAAACACTTCTAAATGATTTCTGTGAATCCTTTAAATTTATGAACCCTCCCCCAGATTCATGAATATATTTCGTACGATTCCGAAAAAAGTAAGCTGCCTCTTTTTAAAAATGCACCTCAAAATCTAAAATGAAAAACTGCGTATTCTCAAATGTGTCAATCAAATACCTGATTTACACTTAATTGCTGACTACAAATTAAATGAGTTCAACCTCATAACTATAGGATCAACCGTTCTCGAGATATTTTAGTTTTTGGTATTTGTGTGGCATTGTCTATAACACAGTCGGCAAAAAAAAACGCAAATTGATTTAAAACTGCAAATTCAGTTTAATTTCAAATAATTATCCGTGTTACTTTGTACAATTAATTTCAATTTAACGAATTTCTAAAGAAACACAGCGAAAGGCATTTGATTCTGTAGGGAAAGTCATATACTCCTTACGTTATAGTTTTAACATTGTTGTCTGGCGCTCAGTGTTTGTTATTTTATAGTATGTACTTTTATACCTAGAAGTTCACATTTTGTCTTTAATTTGTATATCAATGTAACAAACAAATATCATGTCAAGGTCCTTTCCTATTGGTTTTGGAGGGGCCAATTTTTATTGTGTTTCAGTTTATGTATAGCGAGGGTTAGGGAAGTGTGAGGTGAATTTGTAAAAATATAATTTTTATGTATGTGTTTGATTTATTTAAATTATTGGCCTTCTTTTTGTGTTGTAAATAAATTAGTGGTCTGATGACATTGATATTTTATTTAGAATATGTTTTGATTATAAGTTTAGAAATGATTAAGATGATATATGTTCTGTTATATTATTTAAAATATAATGGTATCATTGTAGGCCTTTGTAACAATCCTGGTCCGGCACAAAAAAAATTGGTTTGTAAATAAATTTAGGATTTCTTTCCCGACCGGTGTTTTTAAGCAGCTATAAGCCTGATTAGGCAAGCCCCCCGGCCTGGGACGACAAAAATAAAAATATATCATGTCAACACACGTTTTCTAAACTGCTCTAAACAGAAATAAATATAAACTATTTTTAATATTAATTACAATCACTCCTCTTGATATTTAAAGTTCTGCACTTTTGAGACAGTTAGGTCATGGACACGACTGTGAAAAGTTGTATGAACGCTCCTCTCTTAGCGGAGAGCGATGTCCAGCTAGCGGCTGGCAACTTCAACAAAGACGGCTGAAGCATGGAACACTCCAGTCTCGTAGATTCGTTACAAGAAAGTGTGGAAGATAAAATCAATTCTGTAGAGTTAACTCTATCTGAACTACAAAAAGTTCGTGAATCGTTTGGAATAAAAAACGACAAAATTATGATCCTTGATTTGAAAGTGGACAAAATTTCAGAAGACTTGGCCATATACAAGAAACTACGTCATCAAGCTGATGTTGCGTTCAGTGCCTTAAAAAAGATGGCAACAATGTTGAAAAGATGTATTTTTGATTCTGATTCTCTTTTTATTTCTGATAATAATTCTAAGGTTGCGATGAGCAATGTTGATGTAAATGTTATAAATAGTAATATTGTTGATAATAATAATATAAATGTTGTAAATAATAATACTGTTAATAATAATGCTACTAATATGCTAGGCATAATAAGCAATAATACTGTGGATGATATACACAAAACGTGCAAGTAGCAATATTGTAAATGTTAATAATTAAGCTAATACAAGTGCAAAATTTTCAAATAATAAATCAACTAAGAGTAAATTTCTAAAATCAATGCAAAATATTGTAAATAATAATTCTAATCTCTCTGAAGTCACGGAGAAAATTGCTAATGTTGAGATTAATGAAAGCTCTAAAGAGCCTAAAGACACAAAGAAACGGCCACTAGAGACAATCGCCCCAGGTGTCTTAAACGCTGTAGGTTTCACGGTAGGTGAAAGAGCCAAAAGAAAAAATAATAGAAATCAGAAACCGCAAATGCGCACCCTGAGTTAAAACCGCTTCAGCGCTCTCCCCCAGGAATCGCATCTAGAGACATTGGGCAAGGTTGATCTCCCTTGTGAAAAGGCGAATGAACTGCCAAATATTATTATCCTTCCGCTACTGGTAAATCCATGCCATGACGACTGACCCCCAGTGCTTGCAATGCTGAGGAGATACGCCACAGATCTACGATGTAGACAAGACCGAGACTTCTTCAAGATTATTGTAAATACTGAGGTATAGGGCCAGTACCTGTACAGGGCCTGCTCCAATTTAATGAAAGCACAAGGAGTGCAATTTAAAACCTTCAGCCTGAAAGACGACAGGCCCGTAAAAGTCGTGATCCGTGGACTACCAATAGTCATCAAAATTAAGCACATTACAAATCACGTAACAGCTGTCGGACATTCTGTAAATAGTAATATCAAAATGACCAAACGAGGTAAAGCTCCTCAACCCCTTTATTATCTAAGCCCTCTATTATTCTAGCCTAACTCGGCGTTGGTTTATAATATAACTTCCCTCCAGGACACGGAAGCGAAAATTGAGCCCTACAGAGGGCGCACAGGCATGGCACCTCAATGCCAGTAGCTGTAACGCCTACTTTCATAGCAGTGATGCATGTATCATGCCACGAAAATGTGTGTGCTGTGCAGGGCGTCATCTCATCAGGGATTACAAAGCGGTGAACCTCCGCTGCTCAAACTGCAGCGGCGATCATGCAGCTAATTGGAGCGGTTGCCCGAGAAATCCGGGCAACACTTCCAAACTCAAGAGCCATAGGGACTCCCAATCCGGCAAGATAGGCGTCCCCCATAATACCGAAGTGGGAAAAGTCAACCTGCTCAATTTTCCAGTGTAACCAACAGTTTCTCATACTCAGCTATGGTTACTGGAAAACCCAAAGAGCATATTTTACCAAAATCAAAACTCGTGGTCGCAGATAATTCGGCTATCAAAATTGATTACACCACTGTGCTTCCGACTCTAATGAATATCAGAGAACACCAAAATAGGGAAATTTTGCTTCAGTCTTTTAAAGAAGCCTTACCGGAACTCGAAGCTGCGACTTCGACTATCCAAATGAGCTGATCATCTACAGACGCTATGACAGTCCCGCTGGATAGGTTCCCACACTGTTTCCGTTCGCTCTTCCGGCAAGAACCTTTAACTTGCAGACGCTCAAGATCGGCATTTGGAACGCTAATGGTTTGCATCCATTTATCGATGTGGTGCGTGATTTTGTTACTAATAGCAACTTTGACATTTTTTGTATAAGTGAAACCCATCTCCCACCTGGCAGTACCCTAAAGATTGGTAATTTCTCGGCTTACTTTTCGTACAGAGTACCAAACCCAACTCGGAGTTATCTGTGTGGAGGGCCTGCACTGTACGTTAAAAATATTACACCCCACAACAACATTCGCATTCCGTCTTTTTCCCACTTGGAAGCAACAGCCGTCAAAATTAATATTCCAAATTTAGTCCCAGTTACCATTACTTCAGTTTACATACCTACAAAAAATTCTTCCCCGTTCCCCTCCGGTGAACTTGAAGCATTTACTAGACTTAGTAGTAATATGATCATTTCTGGTGACCTAAATTCTCGCCATACTTCATGGGACAATTATTCGAATAGGTATGGCAGTGCTCTAAATTGACTGGCTCAGCACGCCAACCTCAGGATTGTAGCTCTGCAAACCCCAACTCACTATTCCACAAAACACACACATAATGTACTTGACTTGGCCGTATTTCGACAAACACCTTATAATTATGTGGTCAGAACTGTTGATGAACTTGACTCTGCTCACTTACCTGTGAAATAGACCCTTAACTTCCAAAAAATTTCTTTAGAGCAACCGGTGGCGCTGCGTATAATTTGTAATAACTACAGTTATTCACATATTCATACTAGTATTCCACCTCTCAAAATGACCAATACAGACGATATTGAAAATAACGTCCGAAAACAACTCATTTACTACTCGAGGCAACTTCTGCTGCCTTTACAACCAGCCCTCCTAGTTATCACTTGCTCCCGAGTGATATCAAGGCCAAAATTAAGCAGCTTAACCGTTTAAGGAAAGATTGGCACCACACTAGATATCCGACTTATGGCGCAGTTAACCGTAGACTAAGAAACGAGATCAAGGCTCTTATTGGCGCACACAACCAGAAACGTCGGAAAATACTCATTGAGGATCTTGAAACTTCTTATGGCAGTCTCTGGCGAAAAGTTAATCAACTGAAAAATACTAGAGAACACATACCGTCCATTAATGGACGACACGGACTCGCCCAGACTGGGGAGGAAAAAGCTAATGCTATTGTAGAAAGTTTGGAACTCCAGTTTTCCCTTCACACGGATCCTAACTTCAGCCATCTTTACCCACAATATGAAATTGAAACACATGACCAATACAACTGCACTACATGCTCAAACACAAAATGACCTCCAACGAACATCACTGAATGAAGTCTTATCTATTATACACAAATTCAAAGTTAAAAAATCTTCTAGTATTGATCGGATTAACTCCCGCATCATTAGAAACTTTCCCCTTTCCTATATCTGCTGGATCGCCGCTCTGGTAAACAGAATGCTAGAGCACCGCTATTTCCCCCAAAGCTGGAAAATGCCACTGTGATCCCTCTTTGAAAACCAAAACATGATAACTCTCTTCCTCAGAGTTACAGTCCAATTAGTCTACTCTCCAGCTTGTCTAAAATTTATGAACTTGTGTGGCTCAAGAGATTGGATAGTTTCAGCAGATCCCTCCAAATTCTTATTCCTGATCAATACTTCTTCCGATCTGCTTATTCCACTCAGACCCAGCTTATGCATGTAGTTGAAACTATACATACCGACTCTAGCAACAGGCAGTACACTGGTATTGTGTTCTTCGATATTATGAAGGCCTTTGACAAGTGCTGGATACCGGGTTTGATTACCAAGATGGTGCGGCTTGGTCTAACAACCCAATTACTCACTATCATCAACACATATCTCAATAATCGTTCTTTCCGCGTGCAAGTTGGTACTTCCCTCTCCTCACCCCGACCGATCAAAGTAGAAGCTCCGCAGGGAGGAAATCTCATCTCCCTGCTTTTACACTTTTACTTTAATGACATACCGCATATCCCACAGGTGAAATTCTACATTTTTGCAGATGACACCGCAATCATTGCCCGCCCTGGCTCTCCTTTTAACACGATCAACACACTACAAAGCTATCACACACAGCCTTGAGCGCTTGCTCCTACAACGGAAAATCAAAATTAATGCTTCCATGTCTAAAGTTGTTATTTTTAAAACTCACTACAGAGCAATCTCTCAAAACTTTCAAATCAAAATATTCAATGAAAATATACCTTTCGACCACGCTGTAAAGTACTTATGCGGGTATAAATACGGGTGCTAGAAGTCATATGAGCGTCACACTTAACGCTCATATGATTTCCAGCACCCGTATTTATTTAAAAACCAATCTGCCAAAAAATTAATAATTCCCTTCACCCCTTGCTCTGTAGGGATCACTCCTTTCCCTGGAGAACAAGCTTCTCTTTTACAAACATATCATCGCACCTATGATTTTGTATTCCTCTCTTGTTTGGGGCACTGCTGCAAAATAACATATTGGGAAACTGCAAGTTATTCAAAATAGAATCCTACGTATGATAAAAAATCCTCCTCTGTTTATCCAAAACGAGGGACCTCTGTTTATCCAAAACACCATGATCTCAAAGTTTATGGCATTGAAGAGCATATTAGGTTAATCACACAAAAGTTCTACATTAATAACTTTAAGAAAGCTTGCATGGCAGATACTGATCTAAATTATAATCTCAAACCTGTAAACAGGAAACGTAGGCCAAGACACATCATCTCTGACCACAGATGAATCTACGAGCCCAGAGTTAGGAGACCTCGGCTGCCTGACCTTCCTGCACTACCTACAACGGTGTAACTCAAACTTTGGGCTTGTGATGATAATGTTTTTTTACTTCATTTAGCATTTCACCCTTCTAGCCTCGTGACCAGTGAATAGGATATGACTACGATGATCCCCGCGACTTTCACACTTGGAATCCATTTTCTTTCAGAGAGCACACTCTCTGTAAACTCTTTTTCTCAAGACTTCTTTGCCTATCTCTCAACAACGGTTGTCCAACGTCTGAGGTACTTTTGACTGAAGTCTAAGTCAATATAAGGCTGCAAACCCTCTTCAAGCATCCATCCAGAAAAAGGAATGCTTTACATCTATTAATAACTCAAAAAACTATAATTAATATCTTCTAGTTTCGATGTGGGGATACGTGAGTTTTCTCACAGGTGCCCCGAAAAGCAAAAGTCTTGGATACCTTGGATAAAGTTCTACTTTTCTCATATAGATATGTCTCAATGCTGATGTGACTGGAATATGTCTCTGAAGATATGTCTGGGATATGTGTTATATAGATCTCTCTGAGATATGTGTCATATAGATATATCTGGGATATGTTTTAAGTGATTTCCATGAAGTTCAATATGCATATATATATCGTTATGAACAATAATTAAATGATGTTCAACAATCAACGAGTCATAGGTCTTATTTTTTTCTCCAGAAACTCAAAGTTTTTACATTTCAAAAGTATTTTCCACAAACCATCCACTTTCTTGCAATTACCTCTGTCGACTTTATATTGGAATTAATTTTGTCAAATAGAGTTTTCGATAAGAAACCATTTCTTTCCTTTATGTTGGGAAATAATAGGACAAGATTAAATATAAAAGAGAACCACAATAACTTGATGTCTAGACTAGCAATTATCGTGAAAAGTTTTTTCTATATTTTACTCCTTCTTAAATGTCCTTGTTAAAATAACAAAACTTTACTTTAAAAGTCAGTATTTGTTAATAAGTAACTGTTAGTTAGATCTTTCATTTTTTATGCTATTTTGGGGTTTCAAATAAATAAATTATATCTTAATAATTCCTAGTAGTATAGTGCTGCAAGGCAATTACTTTATTTTTAAGTTGTGGAATATTTCGAATTGAAAAGAAAACAGTAACAACAATGCTGGGGATTACCAAAATGTATGTTATATTTCTGCATACATAGTATAATGTATAAGGAAAGTATTGTGAAAGAATTCGAAAATTTAAATTCGATTTTTCAACAGAAGGTAACTTTTCAAGCATCTCTGAACTCGAATCGAACATGTTTGAAGTGATGACCATGTGCGTGTGTGAATGTCCGTGAGTCTGTGCATATGATGTCTCACAAACAGATGCAGAGTTTTGACAGAAATTCGGTACGATTATTACAATCAGTGAATTTCAAAACGTTCTTGATTCTAAACGCGATCGGACGTTTGTGTTTAAAATTCATCGACAAAACGACTCAATCGATTAACGAAACGATTAATCGACTCTTAAATTCTCGAATGGATTTTTGAAAAAAATCAAGGAATGAACAGATGTGAGTACCATCAAATATGAAAAACACTTGGCGATAAATTTGGTTACCTTGGTAACTCATTTGGATAAATATCGCCAACTTGACAACTTTAAATGTGGCGCAAAATATAAGAAAATTTCGGAAAATTTGCAAACACGATGCTAAAATTACGAAAATGACGCCAAATTGATAAGTTAATAAATAATATATTTTCATATAAGGGAGCATAATGCATAGCGGATGTTAGCAATATTTCTTAATGTCAAGTTTTATTTGTGCGAAATATAAGTTTATTCGGTGCTTCGAAATAATTTTACATGTTGTCATTCAGAAAAGCGCTCCTGAATCATATATCATATTTTTAATGCTGAAAAGTCAGTATACTTTCCAGCATTAAAAGCATTCTGGCGTGGCTCTTGTGCATCACTGTATTTCATTGTAAAGTGTAAGTATTTGCATTATGTTGGAAAAGATATGTGCTGCCCCCATATTTTATTTTATTTCTCACACAGCTAGTATTTTAAATCCCAATTCTGTATAGCGCATTGTGTCTTTTTAATATAACAGGAGATTAAGGGGAAAACGTGGGTTAAATCAGTATTTGGACACCTGTAAATGATACACACTTATTCACTTTTCTCGCGATAGTATAAATTAGTATTTTTAATTAGTAGTGGAATAATGAGCTGGGAAGGTTGACTATGACTCTTAAGAATCATTATATTTATCTAATTTATTGATGAACATTTGCCCCATATATTTATAATATTATTTGTAAAAAATGTAATACCATGAATAAATCATGATAATTGAATGACGTTTATTTTACAAACGACCTGTATTGATACAAATAAACGATTAAAATTACAACGCAAAAGGACAATATTATATGTCGAAAATCAATACGTGGTGAAGCCACCATGCGCTGAAATAAGTGCTTCTATACGACGAGGCATCGAATCAAACATGTTTTGAAATTGTACCTGAGGAAGAGCATTCCAGATTGCTTCTATCGGAACCCAAAGTTCAACTGTATTAGCTACAGGACGAACGTCACGATCGAGACGCCGACTGACAAAATCCAAAACATGTTCAATAGGCGACATTATCGGTGAATATGCAGCCATGGAAGAAGCTGTATCTGTTGTGTTGAAGAAAAATCGAACATTTTTAGCAACATTTAGACGGGCATTGTCCTGTTAACAGCTTCAGTAATACTTTGAAGGATGGGTATGACTTCAGACACTAGACTTTCCTGATGTATTGGCTACTATTGAGAATACCCACAATTCTTTGTAGCTGAGATCGTCCAAGTTATCCAATGGCGCCCAGACCATCACGATTGACGTTCGTCAAGTATGACGTTGGATAACGCACCCCGGAAAATGGCATTCGCCGCTAAATTGTCTGACTTGGAGGCTGCCATCGCTATACTCCAAATTAAAGCGTAATTCATCGGAAAACACAACTTGTTGCCAACTCTCACGCCAATGTCTATTTTGATGATCACACAGTAGCCGCAGACATCGATGGCTTTGCGTTAGGGGAATACTGTTCAAATGAATTCTTGCACTCAGCCCATGGATACCTTAAACCTTTCTGGTAAGTCGGACGGTCTGGGTCTCAACAACAACAACAACAACAACGCAGTTCATGGTGCAGCAGACGCCGATGAATTGTTGGATCAGACAATGGCACATCTGTATCAGTGCTCCAACGTTCTGCCAACTGTCGAGATGAATCTGTACGCTCCATCACTGCCATGCGGAAGAGATGTCTATCATCATGTGCTGACATAACATTTCGTCGTCTACTGCCGGGTTTGCGATTCATCCGTTTCACTTCATTACACAGCTTTTACACTGGCATCACTGTCGTGGCATTGTGATCGATACGAACTGACAATGCACGGCAAGAAAAACCCCTTTCACGAAGGCTGATTATTTGTCCCCGTTCAATCTCCGTAACTTGCTTGTATGGCGACCTATGTCTTCGTGGAGGCATAATTACTACTCATGGAACGTTTACCGCTGGTAAACAACCATAGACTATTTTTAACATCCCGATACAGCTCTCTATTTATACAGCTAAAACAGCAATTCATAAAGCGCTGCTCAGCCCATGCATGCGCGGTGTCAATGAAAGACTAAACATTTGCATACCACACACTAATTTGTATTTGCTGTAAGTTTCAGCTCAAACGCGTGAATCCTTCATGGTGTTACAATTATTGGAAACATTAGTTGAATTACGAATAATAACTGTCGAAATTAAAAACTTTTGAAAATTAAGATAATATAATTAAAATTTTTATATAATGAACTGTTGATTCCATTAATTGTTTTCTTATTTTCAATCAAAACTTCCCCCCAATTTACTAATAATATCTTCATTTTTGAGTCTTGAAATTCATTTTTTTTTCCATTCATAGATTTGTAACTGGTAACCTATCCGCAAATGACTTTGGATTCTTGGATTGAATTAACATTTATTCAACACTAGCAGCATACCCGTTCTTTGTACGGAGTATATAATATAAAGAAACTTGAAATTCATAATCATGCCCAAATTCTTATAGTATACTAAATGACATGTTTAATCAAAATATTCTGTTAAAATATTTAATATAATGCTCCTAAAAAGAAGTTTAAGAATCTCTGTTCTCGCTATATAAAATTATCTTCATGGACATATCTGAAGAATAAAACATCTTGGACCCCTTATGTAAGCAAATATAAAAAAAATATGGAATTGAATCAATATATGCAAAATAAAAGCGTTAAAATTGTATGGGACCCGTACTAATTATATACGCGAATATTAGAAAATATAACCTGTATTAGTAGATTACATGTATAAATTGAAAATACCAATAAACCCGTAATCTTTAAATCTGAAGACAGTCATTTATTCCAATTTATGTCAAAATTAAAGTGCTAAAATTATATGGGAAAATATACACGTACTACTTATAATGACCGATTATTAGTAGAAGATTACCCGTTTTGCAATATGAGTCTCAAATGTTTTTTGGTAAAATACAACAGACGACGTAATAAATAGAATATATAATTAATCCCCTTAATCTTCATACCAGAAGACTGTACTTGATTCCAATATATATGTCAATATATGTCAAAATATATGCCAATATACCTGTACTACTTATATTCTCGTAGGTTACAAGATATACCCGTGCATTCCTAGAAGATTACTCGTACAACGTACAATATGCGTGTGTCAGCAATTTTTGCCGCAATAAAACAATGGCGTAATAACTTAAAAATATCAATAATCCCTGAATCAATAATTCCGAAAAATATCATTAATAATAATGTTTAAACCTGAAGAGTATAATTGATATTATCCAGTCCAAAATGAAATGGCAATGAAATTTATTTTATATACATATATCTTCATTATTCAAATCGGAAAGGATTTAATAAAAATCGTCTGCCGCATAAACACATTGGATTTAAATCCGTTGCTAAGCGACATGATATCATTTGCTTCAAATAAATTGGTAGAAAAAATATCGTCTAAATAGTTATGTTTCTATGGAACATTTGGCGACAGTTTCGTCAAATTAGCGACATTTTAAAAAATCGCCAAATTTATCGCCAAGTGGGACTGTAGAACTGACAGTTCCACTTTGCGACAAATTGACGAAATATCATCACAATACTATCCCCTAACAAAAAACAATTAATATCATTTATGTAGCGCAATTTTATCAATTTCAAGATATTTTTATAGATTTGAAAACATTTTTATCAATTTGGTGACATTTTAAAAATTCGCTAAATGTATTACTAAGTAGGATGGTTGGTCTGACAGAGAAATGCTAACCAAACATCATTTCAGTACTCTCTTCTAACAAAACAAAAAAAAATTTCATTGATAAGTAGAAGACCCAAGCCACACGACCAACTCGAAGGTTTATGGCAGCTGTTTGTGTGTCGTTTATATCAATTTGGCGACATTTCCGTCAATTTGGCAAAGTTTAAGAAAAGTTGTCAAATTAGCGATATCCCTCCAAATTCGTAGCTTTGAATTTGCAGATCTGAATGAAACATTCTTATCCCGTTTCAATATACTAAATGAAAACACTACAATTGTATTAGAAGATATACCCGCTCTACTCTTTTTCTGTTTCAACAATCGGCTATATGAATTTATTGGCTAAACACAATATATGAGTTTCGTAGCTAAATACGATATAAGCTTGAAAACTCTTTGCCAAAATAAATGAAATTGATGTACGCAGTCAGCAATTAATATAATTAAAAGAAAAATCAAACCGTCCATTCATAAGATATACTTTTATATCCATTTATTTATTATTTAAATCGAAAAAAAATAATAAAAACATTAACAAACACATTTAATTTAATTGCGATGCCGAGCAACATGATATATCCTCCTAAAATGTTAAAATTTATTAACCACTAACAGCACACCCGTTATTCGTACGGAGTGTATAATTTAAAGAAACTTAAAGTTCGCAATCACGTGCAAATTCTGTTAAAATATTAAATTTATTTCTCCTAAAGAGTAGTTTAAGAATATATGTTCTCACTATGCAAAATTATCTTCACGATCAGATCTGAAGAATAAGCAAATTTACAGAAGTAAAAATAGGAATTGAATGAATATATGCAACCCCGTACTAATTATATTGTCGCAGATCAGAAAATATGCCAATGTGTTAGTAGAAGATTACCCGTATTATAATATGCGTCTCAAAAATATTTGCCAAAATAAAAGAGATGACGTAATAAATTGAAAACATCAATAATATCCGTACCTTTATACCAGAAGGTCGTAATTGATTCCAATATATGCCAATATATATCAAAACATATGTCAATATACCTGTACTACTTATATTCTCGTAGATTAAAAGATATACACGTGTATTTGTAGAAGATTCGTACAACATACAATATATGAGTTTAAACAATTTTTGTCATAATAAAATAATTGCATAATAACTTGAAAATATCAATAATCCTTGAATCAATAATCCCCGAAAATATAAATAATAATAATTTTTAAACCTGAAGACCGTTATTGATATTATCCAGTCAAAAATGCTATAAGAAAAATCAAATCGTTCTTTTCTAAAATATATTTTTATATCCATTTATTTATTATTCAAATCGAAAAAATAATTATTAAAATTAACAGACATATTTAATTTAATTGCGTTTTTGAGTAACATGATATAAGATAGAATCTTATAACATGTTAAATATGTCATGTCTTATAACATAAACTGCGAAATTAAATAACGATTTTGATTTCTCTATACTTCTCATTGTTCCGTAAAAGCTTATTTTAAATAAACCATGAACCATGGAGATAGATTTCCCCTTTAAATCATGTTTCAAACAATTCATGTTTTCAGAAAGTGACTAATTAAAGCAAAAAATCTCCCATCAAACTCAGAGATTAAATTTTAATTCACTTTCAAACGATTTTCAAGCTTTTCGTTTGGATAAACCACGGAGTTAGGGAGTAGAACTCCTAGGAAAAAGTTCCGTTTTTCATTAATATCTCGACAACCCCAGGTCTTAGAAACTCGAAACTTGGACAAAAGTTATGGGGGGATATTTCAAGGCTATTCACCAAATTTCATTAAATTCGGTTCAACCGTTTTTCCGTGATGATGAGACAAACGAAAATTTCGTTTTTTACTAATATCTCGAGAACCACTGGTCGTAGAAACTCAAAACACGGATATAATTTTAAGTAGGGCTATTTCTGGGCTACCCACAAAATTTCATCAAATTCGGTTCAGCCGTTCTCCCGTGATGGTGTGACAAACAGACAGACATACAGACAGACAGACAGACAGACAGACAGATTTTCATTTTTATTTATATAGATTAGTTACATTTTCTTAGTGACATTAAAACAAAAAATCCAAACTTTCATTTTCTGAAGCAGTTAGAGTATAATTCTGAAGGAAATGAAGGTTTATTTTGGTAAATATCTACTACCAGTTAAAAGTAATTATTTACAATACAGGACTGGTGTTACGATTAAGTCTAACGTAATTTGTGCACCAAATAGAACATTATAGAGTTGCAGGTTAGGATAGTTTTTGCATCTGTCTTGTTTCAAAAATGTACTAGAATATCTGTAATTGGAAGACTGTAGGTTTTCTGGTCGTCAGTCTCTGTATAGTGTAACTGGACTGTTCATCCAGTTCATTTATATTTCAGACAGAAATATAATTTTAGAATTAAGCACGTTCACCGTTCCTCAACTTTTTTAACATATTAACATGGTATTGTGGTACATATAATGTTTTCTTTCTACCATTACAAGATTCAAAGCAGAATTTTTGCTGTCTTTGCTACTATTATAAGGCACATATACGATTTTTGCTATCATTATAGGATTATAGCTAAGATATAGGAATCGCTATTACTATTACAGGGTGCATGTAAATTTTTGCTACCATTACAGGATTCACGGTATCGGTATATGTTGTTGCTGAAACCCTGACCGTCCGACCTACCAGAAAGGTGTAAGGTAACTGTTTGGACGGTCGGGAAGTGCCACCCAATTTAGACCGGAACCCAGTGGGTGAGGCATCCACAGGGACCGTACCCTCCTTCCCCTACCTCCAACCTCTCGGAAGGACTTTCGGACCAACATGTTTAACGTGATCGTACTCCGCATGAACACGGCGGCAATTTTTGCAGTGGCTGGAATCGAACCCGGGCCTACCGAGCGCAACTCCAGCGCGTATCTGTATCGGTATATGTATCGTTGCTACCACAACAGGGAATATATAAGTTTTTGCTATCATTTCAGAATTGTCGCTATCGTTACAGGGGTCATACAAGAATTTTGCTAGCATTACAGGATCATCAATTCAATGTCGATACTTCTGTGCATGTAGGGGAATTTGTGGATGTGATAACTAAGGAATGAGTAGAGCGTTTCAAACGTAATTTGGTACACTTATTACAGTCCGGGAATACTAGAAATCTATGGATTTTAAAAGCGAACGAGCAAAGAAGACCCTCAAGTTTTTGAATAATTTTTCAAATCATCATGACGAAATCAGGCTATTCAACAATGTTAAATAAATTGTCATTTTATACGTACTTTTTTATTCCACAACGAATTGCAGAAATTTTAAAACTGTATCTTGAACCGTTTTCAAGATATTACATGTTTTTAAGAAACTGTATCTAAACAATTAGATAAAAAAGAACAGTAGTAAGTATCAACAAATATGTAAACATTGATGACTTATTTCGCGACATATCGTCAATATGGCGACGTTTTAATATAGTGCAAATGGACGAAACTGACGCGAAATTAATTAATTAATATAAATTAACATATTTTATAATACTAGCAGGAAGTATAATATATTAAAAAATATTAATATAATATAATGGAGTATATTATATTAAAATATTTTAATATAATATAATGAATTATATTGTAATAAAATATGTTAATATAATACGTGTAATGAAGTATATCGCTTAGCAGGCATTAACAATATTTCCTGTTGTCATGTTATTGCCGCATGAAATTTAAGTTTATTTTGTACATTAAATAAAGTTTACATGGTGTCTTCCAGAAGACTGCTCAATGGCACTGTACTTTTCAGCGTCACGCACATTGAGCAGTGATTTTTGTGCATTATTTTTCCACATTGAAAAATATAAAGTACTTTTACATCATGTAGTGAGGTCATGTACTGTTCACATCCGATATTTACATTATCATGCGTACTATTGAGAAAGTATTGTTGTCATGAGAATTTTCTATTCGATTTCGAGATTTTGAGGCATATATACATTTCATGACCTTCTGAACACGCTTCGACTATTTTTGGACTGATGTTTGCTTGTTTGTCGATTTGCGGTCAATTCTTTGTGTACTGGATAGACACCAGAAATATTAATGCATCTTCTCGAAATTTTATATTCAGTTTTGTTAATGAAAAATCAAGAAATAAATATAATTTTTTTAATTAGAGCTAAGATTTTAAATGTTTTAAGTCACTCGATATGTCATATTTGCTAAACATGGCAGCATAGGAAAAAATTAGACATAGTCATGCATAAAAATGGTTATTTATAGCACAACGATTAAGAAGCATAATAGTTTCTGTGAGACCAGGAGGCAATTATGCAGATTTGAGATCTACAATATGTACAACGAAACAAAGCGCACACTTGTATGGGCCATTTCACGACAGTCTTGGTCTTACGACAGGCCATGATACCAATAAATTTAGTTCACATAAAATGCAGGTGTGGTTGGAACAAAATTTTCCTTGGGGCCAAGGCTTAAACCAAGCTTCATTGGATAATAAAGTAGCCAAATATGTAATGTTGCTATATCGCACTAAGGAGTAACGATTAGAAATACGGAGGGCGTGTCTGGTTATCAGGCGAAATGATGTGGCAACAAGGAGAGAATACGAGATATAACCAGTCAATGGGAGTACAGAATATCTAAGAGTGTGTTTTATTAAAAAATACCCCGAAGTGAGAGTGAGAAGTCAAAAAAATGACTGTCAAGTAACATGAATATTCAGGCAATGAATGTCGAAGAGTGCCTTTCATAAGCAATGTTGGTACAGAAGAGTTGAGATATAAGTATCTGTTAAGATTATGTTGGAATTTGAGAGTGTGTCAGAAAAGAGAAAGCTGACCACAAAATGTCAGAAAAAGAAACGGTCAATATTCCAAGCATGGTAAGCAACAGACCGACAAATAAAGATATTTGCCAATCTATGTATATAATAAGTCGAATATGAGATTTTGTAATAAATATAAAGTCTGGTCTCACATGTGCATTATCTCCTCCTTAAGAGTTATATAAAAGTAATGTAAGTTTAATCTTAACAATAATATGTGTAAAAAATAATATTTATGTTATAAGTTAAAATGATGAATTTAATGTGTAGTGCTGTAATCCAGCGATTCTCAACCTGTGGGGCGCGCTCCCCTAGGGGGGCGCGAGCACACTAGAGGGGAGGCGCGAGAATATCCAAGAGAAAATATTATTTAAAAACATTGTTTAACTGACTGAAAGGAAAGCACACATACACATAGAAAACAAAATACATTTCGACATATTTAACAAATAAAGTAAAACAACTTACTAAATCAAAACTTACTTAATCAAAACATACTAAATTAACAATTTAATAATTATTAGTGACTTCCTTGGGCCTGTCTTGCAGAGCAAAGTTTTTCGAAGGAAGGCTTAATATTAGAAATAGCCACTCTCAGTTCTGTTTCTATATTTACCCGAGAGCTATATTTTGTCTTCAAAGAAGCCACATCAGAAAATCCAGTTTCACAAAAGTAGGATGTTGAAAATGGTAATAGAATGCGAAATGCCCTTGTTTTTAGTGCAGAAAAATCATCCTCTACTCCTGCCCAAAACTCAAATAGTGATTTATTACTATATTGTCTTTTGGTTTCGCCACCTGTCGTGAAGTATATGAATTTTTCTTCCTCATCAATTGAGAGTCCTTCGGGAGTCTTATGAAATGGATCCCTAACCCACTCGTAACTTGCTATCAGTTTGTCGTCAGCAAGAAAATACTTTTTAAAATTCCTTGCTAGCATGGCTAAATGATTTTCAATGGTTACAAAAACAACTGTTACATGTTCCTCTTCAGCCTTGAAAGTTTTAGTACAATCATCCACATTTGCAAACATTGTTAGGTTTTCTTGCTTTAAATTTCTGCTCCACAATTCCAATTTTGTACAAAAAGCATCAACTTTATCACTCGTATCCAACATATGTGTATTTGCTCCTTGGAGTTGAAGATTCAAGTTATTTAATTTCTCGAATATGTCGACCAAGTAGCTCAATTTCATCATAAATAAACCATCGCGAAAATTCTCGGCTTCCGGTCTGCTTTCTTCTTCTAGGAAAATGACGATTTCTTCTCTTAATTCATAAACACGTTGCAAAAATTTCCCACGTGATAACCATCCTGCCTCGCAATAAATTAGTAACGCTGAATGTACTGAACCCATGTCTTTACAAAGTGCGGAAAAGATTCTCGATTTCAGGGGTCTCATTTTTATATAATTTACTACGGTTACAACCGTAGTTAACACAATATTCAGACCAGAACTCATTTCTTTCGAAGCCAAAGCTTCTCTGTGGATCATGCAATGTGTCCAGACGCACTGAGGCGATTTTTGTTTTACAAGTGCTTGTATACTTTGGAATCTTCCAGACATTGAACGAGCACCACCGGTGCATATTCCGACGCAATTTTTCCATTCTATGTTTGCCTCGTTCATAAAATCATTTAAAATAGCAAATAATGCGAGCGCTGTTGTTCTGAGTTCTATTGGTTTGCAGAAAAGTAGTTCTTCTACTACTGACATATTATCACAAAATCGAACATAGGCAATTAAATTAGCATCTTTATTACTATCTGTTGCTTCATCAAACTGTATTGAAAACAATTTGTCACGCAACTTCGAGAAAAGCTGACACTGTACATCTTCAGCTATATCACCAATTCGACGAGCAAAAGTATCATTTGAAAGAGGTATGGACTGCAATTGTTTTGAAAAATTATCTCCAAACATAGTTTCTACAATCTCAATTGCTGCTGGCAAAATAAGCTCTTCACCAATGGTGTGAAGTTTTTTACATCTGGCTATTTTATATGAAACTTGTAAGATGCAATTAAAGCTTTTTTATTCACAGACAAAGTTTCTTTAAAAAATGATTTTTGCTTTTTATATGATTTTAATTTTAATTCGAAGAATTTTCTGGGTTTGTTTGCGTGCTCACTATGAAGCGCTTCCAAATGTCGTTTAAGTTTATTAGGTTTCATGCTGTCTGCGGCCAATATTATTGAGCAAATGATACACAGGGGCCTTTCTTCTTCATTTACTTCAGTACTGGTAAACCCAGAATTTAAGTATTCTTGAGAATATTTTCTTGATTTTATTTTCGGAACCACGCTCGTCTGTGTACTTGTTGATGCTTAACTATCGACTAATGCCCGCGTACTTCCGCTTAAAAATTTATCCATGAGTCTGCATAAATCTGCTGCCGTAAATATTTAATATGGTGAATTGCAATTAACACGAAAACATATATAACATACACATTTACGATAGACTCGATAGAGATAGAAGGATAGACTCGAATGAGACTGGCTGGAATTGAAACTTGTGTTATCGAACATTTTCCTTCTTTCTATGAGAAAACATTTGCTCTGCGCATGCTCGAGACCGCATCGGTCATGTGGATTCCCTTCTACAAACATTACTTATTTTTTTCTCTTTTGTTTAGTCATGCTTCTGTTTTATTTCTTTTATTATTCGAAAAAATGTATTCCCAGTTTCAGAATTTAGCTCACCCCGTCTAGGTTAACTTTCATTAACGAATTTTTCTACTTTCATATTCTTTTAACGTTATCTCCCTGTTAGGCTTTCATTTCAAATATGATATTTAAATTTTCCCCGCTTTCATTCGCTTCATCTGTTTGTTCACCGCCCGCTTGGAAAAATGCCAGATGTGGATTCTCGCCAACGTTGGCTCGCTTTTACTCTTATTTTGGCAGTTAGTTAAAAATAATTTAAAAACAGGATCCAAAATACTCAATATACATTATTGTTGCATACATTTTATTGTAAGCGGGGACGCGATGAAAATTATGATTGAAAACTGGGCCGCGAATACTGAAAGGTTGAGAAACGCTGCTGTAATCAATGATCATATTTTAGAAACTGGTACAAAAGAACTAATGGTGCGTTATTACGTCCAAGATATGCCAAGATATTCGTACATACGAATATTCGATTCACGATCACTATATAATTAAGAATTCGCCCCAAAGAATCATTTATTATTAAAAGGGGAAGTAAACTCTAATGATAAGTTTATTTTATTACCACAGTTTTAATTATTGCACCAGAGTTTCAATCATTATAGTGAAAAATAGCAGCGAGACAATCTTGTGCTATATATATATATATATATATATATATATATATATATATATATATATATAACTAAGAAAAAGTAAAAATATGTAAAGGGGGATGCCAGATAAATTGCATATAAATGGCTGAGAGGGATGGCGACCTCTCATTCCCGCTTAAAGTACTTTTATGTCTAGACAACGCTCACGGAAACCAATGTAATATAATGACAGGTCCCCGATATATGTGCAAAATCGAAGGCACTAGAACGAAGACAGAAAGGGAATATCGAGAGGCAGAAATTTATAATGTCAATCAGACAACCATACAATCCGGAAAGCACAAAACTCTTCCTAAAGTAAACATTTTAACTCGTGCGTACATCGTTATACACTGTTATGATGTCATATTACCTATGTCTGGTCTAAATGAGTATTCTTCTTCTTTAAAGAAGGAATTATAATCATGTTTAAGAAAATTTAACGGGTAATATTTTTTATATGCTTCTTGCATGATTCTCCTGTTACTTATGATACAATCATTTTTGAAAGTATTGTTGTGGAGATTTCTTCTGAGGTGTCCTGTGATGATATTACGGAAAATATTCTTAGTCAAATTTGAATTCCAATCTATGATTTGGTTAATCTTCATATCAAAATTGTCACGTTTATTGTACAACACCGTATGAATTCTTTTATATTGTTGTATCTCATGGTGATGTCTAGGAAATTAACTTCGTCGTTTTTAGTATTAAGGTTCTTGATCAGTTCCAGTTCCTGGGGATAAAAGCTAAGGATATATTATATGAATTACCATATTATAGATTCGTGGACGATGTGCTATTAGGACAATACTTGCATACTCCTGAATTCGATTTTAGCTTTTATCCCCAGGTTATTTCCTGCTTCGGATTATAGAGCTGCAATGCGCCTTATCCTAGGTAGTATCCTGGTAATTTGATGTAGAATTGTATACATAATTTGAGATTTCATTTTGAATATATATATAATATATATATATATATATATATATAGGCTTTCTTGGTTTTTGAATCCTAGATTGTGTTTTCTTTGGGATTCTGTTTTTTCCCATGCACATGGTTTTGGAACTGCTTCGTGCGATCACTGTCACTGGGAATGTTTCTTAGGAATAAAAACACGCTTTAACCAAAAATAGGAGTCGCAATCCCCATAGACATTAATGATCCCTCGTTAGCATTCCTTTTATTCTTTTGCTTTCTTTCATACTTGAATTGTAAAATTTTAAGTGTTTCCTTTTTGGTATATTTTATGATTATTGTGTTTTTACGATAAACGACTTTTATTCGATTTTTCCAACTAATATGATACAGACATTAATATAAATATAAAATTTTATAAATGAAGTGTTATTATATATGCGAATGTGTTTTGTTAGTTACTGCTTTTAAATGTATGATTAGGGTATTAATTGATATTTCCAATTGCAGTTTGGCAAATGATGAATATTCCAAATTCATATATATTCTATTATGTTTAACCGATTATTAAAAACAGGATGTATATTTGCATTGATGTATCAGATATCATTCAACATCTACAGTTTGGGTGCATTTTGACGAAACTTTATATTTTGTTGTTAATTTATTTACAATCGGGACCAGGATATGTTATTCTTTCGATCCGATTGTGCACACAATTTTGTATAGAAAAACACAAATTCTGATATTTTGTTTCATGAAATTTAATTAAATATTTTAATAGACTTTTCCGCAAATAGCAATATAATCATAAGCAACATCGGGTATATATGTTTGTTTGTTATAAAATAAAGTAATATATATTTTTATTAAATACATGTGTAACTTTATTCTTTCTATATTTATACTAAAATATAAGGCCATCTAAAATATTTGCGGAAAGAAATGGCAATATAGATTATTTAATTGAGTTGTAAGAAATCGAACAATTATTTTCCCCAAGAGTAACGTAGTAAAAAAAGAATTGTTCCATTTATTTCACGGAAGAAATATACGATCAATAAATTTTCTTCCTCGCTTAATACTTTTCGGTGATCTTTCTGAGACTTTAATTCGCCGCAATCGATAATCAAAATATATTGAGAAAATGCGCTGTATCTATTTTATAATTATCTCATGCAAGTTTCATCTTAATTTGACAATAATTAAAATAGATTACTTTTCGATTACTTTGCAATTTCCAATTAAAATCAAAATATCGTGAATACGGTAATACTCAAATAAGATAATAAAGAAAGTTTCATAAATGTGCACGTTACTCCAATCTATAATAAAGTTATCACTCCCGAGGAATGAAAAGTGATTGAAGCACCTTCAGCGTATATTTTTACAAAACATGATAACAAACTTGGCAACAAAGCGATATAGACGAATAAAAGTCCATTTCAGAATTGTAAAGCAATGTCAAGAAAATAGAAATCTCAAATAGTAAAACAAGATCCCTTTGAGTGTATTTTTATGTTCTTCTTTATACCTGTGTCGTCTTCGGTAGAGGAAAATCGAAACTTCGGATAGCGGAGCAATTCGGTATACAGGTACTTCAGTGGTATGGACAGTACGGGCCAACGAGGTTTTTTTTCGAATTAGTACAGAAGTAATAAACATTTAATGATTAAAATCCTTCAAAAGTTCTGTTGTATATATATATATATATACAACAAAATATATATATATATATATATATATATATATATAAATATATATATATATATTTGAAATGTAATAATAAGAATTATGTAAAAATAAAAAAAATAAAAATACAATTCAAGTAATATTAACATCACCATAGAAGCAAATTCACGGCCATAATGCCGATAAGAGAAAAGAACAGAACCTTCCCAAATTCGATGATTAATCAGAATTAAATTCCTCTTCAGGTCTGAGTATTTAACTCTAATTAACCCAAACAAATGACTGTTTCAGATTAAGCAATAGTACATTACTATAAATGCTTAAACTCAGACTACAGGCATCAAAAAATGAAAAAATGAAAAAAGGATACATTAAGAAAATTGTATTACCATGCGGCATGAATCATTCTTCTTCTACCACGTGTATACACGATCAACCTCAACAACTTAATCTAGAAGCACCGGAAACAGATGTATGTGTATATATATATGTATATATGTATATATATATGTATATGTATATATATATATATATATATATATATACATGTATATATATATATATATATATATATATATATATATATATATATATATATATATATATATATATATATGTATATATATATATATATATATGTATATATATATATATATATGTATATATATATATATGTATATATATATATATATATATATATATATATATATATATATATATGTATATATATATATATATATATAAGGATATAAACAAGAAGAAAAAATAAGCGAGAACAGGAGTGACCATATGATTTGCATAGAATGGCAGGGGTGGATTGCGACACCCCTTTCCCGCTTAAAGCAGCTTTTACGACCCGGGCAACGCTCACGGCACCAATGTAACTCAATGGTCAATCTCCCACATGTGCAAAGACAGAAGCACCCGAACGGACACAAAAGCAAAGATGGAACCAAGCATAGAAGAGATACACCCTACAATCCAGCTTGAAAACACAACATTTTATAAGGGAAAGTCGCACATGCGCGATAAGACTTCATGATGATAGGATCGCAGATATGAAAATATATATGATTAAGAATACTCATTTAGAATCAAACAATGCACAATTTCTTTCTTTGAAAAAGGAATAGTAATAATGTTGTAAAAAATATCTAGGGTAATTTCTTTTTAATGCATCATTTATTATTTTATTACATTCATGAATGCAGTCTTTTTTAAAAGTACTGTAGTTTCTGTTTCTTCTGAAGTACCCGACAATAATATTTCTGAATATATTTTTAGTGAGGTTTGAATTCCAATCAATAATATTATTAATTTTGATATTGTATGAATTTCTCTTGTCGTGTATGGTTGTATAAATTCCATACTGTTGGTGTTTTCTTATTGACAAGTCCAGGAAGTCTGTCGATCCATCCTCATTGATCGGGTTTTCAATTAAGTCTAATTCCCTTGGGTAGAATGCAAAATCTATGTCAGGGGTGTTTGCATAACCCCC
This sequence comes from Amaurobius ferox, assembly GCA_951213105.1. Lineage (NCBI taxonomy): Eukaryota > Metazoa > Arthropoda > Arachnida > Araneae > Amaurobiidae > Amaurobius > Amaurobius ferox. The sequence continues at coordinate 33,799,157 of OX578154.1, forward strand.
TAATATCACATCGTCAACATAACGGAAATAAGGTATTTCCGATAATATATGGGTTCCTCTTTCATATTTGGATAGATAAATATCCGCCAATATTGATGAGCATGCACCACCCATGGGTATGCCTTTGACCTGTTTGTAGTAATGCGTACCGTCATATAGTATGTTTTCATTCAATACTAACTCAATCAAATCCAAATATCTTCTGAGAGTTATATATGGTTTTAAATTATATTCCTCATGTAATTCTTTCAAGATCATTTGTAGGTTTGTTAAATCGATGTTATTAAACAGATCCCGGAAATCGTAGCTTCTGAAGTTCAAATCTTTATGGCAAAATTTCAGTCGGTCTATCAATTCCTGTCCGTTTTTTAACATTATGGAGTTTTGCTTCTTAATATCAGTTATAACATATTGGAGTAATTTCAGAAGTTTTTTATTTGCTTGTTCCAGGTACGATCCGCATCCCACTGTTACAGTACGGAACTTGACTGGTTTTTTGTGTAACTTGGGAATAAGGATCAAGTATGGAAATTTTACTGATTTAATATCCATACCAATTCTTTTATACAGTGCTTTTATTCTATTAGTGATGATTGATTCGTTGCTAGGAATTAAGGTATACATGGCACTATCCTTATAGCATTGTGTTAAAGTATCGACATAGAATTTTTTACACGTGAATGCAAAATTCGATACGATTTTGTCGGTGTATGTCATTACGAATTCTTCATTAAAATGTTTGATTGAAGACGGAAATCGAGAACCTCCTGAATCCTTGTTTCTTCTCGGGTAGAATTGGCAAAAATCACTGTAAAAGGCATATTTCCATGCGTTAAAAGTTTGTACAGGTATACTGTGTTTGACTGCCATCTTGTATATGAAGGTTTCCAGATCGTAATTAAATTCATTATAAATATTATTAAATTCTTGTATTCGGTACTTAGTACCAAGTTGTAATAAGTTTTTGAGTTTATTATCTTTTATAAAATCTAAGTTTCCAGTAATTATATGCTTGTGGTAGGGATCACAATGTATATTTTTATGACATTGACAGGATTCAATATTAAATGAAGACACAGTTTTACATAATTTATTGTAGTTGAATAATCTTCTTCCGTTGGTTCTTACAAAGCGATAGGATATCTTAATATTTAGATTAGGCAAAGGAAGACGTTCTTCTATATTATGTAATATATGGTTGAATGGAATATTTTCGAACATTTTATTCTTAAATGTTGTGATAAAAAATTCTTTTGATTTGTTAATTTGATATTTTGGTTCAAGTGCTACGTTATACTTTGCGGCTCTGAGTTTAATTAAATCCAGAATGATGTCTATATTAGTGTTTTTATCTTCTGTATTACAGTTATTTTCACTTAAATTGATAATAAAATTCCATATACGTTGTAAGTATTTGATCTTTATACTGTTGGCTATATTCTTGATCCATCCGAATTTCACCGTTATTTCTGTTTTTATGAAGTCTGAGATTTTTTCTTCTGTTTTGATGTAATTAAATTGTTGCTTTTTATTTCCTCTTTGGTGTCTATAAGTTTTCTTAGGTATTGAATTTTCAAAGAGAGGGTATGTTTGACTATTCCTGCATCTTTCTTTATTGCAATTTTCCTTGAATAATAAAGTATTCAGACCATATGGATATGCAGAATTATATTGCTTTATATGGGTGTTTTCCCACCACAAGCGTTCAGAAAGTTCTGGTACTATATCAATAATAGTTACCATAATATTGCTGAAGGGGTGTACTTGAAAATGCCGTATTTCTAAGTTATTATTGGTGGATAGCTGTTGGATTTTGCCTACTTGATTTCGGTGCAAATTTATACGGATATTCAGGGAATTCTGCGTCTGTCCTATATATTTCGCCTGACAAGCAAGGCATGATATGCAATATACCACATTAAAAGTCTTGCAAAAGATTTTTATATTGTCCTTTTTTGTAGAAATTTGGTGTGGATTGGCTACGGGACAAAGCTTACATCGCTTAGAATTGCATTTCTTGAATTTGAAGTTCTTCATATGGTGGTAGTGTTGATAAAAGTCGTTAAAAAAAGATGATCGGTTATAGATCGTGTCATTCATTACGAAGGAATTTACATTTTTTATGTTTGTCACAGCATTATCAAGGACAATTGTACAAGGCTTATGAACACTGCTCATCACTTGCTTCAATATAAAGATTAGGGTAACTGTATTTCGATAACACATATACCCTGATAATGTGTCACCGGGCATATATTCAACATGGAATAAATTTGCCAGTCGCTAAATTTATATATAGCCTTCATTCATATTATATATCAACAGTTTTTTAACTCATGTTGAGGAGTAAGAACTTTAAAGTAAAAACAAACGAAATGTTTTTTCAAGTGTACTTTCAAATACAGTAAAAGCCTCATAGAACATTCAGGTATACTACCTTCACTCTTGCCTATTTTATGCTGTATGACAAATTTAAGCACTACTTTATACTTTTTTTGTAGTTATTTTGATTCTTTCATAGAATTCGTTCTAAAATAGGTATTGAAAAATACCAGATTCAATAAAAGCGATAAAAATACTTAAAGCACTATTTTATACTTTTTTTGTACTTTTTTTGTAGTTATTTTGATTCATTCATAGAATTCGTTCTAAAATAGGTATTGAAACATACCAGATTCAATAAAAGGGATAAAAATACTTAAAAACACATAATTAAAAATAAATGACTAAAGTACAGTGATTATACAAATGCATACCACACTATAATATACCACCATACATTTTCTCCCTAGGTACAGAACTAATATCAAAACATTCGTAAAATGACTCTTACCGTCCTGATTACACTGCTCCAATATCCACCGGATGACTCCCATCCCACGACACACGGAAGACCTACACTTCGCCAGTGTGGTCCGAGAAGTGGCCTTTACGTAGAAAGCTGAATTGGATGTGGTAAAATATGCACTATGTCCGCGCAATGCAGCTGGATGTAGACATATTGATAAATACATATAAAAATAAGTATATCACGAACGGAACTCCTATTTAAGTAAAGGAGAAAACAGAAACCCTACAGAGGATGTGGCGCTTTGATATATCCTTATATGCCACTTTGGATGCAGAGCTGCTAAGCGCCACATCCTCTGTAGGGTTTCTGTTTTCTCCTTTACTTAAATAGGAGTTCCGTTCGTGATATACTTATTTTTATATGTATATATATATATATATATAGAGAGAGAGAGAGAGAGAGAATATATATATATATAGAATATATATATATATATATATATATATATATATACATATAAATATACATATATATATATACATATAAATATACATATATATATATATATATATATATATATATATATATATATATATATATATATATATATATATATATATATATATATATATATATATATATATATATATATATACACTACGTGTCATTGAAAATAAGACACCAAGATGGAGTGGACAGAAAGTGATGAAAATCATCAGAGAGAGACAGCAACGAAAATTAATTGATGTTTTTTGCAACATGATACACCTATACATTGAACGATAACACCGTCTGATTAGTATGTTGTAGGACCACCGCGGGTGGCGACACATTCAGTAACACGTTTAGGTACAGAGTCAATGATCATGTGGATGGTGTCTTGAGTGATCACTGCCCATTCCTTATCAACCATTTGCCAGAGTTCGTCTTCTAAACGCGGAGGTGACAACGCACGCAAGCGATGTCCAATTACGTCCCAGACGTGTTCGATTGATGAGAGGTCAGAGGAGACTGGTGGCCAGGAAAGCACCTGGGTATGTTGACTGCTTCTTGCCGTATGTGGTCGGTAGTTATCCAGCTGGTAACTGGAATTGAGCACCCTCTGAAGGAAGGGTAGTGTCACCGATCGTCAAACGTCATCCACAAATCGTTTGGGCGTCATAGTGCCCTCAATATGGATCAGAGGTGACCTACTATCGTAGGCGATGGCGCCCCAATCCATGATGTCGCGGTGTGGCGTTCCACAGATGCGGCCGGACTGGGCTTGTTAACACATTTGATACAGACTCGTACACGTCGACTGCCATTGCTAAAACAGAGGCGTCACTCGTCTGAAAACACGACCCTGTGTCATTCCGCTGTCCACGTGGCTCTATCCCAAAACCATTGCAAATGGAGGCGTCTGTGCTGTTGGTTCAATGACAGTCTTCTTAACGGGCGTCATGAGTGTAAGCTGGCGGCAACCAATCGGCAGATAATGGTCATGATAGATGTGGGAGCATCAAGGATGTCCTGCACATGCTGCGAATGGGCGACAAATGTGACATGCGGGGACGCCAACGCTTCCAGTCGGATGCGTCGGTCCAAGCGTGCTGACCTCACTCTGGCCGTATCGACACCCCTTAAACGTGCAACATTCTGCTGGAACTGTTTCTGTTGGCGGTGGCCTGGCATTCTCTGCTACTACACGTTCCCTCTGAGATACAAAAAATTGCAAAATGATTTCCCTGGCAGACTGAGCGACGCGACTATTGCCGATTCTGCACGTTCCTTTCCTCATACCTCATTCAAACTGCTCTGGACATCTACGCATTTCGCATCATTTACATAACTCGGTGAGCTGCATCTGCCTTACAATTTGCATATTTTTTGCCCACTCCTTCTTACTATAATGTAAGGACGTTGCTGCCCCAGCAGTTAATCAAACCCTGAATCTCCAAACTGGCTAGCCGACGCTCTACCGTTGAGCTACTGGGAGAAAATCGAAATCTCATATCGTGAAAGTGGACTCTGCCTCTGCAATATATATTATAATTTGTGTCCATTGCAGTTACTCGTGACAAGTTTTGGTTAACGGCCTTTACCCAAATAAGTTTTTATATTTACTTATTTATTTCTTCACTAGTGCGTCTGCAAATACTTTTAATCGATCGGCCTTGATAACTTTAGTAATATATACACCTAACACGTACAGTCGCAGACTTTTGCTTGCAAAGTTTTTGGTGCTTAAGTAATATATTGTGATAATTTTGATTGTCACTCCGAAGGTCGGCAACAGTCGGTGCTGGCGTCCAGAAGTGCAATGCCGCGGCATCAAGGACGTGCAAGCTGTTAACTGGGGTGTAAAGTCACTACCCCTTACCGCCATTATGTATGCATCTTACACGGCCTTCTTTTTCTTAATTCTTTTGTATCCTTAATATTATATATATATATATATATATATATATATATATATATATATATATATATATATATATATATATATATATATATATACCTGTTGGAGATAAGTGGGAAATGTAAATTCCAAAAATATTGAAAGTAAGGTAGGAAATAAGACAACGTTAATAAAATAGTCTTCCCATTATTTTTCTAAAAGTTACACTTTTCAAATTTTTATACCACCCCATTAGACAAATATGATAAATCAGAAAATGTATATTTTTAATACAGCAAGATCATTAAAAAAATTGCATATATGTATCTTTCAAATCAACTGAATTATGATAAAGGAAAAAATCTGACTTATGCCACTTTTCTGTACCATGTGAAGGGCTGTTTCATTAGTGAAAATAGGGATCATAAACAAATTGACGATGGAAATTGTTCAGATAAAAAATACGTTAATATATGTCAAAATTTTTTATCACAAATGCATCTAAATAAAGTCCATGATTGCATCTTGAGCCTACGCGTAATTCGTAAAAATGTCTCCTGTATATTACCATCCAGTTTTATATTTTTTGTGATATGTCACAAATTTACATTTCTAATTTGATATATGTTCCCCATTCACAATGTTTAATTTTCAATTAAATATAACCTGCTCAATTTTCAAGATACAGATATTCGGGGTTTTATGATCTTGTTGCATTAAAAATAAAAAAAATTCTGATTGGCAAAATTTATCTAAGGGGGTCGTATAAAAATATAAAAAGTGTAACTTTTTGAAAATGAATGGGAGGACGATTTCATTAACGTAGTCTTATTTCCTACCTTACTTTCAACATTTTTTGCAATTTACATCGGCACTTATCTCCAACAGATAAAAGATTAAAGCTCATATCTATCGTTTTGGGACACCCTGTATATATATATATATAACTCCACCATGGAGTGCTACAGATGCACAAATGCAGGAAAAAGCAGAGAAGAAAGGACAGCAGATAATGCATCACGTGTTTGTTAGTACTAATAATTACAAGTATCAATTACAGTTGCTTTTCGTAGTATCAAAGTAGGTGCTCGAAGTGCTTGCCATCTGCAGATATGCATATCTGCCAATGCCGACGGATGGATTGGCGAACGCGTTCAAAAATGCCTGGACGGTCGAGGACTGGTGTTCCTGCATCAACGACTTTAGCGACAAGGTCAGCATTAGGTGCTACATGATTGTCGTAAAAATTCCTTAACGGATCGTTTAATACAGCTCTCGGGTGAGTCAAACGATATACCCTCCGGTGAGTGGAACGATCTGGGTTTTCAGGGGTCTCATAAACACGGCTTTTGAAGTAAGTCGGGTGACTGTGATTGCCAACTGACGGGTCTTTCCCAGTCGATCCATCTTGCAGGAAATTTCCGATTAAGAAAGTCCTGCACATCCTGGCTGAAAATTATAACTATTGTCTTTTAAGATGAACTTTTAAGTTTTCAAGTATAATGTATTACTGTAATACCGTGATAATTTATAAAATTTCAGTGTTGAATGTGTTACATTTCAGATATGTTTAAATAAGTTTTTCGTGATATAAAAGGTTTCGTCAACTGTCATTACACTCTTCGTTTTAAATAAGCACTAAGAATTTTAAAGTTGAGTTAATTTTATTGAAATTTAAATGAAATTGCATTTCAATTGGAAAGTGTTTCATAATCAATGCGTTATGCATGACTGGTCTATCTTATTTATTTCATAAGATTACGTCTAAGATTTTGCTGTGCAAAACATTTGTACTAATAAAAGTGTGAGGCAAATGCAAACAGTTTAGGAAATAGTTAGGAAACAATTATTATTTCCCCACTATTAATCAAACTGTAATAAGGAAGTACGCGCCCTAAATTAAGGACTTAAGACGCTTCCTTTTCTATACACATCCATAACTTCTAAGCTTCAAGCCGAAACTTATCACACATGACGTCATTACTACAAGATTTATTTTTCTGAGACGAACGTCATAATCCCTTTGCAACTGGAATTTTTTGCGAAAAAATTATATATGAATTGTCTGCTATTATCGCACCAACATGGTTGGAAAATAAAGAAAAGAATGTGATTTAATTTTCTTTTTCAGTTTGAATGGTAAACGAAATCTGCAAGTACAAAATAAATATTTCTTAATATTAATTGGCAATAATATTGGCAACTCGGCGTGAATTGGGGACTTCATTATATGGTGTCAAATTGATGAAAAGTTAGTTAACATTGCAGAAATGACACCAAAGTGAATAATTAATAATTAAAGTATTTTTATATAGAAAAGCGGATGCTTTCAATATTACAAACTGTTAAGTTAGGGTTTCTGAAAATAATAAGTTAATTGGATACTTGTTACTTCGAAATAGTTTTACTTCGAAATAGTTTTACATGTTCTGATCTTGAAAAACACTAAATGAACAATTCAACGTTAAAAAAAATTGTGCTGTGGGTCTTATAATCATTTCATTATGTCATTTGGTCTTATTTATTATGTCTACACATTTTAAAATAGATTTGGTAGATAACAATTTTTCAAATTTTTTTAACTTAATTTATAAAACTCTTCATGATATACTTATTTGATGACATTTTTAATGCACTTTCCTACGTCCTAGAGAGTTAATCATTTCATTATTTCATTATGTCATGGATCTTGACACCATTTAGATCCACGAGAATGATGTCACCAAATTTATCGCATGATATTACATATGCAAAGTGATCATGTTTCTTAACAGTTAATATATTTTTTTAATTTATGGGATTTTTTGATAAATTCGTTTGAAAAATATCCAATATCTCGAGAACGTTTCATGCTAGCGTTCTAAAGCTTATGCCAATCGTTGTCTAAGGAAAAATTACATAAGAAATGTCTATGTGCGTAACTTTATTAAAGGTTTTGATTTTTTGATGATTTTTTTAAAATTTCACACGGAAATTTGGGAGGGTTCTGAACTTTCGATTGTGTTTTAAAACAATAAACTTCCAGTATTTACGAATTGTGATTTTGATCGATTCGTGATCAGGGATGCTTGAAACGTGTTCTCCCGTCGAAAACTCGAATTCGAAACTTCGACCTCGTCACAATGCTTTCCTTATACATTATGTATATAAAGAAAGTAAAAATAGAAGAATATAAATGAAAAATACGGCAAACAATAAAAAGAAACGGAAGTTAAATTTAAAGAGAAATACGTATACGGAATAATACAATAATTAAAATGAAAAACAAATGTCAAGTTATTTAGAAAAACTTGAACAATCTATTTAAGTAAAAATAAATTGATAATGACGCATTTAGTTGTTTCCAGGATACGTTCGATCTCCTTCGCCAGTTCACGAGAACCAACAATTCCGAAGTCCAAATAAGGAATGTGTGCAAAAGGAAGAAAGGAAGGGGATTATATACTTAAAATCTGGATTAAGAGAGAGCCAGTCAAAAAACAGCATGAAGAACAGTTCAACCAATCCGAAAACGAGAAGTAATGTAAAAGATTAGAGTAGGCCATGAAACGACAAAATATCCCGAAAAGACGAGCAAGTCCGGACAATTATAAATGAGACCCAACAAAACGAGAAATAGGTTGAAATGACATATAAGAGCCCCGAAGGAATATAACAAATAAAGAGTGTGTTTGTTGGGAACTCGTCCAGACGGCCGACAAAAATGGTGTGCTGGGCAAGCCATTAATTAAATTACTAGAATTATTCTGGATCAGGAAAAATCTGGATAATATCCTTTACACAAAATGTATTTACCTATTGATCATATTATTAAGTTTGAAAAAGACTAATATAAACAATTAAACAACAGAAATTAAGACATTTGACTTCAGAAATAAATGACTTACACCCTTTTGAATCGTACGCTTGCTCATAGTTGAGAAATTCCGCGACGAAAACATTTTATGCCGTCATTACTGAGAGATTCATTTTTTGTAAGGGGGGATAATCCGTTATTAACAACTTTTCGGCAGGGAATTGATCTCAATTGCCCACGTTTATTGCATCACCAAAACTAAAAGAGGAAAGGAATGTAATCGATGTGTCTTAAAAAAAATTTGATGTGGGACGCACATAACATCCCTGTGGACTTATATTCACGTTTTTTTATTAGTTCAATAATTCATTAAATTCAGTTTAATTTCACAAAATAACACCCTTAGTTATTTTAACATACAAATACTTTTCACTTTTAGTTCACCTTTCGTTTGCATTTGGTAACTGGACTTATTACTCATACATAATATATACTATACATAATGCACTATAATCATATACTACAATAATATACTATACATAACTTACTGTACATAATGTATAAGGAAAGTATTGTGACGGGGTCGAAAATTCGATTTCGAGTTTTCGAAGGGAGAGCATGTTTCAAGCATCCCTGATCACGAATAAACATTTTTGAAGTGATGTCTGCGTGTGTGTGTGTGTGTGTGTGTGTGGAGACGATAATTGACGAACGAATGGACCGATTCGAACGAAATTTGATTCAAAAAATCCTAATCCGTAAACACTGAAAGCCTATTGTTCTTATACGCAATCGAATGTCCAGAACCCCCCCCTAAATTTTCGATTTTCATGTGAAATTTTAGGAAAACCGTCAAAAATCAAAACTGCTAGTGAGTTACGCAAATAGACATTCCTTATGTACTTTTTTATTAGAAAACAATTGACATAAATTTTAGAACGCTAACACGAACCTTTCTCGAGATATTGCACATTTTTCACAAAAATTATCAAAAAGTCATATAAAATAAAAAAAAATATTTCCTATTGGGAAACATGTTCACTTTTCATATGTAATACTATGCGATAAATTTGGTGATATCATTCTGGTGGATCTAGCTCGTTCCATTCATGAAAATAGATACTTTGAGTAATACTTTTGTATTTGAACGCTAATTGTCATTTAACTGCTGCAAGAATAACTTAATTATTCGTTCATAATGCTTGGCGATATTTTGACGACGGATTTGGTGGAATATCGCTAACTTGGCGACGTTTCTAAATGTTGCTAAATTAACGAAAAACTCGCCATATGGATAAAAATGACGCTAAATCAATGGTGACTCATTAATGATGACGACATGGAAAATGAAGACTGATTGACGAAAATTCAATATCTTGGAAATAATATAAATAACAACTATAAAAATAATATATTTTTTTTACTGTAAAAGTAGTAAATTCATTGCAGTATATAAGGAAAGTCATGTGCTGCCCACATCAGATATTTACTTTCCTTATATAGTACATAATGTATAAGGAAAGTATTGGGACGCGATCGAAAATTCGAATTCGAGTTTTCGACGGGAGAGCAAGTTTCAAGCATCCCTGATCGCGAATCGAACATTTTTGACGTGATGTCTGTGTGTGTGTTTGTGCGTGTGTGTGCGTGTGTGCGTGTGTGTGCGTGTGTGCGTGCGTGCATGTGTGTGTCAGTGAGCCTGTGCAGACGATAACTGACGAAAGGTTGAACAGATTTGAACGAAATTTGGAACAATAGTTACAATCCGTAAACACTGGAAGCCTATTGTTTTTATACGCAATCGAACGTTTAGAACCAACCTAAATTTTCGAGTGAAATTTTGAAAAAATCGTCAAAAATTCAAAACCTCTATTAAAGTTACGCAAATAGACATTTCTTATGTAATTTTTCTTTAGAAAACGATTGACATAAATTTTAGAACGCTAATATGAACCGTTCTCGAGATATTACACATTTAAAAAAAATTATCAAACGTCCTTTAAAATAAAAAAATATATTTCCTATTGAGAAATATGTTCACTTTTCATATATAATACCATGCGATAAATTAGGTGACATCATTCTCGTGGATATAGGTCTTTCCATCCATGATAAAATATATTTTGAGTAATACTTTTGTATTACTCAAACGCCAATATTCATTTAACTGCTGTAAGTATAATTTATTTCGACGTCCATAACGCTGGGCGAGATTTTGGCGACGAATTTGGTGGAATATCGCCAACTTGGTGACTTTTTAATGTTGCTAAATTAGCGAAATCTCGCCAAATGGATAAAAATGGCACTAAATCAACGACGACTCATTGATGATGACGACATGGAAAATGACGACTCATTGACGAAAATTCAATTTCTTGGAAGGAAAATAAATAACTACTATATATTTTTTTTTACTGTAAAAGTAGTAAATTCATTGCATTATATAAGGAAAGTCATGTGCTGCCCGCATCAGAATTTTTTTAAGGTGATGTAGCAAAAATGCGAAAAAATTAATATATATCGAGACCGGCTAGAGCTAGAGTAATGGAGTCAGTCTTATTCGTTTCATCGTCAAACAATCATGTAAGTGATATATTTGAGGGTATGTAGCCTTTTATTTTAGATTTTGACGATTTTTGATGGGCCACCTCGCAAAAAAAGGCATGTTTGTTTTTTCCGAATCGTATCAAAGTCTAATCAGCCCCGGGGTTACCCACAAGTGAATACCTGGAAATAAATGTTGTCTTTATCTATGAATTTCTGAAATTTTCGACCACTTATATTCTGACCTTTTGCAAATGTTCCTCTGTAAACAAACTTTTTAAAAACAGCATCATTCTTATGAAGATAGATTGCATTCAATTGCCTGAAATTCATGATAAAGTTATTGCCATTGCTATCAAATTTATTATATATATATATATATATATATATATATATATATATATATATATATATAGATATACAGGGTGTCCAGTGCTATCGTTGTCCAATGGCTATTTCTTCAATCGTTAGTCACAGAGATACACGTCCAATTGCAAAAATATTTTAAATTTTAGAATCTATTATATTAGAAGCAGTTTAAATCAATAAATGCTTTTCTGAAAGAAATACGTAATAAAAAATTTTATACAGTCCCCCGGTTCTACCAATTATATTTAGAAAAATCATCCTCATACAATTTTATGCAATATAAAAAAAAAATCATCCTTTACGACCAAAATTTACCGTCCTATAGCTGTTTAAAGTTGAAGCACTTTTTGTGCTGAGAAATGTTCAATACGATCTCTGATTGGTTGGATGCCTGGAGAAATAGTCAATACGGTCCCTGATTGGTTGGTTGCCTGAAACAGTACATTTTCATGCGTGAAAAAGCGGCTTAAGTCATAAAGTTTAATACTTCATTACTCGGTGAATTTTGGTCGTAAAAGGAAGATTTTTTTTTATTTTGCATGAAATTATATGAGGAAGATTGTCCTGAATATAATTAGAAGAACTAGGGGACCGTATAAAAATTTATATTTCGTATTTCTTTGAGAAACGTATTTATTGATTTAAACTGTTTCTAAGATAATGGATTTTAAAATTTAAAACATTTTTGCAATTGGAAGTATATCTCTGTGACTAACGGTAGAGCACAGAGGCACCATTGGGCACCGATAGCACTGGACATCCTGTATAATAAAACTTAAAGAACAACTAATGAACTAAGGGGTATTATAAAACGCCTTAAGAAAACAGAAATTGGAATATGTAAGAATGTCGTGTAAATACACTTTATGAAAACACATCTGCTAAGAAATGAAAGCTAGTTGTAAAAAAATCTTTCACTGCAAAATCTTACCCATATTTCTGACATTTTAAATTACAAGTGTAAAATTGTTTACTTCTCTACATTTTCTTGCCTTGCTAATGCTGGTTGCGAACAAGGTGCTTAAATTGACTGTACATCCTAAGGAGCATACTATATTTCTGAATGAAAAATCATTAAAGATCGGAGATACGAGATTGGTTATTTTGGACAGCAGTATATCAGCTTGCCAGAGTTGCCTGTTAAAATCCAAAGTGGCTAGAAGACGAGAGAACTAGGCTAACTGAATATAAGTGGAGAAACATGCAGAACGTTTCAATACTATTAAATGAATGGATATTCTGAGATTGTAAATCTAAGAAATAATAGCTGATGCTATGAATGGGAAGAATAGAATTTGTGACGTGACATTACGAAGGACTTCAACTTAAAATCAAATGACAGAGAAAACCACATTAGAAATATGTAATGTTGCTAAAAAAAGCATGAGATTTGATATTGGACTACGTACCATAGCTTACCTCACCCTTCCGTCTTAATAGATGCTGACTTGATCACCTAGGAAGACAGGATAGATGTAATTGATCAAAATAAAATCAATATGGTACAAACATCAAAATAAAAATAAATCCATGGATCAAAAATTTGATGATATTTGTTACAAGGTTAAAATTTAATGCATCTTCTTGGGTGACAGTCAAGGCACATCTATAGTTCTCCTGGAGCCGACGCGATGTTCGAACTCTCAAGGTGAGATTTTCCAAGCGATCATTCGACCGCCGCGTTGTGAGTTCGAGTCCCACTTATCGAGTCATGGATGTTGTGTTGTTGGGCGCAGTGTGTTCCGCCCCCATCTTGTGCGCCTGGGGAAAAGTCCTAGGACGACTAAATGGTTCACATTCTGACATATGTATAGGCGAATGATGAGTCAAGTGCCTAGCCATTTGAATAAAACAAATGTTCTCCTGGAAGCAGACAATTCATATAAAAGTTTCCCTAGCACCATAAAAATCTAGCATTATTCTGTGTGCAGCGTAGTAGGTGGAAGATATATCGGCCACTTCACGTTGGAGAGAAGAAAACACCTGCTGATAGATATTGCTGATAATCTTACAGATTTCAGAAAACAAACGGACATTGATAAAATGTATGCATGTAGGCCATTCGCAGTGAATATATAACTCGATGAGGGATGGTATCATGCACTCGGTAGAGGTCAAGCTTAACCGTAAGCTGAAGTGGCTGCTGTATGTTTTACACACCAGGGAATTACTGTTGAAATAATTGATATACGGCAATAAATATGAAGATCTTGTCTAACAACAAGTGGACTGGTAAAATTGTCAAGCTGATAGATACTGCTACATAACTTGAAATTGACCCTACATTAAACAAACTCCCACTTGGAGAGCCTATTATTTCATTGAGTGACACTGTTGTAAATTTTCTAGCATTCAACCTTGCGGATATAGAATCACACAGGTCAACTAGGACAGAATAACTTCGACACATTTCAACTTTCTTTAAATTAGACCAATTAGCTATTTAAGATGGTAGACAACAGAAGTCAGTTTTTGCCCCATATGCCCTACAGCGTTTGTTATACTGCCCTTTCGGTTCTAATTAATATAACGCCCTAAAGACGTAATTAACTGTATCACCTTAACAAAACGTAGTTTTCACACCAATCTAACAAAACGAATTTCTACTTCGCCCTCCACTTCCCAATAGAATCGTAATTACTTCTCCGCTCTAAAAAAATGTAATTACTACATTATACTACAAATACATAATTATTACACTCACCTAACGAAACTTTATTACAACACCTCCCTGAAAAGCTTAATCATTACACCTTAATTCAGTATGCGATTTGTCTAAAAAGTTATTCAATTTTATATGTAAACATTTTTGATAAAATGGAAATATAATCTTTAAAGCTTAATAAATTTCACAAGATTTAATAAGAAGTTTAAGTAAATAAAAATTAATGAACATCATAACAGTTTCTAGAGAATGATTAAGTAATGAAACACAGATCTTTTCAGAAAATTTTAAAATACGTTTCATAGAAATTTACAATTTTTGAATATCGACGACTTTAAAATTTCTTCCAATGTTCCTTCCATTGCATCCTTCAAGCCATGCCTCAATTCAAATTATTTGAATTCCATACTCCTACAATAGATAAATTTTGCTTTCATCTGTTCATCTGTCATTCTTGATTGGCTTCCGTCTCAACTTTTGTAGAATCAAATATTTTGATTCAATATTTTTCTGCATCGTGATTCAAAATATCTGAATTATTATGACATAACGTTCTTCTTTCTGTAATCTTGCATATTGCTTATGGACTTTTTCAAATATATTCTGAAAATACGGAGTAAATAAAGGAAGCTATAGTGAGTTTGTTTTCCTTACAACCTGCAGGAGATGCATATAAAACGTTCTGCGTCGTAGTAACGAAAATTTAAAATTCCATTTCAGTTTTCAATATTTCTGAGCTTGTCTGTCTAATATGATCACGCTGTCTGGAAACTGAAGATCAGATATTTTGAAACTGGCAAGGGAGTTATAAATTGGTTTATGTATCGAAATAAAATGTATTGCTTATAACCAAGCTCTCTGTATAGATGTATATATCGACGGATCGGGGATGGTGATTTTTATATTATTCAATACCTAAATAATGCTGGCAACAAACCTTTTACTGCATTTTGCAAACTACTTGTGGTTCCTAAAAAATTCAGTCCTACAGTATAGTATTTGAATTTTCAATATTGCGATTAACTTTGCCTATATAAAAAAAATTACAACATGTGGTCGATTTAGTTATCATATTTTCCAAAGCAATTTCCCCAGCCATCACCCGATCACCCTTCAAATTTTACGGTAGGTACAATACAGTCAGAAAAATACAGTTTACTGGGTTCAAACTCTATACATAAGCAAGGCTATCTGATTATAATATATTGAAGCAAGGCTATTTGATTTTAATATATTGAAGCAAGTTTCGTCATTCTACATGACCTTCTGCTAATCTTTTCTTACAAGCGACTAGGTCCGTATCATTACAGTCGTCTCCTGACTTTAAGTTATTGATGTTAGGCTTGTGTGCAACCGACCTACCACTGTAATCGATGATATGAAGCTATCGACGGAAATGATCTGCACAGGTACAAATAACAGTTTCTGTCACTGGTGTGGTGTCGCAATCTGCGAAAGTGTATATTTATGTTTTAAATGTTCTTTCAAGTCACGTAAATGTCGGATTCCTCGTTCGAAAATCAGCTGCATGTTTGGTATGCGAACGCTCATGTATATGTGTTTGTAACGTCAGAGATTTGAAGTAGTGGTACGAAAGACGCTACTTTGGTTGCAGAGCAGACAAAGGTTTTGAAACTGTCGGTCGTTTTCAAAGAAGCTCTATAATTTTCTAACAATGAAAAAATTAAATTCAAAATAAAATTTAATTACTCTCAGATTTTTACGACCGACAGGTTCCCATTGAGCCACACCTATGGTTCGTAAGTATTTGTGGGAGAAATTAAGGGATTTAAGAATCCCACGTTCTTGGCTCAAAATATAATTTCATAACGAAAGATAAAGTGTCTATTTAGCCAAGCTTGAAAGATCTACGTTGATTCTCCCTTAATACAATTTTGTGAAAAAAATCTAATAAGGATTTTATTGATTTAAGAATTCACCTAAAGTATAAATTTGTGAAATTCATCTAAATAAAATATATGTTTAATATTCAAATTTCTAACAATCACATTAATATATTAATAGAGCTATTTTTGTCAAGAGTAGAATTTATCTTGTTTTGATTGTGATTAAGTGTTTGAATTGATGAAGCATTATGCCACTAGTACTTGTCTGCATATATAACCTTTATACAACGTATTAAAGAATGTTTATTAACTTCAATATGAATATATTTATTTACGACTATACTTGCCATTCTTATTTACTTCATGTTGTTTCGTTCAGTGCTGTGCCCAGTTCGCACCACACCGAGGAAAAGAACCATGGGTATGTACTGGTATATATTTGAAATGTTTTCGAATACTTTCACGTGCCACTATACATCTACGTGTTCATGTTTTCCTGCATTTCGCGGCTGCTCAACATTATCCACGGTGTTCTGGGTGGACTTCCACATCCATGAGGATAAGTCAACGATCCGGCCTTTACACATATATGTACCAATCTAGGTTTCACACTGGAGATTGATCGAAAGTCAAATTTGATTCAGACAAAGTCACCTTTTCTTGAGATCTCTCGCTCTCTCTAAGGATCTGTGATCGGCTACGGGAATTTAATTAACGCTGTACTACCAAAATGTGCATTTTCTCTGATGATACTATCAGCCTTTCTTCTTTTAATGACATCAGTCGCAGATGATTATGGTGATCAGGGAAGAACTGAAATTGTTCAGAAGAGCTGATAACTCAAATAGAATACAAACATCGAACTAATCCAGAAATCCATAAGTTCATCTCGTTATGCCATAGCGATGTCTAAAAATCTGCCAGACTACCATGCTTACATATAGTACCTAATACACATAGCGTATTTAGAATTTGATCCTAAAAATGTGCCTTTATCTTCATGTTCCAACTTACCCAAAATTGTGAGGTCCAACTTACACAAAGTTGCAAGGTCCAACTTACAAAAAGTTGCAAGGTCCAACTTACACAAAGTTGTGACAACCAACTTACCCAAAGTTGCAAGGTTACTGTTTGGACTCTTGGAAAGTGCTGCCTAATTCGAACCGAAACCCAATGAGTGTGGTAACAACAAAAACCGTGCCATACTTATCTACCGGCTTTATCAAAATTTATCGTGAATATATTTCTCGTAGGCACAAATATAGGTTTGGGCGGCTTCGAGGATCAAGCTTAGATCTCCTGTGGTTGATCCTCCCTCAACTATTGCGCTATCTTAGCCCTCCGACTACTTTTTGTAATATAGTGTATAGACCACACACATGGGCATTATTATTAGCACAAAACCCTCTAATTATTAGCACAGAATTAATTATTAGCACAAAACCCTTAAAAATGCAGTAATTTCACTACACCTTAACAAAAGCTAAATTCCATAGTAATAATTATAGGACTCCACAAATATATAAGCAATATGACGGCCAACAAACATAACTTGCATTCAAATTACCAATAAATGTAAATTTTAGTCGTTAATACTGTCACTCTTTACTAACAAATCTCTGTTACTATATGAATTTCTAAACATCGCAGTTAGTCACTGAACATCTACGTAAAGAGTTTAGATTTCACAGAATTGAATTTTGGGACATATTATGTGTTGTAGTCTTCATTTCCACTATTGTATAAAATAAAATATATTCTCACCAAATCCAACATAAGCTTCGTTTTCAAATACTTTAATTTAATAAATAAAATGCATCGAAGTATTTTACATAAAATATTACGTAAATAACAAGAAACTTCAATCATGCATAAGGCATTGATTATACAACACTTTCCAACTGGAAATGTAATTTTATTTATGGTGTCACCAAAAGTATCACATGATACTACATCTGAAAAGTGAAAATCTTTTGCAATAGTTAATAATTTTTATTTCTTATTTTAAGTGATTTTTTGATAAATGTTTAGGTAAAATGAGAAATTACTCGAGAACGGTTGATGAGCGTTCTACAGTTTGTGTTAATCGTCTTCTAAAGAAAAATTACTTAAAAAATGAAATTACAATTTGAGTAACTGTATTATTTTTTTTTTATTTTTTGTTGTTGTTTTCAAAATTTCACTCGAAAGTTTAGATAGGTTCTGAACACTCGATTGCGTTTAAAACCAATAGGCTTCCAGTATTCATAGATTATAGTTTTTGTACCAAATTTCGTTCGAATCGCTAAATTCGTTCGTGAGATATCGTCTCCACAGACTAACTGACACACACACACACACACACACACACACACACACGCACTCACACATACACACAGACACACAGACACACATACACACACATACACACAGACACACACATACACACACATACACACAGACACACATACACACACATACACACAGAAACACAGACAGCACCTCAAAAACTTTTTATTCGTGTCAATACTTGAAACGTGCTCTCCCGTCGAAAAATCGAATTTTCGACCCCGTCACAATACTTTCCTTATACATTAAACTAGTATGCATAGAAGCAAAATAAAAATGGGTGCTATATTTCATTTTGCAATGAGTCATGTGATCTCTTTATATATCACGCATGTAATTATTATTTCAATTTTTAATTAGAAACTGCCAAATATATTTTGCTGAAAATTGTTTTACTCATTTTATGTGATAACTTGAATATTTTCTAAAATTTTGGAAGCAATTCGTAAATATGATCTTTGTTTAAAAAATGTTTGAATAATTAAGTCCTATAGGGTTCAACGGAATTCAATTGTTCAACCTGGGTTAATTACGAAACTATTTGGGTAATATTATTAATTTTTATTCCCTTGTGCCTCACAGAGATGAAATTTTAGTATGATGTTATGAGACTCATAACAGCATACAAAATTTCATTTTGATAAAGTCATTTTTACGGCAGTTATCGTGAGAACCGACAGACAGACAGAATTATTAAAGCCATAAACACTCTTTCGCAATGTTGAAATATGCTAAAAAGCACAAATACTGTTACCATGGAGTTTATATTTTTTAAAGATTGCACATCGAATGTAATGGAAACCAAGTTTAATAAAGTTATTCAGACATTTTTAAATTCTGATTGATAAAAATTTGCAAATTTTGAATAGCAAATATTTACATTTCTCTTCCAGTACCGCATTCCTTGCTACGATTCAATATATTTTGAATACAAAGCTATTTCTATCGATAAATTCCTTTTCAGCTGTTCATCTGTCATAGTCGATTGGCTTCAGGTTTTACTTTTGCAAAAACAAATATTTTGATTCAATATTTTTCTGCATAGTGATATGAAAAATCAGAATTTTTACGGCATAATAATCTATTTCTATAATCTTACATACTGTTCATGATTTTTTTTCAAAATAGTATGAAAATTCCGATATTAAGTAGAAGAAAATATGGTGCGTTTTATTTAATTTATATAGAAAATACAAAGGAAACTCTTTGTGAAATAAGATTGGAAATTGAAAATTTCAGTTTTGTCGTGAATTGTGCATGCATGTTAGTCTGTACTGCTGAAATACGCAATATTCTCAAAGTTGCTGTACTGGTGACGTACACTCCATTCCCTAAAGTTACTGCACTTTAACCACAGCAATATTAAAATATGTGAATTCGAATTCTATATTGTGGTACCGAACGAATAAAAGCCAGTACAAATAAAGGGCATACATTACAAGTTCTAAAGAGGCAATTTTGCTAATATGTCGTCAAGCCTCAGTTGTGAAGACACCAATTTTTACGATAAGACGGAAAATTAATTATGGTTAAGGAATTAAATTATGGCATTAGAGCAAGCGCGAGATATTGCGCAAGCAAGGCCCCAAGGTATAGGAGAGGATCCAATGAAGTTTAACATAAGGTCCACCCACAGGAATGGGGCTAATGGGAAATGAATTACAGAAGGCCAATCGGAAGAAGTGGGAAACTCATAGAATATTCACGTTAAACACTTGTGAAAAAGTGCATTTTAGTTGGATAACTTAGATGAGAGTCTTCTCTTCGAGAACTTAAAAATATACTTCCAAGACTTCGAGATATTGCGTGCTTTGTTGGCAAAAATTATATTGTCATTATGTGAATACAAAGTACGTTTACAAGTTGATTCCAATGATCATGTTCGAAAAAGATATTTGATCATGCCGTATTGGTAATTAGTGAGAACAAAATGCTTCTAGACAAATGTAGTGCGCAGTCTGTCACTAGACAATCCAATATAACTGGACAAAGGGTCCAGAATAGGATGGGCCGAAAAAAAAATTTCTGTTTTTTCGGAAACGGCTAGTTGAAAAAAGTTGTTACACTTATAGATAAGAAAATACCGGTCATCCACTTTGTTACTCAAGTCCTCTGGACGGGTCGGACGGCCTGGGGTTTCCACTTATGGATAAGAAAAACCTTAAAAAAAGATTTGTGAAAAAAAAAATCTTCCGATCGCGCATTCATTATGAAATATTGAAAAATATAAGAAAATGAAGTTTCCTTTACCAATTTTTTAAAACCCTCAAATTTGAAAAGCGCTAGTTTAGGTTATGTATGGTAAAGCTACAAGTACGTGAAAAAAAATTAAAACTCTTGATTATTTAATATTAACCGCTCGCGCATTGCCTTAAAAACTAGCGTAAAAGCCGTATTTTGAAGGATTGCAATAAATCGACTGACTGTCTGTGGGAGACACCTCGTCGCCACGTCAGACGCCATCCACCCCCTTCGCTTTCTTTCCATTTGACCCTTCCGTGATTGGAAAGTGAATAACACGTGACACGCGTCTCTCTTTCAACCTATTCCCTCCACCCCACATTGGATTTGTCATTCAGTGTTGCTGACGTGCTTGTGGTAAGTTTCGTTTTCTTTGTGTGATTTTGTTTATTTCCCTACTGACGAGTGATTGTTATAGTTAGAATGACAACATCTAAGAACTTATTTACCAGGAAGGATTTTCATTGTCCGATATTCGGCAATCCATCAGATTTATCTCCAAATAAACTCCCTACCTGCGAAGAGGTTATGAAATGCTACTCCCAAGTAAGGTATGATTTGTCATTACAAATTAATAACAAAAAAGTTGCTTTTTCCGATGTAGCACCGATAGTTGCTAAGAAAATTATATTTTTGTATGAAAAAGCTACAATTCCACCTCTTTCTGAAACAAGGGTTGTTGCTATGATAAAAACATACCATGACCTGTATTACAAAATAAGGAAATCATATGTACGTGATCAAACAAAAATTGGAATCATTCAAACGTTCTTCCACGTTTCTTTTTAATGTAGCCGCATGTAAATGCCCTATTTTTTTGGAATGAACTTGTAAGAAAAACACGAATATGTGTGTTTGTCCAATAAGTGTAAAGTGTAAGTGCGAAAAAGCTAAAAAGATACCAGTTCTTGAACTGAGATTCATATATCTTCAAAGAAAGTACAATTTGGGCAAAATAGGGTCTGTAGACGTACAGGAAACACAAAAAAATTGGAGAAAAGGCAACGTAGAAATACCTTGTTGGCTGATTACTATAAAATAAACCAAGATACAAGTACTTCGAGCGAAAGTGGGTATTGTCATAACGGGAATTCCGAGGGCATCAAATGTCGCAACTGATTCCAGCCAGTCACGGCTGACCGAGAAAGTCTAACTGTCAGAGAGAATTTTTCTACCCAGGTTCTAAACACACCTCCCGTCAGTTGGAGAATCCCAACTGATGAACTGCAAAGGAAACTCAACAAATTCCAAAATAACCAAAGAAAATACCTTTACCTTTAAGGACTCAACAGCAGCTGAAAACACTTAAATCAACACAAATTCTACACAAATAAATACTCATAATATAATTTAATCTTAATTTATTATAAATCAGATAATAGGAGTTATCACATAATACAAATGCAGATTCGCATTCTGCCCATCTACCATTGGACCACATTTACTAAAATCATCGGCTCTTTGCCGGAATTAAATATTCAGTTCTATAAATCATTAAGTAACTGTATAACACATAAATATCTCATATTCTACTATTAAATAAAATGGTATGGTCAAAAGAGAGGAAGCACGCTCGAGGAATCAACTACGAATCCAATTTAACGTATTAACTTAATTTATATTACTATATATGTATTAATTCTTAATTAAAGGATGGAAGCTGAAGTTAAATGATATATATATAATTAATGCGGGCAGCTGAAATCATGGGCGAAGAGTTCTTCAGAGTCGACGCTCAAGTCCAGACGACTGCCAACGGCACGTCTAAATATCCAAGGCTTACCTCATAAAATTCTTGGAAGGACTCATGGCAGAAAGAGCACAGGTATCCACTGGCAATTTCCCTCGGGGCACACATTGCCCCGCTCCAGCAGGAACGGCAGAACCGCAGTTTCCGACAAGGTACCGGATCAGGCTTGCCAAGGGACCAGTATCATATTTCGCTTCTTTTGGTCCGATTACACAATCAGGAATATGAGGCAACTCTTCAACGTTCACACGGCGGTCGACGATCGACGAGGGCTAGGCATCAGAAAAGGTCCGGTCAAGCAGTGGCGACGGTAGAGGCAGTGGCAGCTCTCCCGAACCCACAACTCCGGTAACTCAACCTGAGGGCTGAGTCACGAGCCGTACGTGAGCTCGAAGATGTTTTTCCGGGGTGAGATCGCAGAATCATATTTCTCACCGCTTGTAAGCATTCCAGGTGGATCCAGAGCCCGGCCAATAGAAATTTACGAAGGGCTCACATCATCTCCTTTCCACCAATGTAAAATCACATGTCCTACAAATTCATTGAGGGGTCCGCCCATCAAACGACAAATCGGAAGGCACGTGCATCTGCCACGTGAAGTCAAGAAGAACGAAGACATCTGTCTCCGCTAGCAAGCAAGTGCGACCTTGAACTAAAGGTCGCTGTTCCTCGAGTGTGAAAGAATTATTTAACGAAATAAAAATGGCCACAATTCTGCACAGATTTAGATACATTTAAATATGATAAAATATATACAACGACATGAGGGTTCCGGGTCACAAATTAAATAAATATTAATATAAAGGTTTAAAAAGTAATGTAATTTTACAATTTACATGAAAGTTAGGAACTCCGTCACGACAGTATAAATGTAAAGAAACCACTGAGCCTGAGCAACCCGAAAATGAACAGGAAGAAGGAAACAATGAGAGTGACGCTGATAGAGATGAGCTTTTCGAACCAGATGAGAGAAAACTGAAAGCATCTAAGCCCTGGCAAATGAGGATAAAACTTAAAGCAACTGCTCTGACAAGTGATCGGTATAGGGTATCTGCCCGCGCTACAGCCGCGATTAGGTCTAGTGTGCTCCAAGACTTCGGCATCATAAACGAGGAAGACTTGTCTCATGTTGTCGACAAGAACAAGGTGAGAAGAGAAAAATTAGTAACAGACAGCATTTGCAGTCTAAAGCTATTAATGAACCTTTACGTGGTCTTTACTTTGATGGCAGGAAGGATGAGACTATGGTGATTGAAATGGTTAGTTCTAAACATTATCGTCGGACTCAAAAAGAAGAACATTATTCCTTGGTTCAAGAACCAGGCTCAAAATACCTTTGCCATGTTTCACCCACTACTGGGCTTTCTAAAGACATTGCTGTGGCAATTGTTACACATTTGGCTAAACTGAATATTTCTCTGGAGGAGCTCGAATCAATTGGAAGTGACAAAACGGGCATTAACACTGGCTGGAAAAATGGTGTCATTCGTCAAATCGAGCTAAAAGTTGGTAGACCACTGCAATGGTGTATTTGCCTCCTACATTTTAACGAGCTACCATTTAGACATCTTTTCCATCACTTGGACGGAGCTACAGCAGGACCATCATCCTTTAGTGGTGAAGTAGGTCAAAAAATTAAAGCTTGCGAAAAACTTCCTGTGGTAGATTTTTTACCTATTGACTACACTATTACCAATGTCGACAAGAAACAGCTGAGCAAAGACCAGCTGTACTTCCTAGATATTTCTGCAGCAATTAAATTTGGTCAATGCCCAGCGGATTTGGCAGCTCGAGAACCCGGTCCATTATCACATTCACGATGGGTAACAACAGCAAATAGAGTTCTCAGACTATATGTCAGTGAAGAAAACCCCTCAGATGAACTGAAGCAGCTGCTGTACTTCATTTTGCACTGTTACATGCTACTGTGGTTTCGGATCAAAGTGGTTAGTTTTCTGAAGGTCCTAAGATTGTGTTTGAGACAATCAGATTAACACGATACCTTCCTGAACATTTGCGAAAAATAATCGACCCAGTAATAGAACGAAACTGATATTTTGCACATCCCGAAAATTTAATTTTGGCTATGGTTATGGACGAAAGACAGCATGTGAGAGAACTGGGATTACGTCGAGTTCTCAAAGCCAGGGAAAATTGCAAGGGGAAAAATTAGAGATTTTAGAGTGCCAAAACTTGACTTCAACGCGATCGATTACGTTGACATGATTCAGTGGAATGTTTGTAACGTCACTCCTCCACCTTTGCTAAGGAATATACCGGACGAAGAAATAGAAGAAATGATCAAAACTGGCAGACCATTGATTTCAGACTTCAATAGATTTCGATGTCACACCCAAGCTGTGGAGCGTTGCGTCAAATTTGTCACCGAGGCTAGCCAAAGTGTGTGCGGTATTGAAGCTAGAGATGGCTACATAAGAAGCACCCTGTTGTCAAAGTCAGTTATGTCGGAATTTTCTTCAAAAGCTGTCTTCAATGTGTCTGAGTTAATATATGTTAATATATGAATCAATAATGTGGCATAATAGGAGCGACGAAAGTAAAAAGTGCAGTGAAAACAGCATTTGCAGCAATCTTATGAAAATACGTTTTTTTTTTTTAATGGCACTTTTGAATGTTTTGTATGTACAGTAAATATTTTAAACATATATATATATATAAATGTTTCCCTGTCTTTTAACACCCTTTTACGATACATTTCGAACTATTGCATTATAAATGCATTATATCAGAGCTTTTCAAAAAACTGCTGAAAAAAATTATTCTCTTATTTTTTTTCAATATTTCAAAGTGAATGAGCTATCGGAAGATATTTTTTTTCACAAAATTTTTTTTACGGTTTTTCTTATCTGTAAGTTTAACAACTTTTCTCAACTAGCTGTTTCCGAAAAAATAAAAAAAAAAGTTTATTCGACCCACCCTAGTCCAGAACCAACCAGATGCATTAAAGGAACTTAGGTAACAATTTCCATAAATACTTGAGGAAAAAGTTTGAAGGCAGAGCTTTAGTCAGTAGCCTGTGTACTAAATTAATAATATTCGCTACTGTATCACAACAAGAAAATAGTTCTAGGTAAAAAATTACTTGTAACTGTTATGTTAATAATTGATACATCTGGCAAATAATATTTAATTATAAATTATGCATAATAATAACAATGTTTTATATATTGTAAGTTGGTAAAATTTTGTCTAGTCACTTATAGATGTTAATTTATAATTTATGTGTATTAATCGAATTTCTCTTTTCAGAAACAACGGGCGAAACAATAAATTAATATGGTGGGTTATTGCGGCCACAGGTAATAATCACTATGTTATAAATAATGCTAAATAAGTGATATTTTAATTTTATACGCCATATATATTACTCGTAAATTAACTGAAGTGTGGCACATCTCGAACTTCTCATACCAGAATTCATTTATTTTTTTTCAAATTTCACGAGAAAAAAAAATGAAAATCGGTATCGTGGGTGAAAATTATTATAACTATAGCGCGTTATTGTTCAAGTTAAAGGGCTCGAAAAATCTTTCGATTGATACCATACTTGATAATGCCCCACTCCTGAGGATAAAATTGCCCCCAAGGCGTGTTTAATGACGTCAAAAACAAACAAGAAAGATCATCCATGCATAAAGCATTGATTATGAAACACTTTCCAACATCAATGCAATTCTGTTTAAACATCTCTAAAATTCGATACATTCCTCGGTAATATTTGAAAAATTATCACAATACCACATTAATTTATTATATTTGAAAACTTCAAACTTCATCGAAAAAATTGAACTTCATTCAAATGACGGCATTGAAATATAAATTGCCTGGTTTAAGCATCTCTAAAATGCGATACATTCCTCGGTAATATTTTTTAAATTTTCATAACATTACAATAATTTATTATATTTGAAAACTTCATCGAAACCAACTGACATTAATTCAAATAACGTCATAGAAAAAAATAACACGCCTGGATCTCTCTATAAAAGCAGCATTTCGTTCATAACATTTTCCCATTCATTTTATTCATCACAGTACTATAATAATTTATTTTATTTAAAAACTTGATACCATGGAGGTACAAGTAATTAAACTCTATGCTTATAACCTAATCGAAAAAATCGTCCTTCTGTCTCTAAAATCAATGATTATTTCATGCATATCAGTTATATTAGAGACTCCATGAGCTAAATAATTTTGCGTTATAGAAATGTAGCAATTCTTATACAACTCATTCTACATATTTTGCTGTTTAAATTTTCCATAAGTGAAAAGTAGGCTTCGCTGTTATTAATATATAATATTTTGATTTTATACGTCGTATATATTACTCGTAAATGAACTGAAGTGTGGTACATCTCGAACTTCTCATACCAGAATTAAGTTATTTTTTTCAAATTTTACAAGAAAAAAAATTGAAAAATCGGTATTGTGGATCAAAATTATTACAACCATAAAGTGTTATTGTTCACGTAAAAGGGCTTTGAAAAATCTTTCGATTGATGCCATACTTGATAATGCCCCCACCCCCCTCCCGGGGATAAAATTGCCCCCAAGGCGTGTCTAATGACGTCAAAAACAAAAAAAAATGTATCGCGGCTATATTTCACAACAATAATTGAAACTCTCAAATCTGGTGTAAATCAATCCTTTTATGCATGATTATGTCAAATTCTGTCTTATGTTGCTATTTTAAAAAAATATAAAATTCTGAATAAATTTTGAAGTTTGTCCCCAAATTAAAAAAAAAATCTATCTAATTCTAGATTTTTTTATAACAAAGCAGGATATAAAGTTTCGTGAAAATCCATTAATATTTGAGGCTGATGTCTGCTTTACAAGAAATTGATCACAGGCATCAGACACACGACGTACATCAATCCAAAAATTGTCAAAACGTGTTCAAGAGGTCTTAAAATATGTATTGGTATAAAAATCTCTAAATCGAAAAATTTATTGAAAACAATACTTTCACAATAATACGTATGAGAAAGTAATAATAGCGTGTAACATGTAGACGATATTACAGTAAAATGACTTTGGAAAAACATCAGATAGTGGTTTATTGAGAATAGAACATGCAATTGCAGTTGGATTGTAGCATATAATGCAGTTGATTAGATGTATGATAGGGAGCTAAGGAAACAATTAGATGTTGAAGCTCTTACCGTGCGACGTCTTAGTAGATTTTAACTTTTTTCGATCCGAATGCTAATGATGGGACAGATACTAAAATAAAGCCAGCATATTAAAATTTAAAAAACTACATTAAGATGATACTAGGGCTTTCTGCTTTGCATTTAAGACATCAGTCTTTTAAAGAGTAAAACAGCCCTCACCGTTTACAAACATCACAACTCAGGATGTTTTTTAGAAGGCAATCTCAATTATAAAAGATTTAATCCTTTCAAGCACGTAGACAAGAGTTCCAGTCCGTACTGACAGCTGGAGATTATGGCAAGCAATGATGAACAAGAGGAAATGTCGGATTACCTTGGATACGTATATCGACGTATAAGCTCCGTTCTATTGCAGGTACATCATGTATTTCAAGCGTAAATGAAGCTGAGTCATGGCACCAGAAACTTTACTGAACTGTTGAAACACATTACACTATGATAGCATACGTTAAATACTACTGATACGCACTACACCACGATCTGAGATACTCTTACCAGCTATTGCTCACTCAAAAATTCCATCTCAGGAACAATTTTTAATCATATTCTTGCCATCCGCCTAACCAGAAAGTTTCGGCCATGGAGTTAGAAAGAAGAAGATAAAACTCCTATGGATGGGACGCTTGAAAATGCCATAATGCTTTGAGAATCATATGTAAGTGTGGCTTGTGTTAGTAAAGTAGCTGTAATTGTTAGTTGCAACAAGAGAAAAGCGCAGGTATTAGTATATGCATTTTTATTATTTTTATATTAAATCTCTAATTAATTATGCATATCAATAACCAATATTTTTTCATAGTTGTATGTATAATAGAGTACAGAATATATGTAGATAGAAATAAATTGGAATGTAAAATAATTTTGAATACTTAATTGAAATATTCGTTATTATTGGGAATTATTAAATAGGAATATTCGTTATTGTTGGGAATTATTACTTAGGAATATTGTTAGGAAATATATTGTTAAGAATTATTACTTAGGAATATTCAATTCTAATTTTCATTGAGCTAATAATTTATTTTTACAAAATTATCAGTTTAAATAAATATTTTTGGCATTGAAAATAGGCAATGCAGGACTTCTTATCTTATCCCAGCGCCACCTGAATTATCATCTCAAACGATGTTGTCGTTTTCTTAATATGAAGTTTTATCTACTTACTTTTACCTCCTTGGTTATGACTTTCAATACGTTTGCCCATCGTGCTTACGTTTTGTTGGTTTCCTTGCACTGACGAAGGGAATACAATGTTTCCCCGAAACAGCTGCATATTGCTTTATTATTTTATTATTGCTTAAATGTATTGCTCAAGATTTCCGTTTTAAAGCAATAAACGTCTATTTCAGTGCTGCCTTCTAGAATCGTATTGTGGAAAGACTGATGCATTCATTACACAATGTATTTAACTCACGGATAAAAAAATAAGTTGTTAACTCATTTATATAAATAAACAGTAATGAGATAGCATTAGAAAAAAGTAATGATTCTTCAATTAAGTTATAGGAAATCGACTAATTATTTCCCACAGGAGAAACATAAGAGGATTTTTTCTATTTTGCGGCAAATGCACAAAACATCAATAAGTGTTCCTTTTACGTATGTTTTTATCTTTTGTTTTGTAAGGTTTGAGAACAACATTTCATGATGATAAAACCTGTGACCATTACATTAATGTAAAAATGGTTTTCAAAACATCCCTATTTGTAATAACAATAAAAGTATAATTATAATGGATGTTTTGATATTGCGTTTTAAAAAAACTGTTAAGTTAAAAAAACGGCGAAATAACACTGTTACATGAAATATATATACTAACTACACTAGAAAAACTTGTACAGCCATGCATGTATCTAAATCACTTCAGATACAATGCAATATCTTGGCATGTAAACCTATGATTTGCTTTAAATTGGAGAGACATACCTTAAAGAAAGTATAGTAGCATTCTGATTATCTGATGGCTTGCATTTTTTGTTGATTGAAGTTCCATAAGAGTTTTAGAATGAGCATTGCATAAATGAGGTTGAATCGGAAGTTTTTAAAACAACGTTGGATATTGCCGAAGCTGATTTAGTTCGAATTATAAATAACAATGCAGTTCGTAATACCGAAAGAGTTTCTTCTAAACAATGATGAGCATGACTTAACGGATGTTGAAATAGTTACTGCAGTGAATAAAGGAGATGCCGATGTTGACAAAGAGCCCAATGATACAGGTCTTGGGTATAAACGAGTAACTCCCCTGCTTTTTCCCCCATGCCCATTCCTCTGTATTGGACTTCGGATTTCATGGTTTTCTTGCACTGATATATGGGATGCAACGTATCCTCGAAACAGCTGTATACATTAATATTTTGTTATTTGTGCTTATTTACGTATCTCTAGTTTTCCTTAACTTTCGCATTACGTGTATTTTACTTATCAATTTATCTTAGCTCTAAATTGCAAGTCTTTATCTCATCGAAAACTTTTAGGAGTACGCATTTTGAACTTCTTGGTGGGGAGCGGTCGCTCACTCGAAGGGAAATTTAAACAAAAAAATCAATTTTTCAGGGAAAATATATCAAACAATTGATACAGCACCGTTTTTATCTTACTTGTTAACTTTTATTTATTTGGCAAATCCAACATTTTCGTTGGCGGTCTCTTGAATCAAGAAAGGTTTGAAAACCGAAATTCGAATAGTCACCCTTCCGTTATTCATTCTTCATATCCAATAGTCTATCATTGCACTAATTTTCAGGTCATTGGTCATCCTTTAACCATCACAAAGTACGTTTTACTATCATTTAACATTTAGAGCGTTTTGGTATATTTTGGTGTGAAGCACGCCCTTAAATGAACATTAAAAAAAAATCTTGACATTTTATCGAACGATTGGCCCCTGTAACAAATTTCCAAATACTATCTATTATTTCCCATTCTGAATACATATATATATATATATAAAGGGTTAATATGCAAAAATAAAACTGTCACTACCCCTACCCCTAATGGCGGTAAGGTCACTACCCCTTATCGCCATTGTGTAAGCACTTTACTTTGCCTCCCTTCTTCATATTGTTTTTTACATATTAACCCTTCATATATTTTTAGTGTTTTATGCTGCTGTGCGCCAGTACACTAAAATTCATTTCAATATTATTCTTTTGAAATCTATCTTTTATATATATATATATATAAGATATCTTTTATATATATATATATATAAAAGATATTTTATATATATATATATATATATAAAATATTATCTTTTATATATATATTTATATATAAAAGATATATATATATATATATATATATATATATATATATATATATATATATATATATATTATATATATATATATATAATATATTAAAGTAGTAAATTCAATGGTAGAAGGGAAGAAGTAACTCATAATACACTATCTTTAAAAAAAATTATGCCTACAGAATACAATGAAATAAAATGAAATTCAACAATAAAGAGGAAATTATAGTACATATTACAGTTCAGAAAGCTAAAGATAATCAACAAATGTCAATGGAGAGGAATCGAAAAAAGGAATACCAAAATAATCAAGCATTAAAGCTTGCACGTGGAAGAGCTCTAGGCTTAAGAATTTTTCATTTCGAAAATATTCATTATCAAGTCCTAATATTTTAAAAGAAATGAACACAGAAATGCTTGTTTTTGAAACACAACATAGATTTTATCTACAAACATGTGTTATTAGGAAGACAAGTAGAAAATTTGAAAAAATAAAAAGGAAACATAAATACCTTAAAATGCACCCAAACGTGCAGCCGTGACAAGCAAAAAAAGACGAGACCAATGTTGCCATTCGCTGAAGAGTAAAGTAGTGATTTACCATTGCCAAAGTGAGTAATAAAAACCTTTATTCATATTTGTTTTCTACGAGAGTTTTATCGATGAATTGACTCGTGTTCCAATTTACTTAAAACATCTCTATCTCACTTAAAATAAGGCACTCCTTTTCGAGAAATATATTGAACAACTAAAATCGTATAATTTTTCTTTTCGGACGACTAACCCTCACATCAAATTTAATGCGTCTACCTCATCGCTAAATGTGTTTTATTTATCATTTCACGTTCCGAACGTTTTAGTGGAGACCCACTTTTCACGACATTTCTAAAAAGTAGATTTTTCCCTTGGAGATTGACGTATACCGCATTGCAAGTATTTTTGTAAACAGTAAAGTTTCTATCTCTAAAACAGGCCTCATGAAAAGATAAACCGACACATAGATATCGACGCTTGAGAATTAGTACATACAGATGTACTGGGTGGTTAACATTAAAACACCCCTACTCTGAGCTCTCTATAGATCGAACTACTCAGTGTGAAGGCTCCAAAATTGTTAAACATACTATTCAAGACATGGGGAAAGGGATTACGCGAAAACAATTAGTTCCAGAAACACCGATAGGTGGCGCTGCACAACAGAAAATATGTTGAAAAGACACAAAATACACATTTGTAACACATTTCATTCGAACATTCCAAACATTCATATCGCAAGGATATTATCGATGCAGTGAATGCTGCTCAATATGGTTCCCTTCTTCAAGATGCAAAATATGCAGTCTGTGGACAGCTTGTGCAAGTGCGGATCGCAATTGGTCGATTCAGATGCTTCTCACATGCAGAGTGATACTGTCTTTCAAATCTGACAAGGTTACCAGACGTCCGCGATAAACAAGACTTTTTAAGTATCCCCACAGCAAAAATCACAGGGATTAAGATCTGGAGAACAAGATGGCCAGGTTGTCGGAAAAGCACGACTAATTACTCTACCATTAGTAAAATGTTGCCGAAGAAACTTCTGTACACTGTGTGGAGGTGCTCCATCCTGCATAAAGGTAATTGAATCAAGATAATGGTGATGTTGCAGTTGGGGTACAACAAAATTTTCGAGAATGTTTCTGTACCTCATGGCCGTCACGGTGCATGTCACAGGGCCATTGGGAGTAGCCTCTTCGAAAACGAAAGGCCCAAGAATGAATGTGGCTGTGAATTCACACCAGACTGTAACTTTCGGTGAGTGAAGTGGAATCTCTTGGAAGGTACGAGGGTTTTCCGTGTCTCAATTGCGAGAGTTATGGGTGTTGACTGTTCCACTTAGATGGAAATGCGCTTCATCGCTCCATAGCATATGCCATGGCCACGATGCATCCACTTGAACTCTAGCCAGAAATGTCAATACAAAGGTCAGTCGCTTCTCCCTGTCGATGGTCAGCAAGTGGTGATTGTGACTAATTTTGTATGGGAAAAAATGCACTATGTTTCTCAGTACATTCCGCACTGTGCTGTAAGGAAAACCCAAGTGTCATGACACTCCACGTGCACTACTACAGCCTATAACGTTAAAAATTGATTGTTCAACAATAGCGGTGGCAACATCGTCAACGATATCCGAACGAGTCGATTTGCGTCCTCGACCCGGCTGAACTCCAAGATGTCCAGTTTTCTCGAATCGAGCGATCATTCTCCTGGGAGCTTGTGGAAGTAATGGTCCTTTGCGCAAATTCTTAAGTCGACGAAACTCTCGAAGTGCAGCTGCAGCAGCATGCCCTTTGTTTTCATAAAACAGCTTCACAAGCAAAGCGCGTTCTGGCAGTGTGACAGCCATCGCTGATAAGAATGAAAATTTCCCAGTTTTATCCCCTTTTATGCCCAGAACATAGTAGCTGCAAACTAAGGGTTTATTCAAATTTTTGTGCTGACACTGCGAAATTGCAGTTACAATGACAGTTTAAATTTCTTCACTTTTTTATCTTCTTTCTTTTTCATATCAGCAAAAGAAATTAAAATTGAAAATTTCCATATCGCATGTGTTTTTTTTTTGTGTGATTATTTTGTGTCTTTCAGCATGTTTTCTGTTGTACAGCGCCACCTATCGGTGTTTCTGGAACTTTTTTTTTCGCGTAATCCTTTTCCCCATGTCTTGAATAGTAGGTTCAACAATTTTGGAGCCTTTACACTGAGTAGTTCGATGTATAGAGAGCTCAGAGTAGGGGTGTTTGAATTCTGACCAACCGGTACTGTTTAAATAGTATCTCTTGAAGCACAACATTAATTTGAACATCTTCGAGATTATCGGCTAGCCTCTCCATATTTAAGAATTTTCAAGACACTAGTGACAAGAGCGATTCAATGCATACTACTCACAAGCGATATTTTAAAAACAGATTTTCCAAAATCATACAGAAACATGCTCCTGCAGAAAGGCGATCAAAATAATTGAAAGATAAATAAATAAATGAAATAAATCACAGCAAGCGTATGTTTTATGGTCAACCGTCACTTTAGAAATCTGATAAAATACGATGGGATATTTCTCGGATATGCTTCAGTAAAGACACCTTGGAACACCTGAAATATAAAAGCAATTTCTGTAGGAAATGTACGATTCATATAAGGTTATTTGTAAAGTCCTCAAGCACTCCCAAGAATTTTGTAAGGAAATGTCCCTGAGTGTACATATTAAGTCCATATATAGTAAAGTGGCCATTCTGGATCCAATTTAAATGAATGAAGTGCCCCTAGGGGAGAATTCAGAAGTTTAAAATTACGAATATGGCGAGATGAAAGGAAAATGTAAATTATGAGGTTGTTGAGGATTTTTTCTTTAGTAGGAATCGACATCAAAAACGCACGGAACCCGTTTATGGAAGGCAATATATATCTGTCAAAAATCGGATCATCAGGAACTGTAACACGTCGACCACTACCATGCTTGTCCAAATACGGAAAGATATATTCCGTCTTAAATTCAAATTTGCATAGATGCTGAAAGAGGGCATTTGAAAATACTGTACATTAAATTCCGGCATTTTAGCATACCAGAATACACAATATTTTACTAAAGGCTATACTGTATGGCATGAATCCTTCTGTATTAGTTTTATTGTTGATCTTTACCAATTAGACATAGCTCTGTTATATATTTTTTTTGTCATCCATCTCACTTTGTTGAAGAGCTCGTTACCCCAAATTTTATAATGTTTTTACTTAGAGTGTTTCAATAAATTTTATTGATTGGACATGTTTAAAATTCTAAGGATAGATCTAACTTGCATTCTCATATACCATTCCTTACGAAATTATTTTGGTATTTAAGAAGTCTTCTAAAAACAATGTATGAAAATTCTAAAGAAATAATATCTAACTAAGATTCAAATCACGAGGCTATCAAACTACATAAACGGCAATATTTTAAACAAAGTAAGACATTAGTTAAAATAAAACACGACATAAATCAAAATCAATGCGTTATTAACCGGTGTTGGGGAGAAAAACAACATTATTCTTCAAAAGAAGGCTTTCAGTTTATCCTACAGATAGGATACCTATTCTAAAGATAGGATTGCACAAGTTTCCAAATTGATGTTAAGCCCGTTCCCTACAATCAATAAAATTATATAGTTACACAGCCACGTGGCTCATATTTTATTAACTGTTGCAGTCTTGTTTTAGGCATTTAACTAATTTGACCATATTTCAGCTTAGAAAATACACTTCTTAGCTTGTTCTAACGGAGACGGCGTATCTGGATTGAGCGTGCCCTATGGCTTGTTTCAAGTATATTACGCTTATTTCATGTACGGTGTAGCTATGTAATAGCGACGGATGCTCCTTGCAGAAGGCGGCAAACACTACTTTAGAAGCGGATGCGGCTTGCAGAAGGCGGGAAATAAGTCGCGTATCTGGATTGCAGGCATCCTATCGTTTGTTTCGAGTATATTACGCTTTACGGTGTAGGTTTGTAATAGCGACGGATGCGCCTTGCAGAAGGCGGCAAATAGTCCTTATTTAGCAGCGGATGCGTCTAGCAGACGGCGGCAAACACTACTTTAGAAGCGGATGAGGCTTGTAGAAGGCGGAAAATAGGCCGCGTACCTGAATTGCAGGTGTCCTATCGCTTGTTTCAAGAATATTGAGCTTATTTCACGTATGATGTAGCTATGTAATAGCGAGGGATTCGCCTTGTAGAAGGCGGCTAATATTCCTCATTTAGAAGCGGATGCGGCTAGCAGACGGCGGAAAACACTATTTTAGAAGCGGATATGGCTTGCAGAAGGCGGAAATACTCCTCATTTTGAAGAGGATGCGCAGATACAGAAGGAGTTTTCTGCCTTATATAGAAGGCGGAAAATGCTCTTTATTTAGAAACGGATGTGCCTTGCAAAAGGCGGAAGACGCTGCTCTATTAGATGCGTATGTACCACAGCGCTAAGCATATGCTTTGCAGGTAAAGATTAAGAGCTTTTGTAGGCTTTTACGAAGGCGAATGTGCTTTTAGGCGCATTACACCTACGCAGCGGGTTGAGTATTTCCATCGAAGGCTTTTTTTATTTCCTGTACTTATTAAATTTAACCAATCGCTAAATCGTAGTTTGATTTTAGAGAATTTGCTGTATGCTTTACGTAATTTTAATTAGATATTTGCATCTAAGCCTTCATTAATTCGGATATTCGTGCTAATTAATGAATATAAAGTCAAAAGTAATCCTGCGAACTGGCGTTCATCATTAATGACTACTAACGCCACGTTACCCTAGGCAAAGTTATACATGTCAGGCTCGCAATACTGCTGATAGATTTAGAACACAATAATTTTTTATTTGTATGTTTCGTTTTTAATGCTACATAATGATCCTTAAAAGGGTTTATTTATGGCCCAATAATCACGAAACTTAATAGTTACAATGATTGTTGAGGAAAATAGACGCGATACTGTTTTTCTTTGCTAGTGAGGCCATTTGCCTAGCGCCTCGGGGACATGTTTCTCCTCCAGGGGTACATTGCCATGTACGTCATCAATCAAAATATTTTCTCAAGCCCTTTAAAGTGCAGGGTAACACGCTGTAATTGTAATAATTTGTATCGGCAAAACTGAATTATAAGGTAAGTGACCCAAATATGGACACTACACCGAATATGGGCACTGCTGTAAAAAAGACACAGATATTCCTCAATTAGCTATCTCCGATATTTTAAAAGACCAACAGAAAAAATGATTTAAATTATCAAGCTGTAAGACTGGTAAAATCGCTTTTTCCAGAAAAAAAGGTACCCAAACATAAGGCAGCTGGCAAGTCTAAACGATCAGCAAAGCCGAAACCAGCACCCAAGCCTAAACCCAAGACAAATGTAATATCAACTGTTGCAGCTCAGCCATCCTGCGGTAGTGTATCCAGCTCAAAAGAGTTCAGCTATTGTGTACTGTGTCGTCAAGAAAAACAATTATACATGATACAGTGTAATACGTGCCAGTTTGGATGCATAAAGAATGTTGTGGTCTTACAAGTAAGGAACATTTTTATATTTTTGTATGTCCATCTTGTGCCGACTCTGATTAAAATTTTACGATGATTTAAGGTTTCTTTAGCAAAATTTTCAAGGGTGCCCATATTAGGTGCAAAGGTTCCAAATATGGGCATAGGTTCCCAACATGGACACTGTCCATTACTAGCACCTATCTGATGTTCTTAACTCAATTATCATTTTTGTCCTGTTACCCCCTGCAAGGAGAATAAATACATCCACCAATTTTCAAATTTTTATCTGCTAAAACAAACATTATAATAATTAAAATGCTTAGGTGTGCCCATATTTGGGTCACTTACCTTAACATGGGAAAGTCGAGTTGAGGCAGACTCCAGATAAAATTTTACATTGTTTTTGTACCATTTACATCGTCACACTTTTATAGAAAACATGCAGTTTCACATCGAGAAAAAATTTGATGTGGGCAACACATGACTTTCCTTGTTGTTGTTATTGTTGTTGCTCATAACCTCCTGTTTCGGTCGAACAACAAACAGGACCGGTGATGCCAGAAGAAGGACAAAGAATGACACAAGACGAGATCACAAAGTTTTTATTAACACAAACAAGCATCACTGGCGAAGGTCTGGGGGGGGGTGCAGCTTCACATTTGGCGAGGACCCAGAAGGCGGAAGACTGACTTCATCCCCAAGAAAACACCCATGCCTTACTCGGGATTCGAACCCAAGCCCACTAGACAGCAGTCGGAGACGCTATCCACTTCACCGCCTGGGCGGCATGAATTTCCTTATATAATGCAATGAATTTACTACATTTACAGTTTAAAAAATGTTATTCTTATAGTAAATACTTATATTCTTTCCCAGATATTGAATTTCCATCAATTAGTCGCCATTTCCATTGACGTAGCGTCATTTTTATCCATTTGGCGGGATTTTCGTTAATTTGGCAGCATTTAAAAAAGTCGCCAAGTTGGCGACATTCCGTCAAATTCGTCCCCAAAATCTCGCCAAGCGTTATGGACGGAGAAATAAGATATTCTTACAGCAGATAAATGACTATTGGCGTTCAAATACAAAAGTATTACTCAAAGTATCTTTTTTCTGGAATGGAACGAGCTAGATCCACGAGAATGATGTCACCAAATTTATCTTATGGTATTACATATGAAAAGTGAACATGTTTCTCAATAAGAAATATTTTTTTTATTCTATATGACTTTTTGATAATTTTTTTGAAAAATGTGCAATATCTCGAGAACGGTTCATGTTAGCTTTCTAAAATTTATGTCAACCGTTTTCTAATGAAACATTACATAAGAAATGCCTATTTTCGTAACGTTATTAGGGGTTTTGATTTTTTGACGATTTTATCAAAATTTCACTCGAAAATTTAGGGTGGTTCTGAACATTCGATTGCGTTTAAAAACAATAAGCTTCCAGTATTCACGGATTGTGATTCTCGTATCAAATTTCATTCGAATCGCTCCATTCGTTCGTGAGATATCGTCTCCACTGACTCACTGACATACACACCCACACCCACACACATACTTTCACACACACAGACATCACCTCAAAAATGTTTGATTCGTGATAAGGGATGCTTGAAACGTGCTCTCCCGTCGAAAACTTGAATTCGGATTTTCGACCCCGTCACAATACTTTCCGTATACATTATGT
The DNA here is from genome assembly GCA_951213105.1 of Amaurobius ferox. NCBI lineage: Eukaryota > Metazoa > Arthropoda > Arachnida > Araneae > Amaurobiidae > Amaurobius > Amaurobius ferox. The sequence continues at coordinate 33,838,055 of OX578154.1, forward strand.
ATATAAGGAAATTAAAAAGGCGGTAATTGCGTATAACATCAAGAGCCTAAGCATAGGTGAGAATATTCCTCATTTACAAATTATCTTTATTATTTTGTACAATTTACACATATTAAAAATCTGTCAGTCGCAAATATGCTTTTTCACATTCTTTCATCAAAATATTTGAAATATGTTTGTCGTCTTTTTCGGGGTTTTGGACATAAGCAAGAGAGACAATAAAGAAATTCTTCAACCGTAAAGGGGAGGGGAGATATTTTGAAAGAACTGATATTGAAAAGGATTTCCTGAATTCTTCTATATGTCATTTTCAGGATTTTTCTGTCATTTTCCGTAACATGAATAAATAGATGGTACTTAGAAAGGATTGTGTATTATTTGAAGAATAAATATTTCATACACTTACCAGATAATGCAAATAACTGTCCTTAAAATAAATTTAGTGGTAGTTAAACCTTTTCATACAAATATGCATGGAAATAGAGAAATAAAGATTGTAATATGCATATAGAGTTTCTATTTGTAAATATATAAAGTATATGGTATAATAAAGTATACAATGTAATATCATTTTGTTTAAGCAGCTTAAAACGTTTTTGCGAAAATCTACATTGCCCAGTTATTATCGAATTTAAACAATTATCGAATATATATGTAAGAACATGTGTGAATGTTTTTTATTTAGGGTTTCACAGTTAGAAGAATGTATGTACAAAATACAAACTGTAAAGTTTGTGTATTTCTCTAAAAAAATTGTAAACGCGGATTATTCCTTTTATAAATAATTTTATATTCTGCCCTTTTAAAATCTGTGAAGAAGATGTACTAGAACAAAAATAATTATTTTACATCAGATTGCACTTATAATGTTTGTTAAATTGCAAGATTACAAATATTACAGATATATATATATATATATATATATATATATGTACAAATATGTAAATAAATAAATACACATATATATATATATATATATATATATATATATATATATATATATATATATGTATATATATGTATATATATATATATATATATATATATATATATACATATATATACATATATATATATCCTGCACTATATGACCAAAAGTATCAGGACACCCCTCCGGTGAAGTGATCTGACTATGCACGTCATGAAAGGAGATAAAAGTGCACACCACAGCCTCGGGCGGTCATAAACGTGCGTTAGAAAGAAAATGAGTAAGTTGGCAGAGATCAGTGAGATTGTATGTGGCATGATAATTGGATGCCATCGTTACAGCAATTCGGTTCATGACATTTCGGCGTTTGTGCAAGCACCTCGATCAACTGCAAATGATTTCGTTATAAAAGGGATAAGTCTGGGATCTACAACAGCAGGAAAACGAAGTGGTGGGCCACACAAACTCAGAGATCGCATTCGTCGAACCCTGAAGAGGCTGGTGCTAAGGAATTGCAAGTCCCTGGTCGCAGTGGTCACTGCTGGGTTCCAAATTACATCTGGTCGCGTCTGTCGCGTCCAGGACTGTTCATCGGGAGCTGAAAAAATAGGTGTCCACGGTCATGCAGCCTCTCATAAGCCCAACATCTGTACGGCCAGTGCGAAACGGCAGTTGCAGTGGAGCAAAGCTCACCGCCATTGGACTGTAGAGCATTACAAACAAGTACATTAGCGTCATGAATCCCACTACACTGTCTTGCAGCCCGACGGACGCGTCTGGGTTTGGTAGATGCCAGCGAACCTGCCCAAGCGTATTGTGCCAACTCTAAATTTTGGTGCCGGCGGAGTCATGATTTAGGGCTGTTTTTCTTTTCGTGGTTCGGCCTGGACCCCTTAATTCTTGTGGAGTCAAACATGAAGGCTGGAATGCATGTTGCTGTTCTTAATGACTCTGCATTTCCAACTCTCGGGCAACAGTTCAGGGAAGAATTGTTTCTGTATCAACAGGATACGTGTTCTGTTCACACAGCGATGGCTGAACTGATGTAGTTTGCAGATATGGGTATTGAAAAAATTAGACTCGCTTTCACAGAGTCCCGATTTGAATCCCATTGAACACCTCTGGGAAGAATTGGAACCCAGAATACACGTCAGACCAAATCACCTATCTTCTGAGGCCGGACTCATTGCCGCTCTCATCTCTATATGGAAGGCACATTCGTGATGAAATATTCCAAAAGCTGGTGGAAAGTCTCCTCTGAAGAGTGCAGGCTGTGATTGATTCAAAAGGTGGTCCAACGGTCTATTAATATGTGCAACATGCGTCTCTGATTTCATAACGACAGATGTCAGGATACCTTTTGCCATATAGAGTATAACCGCACTGCATTAAATAAGTGCTATCTGTAACCGATATATTGGCAATTTTTACACCCTGACCAATGAATGCTCTACAATTTCGGTACTGATGTTACTCTTCTAGCTCACACTGCTGGTGAATCCGTGGTCCTAATTTTGTTAGTTCTCTCGTAGGGGAGCTGCATTTGACTTCAAGGGCATACTATCTTCCCTATAAATAGACTTAAAGTGTACACTCGGGTATCCATGGATTTAGAGACAAGGAGATAAAACTTCTGTGGATTAAACGCCTGAGTCACTTATACTTATTTGAGAATTATATTCATGTATCGCCAGTGTTAGTGAAACGCTTTTTTTGATTCCATTTGACATAATAGAGAGGCACAGTATCGAGTACATGCAGATTCGATAATTATTAGTATAATCAATCAGCATGTTCCCACAATTGTAAGGCAGAGTACATAATCTAGGGAGATAAAAATAAACGGAAAGAAAAAAAAATCTGATGTAGGCAGCATATGACTGTCTTTAGCGTCAGTTTAATCCATCTGGCGAGTTTTCGTTAATTTAGCAACATTTTAAAAAGTCTCCAAGTTGGCGACATTCCACTAAATTCGTCGCCAAAATCTCGCCAAGCGTTATGGACGGAGAAATAAGTTATTCTTACAGCTGATAAATGACTATTGGCGTTCAAATACAAAAGTACTACTCAAAATATCATTTTTCATGAATGGAACGAGCTAGATCCACGAGAATGATGTCACCCAATTTATCGCATGGTATTACATATGAAAAGTGAACATGTTTCTCCATAGTAATTTTTTTTTTATTATTTTATATGACTTTTTGATAATTATTTTGAAAAATGTGCAATATGTCCAGAACGGTTCATGTTAGCGTTTTGAATTTATGTCAATCGTTTTTTAATGAAAAATCACACAAGAAATGTCTATTTGCGTAACATTATTAGCGGTTTTGATTTTTTGATAATTTTTTCAAAATTTCTCTCGAAATTTTAAGGGAGTTCTGAACATTCGATTGCGTATAAAAACAATAGGCTTCCAGTATTCACGGATTGTGATTTTTTGCACCAAATTTCGATCGAATCGCTCCATTCGTTCGTGAGATATCGTATCCAAAGTCTCACTGACACACACACACACACACACACACACACACATACAGACATCACTTCAAAAATGTTTGATTCGTTATCAGGGATGCTAGAAATGTGCTCTTCCGTCGAAAACTCGAATTCGAATTTTCGATCCCGTCACAAAACTTTCCTTCTACATTATGCATATAGGGAAAGTAATAATTTTGAATACGTAGGAATATTCTTTATTGTTTCAGCTCTAACTTGCAATATGCCACAAATTTATTTCTACAAAATTGACAGTTTAAATAAATATTTAAGGCTTTTATCATAGAAATACATACAATACAGGGGGGTGCACATCTTATCGCAGCGACATCTGAATTATTGTCTCAAATGATAATGACATTTTCTCAGAATAGAGATTTAAATCCTCAGCTACCCTCCCCAAAGATACTCCATGCGAGTATATTTCATTATAAAGTGCAAGGACATACCTGGAAACCTTCAATATTGCTGTGTAGATAATTGAAATTGCTTTGAATTTCAAAAAATGACCTTATTTGAGTAGTATACTGATGAACCAACTTTCTTGTTTGAAAATGTGAAAAACAATTGAAACGTTTAGCCAGTAGTCTAAAAAACAAAGACCATAATATTTGCAAAGTATTGTCTCCTATTTAACGTCATTTTTATCAATTTGGTGATATTTTTATCAATTTGGCGACAATTTATTAATCTCGCAAGATTTAAGAATGTCGCCAAGTTTTCGACATCCCCCCAAATTTTTCGCCTAGCATTACGTACGTACAGAGAAATGGGTTATTCTTATGGTCTTTCACTATGTTTTTTCAAGATATTGAATTTTCATAAATTGGTCATCATTTCCATATATTTAGTGTCATTTTTATCAATTTTTCAACATTTTCGTCAATTTGGTTACATTTGAAAAACTCGACAAGATGGCGATATGCCTCAAAAATTTGTCGCCCGAGTTAGTTTTTTCTAGCTTTCGTCCGTCGAAATAGGCTATTCTTGGAGTAGATTTTTAAATTATTTCCAAGATATTGAATTTTCATCAATTTTTCGTAATTTTCATTCTTTATGGTGTCATTTCAATCAAGTTGGTGACATTTTTATCTGTTTGGCGACATTTTTATTAATTCGGCGATATTTTTGTCGATTTTTGTCTAGTCAGACCCGCGGGTATTCTGCCCTAAAAGTTGTTCTAACATATGGCTTTATTAAAATCTAATCTATACAAAACGAGATCTCATTACATACAAAAGAAAAATAACAAGAACATGCAAAACAGCAAACAGGGGAACACAGAGAACACCGTCAATGCAAAAGAAAAGAGTCCAAGGAAGCACACTCTGCCCTAAAAGTAAAAATCTGATGTGGATAACACATGACTTTCCTTATATAATGTAATCAATTTACTACATTTACAGTAAAAAAAAATTGATGTCGGCAGCACATGACTTTCCCTTCAGACTTATATTAATGTTCTCTATATTTTAATTAAATTTATTTAATCACTTTTAATTCAATTTCCGTTCTCATTCGGTAACCGGGCTTATTTTCAAAGGTGGCGTAGGGAAAGTACGAAAAACTAAAATATCTCGAGAACGGCTAGTCCTAGTGTAATGGGGTTGGTCTTATTCTTTTCGTCGTTAAAAATTACGTATTAAATCAGCATTTAATGGATATGTTTGCGTATACCCAGTTTTTTATATTAGATTTTGACAATTTTTGCGGGCCATTTTGTAAAAAAAGGCAGGTTATTTTTTCTGAATCGTACCAAAATCTAATCAGCACCAGGGTGACCTATACGTGACTCATCTACCGAATTTTGTGAAATTCGGTCCATTAGATTCTCAGCTACATTGGATAAAAGCTTTTGCGGGCCATTTCACAAAAAAGGCGGGTTCTTTTATACCGAATCGTACCCAAAACTAATCAGCACCAGCCTCGCCCACAAGTGACTTACCTATAAAATTTTGTGATATTCGGTCCATTAGTTTTTTAGTTAGAGTGGATACAAAATATGCACAGACAGACAGACACACAGACACACACACAGACGTCAGGCTAAAGATGGTTTTTTCGCATTCTAGAGGTCTCGAAACGTGTAGATCCGTCGAAAACTCGAGTTGCGATTTTCGGCATGATTCCAATACTTTCCCTATACATTACCATGTATTGCAGGGAAAGTAATAGGTTTTTCTCATAGTAGATGCTAATATTCTTTCCAAGATAAAGAATTTTCGACAGTTAGTAGTAATTTTCATTGATTTAGCGTCATTTTTATCCATTTGGCGAGATTTTCGTTAATTTGGCAACATTTCAAAAAGTCGCCAAGTTGGCGACATTCCACCAAATTCGTCGCCAAAATTTCGCCAAGCGTTATGGACGAAGAAGTAAGTTGTTCTTACAGCAGATAAATGACTATTGGCATTAAAATACAAAAGTATTACTCAAAGTATCTTTTTTCATGATTGAAACGAGCAAGATCCACGAGAATGATGTCACTCAATTTATCGCATGGTATTACATATGAAAAGTGAACATGTTTCTCAATAGGAAATATATTCTTTTTCATTTTATATGACTTTTTGATAATTTTTTTTCAAAATGTGCAATATCCCGAGAACGGTTCATGTTAGCGTTCCAAAATATATGACAATCGTTTTCTAATGGAATATTACATAAGAAATGTCTATTTGCATAACTTTATTAGTGGTTTTGATTTTTTGACGATTTTTTCAAAATTTTATTCGAAAATTTAGGGGGGTTCTGTACATTCGATTATGTTTAAAAGCAATAGGCTTCCAGTGTTTACGGATTGTGAATTTTGTAATAAATTTGGTTCGACTCGGTCCATTTGTTCGTCAGTTATCGTCTCCACAGACTCACTGACACACACACACACACACACACACCCAGATATCACTTCAAAAATGTTTGATTCCTGATCAGTGATGCTTGAAACGAGCTCTTCCGTCGAAAACTCGAATTCGAATTTTCGACCCCGTCACAATACTTTCCTTATACATTATGTATATAAGGAAAGTAATAAACTAAAAACACGCAAGAATAATATTACCTACTTTTGTTGGAAGAAGCTTGAATTATTTTGAATGTTAAACCAAGGCATAACTGTATTATGTGATCCGTTGATAAGCGAGTGCGGGACGCGGGATGCAGTTAAGCCTTGGTTAAACATGCTATCGGAATGAGTATGATATTCTAAATTGCGTGTTATCACAAATAAAAAAAATCTGATGTGGGCAACACATGACTTTCCTTATATAATGAATTGAATTTACTAATTTTACAGTAAAAAATAGGTTTTTCGTATAGTAGATACTAATATTCTTTCCAAGATACTGAATTTTCGACAATTAGTCGTCATTTTCTTTGATTTGGCGTCATTTTTATCCATTTAGCGAGATTTTTGTTAATTTGGCAACATTTCAAAAAGTCGCCAAACTGGCGACATTCTGCCAAATTCGTCGCCAAAATCTCGCCAAGCGTTATGGATAAAGAAATAAGTTATTCTTACAGCAGACAAATGACTATTGCCGCTCAAATACAAAAGTATTACTCAAAGTATCTTTTTCCGTGAATGGAACGAGCTAGATCCACTAGAATGATGTCACCCAATTTATCGTATGGTATGACATATGAAAAGTGAATATGTTTCTCAATAGGAAATATTTTTTTTATTTTATATGACTTTTTGATAATTTTTTTGAAAAATGTGCAATATCTCGAGAACGGTTTGTGTTAGCGTTCTAAAATTTATGCCAATCGTTTCCAAATGAAAAATTACATCAGAAATGTCTATTTGCGTAACTTAATTAGTGGTTTTGATTTTTTGACGATTTTTTCAAAATTTTACTCGAAAATTTAGAGGGGTTCTGAACATTCGATTGCTTATAAAAACAATAGGCTTCCAGTGTTTACGGATTGTGATTTTTGTACCAAATTTGGTTCGAATCGGTCCATTCGTTCGTCAGTTATCGTCTCCACAGACTCACTGACACACACACACACACACATACTTTCACACACACAGACATCACTTCAAAAATGTTTGATTCGTGATCAGGGATGCTTGAAACGTGTTCTCCCGTCGAAAACTCGAATTCGAATTTTCGACCCCGTCACAATACTTTCCTTATACATTATGTATATAAGGAAGGTAATCTATATAAATAAAAATGAAAATCTGTCTGTCTGTCTGTCTGTCTGTCTGTCTGTCTGTCTGTCTGTCTGTCTGTTTGTCACACCATCACGGGAGAACGGCTGAACCGAATTTGATGAAATTTTGTAGGTAGCCCAGAAATAGCCCCACTTAAAATTATATCTGTGTTTTGAGTTTCTACGACCAGTGGTTCTCGAGATATTAGTAAAAAACGAAATTTTCGTTTGTCTCATCGTCACCGAAAAACGGCTGAACCGAATTTAATGAAATTCGGTGAATAGCCTTGAAATATCCCCCCATAAATTTTGTCCAAGTTTCGAGTTTCTAAGACCTGGGGTTGTCGAGATATTAATGAAAAACGGAACTTTTTCCTAGGAGTTCTACTCCCTAACTCCGTGGTTTATCCAAACGAAAAGCTTGAAAATCGTTTGAAAGTGAATTAAAATTTAATCTCTGAGTTTGATGGGAGATTTTTTGCGTTAATTAGTCACTTTCTGAAAACATGAATTGTTTGAAACATGATTTAAAGGGGAAATCTATCTCCATGGTTCATGGTTTATTTAAAACAAGCTTTTACGGAACAATGAGAAGTATAGATAAATCAAAATCGTTATTTAATTTCGCAGTTTATGTTATAAGACATGACATATTTAACATGTTATAAGATTCTATCTTATATCATGTTACTCAGAAACGCAATTAAATTAAATCTTATCTGTCTGTTAATTTTAATAATTATTTTTTCGATTTGAATAATAAATAAATGGATATAAAAATATATTTTAGAAAAGAACTATTTGATTTTTCTTATAGCATTTTTGACTGGATAATATCAGTTACGGTCTTCAGGTTAAAAATTATTATTATTTATATTTTCGGGGATTATTGATTCAAGGATTATTGATATTTTCCAGTTATTATGCAATTATTTTATTATGACAAAAATTGTTTAAACTCATATATTGTATGTTGTACGAATCTTCTACAAATACACGTGTATATCTTTTAATCTACGAGAATATAAGTAGTACAGGTATATTGACATATGCTTTGATATATATTGGCATATATTGGAATCAATTACGACCTTCTGGTATAAAGAGTACTGATATTATTGATGTTTTCAATTTATTACGTCATCTCTTTTATTTTGGCAAATATTTTTGAGACGCATATTGTAATACGGGTAATCTTCTACTAACACATTGGCATATTTTCTGATCTGCGACAATATAATTAGTACGGGGTTGCATATATTCATTCAATTCCTATTTTTTCTTCTGTAAATTTGCTTACAAAAGGGGGCAGGATGTTTTATTCTTCAGATCTGATCGTGAAGATAATTTTGCATAGTGAGAACATATATTCTTAAACTTCTCTTTAGGAGCAATAAATTTAATATTTTAACAGAATTTGCACATGATTGCGAACTTTAAATTTCTTCAAATTATACACTCCGTACGAATAACGGGTGTGCTGTTAGTGGTTAATAAATTTTAACATTTTAGGAGGATATATCATGTTGCTCGGCATCGCAATTAAATTAAATGTGTTTGTTAATGTTTTTATTATTTTTTTTCGATTTAAATAGTAAATAAATGGATATAAAAGTATATCTTATGAATGGACTGTTTGATTTTTCTTTTAATTATATTAATTGCTGACTGCGTACATCAATTTCATTTATTTTGGCAAAGAGTTTTCAAGCTTATATCGTATTTAGCTACTAAACTCATATATTGTGTTTAGCCAATAAATTCATATAGCCGATTGTTGAAACAGAAAAAGAGTAGAGCGGGTATATCTTCTAATACAATTGTAGTGTTTTCATTTAGTATATTGAAACGGGATAAGAATGTTTCATTCAGATCTGCAAATTCAAAGCTACGAATTTGGAGGGATATCGCTAATTTGACAACTTTTATTAAACTTTGCCAAATTGACGGAAATGTCGCCAAATTGATATAAACGACACACAAACAGCTGCCATAAACCTTCGGGTTGGTCGTGTGGCTTGGGTCTTCTACATATCAATGAAATTTTTTTTGTTTTGTTAGAAGAGAGTACTGAAATGATGTTTGGTTAGCATTTATCTGTCAGACCAACCATCCTACTTAGTAATACATTTAGCGAATTTTTAAAATGTCACCAAATTGATAAAAATGTTTTCAAATCTATAAAAATATCTTGAAATTGATAAAATTGCGCTACATAAATGATATTAATTGTTTTTTGTTAGGGGATAGTATTGTGATGATATTTCGTCAATTTGTCGCAAAGTGGAACTGTCAGTTCTACAGTCCCACTTGGCGAAAAATATTTTTTTAAAATGTCGCTAATTTGACGAAACTGTCGCCAAATGTTCCATAGAAATATAACTATTTAGACGATATTTTTGATGAGACAATTTATTTGAAGCAAATGATATCATGTCGCTTAGCAACGGATTTAAATCCAATGTGTTTATGCGGCAGACGATTTTTATTAAATCCTTTCCGATTTGAATAATGAAGATATGTATATAAAATAAATTTCATTGCCATTTCATTTTGGACTGGATAATATCAATTATACTCTTCAGGTTTAAATATTATTATTATTGATATTTTCCGGAATTATTGATTCAGTGATTATTGATATTTTTAAGTTATTACGCCATTGTTTTATTGCGGCAAAAATTGCTGACACACGCATATTTTACGTTGTACGAGTAATCTTCTAGGAATGCACGGGTATATCTTCTTACCTACGAGAATATAAGTAGTACAGGTATATTGGCATATATTTTGACATATATTGGCATATATATCGGAATCAAGTACAGTCTTCTGGTATGAAGATTAAGGGGATTAATTATATATTCAATTTATTACGTCGTCTGTTGTATTTTACCAAAAAACATTTGAGACTCATATTGCAATATGTGGGTAATCTTCTACTAATAATCGGACATTATAAGTAGTACGTGTATATCTTCCCATATAATTTTAGCACTTTAACTTTGACATATATTGGAATAAATGACTGTCTTCAGATTTAAAGATTACGGGTTTATTGGTATTTTCAATTTATACATGTAATCTACTAATACAGGTTATATTTTCTAATATTCGCGTATATAATTAGTACGGGTCCCATACAATTTTAACGCTTTTATTTTGCATATATTGATTCAATTCCATATTTTTTTTTATATTTGCTTACATAAGGGGTCCAAGATGTTTTATTCTTCAGATATGTCCATGAAGATAATTTTATATAGCGAGAACAGAGATTCTTAAACTTCTTTTTTAGGAGCATTATATTAAATATTTTAACAGAATATTTTGATTAAACATGTCAATTAGTATACTATAAGAATTTGGGCATGATTATGAATTTCAAGTTTCTTTATATTATATACTCCGTACGAAGAACGGGTATGCTGCTAGTCTATATAAATAAAATTGAAAATCTGTCTGTCTGTCTGTCTGTCTGTCTGTCTGTCTGTCTGTCTGTTTGTCCCATCATCACGGGAGAACGGCTGAACCGAATTTGATGAAATTTTGTGGGTAGCCTAGAAATAGCCCCACTTAAAATTTAGTCTATGGTTGGAATTTCTACGACCAGTGGTTCTCGAGATATTAGTAAAAAACGAAACTTTCGTTTGTCTCATCATCACGAGAGAACGGCTGAACCGAATTTAATGAAATTTTGTGGGTTGCCTTGAAGTAGCCCCCCATAAATTTTGCCCAAGTTTCAAGTTTCTAAGACCAGGGGTTGTCGAGATATTAATGAAAAACGGACCTTTTTTTATAGGAGTTCTACTCTCCAACTCCGTGGTTTATCCAAACGGAAAGGATAAAAATCGTTTGTTTAAAGCGTCAAAGGGAATTAAAACTTTATTTTTGAGTTTGATGCAGGATTTTTGCATTAAATAGTCACTATCTGAAAGCATGAATTGTTTGAAACATGAATTTAAATGGAAAAATCTACCTCCATGTTTTTACATGTATTAACCTCCATGTATTTCACAAGCTTTTACTCAACGATTAGAAGTATAAAGAAATTAAAATGGTTATGTAATTTCGCATTTTATGAGGAAGATTCTATCTTATATCATGTTGCTCGGTAAAGGAATGGAATTAAATGTGTTTGTTAATGATTATTATTATTTTTTCTATTTGTATAATAAATAAATGGATGTAAAAATATATTTTATAAATAAACGGTTTAATTGTTCTTTTAATTATATATATTGCGGACTGCGTACATTACTTTTATTTATTTTAGCAAAGAGGTTTCAAGCTCATATATTGTGTTTAGCTAATAAACTCATAATAAATGAACGGTTTGATTATTCTTTTAATTATATATACATCACACTTTTATTTATTTTAGCAAAGAGGTTTCAAAGCTCATATATTGTGTTTAGCTAATAAACTCATATATTGTGTTTACCCAATAAATTCATTTAGCCGATTGTTGAAGCAGAAAAAGAGTAGAACGGATGTATGTATCTTCTAATACAATTTTAGTGTTTTCATTTAGTATATATACAGACGGGATATGGATATTTTATTCTTCAGATCTGTAAATTTAGAGCTACGAATTTAGCGGAATATCTCTAAATAACTTGGTAACTTTTCTTAAACTTTACTAAATTAGAGGAAATATCTCCAAATTAATAAAAATGACCCAAATCAATGAAATTAAATTTGTTTTTTTAGAATAGAGTACTGAAATGATGTTTCTGTAGCATTTGTCGGTCAGTCCATCCATCCTACTTAGTAACGCATTTAACTAATTTTTTTAATATCACTAAATTGATAAAAATATTTGTAAATCCATAAAAATATCGTGGAGACGAAAATTTCGCCAAACCTTCCATGGAGATCACATTATTCAGACGACATGATTTCCATCAATTTATTTGAAGCAGATGATATCATGTCGCTTAGCAACGGATCCAATGTGTTATGTGTCATACGATTTTTATTAAGTCTAATAAAAATATGCATATAAAATAAATTTCATTGACATTGCATTTTTGACTGGATAATATCAATTACGGTCTTCAGGTTTAAACATCATTATTATTGATATTTCGGGGACAGTTGATTCAGGAATTATTGATATTTTCAAATTATTATGCCATTGTTTCATTATGACGAAAATTGTTAAAACTCATATATAGTACGTTGTACAAGTAATCTTCTAGAAATGCACGGGTATATCTTCTAATCTAGGACAATATAAGTAGTTCAGGTATATTGGCAAAATTTTTATATATATTGGCATATATTGGAATCAATTACGACCTTCTGGTATTAAGATTACGGGGATTTTTGAAACTTTCAATTTATTACGTCATCTTTTTTATTTTGGTAAATATTTTTAAGACTCATATTACAATATGTTTAAGCTTCTACTAACACACTGGCATATTTTCTAATTTGCGACAATATAAGTAGTACGTGGTTGTAGTACATATATTGATTCAATTCTTTTTTTGTGTGTGAATTTGTTTACAAAAGGGGCCAGGATATTTTATTCTTCAGATTTGCCCGTGAAGATAATTTTGCATAGAGAGAACAGATATTCTTAAACTTCTCTTTATGAGCAATAAATTTAATATTTTATCAGAATTTGCACATGATTGCGAATTATAAGTTTTTTTATATTATATACTCCGTACGAAGGACGGGTATGCTGCTAGTAATGTATAAAATTTAAAAACAGACAACTTTTTCAAAAAATTGCGATTAAACTTTGCTGGAATGTGAAATAACATATGGCACCTTCAGCTAGGCTTGCTAGCATGAATATGGATGACACTTAAAAGTGCACCACAATCAATTTAATTGGTGAGTAATTTCTTAATAAACAAGAAAGATCAATCATGCATAAGCATTGATTATGGAAACATTTCCAACTGAAATGCAATTTTATTATAGACATCTCTAAACTGTGATGCATTCAGGGCTGATATATTACTTTCCCTGCAATATATGGTAATCTATAGGGAAAGTATTGGAATCACACGGGATCATGCGGATCTACATGTTTCGAGACCTCTAGAATACGAAAACACTATTTTTAGTGTGACGTCTGTGTGTGTGTCTGTCTGTCTGTGCAGATTTTGTATCCACTCTAACTAAAAAACTATTGGACCGAATTTCATAAAATTTGGTAGGTAAGTCACTTGGGGGCGAATCTGGTGCTGATTAGTTTTGGGTACGATTCAGGATAAAAAATCGCTCCTTTTTTTTTGTGAAATGGCCCGCAAAAGCTTGTATCCACCCTAGCTGAAAAACTAATAGACCGAATTTTACAAAATTCGGTAGATAAGTCACTCGTGGAACACCCTGGTGCTGATTAGATTTTGGTACGATTCGGAACGATTGGTACGATTTTTGGTACGATTCCTTCCTTTTTATGCAAAATGGCAAGCAAAAATCGCCAAAATCGAAAATTAAACATTACGTATACTCAAATATATCCATTAAATGCTTATTTTATACGTAATTTTTAACGAAGAAAATAATAAGACCAACTCCATTACACTAGGACTAGCCGTTCTCGAGATATTTAAGTTTCTTCATATTTTCTCTACGCCACCTTTGAAAATAACTCCAGTTACCAAATGAGAATGAAAATTGAATTAAAATTGAATTAAATTTAATTAAAATAAGGAGAACGTGGATATAAATTTGCTGGGAAAGTCATGTACTGCCCACATCAGATTTTTTAAAATTATCACAATTAATACATTTTTATACATTTTTTTAAATTGTCTACTGTAATTTATTATATTTGAAAGTTTAAAACTTAAAATCGAATTATAAATCGTCTGCTTCTCTCTGTAAAATCAATGAATGAACATTTAATTCATTATTTCATTCATATCACTTATAATCCGGACTCCAGAGATAAATACTTTTACTTGAAAAATTTTCAGCAATTCTTATACAACGGGCTTTACAATAGCTTGATTTGTTTACATTCTGCATAATTAAAACTTAGGCTTCGTTGTAGAAATAATCAAAGTTTAATGATCATTGAAAATAAAAAGTATTGTAATTGCGTAGGTACGGGGTTTAGATGCACAGATAATACGCAAAAATAAAGCGGTTTTATGACGAATGCAACACTAAATATAAATTTAAAAGAACTTTAAAAATCATGATTTTTACACTGGTAAATAAAGATGGATGCCATGTTTTATTTTGAAGTGGGTCACGTGATCACTTCATATTATATGGGTGTAAATAATATTTTAATTTTTAATTAAAAAACTACCGAACATATTTTGCTGAAATTTCTTTTATATATTTTATGCAATAATTTGATTATTTCTTAAAATTTTTGAAGCAATCTGTGAATTTTAACTTCACTTAAAACATGTTTAAAAAATTACGTCCCATAGGGTTCAATGAATTTCATTTCTTCAACCCTGGTTCAATCCAAGATTAATTGGGTGATATTATTCATTTACTTAAATATCACGATTTTTACAGACGGAAAAGAAAATGGATGCAATATTTTATTTCGCAATGAGTCACGTGATCTCTTCATATATCATGAGTGCAATTATTATTTTAATTTTTATTTAAAAAACTACCTAACATATTTTGCTGAGATTTCTTTTCACATTTTATGTCACAATTTCGTGGCTGGCTGCATTTTGTTATATCGCGTGTGACCCTGGTGCTGATTACTTTTTGGTACAATTCGGGTTAAAAGAACCCGCCTTTCTTTTGCGATATGGCCCGCAAAAATTGTCTGTATGTAATCTAGCTGAAAAACTAATAACTCAAATATTACAAAATTTTGTAGATAAGTCACTTATGGGTTACCCTGGTGTTAATAAGATTCAGGGAAGAAGAAACTGCCTTTTTTTGCAAAATGGTCCGCAAAAATCGTCAAAATAAAAAATAAAAACTACGTATGCTAAAATATATCAAGTAAATACTTGTTTTATATGTAATTTTTAACGATGAAAAGAATAAGACCAACCCCATTACAAAAGGAGTAGCCGTTCTCGAGATATGTTAGTGTTTCGTATTTTCGCTACGTCACTTTTACGTCACCAGGGTTACGCACGCGGTCCCCCACAATTTGAATATTTTCTAAAATTTTCGAAATCATTTGTGAATTTCATGCTCAAAAACTCTCTGAAAAATTAGGTTCCATAGGATCCAATGTATTTCATTTTTTTCTTTCCCCGCAATATATGGTAATGTATAGGGAAAGTATTGGAATCATGCCCCAAAATCGAAACTCGAGTTTTTGACGGATCCACATGCTTCAAGACCTCTAGAATACGAAAAAAATACTTTTAGCGTGACGTCTGTGTGTGTGTCTGTCTGTCTGTCAGTCTGTGTGTCTGTGCAATGTATGTATCTACTCTAACTCAAGAACTACTGGATCGAATTTCATAAAATTTGGCAGGTAAGACACTTGGATGTGACCCTGGTGCTGATTAGTTTTGGGGACGATTCGTAAAAACAGAATCCGCCTTTTTTTGCGAAATGGTCCATAGAAATTTCATTTATCCGCTCTAGCTAAAATACTAATTGACAAATTTCACAAAATTTGGTAGATAAGTTTCTTGTGGGATACTCTGGCGCTGATTAGATTTTGGCACCATTCGGAAAAGAACAACCTGTCTTTTTTACGAAATGGCCCGAATGGCTAAAAAAAAGACTAAATCGTGTATTCTCAAATGTATCGATTAAATTCTTGTTTTATATGCAATTTTTGAAGAGGAAAAGAATAAGAATTATACTTTACCATAATTATAATAATTATAATAATTATAATTATAATTATATAATTATAATTATACTCCATTCTACTTTAGAACTAATCGTTCTCAAGATATTTGAGATTTCTTGCATTTTTGTTACGCTGATTTCGGAAAAAAGTCCAATTACCAAATAAAAACACAAATTGAATTAAAAATGCAAATTTAGTGTTATTTGGTTTAATTAAACTCAATATAATAAATTATTAAAGAAATAAAGGAAATATGAATTTGAGTCTACATTAGATTTTTATTTTCCCTGCAATACCTGGTAATGTATAGGGAAAGTATTGGAATCATGCCGAAAATCACAACTCGAGTTTTCGACCGATCTACACGATTCGGGACCACTAGAATGCGGAAGAACTATTTTTAGCGTAACGTCAGTGTGTGTGTCTGTCTGTATATCTGTCTGTCTGTACAGATTGTGTATCCACTCAAATCGCAAAAATCTAAAATTAAAAACTACGTATGCTCAAATATAACTATTAAATATTTGTTTAATACGCAATTTTTAACGAATAAAAGAATAAGACCAACCCCAGTACACTAGGACTAGCCGTTTTTGAGATATTTTAGTTTTTTTATTTGCTTTACGCCACCTTTGAAAATAAGTTCTGTTATCAAATGAGAACGAAAATTGAATTAAAAGTGAATTAAATTCAATTAAAATAAAGAGAACGTGGATATAAGTCTGCTGCGAAAGTCATGTTCTGCCCACATCAGATTTTTCAACCTGGACTAAATCCGAAACTAATTAGGTGATATTACTCATTTTTACTCCCGCAAGTCCCATAGACTGTCTCAACAACATACTAAAATTTTAATTTTAATAAAGTAATTTTTACGGCAGTTATCGTTGCGAACGGGCAGACAGAATGAACAAAATCATAAACACTTTTCAACCTTGTTGGAAAGCGTTAAAAATGCATAAGCAATTTTTGCTTGTACTGACGGAAAGAGGGTACCATTTATGAATAAGCAAAATTAATTTTAATATTTAAATGTTAAAAAAATTTATATTTAAAAATTAGCTTGGAATTTTCAATTAAACTGATTGTAAAAGTCATAACTAGAACACAGCTTATTCTAATTTAGGTAAAAGGCATATCCAGAACATAGCTTATTCTAATTTAGGTCTCACAAAATAGTTAAAATAATATATATCTTTAAAATAAAGAACACGATAATTTCTAATTAAGAACCAATCAATTTTCTTAATTTATTAATTTATTTTGAAAAATGCATGCTACAGGAAGCAAATCCCAGTAACAGCAGGCAGAACAATACACAGAAGAAATCCGCAGAGGGCAGATACAAACAAGAACCATACATATAGAAACAGAATAAAAAATCTGATATGGGCAACACATGACTTTCCCTATATAATGAAATGAATTTACTACTTTTACAGTAAAAACATAGGTTTTTCTTATAGTAGATACTTATACTCTTTGCAAGATAATGAATTTTCAGCAATTAGTCGTCATTTTCATTGATTTAGCGTCATTTATATCTATTTGGCAAGATTTTCGTTAATTTGGCAACATTTCAAAAAGTCGCCAAGTTGGCGACATTCCGACAAATTCGACGCCAAAATCTCGCTAAGCGTTATGGACGGAGAAATACGTTATTCTCATAGCAGATAAATGACTATTGGCGTTCAAATACAAAAGTATTACTCAAAGTATCTTTTCTCATGAATGGAACGAGCTAGATCCACGAGAATGATGTCACCAAATTTATCACATGATATTACATATGAAAGTGAACATGTTTCTCAACAGTTAATATTTCTTTTTAATTTATGGGATTTTTTGATAAATTTATTTAAATAATGTGCAATATCTCGAGAACGGTTTATGCTAGCGTTCTAAAGGTTATGTTAATCGTTTTCTAAGGAAAAATTACATTAAAAATGTCTATTTGCTTAACTTTATTAAAGGTTTGATTTTTTGATGATTTTTTTAAAATTTGACTCGAAAATTTAAGGAGGGGGAGGGGTTCTGAATATTCGATTACGTTTAAAACAATAGGCTCCCAATATTCACGAATTGTGATTTTTGTACCAAATTTCATTCGATTCGCTCCATTCGTTCGTGAGATATCGTCTCCACAGACTCACTGCCACACACACACACACGCACACGCACACACACGCACACACACACACAGACATCACCTCAAAAATGTTTGATTCGTGATCAGGGATGCTTGAAACGTGCTCTCCCGACGAAAACTCGAATTCGAATTTTCGACCCCGTCACAATACTTTCCTTATACATTATGTATATAAGGAAAGTAAAAACACCGACAGCAAATAAACATTTGTAAGTTTATAAAAGAACAGTTAAACACAAAAGAATTACAATAAATGATTTTTAAAACTTGTTAATGAAGAAAAAATATCGAAATCATCAGGCAGGCTATTGTATAATTTACAGAAATGAAAGAAAAAAACCTTCTAAATTCATTGTAAAAATGAATTCCAATTTTTGTCTTCATTTATAAATTTTTCGACATATTACAATAGGTAGGACAAAGAAACTAATGGAGTCAATTGCTTTAAACAAAAATATTCTACCCAAATTCTTTAGAAATCCATTCCCGCACTGAAAAGCCTGCAACGTCCATTGCACAACATCTAGATTGGTCTCCCATCCGATTGGACTCTGACAAAGTGAATCCGGTGTTCTTTGAACTCCAACATCAGCTAGGTTGGTCTCCAGCCGAATGGGACGCTCGACTCTAGTGAATATGTAATGTAGTTGCATAACTTCAATATCATCATCTAGAACGGTCTCCAGCCGAAGAGGACGCTCGACTCTTGGGGGCTAGAAGCTAACTTAGAGCGGCTCCCCCCAAGATTGGTCTCCACCTCCGATTGGACGCATCCTAGTGGATCAGTAGTTGTAACTTTACGTTGAAGGATCAGATATGTTCTACTAATTTGTGTATACATATGTATATATACATGTCTTCCATATATATGATATTTTTGTAATTATTTTTAAAAATTGGTAGATAAAACTGGTAGTGAGTTTAAATCCAGAAATTTTATTTGTTACATTTGAAAACCTGATGTGCACATGACTTTCCCCGAAGACTCATATTCAAGCTCTCTTTACTGTTCAAAAGTTTAACACCTCAAAATAAAACGCGTAATTATTTAAAATTAAACTGAATTTTTACAGTTTTAATTCAATTATCGTTATATTGGCAACAGATTATTTTCAAAAGTGTTTTTGCGAAAATGCGAAAGGAATAAAATATCTCAAGAACGGTTAGTCTTAGAGTAATGGGGTTGATCTTGTGCGTTTCATCTCCAAAAATTGCGTATAAAACAGGCATTTAATTGATATATTTGAGCATACGTAGTTTTTTATTTTAGATGTTAACATTTTTTGCTAGCCATTTCGCAAGAAAGGCAGGTTCTTTTTTTGTCGAATCGTACCGAAATCTAATCAACACCAGAGTAACTCACAAGTGCCTTATCTACCAAATTTTGTGAAATTTGGTCTATTAGTTTTTCAGTTAGAGTGGATAAAATCTTTTGCGGGCCATTTCGCAAAGAAAGACGGGTTCTTTTATTCCGAATCGTACCCATAACTAATCAGCACCAGATTCGCCCACAAGTGACTTACTTACTAAATTCTGTGAAATTCGGTCCATTAGTTTTTTAGTTAGAGTGGATACAAAATCTGCATAGACAGACAGGCACACAGACAGACACACACACACAGACGTCACGCTAAAAATAGATCTTTCGCATTCTAGAGGTCTCGAAACGTTTAGATCCGTCGAAAACTCGAGTTGCGATTTTCGGCATGATTCCAATACTTCCCCTATACATTACCATGTATTGCAGGGAAAGTAAAAGTCACAGTACAGGAAATCAAAGCAAAATCTTCAAACATATATTTAAAAAAAAAATTCAAGCAAAGAAAACAAATCATTAGTATTACAGCATAAATTAAAAAATCTGATGTGGGCAACACATGACTTTCCTTATATAATGTAATGAATTTACTACTTTTACAGTAAAAAAATAGGTTTTTCTTATAGTAGATACTAATATTCTTTCCAAGATATTGAATTTTCTACAATTAGTCGTCATTTTCATTGATTTAGCATCATTTTTATCCATTTGGCGAGATTTCCATTAATTTGGCAACATTTCAAAAAAGTCGCCAAGTTGGCGACATTCCGCCAAATTCGTCGCCAAAATCTCGCCAAGCGTTATGCACTAAGAAAAAAGTTATTCTTACAGCAGATAAATGACTGTTGGCGTTCAAATACAAAAGTATTATTCAAAGAATATTTTTTCATGAATGGAACGAGCTAGATCCACGAGAATGATGTCATTCAATTTATCGCATAGTATTACATATGAAAAGTGAACATGTTTCTCAATAGGAATTTTTTTTTATGTGACTTTTTCATAATTTTTTTTAAAAATGTACAATATCTCGAGAACGGTTCATGTTAGCGTTCTAAAATTTATGCCAATCGTTTCCTAATGAAAAATTACATAAGAAATGTCTATTTGCGTAACTTTATTAGCGGATTTGATTTTTTGACGATTTTTTCAAAATTTCATTCCAAAATTTAGGGGGGTTCTGAACATTCGATTCCATATAAAAACAACAGGCTTCCAGTGTTTACGGATTGTGATTTTTGTACCAAATTTGGTTCGAATCGGTCCATTCGTTCGTCAGTTATCGTCTCCACAGGCTCACTGACACACACACATACTTTCACACACACACACACACACACACACACACTCACACACACACACACACACACACACACACACACACACATACACACACACAGACATCACTTCAAAAATGTTTGATTCGTGATCAGGGATGCTTGAAACGTGCTCTCCCGTCGAAAACTCGAATTCGAATTTTCGACCCCGTTATAATACTTTCTTTATACATTATGTATATAAGGAAAGTAATATATAAAATCATAAGAAATAAAATAATATCAGGATAATTCAGTAACTGAACTCGTACGCTCCGTAAAGCTGCATGGTTACATCATAATTTCGTTGTGAAAGAAATATGGTCAATGCATTATGTAGGGAACGGGCTGCCCATATCATGGACTCATTTTCAGTATATGATGTCATACACTACATAAAGCTCCATGGTTATATCATAAAAATTGAAATATATGCCGGGTGGTCAGAATTAAAACACCCCTAGTCTGAGCTCTCTATACATCGAAGTACTCAGTGTAAAGGCTCCAAAATTGTTGAACCTACTATTCAAGACATGGGAAAAGGGATTACGTGAAAAAAATAGTTCCAGAAACACCGATAGGTGGCGCTGTACAACAGAAAATATGCTGAAAAGACACAAAATAATCACAAAAAAACAAACACATGCTATATGGAATTTTTCCTTTTTAATTTCTTTTACTGATATGAGAAAAAAAGAAGATAAAAAAGTGAAGAAACTTAAACTGTCATTGTAACTGCAATTTCGCAATGTAAGCACAAAAATTTGCATAAACCCTTGGTTTGCAGCTACTATGTTCTGGGAATAAAAGGGGATAAAACTGGGAAATTTTCATTCTTATCAGCGATGGCTGTCACACTGCCAGAACGCGCTTTGCTTGTGAAGCTGTTTTATGAAAACAAAGGACATGCTGCAGTTGCACTTCGAGAGTTTCGTCGACTTAAGAATTTGCGCGAAGGGCCATTACTTCCACAAGCTCTCAGGATAATGATCGCTCGATTCGAGAAAACTGGACATCTTGGAGTTCAGCCGGTTGGATGACGCAAATCGACTTATTCAGATGTCGTTGACGATGTTGCCACCGCTATTGTTGAACAATCAATTTTTAACGTTATAGGCTGTAGTAGTACATGTGGAGTGTCACGACACTTGGGTGTTCCTACAGCACAGTGCGGAATGTACTGAGAAACATAGTGCATTTTTCCCGTACAAAATTAGTCACAATCACCACTTGCTGACCATCGACAGGGAGAAGCGACTGACCTTTGTATTGACATTTCTGGTTAGAGTTGAAGTGGATGCATCGTGACCATGGCAAATTCTATGGAGCGATGAAGCGCATTTCCATCTAAATGGAAAAGTTAAAACCCATAACTGTCGCATTTGGGACAAGGAAAACCCTCGTACCTTCCAAGAGATTCCACTTCACTCACCGAAAGTTACAGTCTGGCTACTCCCAATGGCCCTGTGACATGCACCGTGACGGCTAGGATGTACAAAAACATGCTCGAAAATTTTGTTGTACACCAACTGCAACATCACCAATGTCTTGATTCAAGTACCTGTATGCAGGATGGAGCGCCTCCACACATTTTACTCTGTGTACAGCAGTTTCTTCGGCATTATTTTACTAATGGTAGAGTAATTAGTCGTGCGTTTCCGACAACCTGGCCATCTCCTTCTCTAGATCCTAATCTCTGTGATTTTTGGCTGTGGGGATACTGAAAAAATCTTGTTTATCGAGGACGTCTTGTAACCTTGGCAGATTTGAAAGACAGTATCACTCTGCATGTGAGAAGCATCTCAATCGACCAATTACGGTTCGCAGTTAAACAAGCTGTTCACAGACTGCAGATTTTACATCTTGAAGAAGGGAACCATATTGAGCAGCATTCCCTGCATCGATAAGATCCTTGTGATATGAATGTTTGGTACGTTCGAATAAAATGTATTACAAATGCGTATTTTGTGTCTTTTTAGCATATTTTCTGTTGTACAGCGCCACCTATCGGTGTCTCTGGAACTATTTTTTTTTCACGTAATCCTTTTTCCCGTGTGTTGAATAGTATGTTCAACAATTTTGGAGCCTTTACACTGAGTAGTTCGATGTATAGAGTGCTCAGAGTAGGGGTGACCACCCGGTATCTCTCTCTCTCTCTCTCTCTCTCTCTCTATATATATATATATATATATATATATATATATATATTAATTGACAAGTGCCCGTATGTCTGTCTGTTACGTTTTTGTAGGCACTTCCTTAAAAGATAGAGACTTACAATTTGGTACGGTGGTCGATCATACGATAAAACCTATTGGAAAATTCGATTTTTCAAAAAATGTTCTGCAGAAGGGATCTTCCATACCAAAACTTTTAAAAAGTGAAATGATAGGAGAGCATATTTTGCAATGAGATAGATACTTCAAATTTAGTGTATAGGTGAACCGTTTGAAAGGAAGAAAGTGTGCAATTTCAGATTTTCAATATTAGCAACTTTAGCGGGTGACGCGCACCAAAATTTTCGATTTACCGAAGAGATGAGAAAAGCCCACATTAAAATTTGGTAGAGGCTTGGAATTTAGTATATGGGCTTATCATTTGAAGAAAACAACCAAGACAAAATGTTTTTTTTTTCAAAAATGTCCATTTAAATGAATGCTCCGGAGAAAAACGTTCCAAAGGTGAAATGGTGAAAAACCATGATTCGATATGCGATAGAAACTTCAAATTTGTTATACGGCCAGATACTTTGAAAGGAAAAGCATGCGCAATTTGAATTTTCCGATATTTTTCACTTTAGTAGGTGCCGCAAATCCAAATGTTTGATTTTCTGAATAGATGAGAAACGCCACCTTTTAAATTATAATAGACACTTGATATTTGGTATATGGGACAGTTATCTGGTAAAAAACACAATAGAGTTTTTTCAAAATATTCACTTAAGGAGGTGGCTACTCCACCTTAAAACATGTTCGAAAAGTGAAATGATAGAAAACATATGCTTCGTGATAGAATAGAAACGTCAAATTTGGTGTATAGGTAGATAGTTAAAAAAAAAGATAGTATGGAATTGGAAATTTCAAATATTTGTAATTTTTTGGTGTTCCGCACACCAAAACGTTCGAAAAATTAAAAGATGGAAAACCATGCTTTGCGATGAGATAGTATCTTCAAATTTGGTGTATGGGTATATCGTTCGAAAGGAAGAACGTGTGCAATTTCAAATTTCCGATATTTGCTACTTTAGGGTGTGTCATACAAGAAAATGCTCGATTTGCCTAATAAACGAGAAACGCATACTTTAAAATTTGATAGAGGCTTTAAATTTGGTATATAGGCTAATCATTTGATAAAAACCCAAGACGAACAGAGTTTTGTATATACGTTCCTTTAAGATGGTGCTTCACATTAAAACGTTCGAAAGGTGAATTGATAAAATTACATGCTTCAGTATGAGATAGAGACTTCAACTTTGGTGTACGGGTAGATAGTACGAAAGACAGAAAGTGAAAAGTTTTAGTTTTCCAATATTTTCTTCTATAGGGGGTTCTGCACACCAAAGTTATCGATTTTTTGAATAAATGTGAATCGGGTGTTATTCAAAATTTATGTTATTCTAAGAGTTGCTTATTTTGAGACTGTTGATTTTCAACAGGTATTTCGTTAGTATATTATTAATAATATATCTTCTGAGTAGACATTTTTGTATGAATTGAAGAAAAAGTTGCGTTAAAGTATAACTAATAACTTATGCCACGTTCAAAAGCGCTAGATATAGAAACGTTTTTAAATTGTATTTTCTTCTTCGAAGTTGTTGATAACTAACACTTTCTATTTGATGTCAATCGTATGCTAAGAAGTGGAAAATTAATAAATAGGATAAATATTACAATATTTTTACTTTACATGTGTACATTTAAGGTTTACAATGGAGTTGACTGAACTGGACTTATAAAGGGAATCGTCTGACTTATGCTTGCAGTCATATATTTAAATTCCGTTGTATTGCTATTCTACTTTTAAATGAGTTTTCAATAAATTTGGAAATATATTCCACTCAGTTCTTGATTTTAGCATAGAATTTTGTTTTCAATTTCAAAGTTTTATGGGATGTGAAAGAGTTCCAGCAGATGAAAAGTATCTGGAATGCCAAAATATAAAAGCAGATACGGAAAGTATGGGTATAACAAAGGAAAGAAAATTACAGTGTCACTTTAGGAGCCCAACCATTACGAATCACTTTTGTCCAATATAATACAAAATATCATCTGTTGTAAGTCAACGAGAAAATACACAGGAGTTATAAAGGTGTACTTAAATTTGCTAAATTATATCACAATTGGAAGTAAGGGAACAGACCGGCATAAGATCAGGGGGAAAGGATAAGCACACCTCTCTATTATTTAGTCAGGTCAAGTGAAGGAAAAAATAATAATTGTTTGCTGAGACGTCATTACGTGAAGTATGAAAGTTTGCAGGCTCAAAAGACTCTAGATAAGTGGATTAAAAAATAGTCCAACAAGTCTTGTTCAAATGGCGAAACTAGTTGAAATAATTTGTATGTGAAATTGTGTAACAGGGTGCAAAAATCTCAAGACGAAAACTGCGATATAGATCGTAACTCACACAGGCAACTTCCTGCAGAGACGGCTGTAATTCCGAGCTACACATGCCTGGTGAGTTAATAATTAATTTGTGTCATTAATATCTTAGCGAAAATGTACTGTTGTTCTCATGAGACTAATCACAACATTAAGCTTGCAAATCATCATTAGTTAGCTATCTTGTCGCAATCCAAATTAGAGTATAGCTTGAGAGCAAAATACGTCCATAGTCAATTATTTGGATTGTAGGTATATAATCTCTCTCTCTCTCTCTCTCTCTCTCTCTCTCTCTATATATATATATATATATATATATATATATATATATATATATATATATATATATATATATATATATATATATATATATATATATTTGAAATGTAATAATAAGAATTATGTAAAAATAAAAAAAAATAAAAATACAATTCAAGTAATATTAACATCACCATAGAAGCAAATTCACGGCCATAATGCCGATAAGAGAAAAGAACAGAACCTTCCCAAATTCGATGATTAATCAGAATTAAATTCCTCTTCAGGTCTGAGTATTTAATTCTAATTAACCCAGACAAATGCCTGTTTCAGATTAAGCAATAGTACATTACTATAAATGCTTAAACTCAGACTACAGGCATCAAAAAATGAAAAAATGAAAAAGGATACATTAAGAAAGTTGTATTACCATGCGGCATGAATCATTCCTCTTCTACCACGTGTATACACGATCAACCTCAACAACTTAATCTAGAAGCACCGGAATGAACAAGTCAAAATTCTACCAGGGAGGCAGTACGAACGTTCACGGAAATAATCCCAAACCCGTCCAGTGAGTCTAAGCTGAAGACTGGACAAGCAATTCAGAATACAACTTACCAAACATGCAGAACAGAATATGAATATGAATCATAGATGAAAATTCCTACTAAACAAGAATTCATAGGAAAACTGGATAATCGATATATATATATATATATATATATATATATATATATATATATATATATATATATATATATATATATATAAATATATTTATATATATATGTATATATATATATATAAATATGTATATATACATATATACATATATATATATATATATATATATATGTATATATATATATATATAAAATATTAAAATTGTAAATCCAATGGTTGAATGGAAGTAGTAACTCAAAATGCATTAACTATTTTAAAATTTGCCTACAAAATACAATGAAATAAAATGAAATTCAACCAAATTGAGGTAATTAAAATACATATTACAGGTCATAAAGCTAAATATAATCAACAAATATCAATGGTGTGGAATCGGAAATAGGAATACAAAAAATATCAAGCATTAAAGCTTGCACGTGGAAAAGCTCTAGGCTTAAGAATTATTCATTTCGATCAAAATATTTTACAAGTCCAAATATTTAATCGAAATGAACACAAAAATGCTTGTTTCTGAAACACAAGATATATTTTATCTATAAGCTTATGTTATTTGGACAACAAGCATAAAGATTGAGAAATGAGATAGGAATCATAAATACCTTAAAATACACCTCAAATGTACAACCACGACGAGCAATAAATGACAACAGCAATGTTGCCATTCGCTAATGTTTAAAGAAGGGATCTACTGTTGCCAAAATGAGTGATAAAATACAGTACTGCGTAAAGGCAGTAAAATGTGAAATTCTACAGTAAAAACTGCAAAATAAAAGGATGAAAATATATTGTTATGTATATTCAAGGGAATGTAGATGTATGGCTAAGATACTAAGGAGAGATTATTAAGATTTTTAGGCTAATCGAAACTTATTAACTATACCATTTACTAAATATGCTGGATATTCATATAATTTACTGGTAATTTTGAGGTTATTAATGTGCAAAACATGGAATTTTTTATCTGATAATCTATACATTCTAAAAAGTTGATTAAGGATAATATTTCTTACAATAGAATCGAGATGCAGGAATATGAAATGGTAATATTTTATTAATATTGAATTTACAAAAATCTTTTTTATCACATAAATTAGTAACTATCCCATTAGTAGGTTCTATAAATAGATTTAAATCCAAATAATTAATATTTTTACTAATAGTAGTTTCATTAGGTATTAATTCCAAATTATCCAGATAGATATACATGACATTATTATCAGTAAATACTAAACAAATCAGATCATCTCTCTCATCATATCTGTAAATTTTCTAATCTGTTGAAGTAAAGGATTTTTCATAATGACATAGGTATAAATTAGCTAACATACTGCTACTACAGCCACCTTGTGGAACTAAATAAATATATATATATATATATACATATATATATATATATATATATATATATATATATATATATATATATATATATATATATATATATATATATATATATATATGTATATATATATATATATATATATATATATATATATATATATATATATATATATATATATATATATACATAATAGTACTAGATGAGTTACCCCGATCAAGATCTACATTGGATATATGGTAAAAATTTATTTGGTAATTATTTTATTGATAATTAATTAATAATTAATTAGGCCTCAGACTTGTGTACATATTATTGTTAGTGTCCAATAAATAACCCACTTATTTTTTGGGCAATATACTTATATTTTATCTAACTATTTGTCTATATTATATATTTGCCTACCTGTGAGTAAACATCACTTCATCACATAAACCGCAAAATGCAACACACTAAAATGATGACCCATTGTCACTCAAAGTTACAGATTTATAAAATTTATTATTTGAAATTTAAAAAATAATCATCCTACTTTTTATTTGTAACTAGCAGCATACCCGTTCTTCATACGGAGTATATAATATAAAGACTCTTGAAATTCATAATCATGCCCAAATTCTTATAGTATACTAAATGACATGTTTAATCAAAATATTCTGTTAAAATATTTAATATAATGCTCCTAAAAAGAAGTGTAAGAATCTCTGTTCTCGCTATATAAAATTATCTTCATAGACATATCTGAAGAATAAAACATCTTGGACCCCTTATGTAAGCAAATATAAAAAAAAATATGGAATTGAATCAATATATGCAAAATAAAAGCGTTAAAATTGTATGGGACCCGTACTAATTATATACGCGAATATTAGAAAATATAACCTGTATTAGTAGATTACATGTATAAATTGAAAATACCAATAAACCCGTAATCTTTAAATCTGAAGACAGTCATTTATTCCAATATATGTCAAAATTAAAGTGCTAAAATTATATGGGAAGATATACACGTACTACTTATAATGTCCGATTATTAATAGAAGATTACCCGTTTTGCAATATGAGTCACAAATGTTTTTTGGTAAAATACAACAGACGACGTAATAAATTGAATATATAATTAATCCCCTTAATCTTCATACCAGAAGACTGTACTTGATTCCAATATATAGCCAATATATGTCAAAATATATGCCAATATACCTGTACTACTTATATTCTCGTAGGTTAGAAGATATACCCGTGCATTCCTAGAAGATTACTCGTACAACGTACAATATGCGTGTGTCAGCAATTTTTGCCGCAATAAAACAATGGCGTAATAACTTAAAAATATCAATAATCCCTGAATCAATAATTCCGGAAAATATCAATAATAATAATGTTTAAACCTGAAGAGTATAATTGATATTATCCAATCCAAAATGAAATGGCAATGAAATTTATTTTATATACATATCTTCATTATTCAAATCGGAAAGGATTTAATAAAAATCGTCTGCCGCATAAACACATTGGATTTAAATCCGTTGCTAAGTGAGATATCATTTGCTTCAAATAAATTGGTAGAAAAAATATCGTCTAAATAGTTATATTTCTATGGAACATTTGGCGACAGTTTCGTCAAATTAGCGACATTTTAAAAAATCGCCAAATTTATCGCCAAGAGGGACTGTAGAACTGACAGTTCCACTTTGCGACAAATTGACGAAATATCATCACAATACTATCCCCTAACAAAAAACAATTAATATCATTTATGTAGTGCAATTTTATCAATTTCAAGATATTTTTATAGATTTGAAAACATTTTTATCAATTTGGTGACATTTTAAAAATTCGCTAAAAGTATTACTAAGTAGGATGGTTGGTCTGACAGATAAATGCTAACCAAACATCATTTCAGTACTCTCTTCTAACAAAACAAAAAAAAATTTCATTGATATGTAGAAGACCCAAGCCACACGACCAACCCGAAGGTTTATGGCAGCTGTTTGTGTGTCGTTTATATCAATTTGGCGACATTTCCGTCAATTTGGCAAAGTTTAAGAAAAGTTGTCAAATTAGCGATATCCCTCCAAATTCGTAGCTTTGAATTTGCAGATCTGAATGAAACTTTCTTATCCCGTTTCAATATACTAAATGAAAACACTACAATTGTATTAGAAGATATACCCGCTCTACTCTTTTTCTGTTTCAACAATCGGCTATATGAATTTATTGGCTAAACACAATATATGAGTTTAGTAGCTAAATACGATATAAGCTTGAAAACTCTTTGCCAAAATAAATGAAATTGATGTACGCAGTCAGCAATTAATATAATTAAAAGAAAAATCAAACCGTCCATTCATAAGATATACTTTTATATCCATTTATCCATTTATTTATTATTTAAATCGAAAAAAAATAATAAAAACATTAACAAACACATTTAATTTAATTGCGATGCCGAGCAACATGATATATCCTCCTAAAATGTTAAAATTTATTAACCACTAACAGCACACCCGTTATTCGGAGTGTATAATTTAAAGAAACTTAAAGTTCGCAATCATGTGCAAATTCTGTTAAAATATTAAATTTATTGCTCCTAAAGAGAAGTTTAAGAATATATGTTCTCACTATGCAAAATTATCTTCACGATCAGATCTGAAGAATAAAACATCCTGCCCCCTTTTGTAAGCAAATTTACAGAAGAAAAAATAGGAATTGAATGAATATATGCAACCCCGTACTAATTATATTGTCGCAGATCAGAAAATATGCCAATGTGTTAGTAGAAGATTACCCGTATTACAATATGCGTCTCAAAAATATTTGCCAAAATAAAAGAGATGACGTAATAAATTGAAAACATCAATAATATCCGTACTCTTTATACCAGAAGGTCGTAATTGATTCCAATATATGCCAATATATATCAAAACATATGTCAATATACCTGTACTACTTATATTCTCGTAGATTAAAAGATATACACGTGTATTTGTAGAAGATTCGTACAACATACAATATATGAGTTTAAACAATTTTTGTCATAATAAAATAATTGCATAATAACTTGAAAATATCAATAATCCTTGAATCAATAATCCCCGAAAATACAAATAATAATAATTTTTAAACCTGAAGACCGTAATTGATATTATCCAGTCAAAAATGCTATAAGAAAAATCAAATCGTTCTTTTCTAAAATATATTTTTATATCCATTTATTTATTATTCAAATCGAAAAAATAATTATTAAAATTAACAGACAGATTTAATTTAATTGCGTTTCTGAGTAACATGATATAAGATAGAATCTTATAACATGTTAAATATGTCATGTCTTATAACATAAACTGTGAAATTAAATAACGATTTTGATTTCTCTATACTTCTCATTGTTCCGTAAAAGCTTGTTTTAAATAAACCATGAACCATGGAGATAGATTTCCCCTTTAAATCATGTTTCAAACAATTCATGTTTTCAGAAAGTGACTAATTAACGCAAAAAATCTCCCATCAAACTCAGAGATTAAATTTTAATTCACTTTCAAACGATTTTCAAGCTTTTCGTTTGGATAAACCACGGAGTTAGGGAGTAGAACTCCTAGGAAAAAGTTCCGTTTTTCATTAATATCTCGACAACCCCAGGTCTTAGAAACTCGAAACTTGGACAAAATTTATGGGGGGATATTTTAAGGCTATTCACCAAATTTCATTAAATTCGGTTTAGCCGTTTTTCCGTGATGATGAGACAAACGAAAATTTCGTTTTTTACTAATATCTCGAGAACCACTGGTCGTAGAAACTCAAAACACGGATATAATTTTAAGTGGGGCTATTTCTGGGCTACCCACAAAATTTCATCAAATTCGGTTCAGCCGTTCTCCCGTGATGGTGTGACAAACAGACAGACAGACAGACAGACAGACAGACAGACAGACAGACAGACAGACAGACAGACAGATTTTCATTTTTATTTATATAGATTTTATGTATCAATTTGACAGTAATCAATTTATATGTGAATAGTCATTATGATTTCCAATTAAATTTTTAGAGCTGGCTGTGATGACAGATTGGAATTTTGATAGATTCAATAGTCCAGTCATTTCGAAAGAGTCTCATAATTAACATGTAAGGTCCTCATGGATGGCAAAAGCGTACCTTTTGCTTTTGCTTTTCATGTCATCTGAAGGCATCTTTGGACACAGTCGTTGTGGGCAATGTAATTATGAATTAGTCTTGAACTCATCTATAATTTCTAAGCGGTCACATTTTCATTTTAAATCTTCTCCATCTGCATGAATGCCAAAATATCTATATATTCTGGTTTTTCTTGAATCTCTCTACTTATCACTGATGTTTCGTCCTCTTTTCAGGTCCCTATGCTGATAGTACCTCCAAGCTTCTTTTAAATTGACTTGAGCTGGTTTTCACCAGAATGAACTCATTGGCACGTAGGTGACTGCCAACGGGCTTGGTAGGTCTGGTTTTAATGTCCATAATAAATTAATTAAAATTTAAAGTTAGCTGGAGCTAACCTTTTACTTCACAGGCTTCAACTTGAAATTTAGTATATTTTTATTACAGCATCTTGATGTTAAATATTTCACAATCGTGTAAATCAATTACAGTCTGCCATCATAGGAAACTATAAATCCCAAATGCGAACCCTTATGATTCAATATAGACATAGCTATTAATTGGATCGATTATACAAATCATTACTTGAGAAACGCCTGGAACGCTGAGGAACCTGATCGGATGGTATACAGGGTGTGCTAAAAACATTGACCTCTACTTTTATTGTTTACATATTGATCTTAGACATATATAATAAATTACAAAGTTGCTTAAAAGGAGGTACATAATTTTATGAAATCGATTGAAATTTTCAAGGGAATTAAATTTTAAGAAATGCAAAAATTAAGTTTTTATACGGCCCCGTACAAAAACATTTCCAGTGAGCAAAATTTGCCCTACACATGAAGAATGTGATGTACCAAATTTCAGTATTTTAAAATTAAAAGTTCCTGAGATATGAAAGGCAAAAATTCTGACTTAAACCACTTTGCGATCCAACAACATGGGTTCTCAGAGGGTAAAAATCATGTCGACAGATCGCGTTTCAGGGGTCATACACAAATTCCGAAAGAAAACAATGATTACATAAATAAATACTATTTACTTTATTTTTATTTATTGGTACAAAAATATCTACACTGTGTAGAAATAACTTTACACAAAGATTACAAAGTTTATTCAAAATGTTTAACATCCATGCCAATACAGAGCTGCATTCAAACTGCTTGATAACAAACCTATGATGCATTTCTACTTTGCGCCATTTTCACTCTTGCTGTAAACATTTGCATTTTAATTTGTAATTAATCCCTCACCGACTTTGTTTAAACATATCTCTGAGACTTTTTATGATAAAACGTTGAAATGTTGTATATCCCCTTACTAGTGAATGGGGAATATTTTACTCATTCGAAATGTTTGTGTACGGCGGCCGTATAAAAATTTAAATTTGTATTTCTCCAAATTTAACACCCTGAAAATTTTTATCGATTTCATAAAATTCTGCATCTTTTTTTAAGCAACTTTGCAATTTATTATATATATATATAAGACCAATATTTAAGGAATAAAAGCCGATGTCAATGTTTTGGGGACACCCTGTATACAACAGTCAACTATAATATGGACAACAGTCAACTATAATCGCGTAAGTATAAGTAATATACGAGAAAGGATTATCCGATCACTTTCATTTACGAACTGGGCCTATACGACATTAATCTGTGCCAGTATCTAAATTACAGGAATTTTGTTAAATATTCAGAGGAGACATCGTTGAGCAATATATATCAGCAAGGGAGAGGGGTGCACAGTACTTGTAATGTTGATTCGATTACGTTCAATAACGAACCGGACATGTAAAAATTTTACCTTTATCACGTATCCAAATTGTAAAAAGTCACAAAAACAAAATGTGGAACATCGGTAATAAGTTGTAGGAACTATCGGAGAACAGTCAGGAAAGGGGCTATAGCACGTAAAATTTTTATCCGACCGTATTAATTTGTAATCCATTAATAATATTAATTTTTAATACATTAGTAGCATTAAATTACACTATATATCAAACTTTTAGAAAATCGGTTATTTTAGAGAATTTATAGTCGCAGAATTTACACGTCAGTAGAGAGTTAGCCAGTGCAATAATTAATAAACCACATGCATTAATGTACTCGGTCTATAATAAAACATTACTATTTTATCACACATACGAATTGGAAAAAAAAATAACATAACGTTGGGGGCACGGTAGGAGAAATTTTGATCCACTCACGTTGAGCAAGGAACTGCCCCGTAAAACATTTATAATCACCACATATTCAAATTGTAAAAACAGTCAACCATGTTTTTGGGAAATTGTCGGCTTGCATTCAGAAAATGAGTCCTAGCACGTGTAAATTTTATCTGTTCTCTTTCAATAATGATTTACACCATATATCCACATTAAAAAAATCGCTTAAGTTTTAGAGAAGTTATAGTCATACACCGTGCGCATCTACACGTGGGCGCAGCACGTTTATCAAAGACATTGGGTTGCAGAATATTTATATATGCAACATGTCCAAATTGTTTCCGAGAACATGTCATCGAATAATATAGATTAGAAAATGGAGTAGGGTGCAGAAAGCTCAATTTTTGCCCGAGCACGTTCTGCATTGACCTTGACCTGTAAGAAGTCTATCTGATCCATATATCTACATTGGAAATAAACTATTTAAAAGAAATTATAGTAGGGCATACATAATATTTCAATTAAATGGTGTGACACGTGCAATATTTATCCGATTAAGTATGAGCAACAATCGGGGTCTATAAAATATTAAGCAACACCATATAACCAAATTCCAGAAAAATCAATTAAATTTTAGAACTGGTATTGTGAAAAAAGCATGCCTGAGGACAGACAGATAGACAAAACCATATGACGTCTAAGATCAAAAGTTAAATTTATCACTTCATTCCGTCGCGTCATATCAAATGTGAGAAGCCAACGCAATCTGTTCACTAAATTTATGTCAGAGGTGCTTGGGTTCGTCATTGATGTAATGTTGTAAATGCGCTTCGTTTTTAATTATTTTAATATTTCTTAGTTTTTCATATTTGTCTAGGACATGCGCAATATTCAATCATTATAAACCTATTTATAAGACATAATCAAACCTATACATAACATGCAATCACATAATGATATGGACCAGTATCTCAGGACCAGTATCTCTATCCTGCTTAAGCTAAAACTGATTTCGTTAAATCATGATGTACACTTTCAGCGGATTCCCTCTATGTGGATATTCATGGTAATGAAGTGGCGGATAAACTTGCTAAGGAGGGCTGCAGTCTCTCCAACACTTCCTTTTCCGCCTTGACTTTTCTGGAATTATATTCTTGGGAAAGGTAAAAAATTTTGGTGGACTGGAGAAAGCCCCACACCCACCGTTGGTATATGGTAAAACGCCGGGATTGACTCTAGACCTCCCGTGTGACAGAGGCTCCCAGGCTGTACTTTCTAGATTTGCTAGCGGTCACATCAAGTGCCCCTCTGTTAATAAGGGCAGGAGGGCCTTCGCCACCTACATCAAGGGCCACGACCATCAGGCGTCTGCAGAGCATATCACTGGAGTAGCAGAGCATATCACTGCAGGGCATATCACTGGAGTATCACTGGAGTGCAGAGCATATCATGGGTCTCTCCAAGGAGGATATCTATTGCGATCCACTTCTTATGATCGACTTTCTAAGAGTCAACGGACTTATGGATCTCGTCTGACTTCGTCAGACATTGGAGGATAAGCAAAAACAACATAATGATATAAATTATTATACATAATACAATTTATATACCGTAGTAATAAATCTGTCGCTTTCTGAAAACGTTCCCAAAAAGATCCGCTACTAATGACCGATACTAATGACTAACATTGTTTCAAAATATAAGTTAAATATTGACTTAATTTTAGATATATCATAGCAAGACAGTGTGGGATATATAATATATTGGCACTGTATTGGTTAATCATTCTAACGTTAGATCGTTTAATCTATTATTAATAAATAAATCGTTTAATATGTAACTTTAAATAACAAAACCAATTAAACTATTTACAATTTCCCGTTTTATTAATCTGTCCGTAATCCTTTATAATTTACAATGATGTTTAATTGCTTGGCGACATTGAGAGTCACTTAAAGCATTTAGCAATCACAATAAGAAAAAATCTGATGTGGGCAGCACATGACTTTCTTTATATAATGCAATGAATTTACTACATTTACAGTAAGAAAAATATATTATTTTTATAATATATATTTATATTCTTTCCAAGATATTGAATTTTCATCAATTAGTCGTCATTTTCATTGACTTACCGTCCTTCTTATCTATTTGACGAGTTCTTCGATAATTTAGCAACATTTAAAAAAGTCGCCAAGTTGGCGACATTCCACCAAATTTGTCGCCAAAATCTCGCCAAGTGTTATGGACGGAGAAATAAATTATTCTTACAGCAGATAAATGACTATTGGCCTTCAAATACAAAAGTATTACTCAATGTATCTTTTTCGTGAATGGAACGAGCTAGATCCACGAGAATGATGTCACCCAATTTACCGCATGGTATTACTTATGAAAAGTGAACATGTTTCTCATAAGGAAATACTTTTTTTTTATTGTATATGATTCTTTGATAATTATTGTTGAAAAATATGGAACATATCGAGAACAGTTCATGCTAGCGTTCTAAAATTTATGTCAATCGTTTTCAATTAAAAATTATATAAGAAAGGTCCATTTGCGTAATTTTATTAGAAGTTTTGATTTTTTGACAATCTTTCCCAAATTTCACACGAAAATTTAGGGGGGGTGGGTTCTGAACATTCGATTGCGTATAAAAACAACAGACTTCCACTATTCAAGTATTGTAATTTTTGTACTAAATTTCGTTCGAATCGGTCCATTCGTTCGTTAGTTATCGTCTCCACAGAGTCACTGACACACAGGCACACATACTTTCACACATACACTCAGACATCACTTCAAAAATGTTCAATTCGTGATCAGGGATGCTTGAAACGTGCTCTCCCGTCGAAAACTCGAATTCGAATTTCCGACCCCGTCACAATACTTTCCTTATACATTATTGTATATAAGGAAAGTAATAATGTCAATTTGTTAATACAATTTTATTTGCTTTGCCTATTTACTTAAATACATATTTTTACTTTACTCAAAAGACTTTATGTAATCGATAACTATTAATATCAAAATAATCTTATCGTTTTAGAGAATGCCATATGTGCATATAAAATTTTAGCATTTAATTTACTATTTTTCTTA
Source organism: Amaurobius ferox (assembly GCA_951213105.1). NCBI lineage: Eukaryota > Metazoa > Arthropoda > Arachnida > Araneae > Amaurobiidae > Amaurobius > Amaurobius ferox. The sequence continues at coordinate 33,875,490 of OX578154.1, forward strand.
CATGGTTCATTAACGTATTTATTTATTTCTTTATGGTCATTTATTCCTGATAATTGAGGCACTAAAATATATCTTAATGTAATTTAGAAAATCCTAAAGGGAAGAGCGACTGATTAGATGTCGGTTAAATTCTCCAGGAATCTCTGCGGACTTCAAAGGAGAAAAATTGTTCAGGAATAAACTAATGTCATTTGTATCCGCAATATATTCAACAAATTAAATGTAGATGATTGGAGAACTTCCTTATTTTTGAAAAATACTGCTAAGTTTTGGGCTTCATTCCTCTTTCTCATACATAATATTCATATTGTTTATGTCTACCGAAACATCAATGGGTCTACTACAAGAGTGTTTAATAATATGAAGTAGGTGACAATTTAAACCTCTCAGAGGATGTTCAACGGCACTGGCAATTGATGCTTATCAGTCAGTGTTTGTTCAACGACAATGACAATTGAAAAATGTTAGACTGGCATGCCGTTGCTTATCGAAGACTCTTAGGCAGTGTTCTACGCAAATGACTATTGAAGCCTGTCAAATATGTTGTTCTTCTAATTGAAGCCTGTGAAACGGTGTGCCACGCCATTGACAATTAAAGTTTGCCATATGTGTTATCGTGCCATTGCTAATTGAAGTCTGCCAAACGGTGTGCCATACCATTGACTATTGGAATCTGGCAGATGTGTTGTTACGACTTTGGTAATTGAAGCACGTCAGATGTTATGACACACCATTGGCAATTGAAGCCTAATATACGGTGTTCCACGTCATTGACAGATGAAAGCTGGTAAAAGAAGTATCACGTCATTTTTGTGGCACCTCGTCTGATAGACGAGGGCATTGACAATTAAAGTCTGTTAATCGGGATTATACGTCCATGATCTCTTAGAAGTTATTATGGTCCACACTGCTCGTAAAGTTATTTAAAATTTAGCTTCTTAGATACAGACTTGTATTTTTATTGGTTTTCTTCTTCATTCTGTTCAATATAGCCTCGATATTATTAAATTAGGTACGAATGCACGATTAGTGGCAGAAATGTTTAAAATGCTACTTTTCTTCCAGTAAAGCTTAAACTTACATCACGCCTTTTCGACTACTAACTAAGATATAGTGTATTTTAGTATTTTTACTTTCCGTATATACATGATCTATAAGGAAAGTATTGTGACGGGGTCGAAAATTTGAATTCGAGTTTCGACGGGAGATCACGTTTCAAGCATCCCTGATCACAAATCGAACATTTTTGAGGTGATGTCTGTGTGTGTGTGTGTCACTGAGTCTGTAGAGACGATATCACACGAACGAATGAAGCGATTCGAATGAAATTTGGTACAAAATCACAATGCGTGAATACAGGGAGCCTATTGTTTTTACACGTAATCGAATGTTCAGAATCCACCTAAATTTTTGAGTGAAATTTTGAAAAAATCAAAACCTTTATTAAAGTTACGCAAATAGACAATATTTAAATTTTATTTTATTTTATTTTATTTTATTCAATTTATGTGGCAACTACAGATGGAATCCAGTTACAGTAGCCACACAAAAAATTAAAAAGTACAGAACATAGGACACAAGAATACTAAGTAGTAAACATGTCAAGCGCATTGAAACAGGCTTTTTTAAAACAGGCAGGAGTCAAGTTATCAGCACAATAGGTATTATAAAGATCAACAAATTTATAGATAGAATAGCATTTAATGTAGTTGTGCTTAACAGTAGTATTGTGAAAAGGGGTTTTTTTCTTGGTATTATTGACAGGTATGTGAAATTCCAGGCAAGAAAGTAAAGTAGGGTAATCAATAGTATTATTTAAAACCTTATAATAAAGCAAGAGGCACCTTCTTCTTTTTTTAAGATACATTAAACTACATTTCTGTCTGAGTTCCCTTGTATGCATATCATAAGGATAATAGCCAATCAATCTGTAATCAATAGTACGTAATAGTTTATTTTGCACGATTTCTATCCGTTGAGAATGCATATTGTAAACAGGGTCCCAAATCATTGCACAATATTCCAAGATTGGTTTAACAAGGGTATTATAAATACAAATAATCGTATCAGAACTGGCAAAAACACGAGATCGTCTTAAGGTGAAAGCAAATCTTGGTAGGCTATTTTAATAATATTATCGATATGTCTCTGAAAGTTAAAAGTATCATCGAAAGCGACACCTAAATCAGTAATATGAGTACATCGAGATAGAGATGAGTTATTTAAAATATAATTGTAATTAAGAATATTATGAATCCTAGCAATGCTCATAACATAGCATTTAGAAATATTTAAATGAAGTTTATTTAGTACAGACCATTTATACAGTTCATCTAGATCTCTCTGCTTCCGTTCACAATCAGTTAATGAGTTGATTTTCATATAAAGCTTCAAATCGTCTGCAAACATAAAACATGTAGCTGTTTTAAAATACCGGGGAATTTCATTCATAACAAGAAAGATCAATCATGTTTAAAGCATTGATTATGAAACACTTTCCAACTTCAATACAATTTTATTTAAACAAGTCTAAAATGCAATACGTTCCTCGGTAATATTTTGAAACTTATCACAATACTGCATTAATTTATTATATTTGAAAACTTAAACCTTCATCGAAAAAAATGAACTTCATTCAAATGACGGCATTGAAATATAAATTGCCTGGTTTAAACATCTCTAAAATGTTATACATTCCTCGGTAATAGTTTCAGAATTATCATAATACTACGATAATTTATTATATTTGAAAACTTCATCGAAAACAACTGAAATTAATTCAAATGACGTCATAGAAAAAATAACACGCCTGGATCTCTCTATAAAAGCATGATTCCATTCATAACTTTTTCCCATTCATTTAATTCATCACAATACTATAATAATTTATTTTATTTAAACATTTCGTTTAAGACCATGGAGCTACAAAAAATTAAACTTTATGCTTGAAACTTCATCGAAAAAAATCGTCCTTCTCTTTATGAAATCAATTAATATTTTATTCATTTCAGCCATGCAGACTCCATGGACTAAATTATTTTGTGTTAAAAAAATACAGGAATTCTAATACAACTCATTCTATATATTTTGCTGTTTACATTTTACATAGGTTAAAAATATGCTTAGTTGTAGAAATAATCAAATTTAGATGAGCATTTAAACTCAAATATATTGTCATTGCGTTGTTTCAGTATGTAGATGCACAGAATTTAAGCAAAAATAAAGTAGTTTTAGGACGGATACAACAGTCAATATGAATTAAAAAGAACTTTAAAAAATCACGATTTTGAAACAAGATGGATGCCATATATTATTTTGAAGTGGGTCATGTGATCGTTTCATATCATGGTCACGTGATCGTTTCATATAAGAAGTGTAATTATTATTTTAATTTTTATTTAAAAAACTACAGAATATATTTCGCTGAATTTTTTTTTATATATTTTATGGAACAATTTGAATATTACCTAAATTTTCGAAGCAATTTGTGAATTTTAAATCCGCTTAAAAAATGTTTGAAAAATTATGTCCCATAGGGCTCAATGTATTTCATTTTTTCGACCCGGGTTCAAGCCAAAACTAATTGGGTAATATTATTCATTTATACTCCCATAGGTTCTACAGACCGTCTGAACAACATACTAAAATTTCATTTTGATTAAGTCATTTTTACGGCAGTTATCGTGCTAACGGACAGACAGACAGAATGAACAAAGTCATAAACACTTTTCAACTTTGTTGTAAAGTGTTAAAAATTAAAAAAAGGAGTGGACCCAGATTAGAAAACCCTGAGGAACACCAGAGGAATTACTGTATAGTCTAGAGTTTACATTACTGTATAGTCTAGAGTTTTCTTGGCCTACTGCGATTGTCTGCATTGTATGAATCTAAATTAATTCTAATTTGTAACCAATATATGTAATATTTACTTTTCAACTTATCTGCTGAGGAAAATTATTACCATTTTGCTAGGCTATGTATATAGCATAACAACGTGATTAAATAAGACCGGTGATAAATAGTGTAATACCTCATTTACGAAGGTTTCTTCTACTTAGCTTTGGGGATTAACTTTCTTAACTAGCTTTTGAACTGCTCTCATTTTTCAATATAGGGTCGTTTTAAAAGGGGGAGCGTGAGGGGATTGTGGTTTAAAAGCAGAGTATATGAATCCATTATCTGGAGCAGAAAAAAGTGAAATTGGGAATCCTTAACCAGATTGCGGGAAAACTGTATTGATAAATACTCGTATCAATAAACATTACAATAATATGGCTAATGTTTTGACAATGACACGATATTTCTCTGAATTATTGCATGATCATGTTTAATCTTTGTTTCACTTTTTCGAGCTTTTTGTTACTTAATACATTGTTTTTATTTATTTTTTCAACATATATATTTTGCCATTACATACTCCTGATTACAGAGCTTAGAATACATAGTGTCACGTTCGTAGAAGAAAAGTGTTTAAAAACTGGTTCCAATAATTCAGGTAAACATAGGGAGCAAGTGAATGTAGCCTCATCTGTTGTCGTCAATTGAAGTTACCTATTAGACTACTCTTTTAGTTACATTTTGCTAGATCGGAATTTAATTTTTTATTAATCGATTTAGAACCGCTATTTGTTTAATTTCCCAATTGCTTTTATCTGTTACTGTTCAAATATTATATCCAATATATTATACTGGAAATTCTGACCCATCTGTGATTGAGTCTTTAATTTCAATATGACTTGATAATTCCACTGAACATTTCATTTTATCTAAGGTTGATTTACTTGTTGAGAAACGAAATATTTTACATATTTTCCAAATTTTATCTAATAATGTACCTGATAGGAAATACAGGGATAACTGATTAATTTATTACATAGTTGGTTATGCTGTCAGAAAATTTAAAAGCGAAATTAGGTGTGCTGAATGTGAAATGCCTATAGAATATCAGGGAATCTCTCTGACAAATTATCTTCATCATTCACAAAAGCATTTAATGATAGAAGTCTTATTACCCCCCAATAACCCCTATTTAATTTTATTTAAAACTTAGAGTACAAATTTACAACGCGTTTCTCTATAACTTTACACCACAAAGATATTATACGTGACTTATTTAACATTTCGTCAAATTCAGCATTAAGCTTTATAGGATGTGAAAGGCACAAATTCGAACTGACAAAAATATTGTTGAGATTTTACTTGATAACCAGACTTTATTTTTATATTAAAGCTATAAACAGAGACAAATGTATAAAAAAGGAACTGAGTAACATTTTTAAAAATGAGTAAATGTAAATAATGCATTTGAATAAATGAAATGCATATACAATATTAAAATAATAATGATACTTTTTTGTTATTAAAATATTTTTATTTTTGAATTTAGGTTTTGTCTCCTTTAAAGTATATAATAATTTTTAAATATTTATTTTCTGTAAGAATGTATATATCTATATTATACTGATGATTTTTATTAGAAATTGTATAGCATTTAAATTATTATGTAATATAAGGTAAGAAGTAACACCTTATCTGTAAGTATTTTGTTCAATTTATAAATATCATTATTTTCAAGTGGTGCAAATTTATTGTTGAAATCATGAAATTAATTCAATGAAGTTAGAATTCTAACATGAAGAAAAACTTTATTCAAATGTTCATGATATGATGCCAAATTAATTGATGCAAAATGGATTTAATAAAAGCATATAGTTATGATAGGCTGAATATGGCTGATGCAGCGTGTAAATTGCTATAAAGTAACTTATAGCAATGATGTATTGTCTTTGAATTTAAAAGCTTCAAATAAATCTTGATATCGACCAATTGGACAGATGCATATTAGATACATTTAAATAAATAAATAAAACATTGTAATGAAAAAATATTCAAAATTGAATATTCTCATCTCAATAGTGCGATATAGATAAAAGGTATATATCTTCAAGGATATACGGTAATATTCTGTAAAGATGAGCTGCCAGAAAAGTTTTATTTTTTATTTAGTTATACGAAGATAAATTTGAATATATCTTTCCCTAAACACAACTCACAAAATAATTTATTTACAAAAAATTTATTCAAGCTTTACCTGAGCTATTTTATTTAATGCTTTGTATAAAAGAAAGTTTATATGCATTTCTGTGAACAAAGGCATTTATTAAAACAAACTTAATGAAAATTTACATTAGTTTTGTACCCCTCTCTAAGTAGTAAGATGAATTTGTATGATTTATATTTATTTTATATAATTATAAAAATAAACTTTTGCTTACCAAATAATAATAAAATGTTTTACAAAATAATACTTAAAATAAAAATAAAAATTCAACGCATCACAGACCGGTGAAACAGTCTGTTTTAGTGTAAGAAACGAATTTAAAGAAAAATATATTGTGCATTTATATCTCCGTGTTAACTATAAAAGGAATTGTTTCTGTGGAAAAATAATTCTCCTGAAACCACATTTTGAAGTCAAAACATTTTTTGAACAGTTAGTTTATTTATTTTTTTAATTTAAAATTACGTATTTTTTGCATTGAAAAGTATAGAGTTAGTTGTCTGCTATGAGCGGGTGAGTTTTAACTGCAGCGCCATCTGTTGCATTTTCTGAATAATTCTCCCTATTTTTTACTCGTTCACGACACTAGGTATTTCAGTCACTACATTACTGATTATATATATTTTTACTTGTCTATTACTCAAGCTGATTTTCCTTTCATTTTCTATTTGTTACCATTTTACTTTATTTTCGTCACACTAGGTGGAGCTATTCTATTTTGAGTAATATATTTTAGTCGTTTTATACATATCTGACATAGTCAAGTGAACATTTGGTTCTTCAGGTCCAAACTTATACTGAAGAGGGAAATCCAAATATATCCGAAACGTGCGTTGGCATACTTCACTTTATATGCGTTAATGCTACATTGCAATTCGGTCATACAAGATCCAATGTATTACTGAAACATCTCAATGCTATGTAATGTAATTATTTGTTTTGTATAACTAGTTGTAATAGTCACATGGATTATTATATCATTATCCTTTGCATTACGAATCCTATTCAATTTCCTTACTTTGCGTTATTTGTGTTTAATTATTACATCTCCAACCTATATTATATTCTCAAATAACTTTTTTATTCTCCACGTTTTGGAAAAACAAAAATATCTCTCTTATATAGCCTTTAATAAAACATAAATGTAAAGCAAATCTTACAACAAATCCCTTGTGCTTTTGCCCTATCAATAAACAAAATAACTTTGTGATTAGCTCCCAGTAGACTTCATTGGAATTAAGAACTCCCATGACAAATGCTGCAGAAAGTAGAAAATAAATAGGGTGTAAGGCGTCAAAGGAATTTTATTTTGTTTGTCTTCTTCCAGTAGGAAATAAAAGCGAAGATCACGAAGTGTAAGTAGCAGTTAGAAAAATAAGAAAATTATAATTTTTATTATTCATCTAATGGTAGATAAAATTAAACGGAACAAACAGTTTCAAACCTGTATAAAGATGTACGTTTATAATTTGAATAGTCTGAAAATAACCTTATGTCAGCAGCACATGATTTTCTCTACAGATTCAAATTCCTTTTATTCTTATTTAATTAAAAATGCATTATATTATGTGTATTGCACTTAATAACGTACACAGTTATTTGAAGTTGCAGTACATTTAAACTTTTCATTCAGTTTTCGTTTCCATTCGGTAACTTTTCAAAACTGATGTAGCAAATATGCGAAAACAATAAAATATCTCCAGAACGACTAGTTCTAGAGTAATAGGGTTAATATTATTCTTTTCATCCTTGAAAATAACGTACAAAACAAACATTTAATTGATATATTTAATGCTATATAATATTTTATTCACAATTTTGAAGATTTTTGTGCGCCATTTCGCAAACAAGATAGGATTTTTTCTGTCAAATCATAACAAGATCTTATCAGCAGCAGAGTAACCCACAAGTGACACGTTTCATCTATAACATTTTGTTAAATTTGGTCCATTAGTTATTATCTATAGATGATACATGAGATTTTTACGGACTATTTAGCAAAAAAAGGCAGGTTATTTTATCCCAAATCGTACCAGAATTTAATCAGCACAAGTGTCATACACTAATGACGTACCTACCTAAATTTATGAAATTTGCACCATTAGGTTTTGAGTTAGAGTGGATACGTTCATTGCACAGACAGATACACACATACACAGACATTACGCTAAAAATATATATTCTCGTGCTCTAGAGGTCCCAAAACGTGTAGATGCGTCGAAAACTTGAGTTGCGATTTTCGACATGATTCTAATATTTTTCATATATATTACCATGTATTGAACTAACAGTAATACATCTTTAGCAACATCATAAATGCTTGACAAATAATATTAACCAATTTCGAAAGAAAAAAAATAACATACATATCTTTTTAATAATACAAGGAAGAGTAACCACAGCAGCAAAGACCAGAAACGGTGTGTCAATAACTAGTTGCCTTTCGTGATTCTGAAAAAAAAATTATTTTCCAAACATAAAAATAAAATGGAAATTAGAATAAAGATAAGTCAGTTGTATTGGGGTTCAAAACACTTTAGCAGTGTATAAAACTGCAAGTAAGATTTTTTTTTTAATTTTAAGTATGTTTGTAAATAATAAGCTGCAACTCGTAACTATGTAAAAATTTTTTGCTACACAACAAAAAAATTGTACTAAAATATAGAATAAAGAGATAAAACAATAGTATTGGGATACCACTTTCTTAGTAAATAAAAGTACAAACTTACGTATCGTATGATGCAATAGATAGTACAATAACCAGGCTGCGAGGCTACATGAGCAACATCATCAAATAACTCATACAATTAAAAGTTGGTTTTTGAAGTTTGTTAATAATGTTGCTATGTAATTTCCGTAAGCGTTTGTTTTCTTATTACATTCCTTATATACATAATGTATAAGGAAAGTGTTGTGACGGGGTCGAAAATTCGAATTCGAGTTTACGACGGGAGAACACGTTTCAAGCATCCCTGATCACGAATCAAATATTTTTGAAGTGATGTCTGTGTGTGTGGGTGTCAGTGAGTCTATGGAGACGATATCTCACGAACGAGTGGAACGATTCGAATGAAATTTGGTACAAATATCACAACCGTGAATACTGGATGCCTATTGTTCTTAAACGCAATCGAATATTCAGAATTCCCCTAAATTTTCGAGTGAAATTTTGAAAAAATCATCAAAAAATCAAAACCTTAATAAAGTTACGCCGCAAATAGATATGTCCTATGTAATTTTTCCTTGAAAAACGATTGACGTAAACTTTAGAACGCTGGCATGAACCATTCTTGAGATATTGCAAAATTTTCAAATAAATGTATCAAAAAATCCCATAAATTAAAAAATATATTAACTTCTGAGAAACATGTTCAATTTTCATATGTAATATCATGCGATAAATTGGATGACACCATTCTCATGGATCTAGGTCGTTCCATTCATGAGAAAAGATACTTTTGGCTCATACTTTTGTATTTTAAAGCAAATAGTCATTTATCTGTAATAAGAATAACTTTTTTCTCCGTCCATAACGCTTGGCGAGATTTTGGCGACGGATTCAGCGGAATTTCGCCAACTTGGCGACTTTTTAAATGTTGCCAAATTAGCGAAAATCTCGTCAAATGGATAAAAAAGACGACTACTTGACGAAAATTAAAAATCTTGAAAGGAATAAGTATCTACTATAAGAATAACCTATTTTTTTGCTGTAAAATTAGTAAATTCATTGCATCATATAAGGAAAGGCATGTGCTGATCACATCAGATTTTTTATTTCATCATAGGGCACTTAAATTTGTAGTTCTATTAATTAATAAGCTTTGGAATTCCTTAGCTATTTTCTCTTCTTTCTGCGTCTGTCTTTCCTTTTTTCCATTTTACATTTGTCATCGATTTCTTGCATGTATCATAAGATGCAACCATTTATTGACAGAGCCTTCTTTCCATAGCAAACGTGGGTGCACAGTCTTTATCATACTGAAAAAAGATTATGGTTTAAACATTTGAAAATGGTTGACATTTTCAGTCAACTGTTTATGCTTTTACTAAATACACAGTTAAATCCCATATTATTTTAGACTCCGGTTATTTTATATATCCACTACTAGTTTGGTATCTGTGAAAGATTAATATTATTTACTTTGAAATATATTTATCATGATAAATGAAGTAATAGGGCATGTAATAATAAACGTTGTTAATATTTAATAAAAAACAGATACTCGAAGTGTTTAACTAAGGGTATTTTAAAATAAACTAATTGTCATAAACTTTTATCTAAATTATCCCAAAATAAAATCACTTCGTTCGTAAAACATTATAACATAATTATTTAAAATCAGCTAACTAAATTATTTTACATAAACGGCTCTGTTTCCTAGATTTTACTGATTTTTAACACTTTACAACATAGTTGAAAAGTGTTTATGACTTTGTTCATTCAGTCTGTCTGTCTGTCTGTCGGTCGGTCCGTCTGTCTGTCTGTCTGTCTGTCTGTCCGTTAGCACAATAACTGCCGTAGAAATTTTAGTATGCTTTTCAGACGGTCTGTGGGACCTATGGGAATATAAATAAATCATATCACCCAATTATTTTTTTATTGAACCCGGTTTGAAAAAATGAAATACATTGAACCCTAAGGGACCTAATTTTTCACACATTTTTAAGCACATTAAAATTCATAAATTACTTCGAAATTTTTAGAAAATATTCACATTATCTCATAAAATATATAAAAAAAAATTCAGTAAAATATGTTAGGTAGTTTTTTAATTAAAATTATTTAATATAGGGAGGAAAACGAATTCAATTAAATTCTGACTTTTGCGATATCCTCCAGAAAGAAAAAATAGATATATTATATAATAAATATCTTTCCAAGAGTTTAATTATGTTGTATATGAAAGAGGCCTCGCATTTTAAAATAAATTTTGCAGATAACAATTTTTCAAATTATTTTTTAATTTAATATAATTTTCATGATATATTTATTTGATGGCGTTTCTAATGCACTTTCCTACGTCCTAGAGAATAAAAATATGGTACACAGATTAAATTTGTAGAACATTTTATTCTACAACAAATTGGTGGATCTTTAAATATAGATTCTACATTTTTTTCGAAATGGCCTGCAAATAATCCCCGTTCACTTCTATAAATCATTGTTGTAATATTATTAAAAATTCTGATGTGGGCAGCACATGTCTTTCTCCGCAGACTCATATTCCGTTCTCTATATTTCTTCGATAATAATTTGAGTTTATCTGCACAAAATAACATCCATAAGTATTTTAAATGACATTGAATTTGCACGTTACACTTAAATTTGGTTCTCATTTGATAGATTGACTTATTGTCAAAAGTGGCGTAGCGGAAACGCAAAAAAAAAAAATAAAATATCTCAAGAACGGCTAGTCCTAGAGTAATGGGGTTAGTCTTATTCTTTTTGTTGTCAAAAATCACGTATAAAATAGAAATTTAATTTAAATAATTGCGCAGAGTTAGTCTTTTATTTCTATATTTAACGATTTTTGTGGGAGATTTCGCAAAAACAGACCGTTCCTTTTTCCCGAATCGCACTAGAATAACCTACAAGTGATTTATATACCAAATTTTGTTAAATTTGGTATATAAATCACTTGTAGGTTATTGAAATATTATACACCAAATTGTGTTAAATTTGGTCCATTAGTTTTTAGCTAGTGTGGATAAAGGCAATTTCTTCCGGCCATTTCGCAAAGAAGGCAGATTCTTTTATTACGAATCGTACTATAATCAAATGAGCATCAGGGTTTCCCACAATAAACTTTCCTATCAAATTTTATTAAGGTCGGTCCATTAGTTTTTCAGTTAGAGTGGATGCAATATCCTCACAGACACACAGACACACACACCGATACACCCTTACACACACAGACGTCTTCCTAAAAATAATTTTTTGCGTTCTGGAAATCCCAAAACTTGTAGATCCTCCGAAAATTCGAGTTCTGGTCTTCAGCACGATTCCAATACTTTGAATACATACATATGCACACACATATATTATCTGTGTATCTGTATTATCTGTGTATCTAAATTCCGTGCCTACGCAATTACAATAGTTGTGATTTTAAATGATCCCTAAACTTTTATTATTTCTTCAACAAAGTCTAATTTTAGCTTATGCAGAATGCAAATATCTCAAGCGATTGTAAGGTGAGTTACATAAGAATTGCTGAATTTTTTTCACATAAAATTATTTAGTTCTGGAGTCTGGGATGCAAGTTATATGAATGAAATATTCCTTGATTTTGCATAGAGAATCAGATCATTTATATTTCGATGCAGTTTTAAATATTTAAGTATAATAAATTACTGTAGTACTGTGATAATGTAAAAGATATCAACACTGAATGTATCGTACACATTTTTTTATTAAAAAGAGCCAGAGCACTTTCGAAGATAAATACGCCCTTCATCAGTGGCTACATGGAAATGCAATTTGATTCGTTCATATATAGACCAGATATAGTGACAAAATTTGCATAAACACTATTTGCAAAAGAATCTACGTTTAGACAAGAATGAACCGTAAACAATTTTTTTAGAGTTCAAAAATTTCAACAACAAAAGAACAGCATATTAAATGACAATTTAATTACAGAAATCGAAAAAAAATCGAAAAAAAGGTGGATGGGGGGCAACCAAGCATAATCTCAAATATGAAGACGTCAAAGATAACTTTGCAGAGACTTGAATTGCATGAAGTCGAGAATGAGTCGCCAAGCGTAACTCAAATTCATAACAGGGTCAAAATTACAAACGGACTCGCGGTAGATATAAATAAAAAGGGAATTAAAAAAGGAGAATATCACGAGGGTTATTACAACGCATCAAAAGGAAAGTATTTCCTTTTGATGCGTTGTAATAACCCTCGTGATATTTTTATTTTTATGTCCCTTTTTATATCGAGTCCGTTTGTAATTTTGACCCTGTTATGAATTTGAGATACGCTTGACGTCTCATTCTTGACTCCATACAATTCAAGTCTCTGCGAAATTACCTTTGACGTCTTCATCTTAAGGATTATGCTTGGTTGCCCCCCCCCCCTTTTTTTTTCGATTTCTGTAATTAAATTGTAATTTAATATGCTGTTCTTTTGTTGTTGGAATTTTTGAAACTCTAAAAAAAAATTGTATTATAGTTTTCGGTTTATCCTTACTTAAACGTAGATTCTTTTGTAAATTGTATTTATGCAAATTCTGTCGCTATATCTGGTCTATATATAAACGATTCAAATTTTATTTTCATGTAGCCACTGATGAAGAGCGTACTAATGCTCGAAAGAGCTCAGGCCCTTTTTTTAACAAAATTTTTTGTACGTCTTATAGGAAGTAAAATAAAGACCTTCTGTTGTGGATGTGTGTTTAATTTTGGTTATTATAACATCAGACGTGATGCCAAATTATTTATCAGTTTATTTAACACCTGACAATAGTTTGTTTCTTTATTATGTTGGCGTTTTATTTTTCTCTCTTCCCAATGGAGCCTGCTTAGTTCGTTTTCCTTTTATTTCGGTGATCAGTTTTCCATGTTAGTTATGTAATTTTCAAAACCGTTCCTTTCCTTTCTTTGTATGTTTTATTTTTCTTGATTCCGGTAGCTATATTACTTTCTAAAACTTCTTGTTTTTTATTTTGGAACTCTCTTTAGTTCTAATGCAGCTAACTCACTAATTTTTAATCTTCTTTTCCTTCCATTTTGCAACTACTTGTTAATCCTCATGCATTTTTCGAAACGTGTTATATTTCAATTTCGAAAATAAAAAATCTGATGTGGGCAACACATGACTTTCCTTATATAATGTAATGAATTTACTACTTTTACAGTCAAATAAATAGGTTTTTCTTATAGTAGATACTAATATTCTTTCCAAGATATTGAATGTTCAACAATTTGTTGTCATTTTCATTGATTTAGCGTCATTTTGATCCATTTGGCGAGATTTTCGTTAATTTGGCAACATTTCAAAAAGTCGCCAAGATGGCGATATTCCGCCAAATTCGGCGCCAAAATCTCGCCAAGTGTTATGGACGAAGAAATAAGTTATTCCTACAGCAGATAAATGACTATTGGCGTTCAAATACAAAAGTATTTCTCAAAGTATCTTTTTTCATGAATGGAACGAGCTAGATCCACGAGAATGATGTCACCCAATTTATCGCATGATATTACATGTGAAAAGTGAACATGTTTCTCAAAAGGAATTTTTTTTTATTTATATGACTTTTTGATAATTCTTTTTTAAAATGTGCAATATCTCGAGAACGGTTCATGTTAGCGCTCTAAAATTTATGACAATCGCTTTCTAATGACAAATTACATAAGAAATGTCTATTTGCGTAACTTTATTAGTGGTTTTAATTTTTTGACGATTTTTTCAAAATTTCATTCGAAAATTTAGGAGGTTCTGAATACTCGATTGTGTATGAAAACAATAGGCTTCCAGCGTTTACAGATTGTGATTTTTGTACCAAATTTGGTTCGAATCGGTCCATTCGCTCGTCAGTTATCGTCTCCACAAACTCACTGACACACACACACACACACACACACACACACATACACATAACTTCACTTCAAAAATGTTTGATTCGTGATCGGGGATGCTTGAAACGGGCTCCCCCGTCGAAAACTCGATTTCGAATTTTCGACCCTGTCACAATACTTACTTTATACATTATGTATATAAGGAAAGTAAAAAGATATTTGATCATAATGCAGATATTTTATTAATGTTTTAATCCAGTTGCTTCCATTACTTACAAATAACCGTTGAATCATAATGCATTTAACTTATTTTATAATTATAATTTTGTAATTAATAATTATTTTAATTTCCGTAACTGTTTTTTTTACATTATTGTTTTTTTCTTTTATGTAACTGATCTGTTTTCTTTGTTTTCGAAATCGTTTCTTTCCTTTATTACTTTCCTTATATACATAATGTATAAGGAAAGTATTGTGACGGGGTCGAAAATTGGAATTCGAGTTTTCGACGGGAGAGCACGTTTCAAGCATCCCTGATCACGAATCAAACATTTTTGAAGTGATGTCTGTGTGTGCGTGTGTGTGTGTGTGTCAGTGGGCCTGTGGAGACGATAAATGACGAACGAATGGACCGATTTGAACCAAATTTGGTACAAATATCACAATCCGTAAACACTGGAAGCTTATTGTTTTTGTACGCAATCGAATGTTCAGAACCCCCCGAAATTTTCGAATGAAATTTTGAAAAACTCGTCAAAAAATCAAAACCACTAATAAAGTTACGCAAATAGACATGTCTTATGTAATTTTTCGTTAGAAAACGATTGACATAAATTTTAGAACGCTAACATGAGCCGTTTTTGAGATATTGAACATTTAAAAAAAAAATATCAAAAAGTCACATAAAATAAAAAAAAATTCCTATTGATAAACATGTTCACTTTTCATATGTAATACCATGCGATAAATTGGGTGACATCATTCTCGTGGATCTAGCTCGTTCCATTCATGAAAAAAGATACTCTGAGTAACACTTTTGTATTTGGACGCTAACAGTCATTTATCAGCTGTAAGAATAACTTATTTCTTAGTGCATAACGCTTGGCGAGATTTTGGCGACGAATTTGGCGGAATGTCGCCAACTTGGCGACATTCTTGAAATGTTGCCAAATTAACGAAAATCTCGCCAAATGGATAAAAATAACGCTCAATCAGTGAAAATGACGACTAATTGTCGAAAATTCAATGTCTTGGAAAGAATATTCGTATCTACTATAAGAAAAACCTATATTTTTACTGTAAAAGTAGTAAATTCATTACATTATATAAGAAAAGTCATGTGTTGCCCACATCAGATTTTTTTTTACTGTAAAAGAAGAAAATTCATTGCATTATATAAGGAAAGTCATGTGTTGCCCACATCAGATTTTTTATATATTTCATTTTTAACACTTTACAACAAAGTTGAAAAGTGTTTATGACTTTGTTCATTCTGTCTGTCTGTCTGTGTGTCCGTTAGCACGATAAATGCCGTAAAAATGACTTAATCAAAATAAAATTTGAGTATGTTCTTCAGACGGTTTGTAGGACCTATTGGAATATAAATGAATAATATCACACAATTCGTTTTGGATTGTACCCTGGTTGAAAAAATGAAATACATTGAGCCCTAAGGGACCTAATTTTTCAAACATTTTTTAAACGGAGTTAAATTTCACAAATTGCTTCGAAACTTTTAGGTAATAGTCAAATTGTTCCATAAAATATATAAAAAAAAATTCAGCGAAATATAATTAGCAGTTTTTTAAATAAAAATTAAAATAATGATAATACCTCCTATATAAAGCGATCACGTGACCATGATATGAAAATATCACGTGACCCACTTCAAAATGATATATGGCATCCATCTTGTCTCAAAATCGTGATTTTTACAGTTTTTTTATATTCATATTGAGTGTTGCATCCGTCCTAACACCACTTTATTTTTGCTTAAATTCTATGCATCTACATACTGAAACAGCGCAATTACAATAAATTTAAGTTTAAATGAACATCCAAATTTGATTATTTCTACAACGAAGCCTACTTTTCACTTATGGAAAATGTAAACAGCAAAATATCTAGAATGAGTTGTATAAGAATTGCTGCATTTCTTTAACGCAAAATTATTTTGCTCAAAGAGTCTGTAATATAGCTGATATGCATGAAATATTAATCGATTTTAGAGAGAGAAGGGCGATTTTTTCGTTAAAATTTTAAACATAGATTTTAATTACTTGTACCTCCATGGTATCAAGTTTTTAAATAAAATAAATTATTTTAGTGCTATGATGAATGAAATGAATAGGGAAAATGTTATGAATGAAACGCTGATTTTATAGGGAGAGCCAGGCGTGTTATTTTTTCTATGACGTCATTTAAATGCATGTCAGTTGTTTCGATGAAGTTATCAAATATAATAAATTATTGTAGTAATATGATAATTTTGAAAATATTACGGACAGATGTACGTATTTAGAGACGTTTAAACCAGGCAATTTATATTTCAATGATTCCTACAACGAAGCCAAACTTACTTCCAACTTACTTCTTTCACTTATCCAAAATTTTAACAGTAAAATATGTAGAATGAGTTGTATTAGAATTGCTGTATGTCTCTAACACAAAACTATTTACCTCATGGAGTCTGCATAGCTGATATGTATGAAATAATATTCATTGACTTTACAAAGAGAAGGACGATTTTTTTATTTTTTTCGATGAAGTTTTAAGCATAGAGTTTAATTACTTGCAGCTCCATGGTCTGAAGTTTTTAAATAAAATAAATTATTTTAGTACTGTGATGAATGAAATGAATAGGAAAATGTTGATGAAATACTGCTTTCATAGAGAGAACCAGGCGTGTTATTTTTTCTATGACGTCATTTGAATGAATTTCAGTTGTTTTCGGTGAGGTTTTCAAATATAATAAATTATCGTAGTATTATGATAATTCTAAAATTATTACCGAGGAATGTATCGCATTTTAGAGATGTTTAAACCAGGCAATTTATATTTCAATGCCGTCATTTGAATGAAGTTCATTTTTTTCGACGAAGGTTTAAGTTTTTAAATATAATAAATTAATTTAGTATTGTGATAAGTTTTAAAATATTACCGAGGAATGTATTGCATTTTAGACATGTTTAAATAAAATTGCATTGAAGTTGGAAATTGTTTCATAACCAATGTTTTAAGCCTGATTGATCTTTCTTGTTCTTGATGCAGATAATTTGTTTACTTTCGAAACTTGGTTGTTTTCTTTCTTTGAGAATTATCTTTTGTCCTAATTCAGATAATTAATTAATTTTTCGAATATTTGTTTATTTTTAACACTTTACAACAAAGATGAAAATTGTTTATGACCTTGTTCATTCTGTCTGTCAGTATGTCTGTCTGTTTGCTGTCCGTTAGCACGATAACTGCAGAAAAAATGACTTAATCAGAATGAAATTTAGTATGTTGTTCAGCCGGTCTGTAGGACCAATGGGAATCTAAATGAATAATATCACCCAATTACTTTTGGATTGAACCCGGGTTGAAAAAATGAAATACATTGAGCCTTATGGGACCTAATTTCTCAAACATGTTTCAAGCGGATTTAAAATTCACAAATTGCTTCGAAAACTTTTGGTAGTATTCAAATTGTTCCATAAAATATATAAAAAAAAATTTAACGAATACATTCAGTAGGTTTAAATAAAAATTAAAATAATAATTACACCTCTTATATAAAGCGATCACGTGACCATGATATGAAAAGATCACATGACCCACTTCAAAATGATATATGGCGTCCATCTTATATCCAAATTGTGATTTTTTAAGTTATCTTTAATTCATATTGAGTATTTTATCCGTCCTTAAATCACTTTATTTTTGCTTAAATTCTGTGCATCTACATACTGAAACAACGCAATTACAATATATTTGAGTTTAAATGATCATCCAAATTTGATTATTTAAACAACAAAGCCTATTTTTCACTAATGTAAAATGTAAACAGCAACATATGTAAAATGAGTTGTATTAGAATTGCTGTATTTCTTTAATACAAAATTAATTAGCCCATGGAGTCTGCATAGCTGATATGAATGAAATATGCATTGATTTTACAAAGAGGACGATTTTTTTCGATGAAGTTTTAAGCATAGACTTTAATTTCTTGTAGCTCCATGGTCCTAATTTTTAATTAAAATAAATTATTATAATATTGTGATGAATGAAATGAATGGGAAAAAGTTATGAATGAAATGATGTTTTTATAGAAAGATACAGGCGTGTTATTTTTTCTATGACGTCATTTGAATGAATTTCAGTTGTTTTCGATGAAGTTTACAAATATAATAAATTTTCGTAGTATTATGATAGTTTCAAAAATATTACCGAGGAATGTATCGCATTTTAGAGATGTTTAAACCAGGCAATTTATATTTGAATGCCGTCATTTGAATGAAGTTCATTTTTTTTCGATGAAGGTTTAAGTTTTCAAATATAATAAATTAATGCAGTATTGTGATAAGTTTTAAAATATTACCGAGGAATGTATTGCATTGTAGACTTGTTTAAATAAAATTCCATTGAAGTTGGAAAGTGTTTCATAATCAATGCTTTAAGCATGATCGATCTTTTCTTGTTTTCCTTTTGCAACTATTTGTTATTCCTAATGCATTTAACTCGTTTTGTTTTTTTGCGAAACGTGTTGCTTTCTTATTTCGCGAAAAACATTTAGTCCTAATGTACAAAAATTTATTAAATTTTCAAATCCAGTTGTTCCCATCATTTATAACAAATCTTTGTTCCTAATGCAGTTAACTCCATTTACTTTCCGTTACTTTTTTTAAAAACCATTCTCTAGTATGAATGAATCTATTCTATAGTCATAATGCAGTTAATTTATTTGATTTTCCGAAACCGATTTTTTTGTGCTCGAAATTATTGATTAGATCTAGTGCATTTAACTGATTTAATTTTCCGAAAATATTTTCATTTTTTTAACACTTTACTGCAAAGTTGAAAAGTGTCTATGTCTTTGTTCATTCATTCTGTCTGTCTGTCTGTCTGTCCGTTAGCACGATAACTGCCGTAAAAATGACTTACTCAAAATTACATTTTAGTATGTTGTTTAGACGGTCTGTAGGACCTATGGGAATTATAAATGAGTAATATCACCCAATTAGTTTTGGATTGAACCCGGGTTGAAAAAATGAAATACATTGAACCCTATGGGACCTAATTTTTCAAGCATTTTTTAAGCGGATTTAAAATTCAAAAATTGCTTCAAAAATTTTAGGTAATATTCAAATTATTCCATAAAATATATAAAAAAATCCAGCAAAATATATTCAGTAGTTTTGAATAAAAATTTAAATATTAATTACACCTCTTATATGAAGCGATCACGTGACTACGATATGAAAAGATCACGTGATCCACTTCAAAATAAAATATGGCATCCATCTTGTCTCAAAATCTATTAAAGTATATTTTAATCCATAATGAGTGTTGTATCCGTCCTAAAACCGCTTTTTTTTTTGCTTAAATTATGTGTATCTACATACTGAAACAACTCAATTACAATATATTTGAGTTTAAATGATCATCCAAATTTGATTATTTCTACAACGAAGCCCATTTTTCACTTATGTAAAATGTAAACAGCAAAGTATGTAGGATGAGTTGTATAAGAATTGCTGTATTTCTTTAACGCAAAATTATTTAGCTCATGGAGTCACCATAGCTGATATGAATGATTTGATTTTACAAAGAGAAAGACGATTATTTTCGATGAAGTTTTAAGCATAGGGTTTAAATACTTGTAGCTCCATGGTCTTATGTTTTTAAATAAAATAAATTATTTTAGTACTGTGATGAGAGAATGAAGTGAATGGGAAAATGTTATGAATGAAATGCTGCTTTTATAGAGAGCCAGGCGTGTTATTTTTTTCCATGACGTCATTTGAATGAACGTCAGTTGTTTTCGATGAAGTTTTCAAATATAATAAATTGATGTAGTATTATGATAATTTTAAAAATATTATAGATGAATGTATGGCATTTTAGCGATATTTAAGCCAGGCAATTTATATTTCAATGCCGTCATTTGAATGGAGTTCATTTTTTTTCGATGAAATTTTAAGGTTTCAAATATAATTAATAAATGTAGTATTGTGATAATTTTAAAAATATTACCGAGGAATGTATCGCATTTTAGATATTTTTAAATAAAATTGCATTTCAGTTGGAAAGTGTTTCATAATCAATGCTTTAAGCATGATTGGTATTTTTTGTTTTCTTTAAAACTATTCTTTAGTGCTATTGAAATTAAGTTATTCATTTTTAAAACCGGCTGACTCTTTTATAAAACACTGTGCTTCATTCCTAACGTAGTTAAATCATTTTATTTTTTGAAACCGGTTGCTTTCTTTTTTTAATATTCTTTAGTTCTAATGCACTCAACTAATTTTGTTTTCCGAATACTGTTTCTTTGTTTACTTTAAACTATTCTGTAATCCTAATGCAGTTAACTCATTTGATTTTTTTAAATATGTTTTCATTGTTTTTAATCATTCATCTATCCTAATGCAGTTTGCTTATTTTATTTCCCGAAAACTGTTGCTTTTATTTACTTAACTGGGGGGCTCCGCCGCCTGTCTCTGTATTCTCGCAATCCATGGTAACTCGCTTCGCGAGTCTGGAGGCTTCATCTCCGACAGTCTTGAGATCGCTTCGCGAGCAATTTTTTACCACATGCTACGCCCCCCCTGGGGACCAGTGAAAAAAATAGTTATGCAAATTAGTTGTGTGATAAAATAAGTTAGCCTGAGCTTCAACAGATTTTTCTTAGCAGATAGTGTTCCTGTGCTGAAAATTTTCGCAGTCGTAAGTCTGGTCCGAGTCGGAGTCTTGGCGTGGACGGGGGCTCCCCTCAATTTTGAGGGGCGAAATCCGACTCCTTTGTGGTTTTCATCCATCAGTGCTTACGTCCGCGAGTTGATCGCGCATTGTCACGAACTTTATGACAGACTTCAATTTGATAACTGAGCGTTCAGTTCTCCGTTGCCTTATATAAGGAACGAGTGCCATGTCGGATTATGAGAGTGAAGTGTTATAAGTGGGGGAAAAAGTTACTACGGAAAGTATCGATAAGGAAACAGATACTGAAGACCTCGTAAAAATAGCCATAAGGTGCAATAATATTCTGCAAGGGTTGATAGGTGGAGTTGTTGTTGTTGACACCCAGACCGTCCGACCTACCAGAAAGGTGTAAGGTAACTGTTTGGACGGCCGGGAAGTGCGACCCAATTTAGACCGGAACCCAGTGGGGGAGGCATCCACAGGGACCGTACCCTTCCCCTACCACCAAGCTCACGGAAGGACTTACGGATCCACATGTTTAACTTGATCGTACTCCGCATGAACACGGCGGCAGTTGTGGCAACGTGCAAATCCAGCGCGCAAACCACAGGGCTACCGCGCCCGAAATGTGCCAACAACACGCGGTGTTCCCAGGTGGTCACCCACCCAAGTACTAACCGCGCCCGATGCTGCTTGACTTCGGTGCTCTAACGAGAACCGGTGTTTTCAGCACGGTAGGACCCTTGGCTGGTAGGTGGAGTAAAGGGCTCAGAAGTATACAAATAGCGTATGCGAAATCAAATAGACGAATTGCTCAAAATCATAATAACGCAACAGAATGTGATTGCCAGAGAAAGAGGAAGTAGTAAAGGAGTGGGCAAGGTTGGAAAAACTTTTGATGAAACAGTAAAAATAAAGGGTAAAGAGTCTGGGCAAAGATCCAAAATTAAGACAGGCAGATCGCTGAGTAGAAGTTAAAAAGCCCATGTGGTGACGATTTATCCGAAAAAAGAATCTAGTTTTGATAAAACTAAGCAGGAAATTCAACAATTGGTTGATCATCTTTAACTGAAAATTTGAATAACGGCTGTAAGGATAATTAAAAGAGGTGGGATTCTTGTTGAATCAAAAAATTAAAAAGATATATATATTCTTATACAAGAGTTTAAGGATAGAGAAGAGTTAAGGGGCTTCAAAATGGACGAACCGGAAAAGAGACAGCCACAGATTATATTATATAATGTGCATGAAAATCTGGTAAAGGACGAATTGGGGGATAAAATATTAGCCCATAATGAAGTGCTATTAGATACAGTTTCAATAGAAGTAAATAATGGCTTTAGAGGCAGAAGAGACTTAAATTGGGTAATTACTGTTGATCCAAAAAACATTCGCAGTTTTGGATAAAAAAGGAAAAGTGAACCTTGGGTGGAGTCGAGTTGACTGTCGCGTATATATTAGGGCAAAAATTGCTACAAATATTGGCAATATGGACACATAGGTAAATATTGTAGAAATCCAACGGTATGTGGAAAATGTGGAGGAACAAACCACAAGCAAGCGGAGTGCTCGAATGAAATTAAATGGATAAATTGTAAGATTCATAATGAAAAATTTGGCTCCAAACTTGAAATTAAAGATTTCATGAATGATAGAAGATGTGGAATTTATAATAAGGAACTAGAATTTGTTGCCTCCAGGACCGAATATATCTAGCATTTCTAATAAATCTGCTTGTAAATGTACTTTTATTAATCTTAATCATGCTAATATTTTATTGGCACAGGAAATTATCAGTGAGAAATTAGATATCATTATGGTAAATGAGCCATACTTTTTTAATGGAGTAATTATGGGATTCCCTCTAAACCTAGCTACAGTTTTTAAAGTGGGGTAACCTAGAGCAGGCTTTATTATTGATGCAATGATTTATTTTACCACTTTGTATACCACAGGAGACATTATGGCTCTTAGAGCAAAAATTGGTAGAAATGATTATGTTTTGGTCACAGTTTATTGTCCACCTTCTGAGGATTTGTAAAATAATCTAAACAGTTCCTGGATTTGTAAATTTAGTTTCCAAAAGTTCCAGGCACTTAGGGTAAAACCAGTGACACACTTCGAACATATGGGTACTCGAGTGATTGACAAAATGAAAAAATGGGCTAATAAATATGAATTAAAATTTAGCTACGATAAAACTAAATACATGAGAGTACCAATTACTAAGAGTTTTACGAACTATTCTGGGATAAAATTGTACAATAAACGATTTGGTAAATTGAAAATATTAAAATACTTTGGTATTACTCTTGAAGAAAACATGAAATGGAGGGCGCATTTCGCAAGTATAAAAGAAAAAATCGGCAAGTTTCAGCACAAAATTGCAAGATACTCCAGAGCTACCTGGGGGCTCAGAACAGAAGTAAGGAAAGAAATATATTTGAAGGTAACATAGAAACTTATAACATATGGTAGTCCTGTATGATATAGAGACTTGGTGTTCTAAATATAACAAAAGGTTATAAAAACTGTCTCTAAAGCTGCAATGGAAGTGCTGGCAGGTTGCATTCCTCTCGATATAAAAACAAGATGTGATGTGGAGATGTACAACCTACTCCATCTGAAGCAAGATCTGCAAATGGAAGAAGGTATCATTAAATATGAGGAAGCGGAATCACAATTGAAGGATTGGAATTGACCGTGGGAAAGAAGATCTATTAATTGGGATTACAACGCTAAAGATAAGGAGAGTTTCAGTATTTATACTGATGGCTCCAAAATGAATGATAGAGTTGTATGTGCATATGTTGTCTACAATAATGGAGTAATTATCAAAGAAGAAACCTTTCGATGAAATAACACATATGTCTATAATGCAGAACTGTACGCATTGTACAAAGCGGTCGAACATTTAAATGACAATAGGATCGAGGAGGCAGATATATATATATACAGACTCGAGATCTGTATTGCAAAGCTTGGGGAGCAGGAAAGATCACCAAGTATTGATCAGGGAATTGTGGAAGAAGCTACTTAAGGGTAGGATAACCCTACATTGAATTAAGGCGCATCTTGGGCTATCAAGAAATGAAAGAGCGGATGAGCTCGCAAAGAGTGCAACTTCCAAGACAGAAATTGATTACAAATTTGGATACAGCCCTAGCCAAGTAAAGATGATAATACAGAAGAAAATGAAATCTATTTGGCAGGACAGGTGGAATAACAACACAAAAGGAAAAACATTATATGAACACTTATCTTTAGTGAATGTTAACTATAAATTTGGAAACTTTTATTTAAACCAATGCTTGACACAGCATGGCGTATTTAGAACTTATCAAGCCGAATACCACGGAAAAAGCAACATTTGCGAATGTGAGGAAGCTATTGGCTCTATGTATCATGTTGTATATGAATGTAAGAGTTGTATGGAGGTTAGAAGGAGATTCTTTCCCCATAACGTTAATGATGTTACTTTTATGAATTTGTTAAAAAGTTGTAAAGCCCGAGAAGGGGTTATTTGTATTATTAGTCAATTGTTGGCAAAAACTATGTCTTAATATTTGTATGTATTACTTTGCATTTGTATTGTAAATGGCAAAAGAAATGTCTTTATTCTTGTCCATCCCTGTTTAGTAGTGTAATATACCTTGTATTTTATGTTTATTATGTTGCAGTAGGTTAGGTCACCTCTACCTTTTCTACCCGGATAGGGTACAGTTTGTATTTATTGTTGTTAATAAAGTGGCTTCCTTGTGAGGAGCAGTCTCAACAGAGAACACTTTGGTGGTTTCTGGGTTCTTTTTTTTTTTGGTCTTTGGCTCCTGATCCCCTTTGCTCTTGTTTATGACTGGAGGGGTTTCGGGTTTGGTGGCGCCGGTTGTGACTCTCGGAGGTGGCTTGGTGCAGCTGTCCGAGAGGGGACGCATGTATTAGAACGAGCAGGTTTGCGGCTGCAATAACTGGTTATTTGCTGTATACCTTCGGGTGGGTCGGTGATATTAATTTGATTACCACATGCTCCGCAGGCTTACTACATCCGCTGGAGGCTTCATGTTTGACGAGGTGGCCTCACCAACCCTTGAGCTAAATTCGGGATTTCTTTAAATCTGGCCAGTGTATACGACCATATTTTTGTTCCTTGGTCGAATATGCTCGCCAACTCCCTGTGCTCGGGGATCCAATTCCGATTTATTGTCGCGCATTTGTAGCCGGAGTTATCTTAGCAGGCTCTTTCGTTATAATTGCGTAGCAGACATAAAACACACACGTTGGGGTTTCACCCCTCGTTCACTGACGCTCATCAATCTCAGGAACTCACTTCACGAGCTCTTTTACCCCATCTCCGTTGTGACCATGAGCGCATGTTTGACCCCTACTCGCATATTTACAACACGACATATTTAAAATCTAAAGATAACTATAGCCAACGATAATGAAAATATCAAAGATAGTATCAGTATTACAGTTCAGAATAATAAATTTATTTTTAATTTTTGAAATTAGGGGCTGATCTCCGATTGGCAACAATATTGCGAGAAAATAAATTAATTACACAAGATGTTTGTACATTATGGGGATCACTATTTCTTTTGGATCCCAAATAATGCCTTTATACATGATGTTATTAATAACTCTCCCTTCGTTTAAATAAATGTATTTTTTTCTGAAAACACATTGTGACAAAGCAACACACAAATGGCCATGCGAAAGCATAGGGCGTTTAATGATTCCACTCTGTCAAATGTTTGGCCTTGAGCCTTGTTGTCAAAGCATAAGCTAATCGGACAGGAAATTGACGACGGTACAACACAAATGGTAGCGAGGTGTGACTTGTTGGCGTATTCAGTTGAATTCTGGGTGGATCTACTATAGTATTTTTGCTATCACCAGTTGTAATATAACATGTTAAAACTATGTTTCCTATTTGATGTCAGTTAACCGTGTACCATTTCAAAGGCCTTTCACTGTGGATAGGTTTCTTATTAGCATTACAATTCTTATGAGCCAAATGAACACGACAATTTAGTTAAAATTGCAATTTCAGTGTAATTTCAAACAAATATCTGTGTCAGTTTATGTAATTAAACTTCATTTAATACATAGTGAAAGAGAAAATGAATTTAAATATATATATAATTTCATGTGCTGCCTGCATCACATTTTTTTAATATTAATTTTCTTGTCATTATCGCTTTCTTTCGGGAATAAAACACATTTAAAAATGAAGCTAATTATGAACAACACTCATCATTTCCTGTACCTAAAATCTGACAAATAGCACACCTTCATATATTATGTGCTACCGTGAATATATGGCATTGGCGGGAATTTAAGACAGTGTACCATTTCAAAGGCCGTTCGTTCACTGTAGATAGGTTTCTTATTAGCATTACAATTCTTATGAGTCAAATGAACACGACAATTTAATTAAAACTGCAATTTCAGTGTAATTTCAAACAAATACATGTGTCAGTTTATGTAAATAAACTTCATTTAATAAATAGTGAAAGAGAAAAGGAATTTAAGTCTGTATGGAATCTCACATGCTGCCTACATCGATTTTTTTTAATATTCATTTTCTTGTCATTATTGCTTTCTTGTGGACATAAACACATTTAAAGATGAAACTAATTATAAACAACACACATCACGTCCTGAACCTAAAATCTGACAAATAGCACACCTTCATATATTATGTACTACAGTGAATATGTGACGTTGGCGGGAATTTAAGACGTATAACTCAGTTTAAAATTTCATCGAAACTAACTGTGAGTTATCGATAAGAAGCGAACATTTGAACAATAGTCCCGTTTATAACAAAACATCAATAACCATGATGTGATCTCGCGAATTCAATAAACGCACTACCGCTTTCACATTCAACATATAGCAACGGGAATGCCCCTAATTGTAATGTGAGGAAAATGGATCTTATATACTGACCGCTTTCCCCGATATTGAAAATCGTAAATTTTCAAGTCCCACTTAAACATTCATATAGAAATCCGAAATGGAGTTATTACTTTCCCTGCAATACATGGCAATGTATAGGGAAAGTATTGGAATCATGTCGAAAATCACAACTCGAGTTTTCGACGGATCTACACGTTTCGAGACCTCTAGAATACGAAAAAACCATTTTTAACGTGACGTCTGTGTGTGTGTCTTTGTGTCTGTCTGTCTGTGTGTCTGTCTGTCTGTCTGTGCAGATTTTGTATCCACTCTAACTAAATAACTACTGTACCGAATTTCACAAAATTTGGTAGGTAAGTCACTTGTGGGCGATTCTGGTGCTGATTAGTTTTGGGTACGATTTGGGATAAAAGAACCAGCTTATTTTTGCGAAATGGCCCGCAAAAGCTTGTATCCACTCTATCTAAAAAACTAATGGATCGAATTTCACAAAATTCGGCAGATGAGTCATTTATGGGTCACCCTGGTGCAGATTAGATTTTGGTATCCTTCGAAAAAAAAACCTGCCTTTTTTTGCAAAATGTCCCGCAAAAATCGTCAAAATCTAAACTAAAGAACTACGTATGCTCAAATATATCTATTAAATGCTTGTTTAATACGTAATTTTTAGAGAAGAAAAGAAAAAGACCAACCCTATTACACTAGGACTAGCCGTTCTCGAGATATTTTAGTTTTTCGTATTTTCCCTACGCCACCTTTGAAAATAAGTCCGGTTACCGAATGAGAACGAAAATAGAATTAAAAGTGAAATCAATTTAATTAACATAAAGAGAACGTGTATATAAGTCTGCAGGGAAAGTCATGTGCTGCCCACATCAGCTTTTTATGTGTTTGAGTGGAAAGCTGAGATATCAGTTCATATTTATTTCAAGAATTAGAATCGCGTAAATTTCAATTTTTGAAACAGTATGTAAACGAGATTGCATACAACACGTATATTTCAATGCATTTCAGTTTTTAAATACAATGCGGTTGATGGATGATTCGATTTAAGCTTCGTTTGAAAGAAGGGACTTTGATCTTCCTGACGGCAAAAAGATGAAAACAGGAGTGATGTAACCAAATTGAAAACAAACTAGAGTGGTGAAAACAAGCAAGAGTGACGAAGAACAAGAGATAAAAGCAATACGTCGAGATGAAAACGTTGTGTTTATATTTGCGCTCGGAAAGCTTGAAAATAGCTCAAAATATTGCCTCTGAAACAAGTAACAAACATAAGACAACTAACAGCTAATTCAAGTTTTTGAAAATTCGCACCGTCATGATTTGGAACCTCATCTGTTCTATCCCGGTAGAGTTAATTAGCTATGTGTCGCATAGAAAACCGCTTCACTGATGCAAGGAAAATAAATATCGCAAAGTTTAAATAAAAAATCTGATGTTGGCAGCACATGGCTTTCCTTATATAATGCAATGAATTTACTACTTTTACTGTTAAAAAGATGTTTTTCTTATAGTAGATACTCATATTCTTTCCAAGATATTGAATTTTCTTCAATTAGTCGTCATATTCATTGATTTATCGTCCTTTTTATCTATTTAGCGATATTTTAGTTAATTTGGCAACATTTAAAATTCTCGCCAATTTGGCGACATTCCGCTAAATTCGTCGCCAAAATCTCGCCGAGCGTTATGGATGGAGAAATAAGTTATTCTTTCAGCGGATAAATGACTATTGGCGTTCAAATACAAAATTATTATTCAAAGTATCTTTCGTCGTGAATGGAAAGACTTAGATCCACGAGAGTGATGTCACCCAATTTATCGCATGATAATTCATATGAAAAGTGAACATGTTTCTTAATAGTTAATCCTTTTTTTTAATTTATGGGATTTTTTGAAAAATTTATTTGAAAAATGTGCAATATCTCGAGAACGGTTCATGCTAGCATTGTAACGTTTATGCCAATCGTTTTCTAAGGAAAAATTACATAAGAAATGTCTATTTGCATAACTTTATTAACGGTTTTGATTTATTGATGATTTTTTCAAAATTTCACTCGAAAATTTTGGGGGTTTTGAACATTCGATTCTGTTTTAAAACAATAGACTTCCAGTGTTCACGTATTGTGACTTTTGTACCAAATTTCATTCGAATCGCTCCATTCTTTCGTGAGATATCATCTCCACAGACTCACTGACACACACACACACACACATTCACACACTTTCACCCACACACACACGCACACACATACGCACACACGCACATACACACACTTTCACACACACACATACACACACACATACACACACACACAGACATCATTTCAAAAATGTTCGATTTGTGATCAGGGATGCTTGAAACGTGCTCTCCCGTCGAGAACTCGAATTCGAATTTTCGACCCCGCCACAATACTTTTCTTATACATTATGTATATAAGGAAAGTAACAAGTAAAAGCGAGTGAAAGCACAGTAGTTCGAATTTTAAATGACAAACATACTATTGTCTACCTACAAACATCGGGGATATTTATAAGATATACTACTCGTTTTAAACTTAATGAATCTCTTTCGCATTTGTTCTATGGACAAATAACTTTTAAACGTATGTCACACGAAACACTTTACGTATCTAGAAATAAAATTTCAATTTGCTCGTGTAAATATTCTCAATTCAGCCTCAATGAACATAAATTTCTTACGATGAAACTTAGACAGGTTGAGTACCGCGTAGAATATTTAGGTAGTGTCGTTTATTTTGACAGTAATCCAGTTTGTCTGGATGATATATACACTTAACGGAATTGATATACTTCCTTGGGATTTCAGAGAACTTGTTTTCTTTTGTAAAATGCACACATATCCTACACAATCAAGATTTATTCTCCTGCGTATATTCAAATTTAAGGGATTTTAAAAAAGATTTCTTTATAAATGTATCGTTCCAAAAATTCAGTTAAAGTCTTTCTCGCTTAAAGAAAAACATGATGTTTCATGCTGGTGATGCAATACTTGAATGGTTTTTATTTGAACTAAATTTTAGGTATGTATAAAATGACTATAGATTGTAAAATCGTTTGCTAAAATTGACTGTATATTGTGAAAATGATTGTCGAAATGACTATAGATTGATATATGACTTATGAATAGCATTTTGATATTTAAAAGATTTTTAAAAGTTTTACCCTCTGTATAGAATATGTGATCGAACATGATAATAAACTCGTTGACAGAACACACTTAATGCATTGAAAAATAAGCCAATTTTCCATTTTTACTTTCCTTATATACATAATGTATAAGGAAAGTATTGTGATGGGGTCGAAAATTCGAGCACGTTTCAACCATCCCTGATCACGAATCAAACATTTTTGAAGTGATGTCTGTGTGTGTGTGTGTGTGTGTGTGTGTGTGAAAGTATGTGTGTGTAAAGTATATGTGTGTGTGTGTCAGTGAGACCGTGGAGACGATAACTGACGAACGAATGAACCGATTCGAACCAAATTTGGTACAAAAATCACAATCCGTAAACACTGGAAGCCTATTGCTTTTATTCGCAATCGAATGTTCAGAACCCCCTAAATTTTCGAATGAAATTTTGAAAAAATTGTCAAAAAATCAACACCACTAATAAAGTTGCGCAAATAGACATGTCTTATGTAATTTTTCATTAGAAAACGATTGAGATAAATTTTAGAACGCTAACATGAACCATTCTCGAGATATTTTACATATTCCAAAAATTTGTTAAAAAGTCATATAAATTTAAAATAAAATTATTTCCTATTGAGAAACATGTTCACTTTTCATATGTAATACCATGCGATAAATTGGGTGACATGATTGTCGTGGATCTAGCTCGTTCCATTCATGAAAAAAGATACTTTGAGTAATACTTTTGTATTTGAACGTCAATAGTCATTTATCTGCTGTAAGAATAACTTATTTCTTAGTGCATAACGCTTGGCGAGATTTGGGCGGAATTTCGACAACTTGGCGACTTTTTAAATGATGCCAAATTAACGAAAATATCGCCAAATGGATAAAAATGGCGCTAAATCAATGAAAATGACGACTAATTGTCGAAAATTCAATATATTGGAAAGAATATTAGTATCTACTGTAAGAAAAACGTATTTTTTTACTCTAAAAGTAGTAAATTCATTACATTATATAAGGAAAGTCATGTGTTGCCCACATCATATTTTTTTTAATATGATGTGAATTTCAGATTATTATGATTCATATTCGCGTAAAAGTTCAACGTAAGTTAATTTGGTTAGGATATCCGAACGCTATATCAATGAATTCTTTTAGAAAATTCAAATTCCCGCTTATCGGCTATACACATTCTGGACTTAAACAGAGAATGATTAGCACTTTACTATGTTAGTATGCTTTAGCTATTGCACTATATGTTCTCTTCTAAGTGATTAGATAGTGTGCTATATGTTCTCTTCCTAGTGATTAGATAGTGTGCTATATGTTCTCTTCCTAGTGATTGACTAGTGTAATATATGTTCTCTTCCTAGCGATTAGCTAGTGTATTCAATTCGTGGTGATTAGATAGTGGACTATATATTCTCTTCCTAGGGGATAAATAGTGTACTATAAGTTCATTTCCTAGAGATAGTGTACTGTATGTTTTCTGCCCAGTGATTAGATAGTGCACTATATGTTCCATTCCTCGTGATTAGCTAGCGTGCTATATGTTAACTTCGTGATGATTAGATAGTGCACTATATATTCTCTTCCTAGCGATTAGCTAGCGTACTATATATTCCCTTCCATAAATGAGATCGCAATTCAAGTTCCGATCAGTATAATTACCTAGTATAATTACCTATAAATTCTCTCCAGAAATACTCATAAGGAATATCTTACCTTTAACTGAACTATCGGCCGACATACAACACATATAATAAAAACTATGTGAAGCATTTAATCAATAATTACGTTGGTTTTACAGGTGTATTTGTTATTTGTTTTGGTATAACGGCTAGATTGGTCAGTACTCCACCGATCTGCTGAAACAGCAGTGAGTTACTGTCCCCGACTCATGACCAATAGCTATCCTCCAAGCATGAAGCATATATATATATATATATATATATATATACATACATATATATATATATATATATATATATATATATATATATATATATATATATATATACAGGGTTTTTCAAAAGTCCGTTTAAATTTTAAAAATTCATCAAAAATAAAAAAATCATCGCATTGGGATGTGGTTTGTATCGTAAGTATTGTCAAGATATATATATATATATATATATATATATATATATATATATATATATATACAGGGTTTTTCAAAAGTCCGTTTAAATTTTAAAAATTCATCAAAAATCAAAAAATCATCGCATTGGGATGCGGTTTGTATCGTAAGTATTGTCAAGATGGGCTGTTTTTTCTGACGGGAAAAAAATTTGTAGTTTAAAAGTCACCTATAGGTGGCGCTTACCCGAATACATCTTCCTGAAGTATGCAAATGAGTCTGTTATAAAAGAGATGTAGTGCTCTGTAGATTCTTCATTTGATTCATTAGTAAACGGTGCAAAGAAGAAGTTTTGGCGAGAATGTTAACTTTAATTGCGAAAGCCTTGTTAGTGAAGCTGTATAACGTGAGAGGAGAATCAGCACCAGATGCTTTGCGAAAATTTCGATTTAGGAAAAATCTAAAGAAAGGAAAATGTCCTATCACTGTTCTGGGTAACTGAAGCTTGTCACACGATTTAAAGAAACTGGATGTTTGGAGGATCGTCCACGAAGCGAAATACCATCGTTAACGGACTCCCGTTCCAGTGCCGTTTCATCTGAAATTGAAAACCTAGCAACTCAAACAGCTGCGGGGACTAACAGCGTTTCTGAAGCTGAAAGGCGATTGGATATTCCTGTATCCTCGGTATGGCGTATCCTTCGCGGTATCTTAAATCTGTATCCATACTAATTGCAATCACTTCATCAGCTTTTACCTTTAAATATCGCACAGCTAGAAACGTTTGCCAAATGGGCTCTGTCAAAAATCGCACAGGAGCCACAGTGGTTATTTAATGTTCTGTTGACAGACGAAGCTCACTTTTCACTGCATGGAAATGTGAACACACACAGCTGTCGTATATGGGCAACTTCTAATCCACGTGAGTACATAGAGCAGCCACTTCATTCACCACGAGTGACAGTTTGGTGTGGCTTTACTGGCTCTTACATTCTGGGACCCTTTTTTTTTCGAGGAGATTAGCTCAAGTACTGGTTGGAAAACTTGCACAGTAAACTCACAGCGATATTTGACTCTTCTGCATAAGCAAGTCGTGCCGTCTTTGTGAGGACGAAATGTGATATCTACTGTAATATTTATGCAGGATGGAGCACCATCTCACATTGCAAATCCAGTAAAGAAATTTCTAATCGACACCTTCGGGGAAGACAGACTTGTCAGTAGGCATTGCAATATCCCATGTCCTCCTCGGTCTCCAGATTTGGCACCAGTTGATTTTTGGTTGTGTGGGTATTTAAAGTCATGAGTGTATCAATCAGATCCTTCCACATTGCCGGAACTAAAAGATATTCCATTCGTCGTGAAGTGAGTTTGATACATCCAGACATGCTCATTCTCCAGTTACTGGTGTTTTCACTCGCTTAAATTGTGTCATACCTTGTGCAGGAGGACATGTCGAATACATGATGCTATAATAAAGGTGCTGAGCGTACAGTAAGTTATTTTCAAATATATATATATATATATATATATATATATATATATATATATATATATATATATATTTGTGTGTGTATGTATATATGTATGTATCTATATCAATATATTAGGTGTACTCTGGAAATCTTACTCCTATCGAATGAAAACTTTCTGAGATATCTTATATAATCTTATATAATCTTATATTTGAAAACTTCACTTCTGCATTGGTGGGTTCTGCCGAGTATTACTTTAGTTAATATGTGTTTATACACAATTTAATGTCATCGTGTCATATTAAAATACAGGAAAATAAATATCACTATAAAAATATTAAATTGTGTAAAGTGTGAAAATAATATTCAAAAATAAGCAACTTATTCGTTAAAAAATGTGAAGATAATTTCATTTCTTATTACAGAAGAAAGTTATCTGCAGAATGCGGCTCAGTGCAACATTTTATTTAAATTTTCAGCAGCTCAGATTGTAAATTAGGTAAACGTTTGGAAAGAAGAAAATTTTACTGATATTTATCCCTGATACAATTTTAAAATGCAACTTTTCTCCCAAATCAAGTCTGTTTGAAATCAGTTATCGATAAACATAAGCTCTGAAAACATTTTAGATCTTATAGAATATCTCAATTTAGATTTCTACTTCATTCCGCAAAAAATTCAATTTCATTCATGAAGATATTTATTTCCGATGAAAATAACTTCTGAGAGAAATTTATTGTAAAGCTTCTATTCACAAAAGGAGCTGATTATATCTTTAGAGTGGAAAATTCATTAGACGGTGAAGATTTTTGCTTAAATTTAGCAACTCAGGAAAAAATCAAATAACAAATATTAAATAATGAAATTCAATAAAGAAATGTAACTGTTTCGAATATATATATATATATATATATATATGAGGTCTTTCAAAAGTCGGTATAAACTTTAAAAATTCATTTAAAATCGAAAAATCATCGCATTGAGATACGGTTTGTACCATAAGTATTGTCTGGACCCGCGTTTTATGGATATATTTGAGCATACGTAGTTTTTTATTTTAGATTTTGGCGATTTTTGCAGGCCATTTTGCAAAAAAAGGCAGGTTAGTTTTTCCGAATCATACCAAAATCTAATCAGCACCAGGGTATCCTACAAGTGATTTACCTACCAAATTTTGCGGAATTTGGTCCATTAGTTTTTCAGCTAGTGTGGATACAAGCTTTTGGGGCCATTTCGCAAAAAAAGGCGGGTTCTTTTATCCCGAATCGTACCCAAAACTAATCAGCACCAGATTCGCCCACAAGTGACTTACGTACCAAATTTTATGAAATTCGGCCAATTACTTTTTTAGTTAGAGTGGATACAAATTCTGCACAGACAGACATACAGGCTCACAGACAGACACACAGACGTCACGCTAAAAATAGTTTTCTCGTATTCTAGAGGTCTCGAAACGTGTAGATCCGCCGAAAACTCGAGTTGCGATATTCGGCATGATTCCAATACTTACCCTATACATTACCATGTATTGCAGGGAAAGTAAAAATCTAATGTGGGCAGCACATGACTTTCCCTGCAGACTTATATTCACGTTCTATTTATTTTAATTAAATTTAATTCACTTTTAATTCAATTTTCGTTCTCATTTGATAACTGGACGTATTTTCAAAGATGGCGTAGAAAAAATAAGACAAACTAAAATATCTCGAGAACGGCTAGTCCTAGTGTAATGGGGTTGGTCTTAATCTTTTCTTCGTTAAAAATTACGTATTAAACGAGCATTTAATGGATATATTTGAGCATATGTAGTTCTTTATTTTAAATTTTGGCGATTTTTGCGGGCCATTTTGCAAAAAAGGCAGGTTAATTTTTTTCGAATCGTGCCAAAATCCAATCAGCACTAGGGTGATCCACGAGCGACGTATCTACCTAATTTTGTGAAATTTGGTCCATTTGTTTTTCCGCTAGAGTGGATATAAGATTTTGCGGTCCATTTCGCAAAAACGGCGGGTTCTCGTATCCCGAATCGTACCCAAAACTAATCAGCACCAGATCCGCCCACAAGTGACATACCTACCAAATTTTATGAAATTCGGTCAATTAGTTTTTTATTTAGAGTGGATACAAAATCTGCACAGACAGACAGACACACAGACAGACACACAGACAGACACACAGACAGACAGACACACAGACACACACACATACGTCATGCTAAAAATAGTTTTCTCGTATTCTAGAGGTCTCGAAACGTGTAGATCCGCCGAAAACTCGAGTTGCGATATTCGGCATGATTCCAATACTTACCCTATACATTACCATGTATTGCAGGGAAAGTAAAAATCTAATGTGGGCAGCACATGACTTTCCCTGCAGACTTATATTCACGTTCTATTTATTTTAATTAAATTTAATTCACTTTTAATTCAATTTTCGTTCTCATTTGATAACTGGACGTATTTTCAAAGATGGCGTAGAAAAAATAAGACAAACTAAAATATCTCGAGAACGGCTAGTCCTAGTGTAATGGGGTTGGTCTTAATCTTTTCTTCGTTAAAAATTACGTATTAAACGAGCATTTAATGGATATATTTGAGCATATGTAGTTCTTTATTTTAAATTTTGGCGATTTTTGCGGGCCATTTTGCAAAAAAGGCAGGTTAATTTTTTTCGAATCGTGCCAAAATCCAATCAGCACTAGGGTGATCCACGAGCGACGTATCTACCTAATTTTGTGAAATTTGGTCCATTTGTTTTTCCGCTAGAGTGG
The DNA here is from genome assembly GCA_951213105.1 of Amaurobius ferox. Lineage (NCBI taxonomy): Eukaryota > Metazoa > Arthropoda > Arachnida > Araneae > Amaurobiidae > Amaurobius > Amaurobius ferox. Next base: position 33,912,390 of record OX578154.1, read on the forward strand.
ATATAAGATTTTGCGGTCCATTTCGCAAAAACGGCGGGTTCTCGTATCCCGAATCGTACCCAAAACTAATCAGCACCAGATCCGCCCACAAGTGACATACCTACCAAATTTTATGAAATTCGGTCAATTAGTTTTTTATTTAGAGTGGATACAAAATCTGCACAGACAGACAGACACACAGACAGACACACAGACAGACACACAGACAGACAGACACACAGACACACACACATACGTCATGCTAAAAATTGTTTTTTCGTATTCTAGAGATCTCGAAACGCGTAGATCCGTTGAAAACACGAGTTGCGATTTTCGATATGATTCCAATACTTTCCTTATACATTACCATGTATTGCAGGGAAAGTAAAAATCTGATATGGGCAACACACGACTTTCCCTGCAGACTTACATCCACGCTCTCTTTATTTTAATTAAATTTAATTCACTTTTAATTCAATTTTCGTTCTCATTTGGTAACTGCGCTTATTTTCAAAGGTGGCGTAGAGAAATACGAAAAAATTAAAATATCTCGAGAACGGCTAGTCCTAGTATAATGAGGTTGGTCTTCTTTTCTTCGTTAAAAATTACGTATAAAATCAGCATTTAATGGATATATTTGAGTAAACCCAGTTCTTTACTTTTTATTTGGACGATTTTTGTGAGCCATTTTGCAAAAAAAAGCAGGTCTGTTTTTTCTGAATCGTACCAAAATCTAATCAGCACCAGGGTAACTCACAAGTAACTCATCTGCCGAATTTTGTGAAATTCGGTCCATTAGTTTTTCAGTTAGAGTGGATTCAGTTAGAGCTTTTGCGGGCCATTTCGCAAAAAAAAGGCGGGTTCTTTTATCCCGAATCGTATCCGAAACTAATCAGCAACAGACTCGCTCACAAGTAACTTAACTACCAAATGTTGTGAAATTCGGTCAATTAGTTTTTTAGTTAGAGTGGATACAAAATCTGCACAGACACACAGACGCACACACAGACGTCACACTAAAAATAGTTTTTTCGTATTCTAGAGGTCTCGAAACGTGTACATCCGTCGAAAACACGAGTTGCGATTTTCAACATGATTCCAATACTTTCCCTATACATTACCATGTATTGCAGGGAAAGTAAAAATACGGACAAGAACAAAAATATAATACTAAAAATCTGATGTGGGCAACACACGACTTTCCTTATATAATGTAATTAATATACTACTTTTACAGTAAAAAAAATAGGTTTTTCTTATAGTAGATACTTATATTCTTCCCAAAATATTGAATTTTCGACAATGAGTCGTCATTTTCATTAATTTGGCATCATTTTTAACCATTTTAGCGAGATTTGTGTTAATTTGGCAACATTTCAAAAAAGTCGCCAAGTTGGCGACATTCCTCCAAATTCGTCGCCAAAATCTCGCCAAGCGTTATACACTAAGATATAAGTTATTCTTACAGCAGGTAAATGACTATTGGCGTTCAAATAAAAAAGTATTACTCAAAGTATCTTTCTTCATGAATGGAACGACCTACATCCACGAGAATGATGTCACCCAATTTATCGCATGGTATTACATATGAAAAGTGAACATGTTTCTCAATAGGAAATATTTTTTTTTATTTTATATAACTGTTTGATAATTTTTTTGAAAAATGTACAATATCTCGAGAACGGTTCATGTTATCGTTCTAAAATTTATGTCAATCGTTTTCTAATGAAAAATTACATAAGAAATGTCTATTCGCGTAACTTTATTAGTGGTTTTGATTTTTTGACGATTTTTTCAAAATTTCATTCGAAAATTTAGGGGGGTTCTGAACATTCGATTGCGTATAAAAACAATAGGCTTCCAGTGTGTATGGATTGTGATTTTTGTACTAAATTGGGTTCGAATCGGTCCATTCGTTCATCAGTTATCGTCTCCACAGTCTCACTGACGCACACACACACATACTTTCACACACACACACAGACATCCCTTCAAAAATGTTCGAGTCGTGATCAGGGATGCTTGAAACGTGCTCTCCTGTCGAAAACTCGAATTCGAATTTTCTACCCCGTCACAATACTTTCCTTATACATTATGTATATAAGGAAAGTAAAAATCCATAAATGTAAAGAATTAATGTTTTTTATTTCCTCAAGTTCATCACCTTGTTTTGGATGTTATCGGGTATATATATATATATATATATATATATATATATATATATATATATATATATATATATATATATATATATATATATATATATATATATATATATATATATATATATATATATATATATATATATATATATATATATATATATATATATGTATGTATATATATATATATATATATATATATGTATATCTATATATATATGTGTATATATATATATATATATATATATATATATATATATATATATATATATATATAAATATATATATATATTTATATATATATAAATATATATATATATATATATATATATATATATATATATATATATATATATATATATAAATATATATATATATATATATATATATATATATATATATATATATATATATATATATATATATTTATATATATATAAATATATATATATATATATATATATATATATATATATATATATATATATATATATATATATATATATAAATATATATATATATATATATATATATATATTCTAAACCATGTAAATTTACCTTTTAAATTCACAACTTTAGAAAATTAGAAAATATAAAAGTTGTCTTCTGAGATATCGTTTGAAGGCTATCTGATCCATTTTATTTTGTTCAGCCAAAACAAAAGCAAAATGATTTTGAAGTCAAAATTTAGACGAATTTTCAATTTTAAGCGTTCGTAACTTTTAAATTAATTCAAATTTAAAAAAAAAAATCGCGTCAAAGTTCATTGAGGTTTGAAGAACTTTTGAAGCATTTTTTTTTAATTCAATTAACGTGGCCACAACAGATCGAAATCCAGTTACAGTAGCCACGATGCCTCAAGCCTCCATGCCTTATTCGGGATTCGAACCCGAGCCCTCTAGACAGCATCCGAGCACGCTATCCACTACACCACCTGGGCGGCCAATTTCGTTAATAAAGGTAACATATATAAGCCTATAATGATAACAATAGATAGTCATTTCTTCATTTGAATATGTATGTATTCAAAATTGAAAATACCAGTACACATAAACCGGTTTCGCCCTTATTATGTGCTCGTCAGTATGGAATAACCGACCAACTAACTTGCTATACATGTCATGCCTTTGATACATTTCTTCTGATACTGTCTTCTGAGTATTTTAGGTATCTGTATAAATGATTTCTCCTAAATACTATTGTAGGAAGCCTTTCAAAGTACACTATTAAATGCTTAGAAACTTATAGAAATGGCAAAAGCAGTCCACTAATTATTTATTTCTGAGATGGGAATGTGATCATCGGTCTAAAATTATTTGAAAAAGTAAGAAATACTTAAAAATTAAGTAAAATATTGCAATTTGCGATTAAAAATGTTTTCATAACTTATTATTTATTACATCTACTTGCTTGACAAGTAATTTTTTTATTGTCAAATTTGAAAAACAAATTATTTTGTTAAATAAACTATTTAACTAGACAAATATTTTCTGTTGATCATTGCAGCTCTGACATTAGACTGTGTAGGATTTTGTCGGTGCTCTATTGTTTGTATGCACCCGAAACAACTTTAACTGACAGTAACAGTTTAAATCGGTTATTGCGTTGCTCCGTTGAAAATTAACATTACAAAAATAGCCGATGATCCTGAATATGCCACTTACTCGAAATTTCGAGTATAATCCAGGATACATTTCTGACAATGCATCATACTGAGACAAGACACAATAAACACAAAATATCAATTTAACTATATACTATACAGGCTTTATATTGAAAAGCGCATTATCTTGGTAAACCTACTTTAGAAGAATAATAATTTGGTTTGAATGAGGAACCTTACTCCTAGTCGTTAGCACGATTATTATAACAAATACACTCCTGTTATTATTATTATTTACTAGCAATCTAAATGTAGCTAATAGTCATTTTTACACAATTATAATTGTCGGCCACTCAATTTGCAGCTCGTGCCCTAGGGCGAGTCGGGTGGTCTGGGTTTTCGACAATCATAATAGTGGTTAGTTCTAATGTCTGGCTTGATATACCACAGTTAGTAAGAGAACAACGGAATTACCCCTGAGAACAGCTAGGACGGTGTCGTACGGCGTGCACGACATTTTGTAATTTCAATTACGGATGCCAACCAAAAATGGGGGAAAGAAAAAAGCGCCCCAAAGCCGTATTCCAAAAAGTTCAGTCGACTTCAAATTTTCGAACGAGCTAACATCATGTTTCTTGGTTTTGTGAAAAAAGTATATCGAATGTGAGCGATAAAATGGAAGCTTGTTGCAGTTATGAGATGTGCAACAATTTTGTACATCCTTGAGATGGCACGAATACGTACTTAACACAGAGTAGAGGTAAATCAACTTTAAATTGTCACTAATTAGCACGGAAGGCACACTTTTATCGATTATTCAAATAATGAACAATCAGTTCGTAAGAGTAGACCATATTAACGAGTTCTTAGATATTGAACTAAAAGAACTATTTTGAGTATCGATTGCTTAAAAGAAAGTGTTTTAAAAATATATGTCAATGTTATTATGTGTGTAAATATGTATTAATGAAATATTGTCAGTGTTATATGTCTTTTAATAATAGATTTAATAATAGTATCATTACTCAAGATACAATGGATATCTATAACTTGAAACATTAAAATAAATTGATCAATTAAGTCAAGTATAATTATTTATATTTTGTGTGTTCGTCTCTCCAGTTTGAGAACCTGGGGCTTACATGCTCCACCCCTAACGACGGCATCATAGGTAAGTCCTATAGTGGTAACTTTGATAAGGACAATTTTACCTTATGACAGACGGCATCTATCAGCTAGGCTATCTCTGAAAGGCACTTATGTAGCACAACTCTCTGCTCTTCAATATCGAACTACTGACATCCAACTTTTTAAGGTCCAGCTGGAGAATCATGCTACGCCTCTTGCTTTGCCCCTTTGTTGTAATACGGTTTTGATACACAAAGTCATGCGATATGTCTAATGGCGTGAACAGGACTCCTGTGGGACATTGAATGAACCATTTCCAAGAGATTGGCGAAAATTCGGTTCTGATACGCAGAGTCATGCGATAAGTCTAATGACGTGAACGGGACTCCTCTGGATAATTTACTGAACCATTTCCAAAATATTGGCAAAAATTCGGGGGATTCCAGTGCAAGTGCAAGTGTCAATTTTCATTTAAAAGATCCGGTGTCCTTCAAGCGTTCCGGCGGCATGCAGCTGGTCTTTCGAACCAGGGCTTTGTAATGCTCATAATGTTCCCAGAGAAGAGGGAGGGAATGATTTCCAAAGAGTCAAGTGGCGACAGGGAATTCAAACTCTGTCCCACTATTTGGGATTATGGACCATTAAGTGCATACCATGAAGAATAGGTAGTTAAGCCAAAAGAAATTAGCAGATATAAGACATTATGATATTTATTGAATATTGAGGTGCACGTTTTAGAAAAAATCTGATGTGGGCAACACATGACTTTCCTTATATAGTGTAATGAATTTACTACTTTTACAGTGAAAAAATACGTTTTTCTTATAGTAGATACAAATATTCTTTCCAACATATTGAATTTTCGACAATTAGTCGTCATTTTCATTGATTTTGAGTCATTTTTATCCATTTGGCGAGATTTTCGTTAATTTGGCAACATTTCCAAAAGTCGTCAAGTTGGCGACATTCCGCCAAATTTGTCGCCAAAATCTCACCAAGCGTTTTGCTAATAACTGCTGTAAGACATAAATTATTCTTACAGCAGATAAATGACTATTGGCGTTCAAATAAAAAAGTATTACTCAAAGTATCTTTTTTCATGAATGGAACGAGCTAGATCCACGAGAATGATGTCACCCAATTTATCGCATGGTATTACATATGAAAAGTGAACATGTTTCTCAATAGGAAATATTTTTATTTTTATTTTATATGACTTTTTGATAATTTTTTTGAAAAATGTATAATATCTCGAGAACGGTTCATATTAGCGTTCTAAAACTTATGCCAATCGTTTTCTAATGAAAAATTACATAAGAAATGTCTATCAGTGTAACTTTATTAGTGGTGTTGATTTTTTGACGATTTTTTCAAAATTTCATTCGAAAATTTAGGGGGGTTGGGAACATTCGATTGCGTATAAAAACAACAGGCTTCCAGTGTTTGCGGATTGTGATTTTTGTACTAAATTTGGTTCGAATCGGTCCATTCGTTCGTCAGTTATCGTCTCCACAGGCTCACTGACACACAAACACACACACACACACACAGACATCACTTCAAAAATGTTTGATTCTTGATCAGGGATGCTTGAAACGTGCTCTCCCGTCGAAAACTCGAATTCGAATTTTCGACCCCGTCACAATACATTCCTTATACATTATGTATATATGGAAAGTAAAAATACTTTTAGATTTTGGAATTTTTAAATTACTCATAATTATGCCCGAATATCGTATATCGTGAAACTCATAAACATTAAACACATTGCGTGGTGTGACGCTATTAAAGCCCACCATATTTAGGGCACAGGAACATCTTGACACTTTAAATGAAGCAATTTTTGCAAAAGATCCAACGACTTGTAATTGACTTAAAAATCTGATGTGGGCAACACATGACTTTCCTTATATAATGTAATGAATTTACTACTTTTACAGTAAAAAAATGTAGGTTTTTCTTTCGAATCGGTCCATTCGTTCGTCAGTTATCGTCTCCACAGACTCACTGACACACACACACACACACACACACACAGACATCACTTCAAAAATGTTTGATTCGTGATCAGGGATGCTTGAAACGTGCTCTCCTGTCGAAAACTCGAATTCGAATTTTCGACCCCGTCACAATACGTTCCTTATACATTATGTATATATGGAAAGTAAAAATACTTTTAGATTTTGGACTTCTTAAATTACTCATAATTATGCCCGAATATCGTATATCGTGAAACTAATAAACATTAAACACATTGCGTGGTGTGACGCTATTAAAGCCCACCATATTTAGGGCACAGGAACATCTTGGCACTTTAAACGAAGCAATTTTTGCAAAAGATCCAACGACTTGTAATTGACTTAAAAATCTGATGTGGGCAACACATGACTTGCCTTATATAATGTAATGAATTTACTACTTTTACAGTAAAAAAAAGTAGGTTTTTCTTTCAAATCGGTCCATTCGTTCGTCAGTTATCGTCTCCACAGACTCACTGACACACACACACACACACACACACACACATACTTTCACACACACACACACACACACACACACACACACACACAGAGACATCACTTCAAAAAGGCTTTATTCGTGATCAGGGATACTTGAAACGTGCTCTCCCGTCGAAAACTCGAATTCGAATTTTCGACCCCGTCACAATACTTTCCTTATACATTATGTATATAAGGAAAGTGAAAATAGAGATGGAACTGAGATTTTTTTCCACAGTTAACATATACATTATAGCCCATATTTAAAGCGAAAGAAATTAATTATATGAATAAATTAGTTTTTTACAGCTAATTAACTTTTTATATATCTATATGAAATTTTTTGAACAATATGTCCATTCGGTACGCTTTTCTAAAAATCTATTGAGTTTAACACCTTAAAATTTGGTATGGTAGCAGAAAATATACTATTTGAGAATAATAAGAAGCAATTTTAATATTGATTAAAAATAAATAAAATTAAAATTGTTACTAAAGAACTAACTAAAGAAAAGAAAGTTAAACTAAAGAACTTTGAAAATCCTAAAAAATGTTAAGAACATATTTCTCATTATTTTCAAAATTTTTCCACCCAGATTTACATTGTAAGGTATTTTTAAAGAAATATATTTGTTATACAATTTTAGAAATTTTCAACTCTCTATCTTAAATAGATTTTTATAAAAGTGTACCAAAACATTAAAAAAGCATAATTTGAGAAAAAGGAAAAAAAACTATATGAACACCCACAGTGCTTAAAATATATTATTTTAAGACCTTCCAGCACCATCATCATTTTGTTTTAACATTTCAGCATCAATTTTTTTATGTTTTTTCATTTTATTTTTCACTCTGGCTGATTTAGAGAGATTTTGGAGACTTAGTGATGTTTCTCGACCTCGAGCCTCATCGACTTTTCGCAAGGAATATTTCATATTATGGCCGGGTTCAATTCCCAAATGTTTTATAACTTTTGTGCGATTGTAAGCACCATCATTAAAACAAATCACAGCATCTAATACACCCAATTTCAAAGTACTTATTGAAACAAAAATAGTTTTGTGGGTAAGTGTTCCCATAAACAATGGTTGAAACTCTCATTTGGATTCTGAGTTCTACCATGTTCTACTACTACTGAGTTCTACCTGAGTTCTACCATTTTCTCAAAAGTTTTCTGTCAGAAAGAGACCGGAAAACGTTTTTAACAGCAGAAAGTATCACTTCTGGCAAAGAGTGTTTGTGATTATAATTTTCACCATTGTTTAAGGCTTAATTGTAACCACACCAAGTTTCCGAATCCATAGGACATAAACCATGTTGGGGTATTCATCAGCTGAAAGTTTGTGAAAATAAATTGCCCATATGGATTTTGCCATGTCATCCATGGATGTGATTATATTGCGAGGGATTGCCAAACCATAATAGTTCTGAATTCGCATGATTTCAGCAACTGTCAAGCGGCCACGTCCAGATATATTTTGGCCATCAGAAAGTTTCGTGGTCTTCAATTCATTACGAATGTTTTTTAATCGAGTTTCCATTATTTTTTGTAAATGGGCAATGCATTCTAGTTTTATAATTTCGACATCAGGACCATAAACCTTTGCTTCATTAACCTTATTGAAACCTCGCGAGTTACCGTCTCCAAGATAATTCACATATCGCACTACTCTCAATGACTCGGAGCGTTCAAATATTTTCATGACACCGTCGAACTCCATACCTTCACTATACCCTTCAAAAATTTTGACGCAGTTGTGGGGTTCTATGGATTTATTCCTACATTTAGCACAATATTTTGTGAGGCATTCAACGTCAATAACTTTACCATTGTAAAGTGAAGTAGCACATACGACTCCATTCAGTGATGAATGGCCACGCTTTTGCCATGTACCATCGAAAGCAGCAGATATATCAGTGTTACCATCATTATCTGCAATAGTTTCAGCAATAGCTATTTTCACTGATTCATCAGCTACTTTGGGTAATGCTGGGAACAATATTTTGTTAAAATTTCGAAATTTAAATGGAGGAGGAGTCAAATTCATCAGTGCACAAAAAGTGTCTGCAGATTTTTTCCCTTTCCTATACATCTAATTGCATATGTGAGACGAATGTTTATATCATAAGACTTTCTGGATATTTTAGATGTCATTTTACTTGTTGAATGTCCACAAGAAGTACATATGTACGTTAAACTAATAGCAAGTCGTTTTCGACTGTTTTCTTCTTCAATGACATCAAAAGTTTCAGTTCGCCCACAGTTTTTACACTTTGCAAAGCTGTTCAATAAAGACAATAATAAATCCAAGTTAATAATAATATTTTTACTTAGCTTAGACTCTAAATCATCATATTTAGCAGCATATAAATCAATCTTCATTTCAGAAGCACTAATATTCATCGATGAATTGCCATCAATACTAATTGTACTCTTACGAGTATGCCGGTTGTCTATAAACTTACGTTTACCGATACACTTTTTTCTAGGCATATTCTCCAAATATTTAGCAGATAAATATATCTTTAAATAATAAAATTAATCAGAACTTTGTTCAAAAACAAAATTTGATGAATAAAATAGAAGCAAATGGACAACAGCAATAGAGATCAGCAAAATCGCAAACAAAACAACAAGCACCACGTTGTAAATAAACAGTGATCAAATCTGCTCATGCAGCTTCTGAAAACACTGAAGGGGAAAAATGTAGTTTGGCAACAGGAGAAAGAAGTGGAAATAAATCATGGGGTTAAAAATAATAGGAGTTGCCCTTTTCAGTGGGGAAGAGCGCTTGAAAACACATGTCCCTTTAAATGCGGATGTCGTGGCACTATTTGTTCACCTATTTAAATGCCGTATTTTGGGTGTTTATATATTCCAAATCTATACAAATTATATATTTCTGAAATCGTCTGAGTCTGCTCTATTTTTAAGACTATAATTGAAAAATTCGAAAATTTGACCTATTTTATGTTCCATGTGCCCTTAATCTTCAGTGCGAGTCCTGGAATACAAAATATTAACATTCTACCATAATTAACTGCAACATTTTAACTTTAAAATAAAATCATTTATTAACACTGATTACTTATTAAATTAATTACAATAATTATTCATTAATTGCAGCTGAGAGAACAAATATGAGACCAGTTAATTAAAAATACGTAAAATGCATTGATGACCTTCAACAATTATTGTGGAACACAAAACCTTAAAGTCTGTCTTTGGACGACTTTGTCACCAACTCGTACTTAATGTCGATCATATTGTACTGGAACCAACTCGCGGTATTGTTCTTATACTCGTACTCGTCGATTACACCGTATGTCCGTCTAAGTGTTATTCTCGAACACTTCTGGAACAACTGTATATCAAGACATTGACGTTCTCCATTGCCTCCGTTCTTGCGTAGAAGTCGTCATGAATTCTGTCGTAGACGTTATCGTCTGCATTCCATCCGTTCTCACGTAGAAGTTCTGTATATTCTCTAGAACATTTTTAGTTCTCTCCACCTCTTTTTCTTGCAGTCTGTAACGCCCCTTACGCTACAATTGGCCGACCTTAGAAATATTGCTAAACATTTTTAACCACTTTCGTGGCTTCACCTTGGCCTTCAAGGTTTATTGCCTACTCTGACCTTTCGGGATAGGGTGTCATAAACTGGCTTCCTTAAGTCTGACGCCTTTGTTAAACATTATAGACATCGTAAATACACACATAAAAATGGCTCACTAAATCTTTCTAAAATCTGGTCTCACAAGTAGACAAAAATTATAATATTAGTTTAAGCTTTCATTGTGTATCACATATAATAGTGCATCACATGAACATAACTTAGAAGCAACAAAATTACATAACTCAATGAACAGTGACATAGAACATGTTTCTCGTACGTACTATAGTGTTACTAGTCAGACCGGGGGAATTCGGCCCTATAAGTAACAAGAAATATCAATCATGCATAAATCATTGATTATGAAACACTTTCCAACTTCAATGCAATTTTATATAATCATCTCAAAAATGCAATACATTACTCGGCAATATTTTTAAAATTATCACAATGCTACATTAATTTATTATATCTGAAAACTTTAAATTTCATCGAAAAAAATGAACTTCATTCAAATGACGGCATTGAAATATAAATTACCTGGTTTAAACATCTCTAAAATGCGATACATTCCTCGGTAAAATTTTTAAAATCGTCATAATACTACAATAATTTATTATATTTGAAAACTTCATCGAAAACAAATGAACTTTATTCAAATGACGTCATCGAAATATAAATCGCCTGGCTCTTTCTATAAAAACAGCAATTCCTCCACCAACATTTTTCCATTCATTTCATTCATCACAATACTGTAATAATTTATTTTATTTAAAAACTTAAAACTATGGAGGTAAAGTAATTTAACTCTATGCTTAGAACTTCATCGAAAAAATCGTCTGGTTATCTGTGTAAAATCAATGAATGTGTCATTCATATCAGTTATATTGCGGACTCTATGAGCTAAATAATTTTGGGTTAAAGAAATGCAGCAATTCTTATACAACTCATTCTACATCTTTGTTTTGTTTACGTTCTCCATAAGTGAAAATTAGGCTCCGTCGTAGAAATAATCAAAGTTTGATGATCATTTAAACTCAAATATATTGTAATGGCGTTGTTACAGTATGTAGATGCACAGAATTAAAGCAAAATTAAAGCGGTTTTAGGACGGATACGACATTAAATATGAATTAAAAAGAACTTTAAACATCCCAATTTTGACACAGGAAAGATGCCATATTTTATTTTGAAGTGGGTCACGTGACCTATTCATATAATAGCCACGTGGTCTCTTCACATAAAGGGTGAAATTATTATTTTAATTTGTATTTAAAAAACTACTGAGTATATTTTGCTGAATTTTTTTTATATATTTCATGGAATTTCATTTGAATATATCCTAAAACGTTCGAAGCAATTTGTGAATTTTAAATTCGCTTAAAAATGTTTGAAAAATTAGGTCCCATAGGGTTCATGGTTTTTCATTTTTTCAACCTGGATTCAATCCAAAACTTATTGGGTGGTATTATTCATTTATATTCCCATAGGTCCCACAGACCGTCTGAACAACATACCAAAATTTAATTTTGATAAGTTATTTTTACGGCAGTTATCGTGCTAACGGACAGACAGAATGAACAAAGTTAACACTTTTCAACTAATGCTTATAAACACTTTTCTTATAAACACAATGCTATAAACACTAATGCTTATAAACACAATGCTTATAAACACAATGCTTATAAACACTTTTCTTATAAACACAATGCTATAAACACTAATGCTTATAAACACTAATGCTTATAAACACAATGCTTATAAACACTGATAAACACTTTTCAACTATGCTGTAAAGTGTTAATAAACAAAAAACAAGTAAAAACAATCCTACGCTTGTTGAGTTTGTTTACAGAGTTGATTCGTATATCTCAAATAAAAGATTATAAAACGATAAGAATTAAAAGAACATCATGGTCTCATTTTCAGTATTTGATGTCATACGCTACTTAAAACTATTTAATTATTTCGCTGTTTTTTGCTGCGAAGGAAGTATAGTTATTGCATTATTAGGGAATAGATCGTCCACATCATGGACTCACTTCCAGAATTTGATGTCATAAACTCATAAATCTCCAGAGTTTGGGAAATATTTTCCTATGATTGAAACACGTTTGGCAATATTTGTACCAGCGTAACTCAGCTATAGATAGATAGACAGATAAATCAAAGTGTTTATATTATTAAATAATATGAATAACATGATTTGGTCACTAAGGCAGAAATATCATAATCAAATGCATTTAGAACTGAAATATTTTGTAGCAGCGTAACCCAGCGATAGATAGAGAGACAGATAAATCAAGGTGTTTATATTATTAAATAATATGAATAACACGATTGGGTCACTAAGGCAGAAATATCATAATCAAATGCATTTAGAACTGAAATATTTTGTAGCAGCGTAACCCCAGCGATAGATAGATAGACAGATAAATCAAGGTGTTCATATTATTAAATAATATGGATAACACGATTTGGTCACTAAGGCAGAAATATCATAATCAAATGCATTTAGAACTGAAATATTTTGTAGCAGCGTAACCCAGCGATAGATAGACAGACAGATAAATCAAGGTGTTTAAATTATTAAATAATATGAATAACACGATTTGGTCACTAAGGCAGAAATATCATAATCAAATGCATTTAGAACTGAAATATTTTGTAGCAGCGTAATCCCAGCGATAGATAGATAGACAGAAAAATCAAGGTGTTTATATTATTAAATAATATGGATAACACGATTTGGTCACTAAGGCAGAAATATCATAATCAAATGCATTTAGAACTGAAATATTTTGTAGCAGCGTAACCCCAGCGATAGATAGATAGACAGATAAATCAAGGTGTTTATATTATTAAATAATATGGATAACACGATTTGGTCACTAAGGCAGAAATATCATAATCAAATGCATTTAGAACTGAAATATTTTGTAGCAGCGTAATCCCAGCGATAGATAGATAGACAGATAAATCAAGGTGTTTATATTATTAAATAATATGGATAACACGATTTGGTCACTAAGGCAGAAATATCATAATCAAATGCATTTAGAACTGAAATATTTTGTAGCAGCGTAACCCAGCGGTAGATAGACAGACAGATAAATCAAGGTGTTTATATTATTAAATAATATGGATAACACGATTTGGTCACTAAGGCAGAAATATCATAATCAAATGCATTTAGAACTGAAATATTTTGTAGCAGCGTAATCCCAGCGATAGATAGATAGACAGATAAATCAAGGTGTTTATATTATTAAATAATATGGATAACACGATTTGGTCACTAAGGCAGAAATATCATAATCAAATGCCTTTAGAACTGAAATATTTTGTAGCAGCGTAACCCAGCGATAGATTGACAGACAGATAAATCAAGGTGTTTATATTATTAAATAATATGGATAACACGATTTGGTCACTAAGGCAGAAATATCATAATCAAATGCATTTAGAACTGCAATATTTTGTAGCAGCGTAACCCCAGCGATAGATAGATAGACAGATAAATCAAGGTGTTTATATTATTAAATAATATGGATAACACGATTTGGTCACTAAGGCAGAAATATCATAATCAAATGCATTTAGAACCGAAATATTTTGTAGCAACGTAACCCCAGCGATAGATAGATAGACAGATAAATCAAGGTGTTTATATTATTAATAATATGGATAACACGATTTGGTCACTAAGGCAGAAATATAAACAAATGCATTTAGAACTGACATATTTTGTAGCAGCGTAACCCAGCGATAGATAGACAGACAGATAAATCAAGGTGTTTATATTATTAAATAATATGAATAAGACGATTTGGTCACTATGGCAGAAATATCATAATCAAATGCATTTAGAACTGAAATATTAAACAGGATTACATATTACTGGTTCAGGATATTATCCATTACTGCTGCCCGAGGTGGTATACGCGACTTACATGTTACATTAGTCTGTGTCGTTCTATAGATTTCACTCACATACTAAGTTAGGAACACGAACTCGGTAATATAGAGCGATGAAGAAGTAAACGCCAATTAAAGTTACTGATCATTGTCCAATAAGTAAGAATCAAACCAGGATCTTACAACTTCAATTTATGGAAAACAATAAATAGTTTATCAGTGGCTGTGTGGGCCTTGAAGAGATAATCTGGGCCCTTGGAGAGCAACTCACGTGGGCCCCTTTTTGGCTTAGGCTTTTCAATTTTCCTTCACAGAGATCTTTGTTTTAAAGTAGTTTGTATATTTTAGAAAAAATTTAAGATATAAGTTTTTCAGGTTATAAGAAATAAAGTAGAAGAAACCGGAAAATAATAAATGTAAATATTTTTTCCATGTATAACTGTTAATTATTTTATCAATAAACAAAACATAGGTGTGGCAATAAGATAAGAAGAAGGAAACTTAAAGTTTAATTTTATAATTTAACATTAATTTAGTATTTATAATTATTATTTTAATATTACCGTAAGTTCATGTATAGTGGAATTATTATTTTACGTACATTGATTGTTGTTGTGCCGCAATAAACCCTCCAATTATTTTTACCTTTTGTGTAAGTCCTGAAAAGAATTATTAATTAATATAAAAAGATTAGACTATTGAAACTTAAACAATATCATTTATTAACAACATCAATTTGTCAATAACATCAATTTTCATTAATTATTTTAGCGAGGGGACATATGCGACCAGAATTATTAGATTTACGATAGTGTCTAGGACCTATGATAATCAGAGCACATACCTTCCAGTTTAGTCTTGGGCTTATCATCTCTCAAAGGCTAGTATCAGTCTTATACTGCCATAACTCTGTGGTGTGTGGCTCCTCCTCGAACTTTTAATGCACTCGCCATTTGATCTACCTCCATTAATTTGGAACCTCTACGGGACACTCTACAAATCTGCTGTTTTTTTATGCTTCTCTACCCGTGTTCTTTAGTCAAAATCGTGATCGTTTCACTTTTCATGTGTGATCTCCATCTCTGCTTCTCGTTGTCTGCCTCTGATTTCGTCTACAACTGAACTCTTTTTCTTTCGTCTGCTGTGGTTCCCTCGGTGGGGGGGGGGGGGTAGCACCGCCCATCTTCCCCTTGGCGCTCATTGATTCTTCTCAATCCAATGGCATCATTTCACATTTAGCAAGGCCCCTCTCAGCCCCTCTGGTCTGGCACCCCTAAATGTATAGTCCTTTTGACCTTAAAGTTCACGTTGTCATAAACCCCAGTGCAAGCCAGACTACCGCTTTCTTTGCCGTTCTGGCCACCATAAATACTCAAATAAAAGTGTCTCATGTGAGAACAATTTCTGGTCTCACAATAGGAAACAGAATATCTTTTCACTTCTGTGGACAAGATTTGTGACAGTGCCATATTCTGTTTACCTGGAGATAGACCGAAAAATGGATATTTTGAGTGAAAAAAATAATTTTTAAACTCCATAATCATTGTTTTTGTTTTTTTAAATTTTTTTTCTTTCATTTTTTTTTTAAATGGGTGAGAAATTCAGTCCTTCTGAAAAATCCTGGTCCAGGGGGAATCACTCCGTCCCCAACCCCTTCTCAACAAGATTGACTAGATGCTGAAACATAGTGACACCCGAAATCCTTCTCAAAGTACGGAATAATATATTTTCGCGAATTGAAATGAATATTTTTGTTGACGGACAACATGTTGAACACATGCGACACTTAGTTTCCTGTGCACGTAAGTTTTGTTTATTGTATCATTCCTAAATATACCAGCAAATCGCCTATAACCATATTGTCAGCACGCTATTGGCCTTGGCGTCGGGTTTCACTTGGCGGAATTTGTTTGCTTCTACCGCGCCAAGAGTTAATAAGTTATGATATGGATATTAGTGAAAGAGGTCTTACAATCCAGCACTGAAACTTGGATGAATTTGTCACCTCAGACATCAATTATTAATGTTGCTAAAATTGTATATAGATTGTTCATTGGAGTATATATATACAACACATATTACGTTAAATAAAAGTCTTCTGTTATAGATTCTGTGCACGTAAGTTTTGTTTATTGTATCATTCCTAAATATACCAGCAAATCGCCTATAACCATATTGTCAGCACGCTATTGGCATTGGCGTCGGGTTTCACTTGGCGAAATTTGTTTGCTTCTACCGCGCCAAGAGTTAATAAGTTATGATATGGGTATTAATGAAAGAGGTCTTACAATCCAGCACTGAAACTTGGATAAATTTGTCACCTCAGACATCAATTATTAATGTTACTAAAATTGTATATAGATTGTTCATTGGAGTATATATATACAACACATATTACGTTAAATAAATGTCTTCTGTTATAGATTTAGGACTAATTCGTACATTTTGGACAATAATTTAAAACTCGCTTTATACTCTTTCTCGCTTTATTGCCGAGTTTGTGTTCCTAATTTCTTCAATTCTCCGCTAAGTGCACAACAATCACGTTTATTACATAGATCTGAAAATCTTTTTACAACAGGAAGCTAAGCCAGGACGCTTCGTTACGGAGCTCCTGTGACATTATGTCACCCATCTCCACCTCAGGATATAGTAAAACTATATAGTAAAGCCAGGAACATATGCTATATTAGCATAGCAATGTAATAGCAATAGACTTTGGCACTCCTTTCTAAGGGTGTTGTGAGGTGGTTAGATATGTAAAAATTGGTGCATACTTTGTCCTGGTTTGAGAGAAGATGGTGTGAGTTAAAAAACTGGGAGGGGCTAAATCAGAAAAGTGTGAGCAAATAGAAACAAAGACGGGGAAGTTAATTAATTTAAGAGCAGAATGTTATAAATAATCTAAATTAAGAATTTACATACCTAGTTGAAAAATTTAGAGACAAATTTTTCAGCAAACATTGAAAAGTTTTAGAGTTGAGAAATTGGGCAACCGAGATAACGAAGGTGTTCTTAGGACTTTTTAGGAAACCATATGTACTAAAAATTGTATTGACAAATTACTGTATATTTAGGGAAACAGTAATTTACCGAAACTTCATGCAGTATGTTTAGAAATTTTGTGAAATATGACTATAATGAAAACAACAAAATAATGATGCTAATGTATACATAATTATGTTCGTATTTTTTATTATTAGAATCGTGTAATTGTTCCTGAAATTGAAATAGAATATTGTAAACAAGATATTATTTCTTTACATGAATAAAATGAAACAGATGTTTCAACCTCTGGGGATGCAAAGAGAATATTTATGTTTTTGTTTTCTTAAAATGAGAAATAACTTTCAAAAGAGAAGAAACAAGTATTGTTTTTTCGACTTTCTCTAGGAAAATGTATTTTTCCCCAGGGTGCAATGTCAACAATGGGAATTTCAAAACAATCGTATTTTCCACAAATTTCATTGCGGCATTCTTCAGACTGTAGTGAAATACTGTGACCATAGGATTCCATAGTAAGTAATATGACGAAAAAGGACAATAAATATTCTTTATATTTTATTTTGTTAAAATTGCATAACATTTTAATTTACTTATTTCGACAAATTTATCAAATATAATTTTTCTTTTCAAATGTGGGAAATTTGAAGCTTTAAAACTTGTTTATCCATATAATAAAAACAAAATTCATTTGTTTATCCATCTGTTACACTATTACAGTATGAGGATTGTACTGAATTTGAAGAAATTATGATGGGTAGCCTTGATTTACTTCCACTTGTGACCTAATCGTGTTTTGAGCCTTTACACTATAAATGGAACTTAAACTCCGATTCTGTGACCCATCGTTGCGCCTGTATCTCCCAAATTTTAGAAGCTCTATAAACAAGGACACACAGCAAAACAATAACATATGCTCAGCACTATGAGCAAAATAACCGTTGAATTTCTCATGGTCCAAATGCATCTTTGGAAATATTCCTATTGCAGTTACCAGCATTCACGGACCGGTTTCGCGTTTATTATGCACGCGTCAGCTTGGAATGACCAATCTCTGCAGTGACAGCAAAAATTGTTATTAGGTACAAATTTTACGAATTTCTGTAATAACTGACATTTTTAGTTCTTCGATGCGGATGGCATAAAATTCATGTACAATGTTACTCATGCCACACACACCTGTAAAGGTAAAATTCCTAAAACATAAAACCCGCCAATATAGGGCGTTTCCAGAAATATGGAATGCACTTCCATTGCAGATACAAACATATATGGATCGGTTTCGTGCTTATTATATGCTGGTCAGCATGTGTCGCGTGATATTACCAACGCCTAAGGCTGGATTCCCAACTGGACACTTGCCCATAAGCCCTTAAAAAAGCCGGGGTGAGGAGAGATGACGTTAATATTGTCCGAGAATGTTATAGTTTGTTATAATATATCTCGAGGATTATCAACACCAAGAACTATGGTACATGACGTTCGCCAAGATAGCCCGTTGAGTGTGGTTCTTTTCAACTGTCTGAAGATTTCATTCTACGAGCCGTTCAGAGAGATAAGACTCAGCATAAATACTTGCGTACACAGACAATAGGATTTTGATTAGCAAATCACACGTTGCATACAAAACGAAGTTAATCACTTGAACTGCCGAGCGAACAAATTTGATCTTAGTTTTAATACTAAGGAATTTTACTACCGCTATCAGTTAAGCGTGTCCTCAGTTGTGGCAGACCTAGCATATTTTCATAGATGGGAGGGTCATCCCTTTCCTGACGGATGAGAACCAGACACGTTTTTAAGCTAATTCGTTGTTAGTTATCTACTGAATAACACCACAGCCGTGAATGAATTTAAACAACATGCCGAAAAATTAATGGACACCAAACTCGCCTCGTCGCAATTTAATAATTTCTTGAAAACATTTTATTATCCTTTTTAACACTTTACAACACAGTTGAAAAGTGTTTATGACTTTGTTCATTCTGTCTGTCTGTCTGTCTGTCCGTTAGCACGATAACTGCCGTAAAAATGACTTAATCGCAATGAAATTTTAGTATGTTGTTCAGACGGTCTGTAGGACCTATGGGAATATAAATGAATAATATCACCCAATTAGTTTTCGATTGAACCCGGGTTGAAAAAATGAAATACATTGAGCCCTATGGGACCTAATTTTTCAAACATTTTTTAAGCAAATTTAAAATTCACAAATTGCTTCGAAAACTTTAGGTAATATTTAAATTGTTTCATAAAATATATAAAAAAAAGTCAGCGAAATATATTCAGTAGTTCTTAAAATAAAAATTAAAATAATAATTACACCTCTTATATGAAACGATCACTTGACCATGATATGAAACTATCACATGACCCACTTCAAAATGATATATGCCATCCATCTTGTTTCAAAATCGTGAGTGTTTAAGTTCTTTTTAATTCATATTGAGTGCTGTATCCGTCCTAAAACTACTTTATTTTTGCTTAAATTCTGTGCATCTACATACTTAAACAACGCAAATACAATATATTTGAGTTTACCACTTCAAAATGATATATGGCATCCATCTTGTTTCAAATTCGCGATTTTTTAAAGTACTTTTTAATTCATATTGAGTGTTGTATCCGTCCTAAAACTACTTTATTTTTGCTTAAATTCTGTGCATCTACCTACTCAAACAACGCAAATACAATATATTTGAGTTTAAATGATTATCCAAATTTGATTATTTCTACTATTAAGCCTATTTTTCACCTATGTAAAATGTAAACAGCAAAATATGAAGAATGAGTTGTATTAGAATTGCTCTATTTCTTTAAAACAAAATAATTTAGTCCATGGAATCTGCATGGCTGATATGAATGAAATATTAATTGATTTCATAAAGATAAGGACGATTTTTTTCGATGAAGTTTTAAGCATCGAGTTTAATTACTTGTAACTCCATGGTCTTAATTTTTAAATAAAATAAATTATTATAGTATTGTGATGAATGAAATGAATGGGAGAAAGTTATGAATGATATACTGTTTTTATAGAGAGATCCAGGCGTGTTATTTTTTCTATGACGTCATTTGAATTAATTTCAGTTGTTTTCGATGTAGTTTTCAAATATAATCAATTATCGTAGTATTATGATAGTTTTAAAAATATTACCGTGGAATGTATCGCATTTTGAAGATATTTAAACCAGGCAATTTATATTTCAATGCCGTCATTTGAATGAAGTTCATTTTTTTTCAATGAAGGTTTAAGTTTTCAAATATAATAAATTAATGTAGTATTGTGATAAGTTTTAGAATATTTCCGAGGAATCTATTGCATTTCGGCTTTTTTAAATAAAATTGCATTGAAGTTGGAAAGTGTTTCATAATCAATGCTTTAAGCATGATTGATCTTTCTTGTTTCTAATGCGTACGTCACAACCTAGCAAGACCGACTGGGTTGCTTTAGACAAACACGTCTGACCTAAGATTAAGACCATTTATCTTCCTCAAAATGTTAGTCGCTTCTCTGGCTGCCGTTGAGGATTATGACATCGCACTGATAGACGGCGCCTTCAAACAATTAACACCCTAAGATCGCATCATCAAAAAAATGGCGTGGAGTGGGAGCGAGAGAGGTTATAGGTAGCAGACTAAATTAATAACAGCGAATTTATAGATATGAAGGTATGATGCCACTTGTCTGAGGCATCCGAGTCCCGGACAAGTATTCCTCTCTCCACTCAGTGGACACTTGTTCGGGAAGCTTCTGTTAGATTAAACGTCATCTGGAATCTACACAAGGACGGATTTCTCGGTATTCAGTACGATGCAAACATCATAATAAATCGACGCTTTGTCTTTTCTGTACTCATGAAGACGTTTAGAGAGGCTCTGAATGTTGCATTAGCTAACAAAGAACATCAAGGAAAAACCTTGTCTACCACAATTTTCGACGCAGAGCATCTAAAAGCCAGTGTTGCAAATTTGTACTAACACTATAAATGCATTATGCTAATTTTACAACTTTTTTAACACTTTACAACATAGTTGAAAAGTGTTTATGACTTTGTTCATTCTGTCTGTCTGGCAGTTAGCACGATAACTGCCGTAAAAATGACTTTATCAAAATGAAATTTTAGTATGTTTTTCAGACGGTCTGTGGGACCTATGGGAAGACAAACAAATAATATCACACAATTAGTTTTTTATTGAACCCGGGTTGAAAAAATGAAATACATTGATCCCTATGGGACCTAATTTTTCAAACATTTTTTAAGCAAACATAAAATTCACAAATTGCTTCGAAATTTTTAGAAAATATTCACATTATCCCATAAAATATATATAAAAAATTTCAGTAAAATGTAGTAAGTAGTCTTTTAATTAAAATTATTTAATATAGGGAAAAAAACAAATTCAATTAAATTCTGACTTTTGGGATATTCTCCAGAAAGAAAAAATATATATATTATATAATAAATATCTTTCCAAGAGCTTAATCATTTTGCATTTGAGAGAGGCTGCACATTTTAAAATAATTTTGATAGATAACGATTTTTCAAATTTTTTTTTAATTTTATATAACTCTTCATGATATACTTATTTGATGTCATTTTTAATGCACTTTCCTACGTCCTAGAGAGTTAAAATTTGGTACACAGCTTAAATTTGTTGAACATTTTATTCTACAAAAATTTGGTGGATCTTTAAATATAGATCATACATTTTTTTTTCGAAATGGCCTGCAAATAATCCCCGTTCACTTCTATAAATCATTGTTGTAATATTGTTAAAAATTCTGATGTGGGCAGCACATGTCTTTCCCTGCAGACTCATATTCACGTTCTCTTTATTTCTTCAATAATAATTTGAGTTTATCTGCACAAAATAACAGCCATAAGTATTTTAAATGACATTGAATTTGCACGTTAAACTTAAATTTGGTTCTTAGGTGATAGCTGGACTTATTGTCAAAGGTGGCGTAGTGAAAACGCAAAAAAACTAGAATATCTCAAGAACGGCTAGTCTTAGAGTAATGCGGTAGTCTTATTCTTTTTGTTGTCAAAAATCACGTATAAAATAGGAATTTAATTGATATAATTGAGCACACGTAGTCATTTATTTTTATATTTAACGATTTTTGCGGGCCATTTGGCAAAAATAGCCCGTTCCCTTTTCCTGAATCGTACGAGAATAACCTACAAATGATTTATGTACCAAATTTTGTTAAATTTGGTATATAAATCATTTGTAGGTCATTGAAATTTTTTCCACCAAATTTTGTTAAATTTGTTCCATTAGTTTTTAGCTAGAGTGGATAAAGGCAATTTCTGCCGGCCATTTTTCCAAAGAAGGCAGATTCTTTTATTACGAATCGTACTATAATCTAATGAACATCTGGATTTCCCACAGAAAACATATCTACCAAATTTTATGAAATTCGATCCATTAGTTTTTCAATTACAGTGGATGTAATATCCTCACAGACACACAGAGACATACACAGATACACTTTTACACACACAGACATCTTCCTAAAAATAGTTTTTTTGTGTTCTAGAAGTCCCAAAACGTGTAGATACTTCGAAAATTCGAGTTCCGATCTTCGGCGCGATTCCAATACTTTGTATACATACACACATACACTCATATATATTATCTGCATATCTGGGTATCTAAATTCCGTGCCTATGCAATTAAAATAGTTGTGATTTAAATGATCCCTAAAATTTTATTATTTCTTCAACGAAGCCTAATTTTTACTTATGCAGAATGCAAATATCTGAAGCGTATATAAGGTGAGTTATATAAGAATTGCTGAATTTTTTTCACACAAAATTATTTAGCTCTGGAGTCTGGAATACAAGTTATATGAATGAAATATTCATTGATTTTGCATAGAGAATCAGATGATTTATATTTCGATACAGTTTTATATATCTAAGTATAATAAATTACTGTAGTACTGTGATAAAGTAGAAGATATCACCACTGAATGTATCACATTTTAAAAATTTTTAAATGAAATTGCATTTCAGTTGGAAAGTGTTTCATAATCAATTCTTATGCATGATTGATCTTTCTTGTCCAACTTTGACATTCCTCCTAATTTCTAACACGAAACAAAATAGACTCCAATATCCCCTTAAAAATAGGGGGTTAACAGTTACCTCCGACAGTAGAGCCGAAGCACAATTCCTTTCAAACTGCACCGCTTCGTACTCTGTAGGCCCAAATCTGGCCTTCGAATTTCGCCTGACATTCTCTGGAAAATTCTCCCCCCAGCAGCACACACAAAGAGGGAAGCCATTGAATAGCAGGCTCGTGCAACTTATAGTGGATATAATAGTAAAGTGGATTTAACAGTGTTTGTCTTTAGACGCCATTCCAATAGTGTGTTTTGTGTGTATAATTTCTTATGCAAAATCCGTATCAAATCAGGGAAATACCTTATTACTTTCCTTATATACATAATGTATAAGGAAAGTATTGTGACTGGGTTGAATACTCGAACTCGAGTTTTCGACGGGAGAGAACGTTTCAAGCATCCCTGATCACGAATCGGACTTTTTTGAAGTGATGTCCCTGTGTGTGTGTGTGTGTGTGTGAAAGTATGTGTGTGTGTGTGAGTGTCAGTGAGCCTGTGGAGACGATAACTGACAAACGAATGGACCGATTCAAAGGAAATTTGGTACAAAAATCACAATCCGTAAACACTGGAAGCCTATTGTTTTTATACGCAATTGAGTGTTCAGAATCCTCCTAAATGTTCGAGTGAAATTTTTAAAAAAACGTCAAAAAATCAAAACCGCTAATAAAGTTACGCAAATAGATATTTTTTATGTAATTTTTCATTAGAAAACGATTGACATAAATTTTAGGACGCTAACATGAACCGTTCTCGAGATATTGCACATATTTCAAAAAAATTATCAGAAAGTCATATAAAATAAAAAAAAAATATTTCCTATTGAGAAACATGTTCACTTTTCATATGTAATATCATGCGATAAATTAGGTGACATCATTCTCGCGAATCTAGCGTTCCATTCATTCTCGCGTTCCATTCATGAAAAAAGATACTTTGAGTAATACTTTTGTATTTGAACGCCAATAGTCATTTATCTGCTGTAAGAATAAATTATTTCTTCGTCCATAAAGCTTGGCGAAATTTTGGCGACAAATGTGGTAGAATGTCGCCAACTTGACGACTTTTTTAAATATTGCTAAATTAACAAAAACTCGCCAAGTGAATAATAACGGCGCTAAATCAATGACGACGCATTGATGAAGACGACGTGGAAAATGACGACTCATTGACGACAATTCAATATCTTGGAAATAATATAAATAACTACTATAAAAATAATCTATTTTTTTTTACTGTAAAAGTAGTAAATTCATTGCATTATATAAAAAAAGTCATGTGCTGCCCACATCAGAATTTTAATTTTATCGTCATGCATTGGATATAAATAATACCGACATACAGAGTTTATATGTTCTTAGAAGTAAGTGCTTACCATATTTTTCTTCTTCTCATGTCATTTTAAATATATGCCATTCAAAATATTTAAATTGCATTATTCTCATTCTTGTCTAAAAATTTCTTTTCAATTAAAGCTAACTGGATTCTAAATTGCTTTGTTTCAAATTATAACGTCAAAAAACTTTCTTAGAGTTTTCTTAGCTAGTTTTAAAATTTTTTTGTTGTCACATTAATTAAGAAATCTGCCGAGACACTTGTAAAATTAAGATTTTTTAAATAATTGTGAAGTATTTAAAAGCATTCATTGTTTAAAATGTATATTTTAGCAGGTTAGCTTGTGTCATTCATTGCATTTATCTAGTGTACTTATTTTGCTGTCATAAATTATTCAGTTTCCTGCAAATATTTTAAAATTATTTTAATAATTTTGTTAGTTTTGGGATATTTTATAATGGACAAGCAGTATGACCGTTTTTCGTACTGGTTATATAATACAAGAAACTTAAAATTAATAACTTGTAGTATATTTTTTATATCTGGAGTCCTTATTTTGAAATTTTATAATAATTCTAACGAAAAGAAAATAGGTGAGTTCTACCGTGCTGAGAAAAAAACAGACAGATAGATGTACAACTTACAACTTTATGTGTACTGTTAATAGCAGATATATCCGGCATTGCTTATGATTTAATTATTGCTTATGATGTACAAATTGCTGCAGTATTTTAAGTGACATTGTTACTCAAAACATTATATTAAAATATTTCATTTCATTCGCCTTTCACTTAATTTTTGAAATTGAATTCTCCTTTCTGTGTTTTCTATTTAAAATTATCTTTACAAGCAGATCTGAAGAACAAAACATCCTAATCTCGTTTGCAAGCAAATAATCTATATAAATAAAATTGAAAATCTGTCTGTCTGTCTGTCTGTCTGTCTGGCTGGCTGTCTGTTTATCCCATCATCACGGGAGAACGGCTGAACCGAATTTGATGAAATTTTGTGGGTAGCCTAAAAATAGCCCCACTTAAAATTTAGTCTATGTTTGAAATTTCTACGACCAGTGGTTCTCGAGATATTAGTAAAAAACGAAACTTTCGTTTATCTCATCATCACGAGAGAACGGCTTAACCGAATTTAATGAAATTTTTTGGGTGACCTTGAAATAGCCCTCCATAAATTTTGCCCAAGTTTCGAGTTTCTAAGGCTAGGAGTTGTCGAGATATTAATGAAAAACGGAACTTTTTTTATAGGAGTTGTACTCTCTAACTCCGTGGTTTATCCAAACGCAAAGGATTAAAATCGTTTGTTTAAAACGTCAAAGGGAATTAAAACTTTATTTTTGAGTTTGATGCAGGATTTTTGCATTAAATAGTCACTATCTGAAAGCATGAATTGTTTGAAACATGAATTTAAATGGAAAAATCTACCTCCATGTTTTGTATTTCACAAGCTTTTACTCAACGATTAGAAGTATAAAGATATTGAAATGGTTATTTAATTTCGCATTTTATGAGGAAGATTCTATCTTATATCGTGTTGCTCGGCCAAGGAATGAAATTAAATATGTTTGCTAATGATTATTATTATTTTTTCGATTTGAATATTAAATAAATGGGTGTTAAAATATATCTTATAAATGAACGGTTTGATTTTTTTTAATTATATTAATTGCGAACTGCATACACCACTTTCATTTATTTTAGCAAAGAGGTTTTAAGCTTATATATTGTGTTTCGCTAATAAACTCATATTTTGTTTACCCAATAAATTCATTTATCTAATTGTTTAAACAGAAAAAGAGTAGAATGGGTATATCTTCTAACAATATTTTAGTGTTTTCATTTAGTATATACAAATTGGATCACGATATTTTATTCAGATCTGCGAATTTAGAGCTACGAATTTGGCTGGATATCGCTAACTTAGAAAATTTCATAAAAGTTACCAAAATGATTGAAATGTCCCCAAATTGTTAAAAATGACGTAAATCAATGAAATTTATTTTGTTTTGTTAAAAGTAAGTACTGAAATGGTGTTTCGTTAGCATTTGTCTGTCAGTCCAACCGCCCTACTTAGTAACACATTTAGCGAATTTTTAAAATGTCACCAAATTGATAAAAATATTTATAAATCCATAAACATATTTTGAAATTGATAAATTGCCCTAAATAAACGAAATTATGTTTTTTTAGTTGATAATATTTTGATGATGGTCCGTCAATTTATCGCCAAGTGGGACTGTCAGTTCTACAGTCCCACTCGGCGATAAATTTGGCGATTTTTTAAAATGTCGCCAAACTTTCATTAGAGATATTCAGACGATATTTTGACCACCAATTTATTTGAAGCAAATCATAACATGTCGCTTAACAACGGATTTAAATTTAATGTGTTTATGAGGAAGAATATTTTTATTAAATCTTTTCCGATTTTAATGATGAAGATATGCATATAAAATAAATTTCATTGCCATCGTATTTTTGACTGTATAATATCAATTACGATCTTCATGTTTAAACATTGTTATTATTGATGTTTTCGGGGATTATTGATTCAGAGATTATTGATATGTTCAATTTCTTATGGCATTGTTTTATTGCGGCAAAAATTGTAGAAACTCATATACTGTACGTTGTACGAGTAATCTTCTATAAATGCACGGGTATATCTTCTAATCTAAGAGAATATAAGTAGTACATGTATATTGGCATATATTGGAATCAAGCCTTCCGGTATGAAGATTTCAGGGATTATTGATATTTTTAATTTATTAAGTAATCTGTTATATATTAGTAAAAAATTTTCAGACTACATATTATAATACGGGTAACCTTTTACTAACACTAGGACATATCTTCTAATCTATGGCTTTATAAGTATATTCTTCCCATGTTTATCCCAGGTTTATATTCCCATGTAATTGTAGCACTTTCATTTGGACACATATTGGAATTAATTATTGCCTACTGATTTAAAGATTACGGATTTATTGATATTTTCAATTTATATATGTAATCTACTAATACAGGTTATATCTTCTAATATTCGCGTATATAAGTAGTACGGGTCCCATACAATACGCTATTTTTTTGCATATATTGATTCCATTCCATACTTTTTATAAATTTGCTTACAAAAAGGTCAGGATATTTTATTCTTCAGATCTACCCGTGAAGATAATTTTGAATAACGAGAACAGCCATTCCTTAACTTCTTTTTAGGAGCATTATGTTAAATATTTTAACAGAATATTTTGATTAAAAATGCCATTTAGTATACTATAGGAATTTGCACATGATTGTGAATTTTAAGTTTATTTATATTTTATACTCCGTACGAAGAACGGGTATGCTGCTAGTAATATATATATATGAAATTGGATCAATATATACTAAAACGAAAGCGGTAAAACGGCTTTATCACTTTTATTCTGTTTCATTGGCTGAGCAGAATATATGAGTTAATCGACAAAACGCAATATATGAATTAATTAACTAGACACAATATATTAATAATTATCTAAACATAGTATATGAATTAATTGACTAAACACATCATGAGTTTTTGCGAAAATATAACATATGAGGTATTAAATTGAAAATGTTATTAATTCCCGTACTATTTAAACCCGAAAGTTGTAATTGATGTAATCTATCTAAAGATGAAATTCCGATAATTTATAAAATGTTCTTTAAAATCAATTGCTTTATTATTTAAATCGAAAAAAAAATTGATATTTATCGTCTGCCAATAAACACATTTGATTTAATTGTGTTGCTAAACATCATGATATAATTTTCTTAATAAATTTGCGGAATTTATCACCTGCAGAATTTTATTTCTGTAGAAGGCTTAATTGTGGGATTTTTATTCATACCTCAACAATCTCTGGTCCTAGAAACTTGAAACAAGCACTAAATTTTAAGATGGGCTATTTCAAGACTATCCATAAAATTTTCATGAAATTCGATGCAGCTGTTCTACCGTGTTGATGAGATAGATAGATTTATTTTCAATACAGACAGTTAGATTTATTTTCAATTTTATTTATATAGATAAAAAAATTGCATTCTGCTTTTAAGATATTGTCAATAGGAAGAATTCGTAACAATAAATATGCTACTCTAAAGTTATGAAAGTAAAATTATAATGCGAAATGTAATATTTCATACATCAAATAGCATATTTTTAACCGTTTGACAAGTAATTGCATGTTAAAGATTTAATATCTTTATATATTGCATGTACATTTTTCATTATTTGTTATGGCATGCTGAAATTTTAAAAGAATTGGTTAAGAAGTCATTTGTGTTTAGGTTGTGCACATGTTTTTACTGTAGCGAATAAACTGTTATTATGTTATTCAAAATTGTTGAAATTACTTGGAAAAAAGTAAAGTAACCAACTTACAATTTCAAGTTACTATTGCACATTTCATTATATTAGTTAATGTTATTTTAATAATAAAAACTAATTTAATCTTTCTCACATTTTGAATTCAATGGAATTATAAATGTAATATTAATGCCAAAAAGTTCTATTATACAGCTTTCTTAAATTTGCAAAGCCCCAGAGGTATTTCAAACTCTATAATTAAGCAAATTTGTTTTCTATTTGTTAAAGTGTGGTAATAAAAAATGGAATATAAGATGTGCTGTATTAGAAAACGAGAACTTCTACAAATTTTAGTGCATATGTTAATGAATGACATTCAACTAGTATTTTATCTTAATATTAAATAATTTCACAATTTACAACAACAACAAAAATATAAATGAAATAAAATAAAAATAAATAAATAAATAAGCATATTGAAAGTTAATTTCTGAAATTATTTTTCATGATTATCTTATGATATTGAAAGAAAAAGATTCTGTAATCATTTTAGTTTTAGCATAATTTAGCTGTAAGTGAATGTACTGAAAAATTATTTAAATAAAATGCCTGATTAAGCAATAAATACCCAGGGTTATTTTTTAAACTTTTATTAAAATATCATTGACTAACCGAATGGAATCTATTCATCTTTGCCCCCAGAGTAAATTTGAGTCACTGTAAATATTTTATTTTAAAGAAATTTACAGCAATATTAATACTTTAAATCACCCATTTTAATGTAATTATCGAATTATTTGTTAACAAGCTTACATATAGCATTTCCTTATGTTTCACTTTGTTTGTTCTGCGATTTGTAGAAAATTTTAGACTTCCAAATTTAATTAATATTATTGATTTGCTGACAAATTATTATTCCTTTACATCGAACAGAGAAAGAGAAGCAAATATAGCAAAAGCTCCGATCGCGATCTGAAAGACCTACTCGTACAAGCCGAGACGTCAAAAGTCCTACGGCCTCTGCTCTCGGAGGTGATGGGTTAGCCCCCTAGAATTATCTCATCATCTTGTGTTATTGGAGTTTCCTATATACCTGCATAAAAATATACGATAACCCTAATACTTCTCGAGTTATTTACTTGGTCCCTACCTATACTTGACACACTATTAAGTTTTAACTGCCAATATTGTTTGTCAATTGGTTGTCAATATTGACATTTCGTTAAATCGCTAATATAGAATATATATAGCAGATCACTGATCATATTTGCCAAAAAACTCCAATATGCCATAGTGGGTTAATATTACCATACATATGGGATACATATACATCAAATCAATATAATTACAATTGAAAATACGTCTGTTTGTAAGTTCAACACGGAAGAACGGTATCACCGAATTTCATGAAATTTTGTGTGTAGCCTTGGAATAGCGCCAGTAAAATTAAGACAATGTTTCGAGTTTCTAGGACCAGGGGTTGTCTAGATATCAGTCAAAAACGCACAGTTTAACCTTCCATACACATAGCATTATGCAGACGATATTATTTTTGCCACTTTATCTGACAACAATGATGTTGTGTCTCTTAGCAATTGATTTAAATCTAATGTATTTGTGCCTTAGACTATTTTTATTAAATCCTTTCCGCTTTAAATCTATATAAATAAAATTGAAAATCTGTCTGTCTGTCTGTGTGTCCCATCATCACGAGAGAACGGCTGAACCGAATTTGATGACATTTTGTGGAGAACCTGGAAAAAGCCCCACTCAAAATTTAGTCTATATTTGAAGATTCTACAACAAGTGGTTCTCGAGATATTAGTAAACAAGAAAGATCAATCATGCTTAAAGCATTGATTATGAAACACTTTCCAACTTCAATGCAATTTTATTTAAAAAAGTCGAAAATGCAATACATTCCTCGGTAATATTTTAAAACTTATCACAATATTACATTGATTTATTATATTTGAAAACTTAGACCTTCATTGAAAAAAATGAACTTCATTCAAAAGACGGCATTGAAATATAAATTGCGTGGTTTAAATATCTCTAAAATGTGATACATTCCACGGTAATATTTTTAAATCTATCATAATACTACGATAATTTATTATATTTGAAAACTTCATCGAAAACAACTGAAATTAATTCAAATGACGTCATAGAAAAAATAACACGCCTGGATCTCTCTATAAAAGCAGGATTTCATTCATAACTTTCTCCATTTCAATCATCACAATACTATAATAATTTATTTTATTTAAAAATTAAGACCATGGAGCTACAATTCATGAACTTTATGCTTAAAACTTCATCGAAAAATATCGTCCTTCTGTTTATAAAATCAATTAATATTTCATTCATATCAGCCATGCAGACTCCATGGACTGAATTATTTTGTGTTAAAGAAATACAGTAATTCTAATCCAACTCATTCTACATATTTTGCTGTTTACATTTTACATAGGTGAAAAATAGGCTTAATCGTAGAAATAATCAAATTTGAATGAGAATTTAAACTCAAATATATTGTCATTGTGTTGTTTTAGTATGTAGATGCACAGAATTTAAGCAGAAATAAAGTAGTTTTAGGATGGATACAACACTCAATATGAATTAAAAAGAACTTTAAAAAATCACGAATTTGAAACAAGATGGATGCCATATCTCATTTTGAAGTGGGTCATGTGATCGTTTCATATCATGGTCACGTGATCGTTTCATATAAGATGTGTAATTATTATTTTAATTTTTATTTAAAAAACTACTGAATATATTTAGCTGAATTTTTTTTATATATTTTATGGAACAATTTGACTATTACCTAAAATTTTCGAAGCAATTTGTGAAATTTAAATCCGCTTAAAAAATGTTAGAAAAATTAGGTCCCATAGGGCTCAATGTATTTCATTTTTTCAACCCGGGTTCAATCCAAAACTAATTGTGTGATATTATTCATTTATATTCCCATAGGTCCTACAGACCGTCTGAACAACATACTAAAATTTCATTTTGATTAAGTCATTTTTACGGCAGTTATCGTGCTAACGGACAGACAGACAGACAGACAGACAGACAGACAGACAGACAGAATGAACAAAGTCATAAACACTTTTCAACTTTGTTGTAAAGTGTTAAAAACGAAACTTTTGTTTGTCTCATCATCACGAGAGAACGGCTGAACCGAATTTAATGAAATTTTGTGAGTAGCTTTAAAATAGCCCCCATAAATTTAGTCCAAGTTTCGAGTTTTTAAGACCAGGGGTTGTCGAGATATTAATGAAAAACGGAACATTTTCTTAAGAGCTCTACTCTCCAACTCCGTGGTTTATCAAAACGGAAAGGATGAAAATCGTTCGTTTAAAACGTCAAACTAAAATAAACTTTATTTCTGTGTTTGGTGGAGATTTTTTGCGCTAATAGGCCATTACCTGAAAGCATTAATTGTTTGAAACATGCATTTAAATAAAAAAATCTATCTCCATGGTTTATTTCAAGCTTTTACTCAAAGATAAAAAGCATAAAGAAATCAAAATGGTTATTTAATTTCGCATTTTATGAGGAAGATTCTATCTTATATCATATTGCTCGGCAACGCAATGAAATTAAATGTGTTTGTTATTATTTTTTCGATTTGAATAATAAAAAACCTGATGTGGACAACACATGGCTTTCCTTATATAATGCAATGAATTTACTACTTTTACAGTTAAAAAAAATTTTATTCTTATAGTAGATACTTATATTCTTTCCAAAATATTGAATTTTCTTTAACTAGTCGTCATTTTCAGTGATTTAACGTCATTGTTATCAATTTGGCAACAATTAAAAATGTCGCCAAGTTGGCGACATTCTGCTAAATTCGTCGCCAAAATCTCGCCAAGCGTTATGGACGGAGAAATAAGTTATTCTTACAGCAGATAAATGACTATTGGCGTTCAAATACAGAAGTATTACTCAAAGTATCTTTTGTCATGCATGGAATGAGTTAGATACATGAGAATGATGTTACCAAATTTATGGTATGATATTACATATAAAAAGTAAACATGTTTTTCAAGAATTAATATTTTTTTTAATTTATGGGATTTTTTGATAAATTTATTTGAAAAATGTGCAATATCTGGAGAACGGGTCATGTTGGCGTTCTAAAATTGATGTCAATCGTTTTCTAATGAAAAATTACATGAGAAAAGTCGATTTGCGTAACTTTATTAGCGGTTTTGACTTTTTGACGATTTTTTCAAAATTTCACTCGAAAATTTAGGGGGGGCTCTGAACATTCGATTGCGTTTGAAAACACTAGGCTTTCAGTGTTTACGGATTGTGATTTTCGTACCAAATTTCGTTCGAATCTGTCCATTCGTTCGTCAGTTATCGTCTCCAGAGATTCACTGACACACACACACACACACACACATACTTTCACACACGAACACACTGACATCACTTCAAAAATGTTTGATTCGTGATCAGGGATGCTTAAAACGTGCTCACCCGTCGAAAACTTGAATTCGAATTTTCGACCCCGCCACAATACTTCCCTTATACATTACGTATATAAGGAAAGTAATAAATGAATATTAAAATATATCTTATAAATGAATGGTTTGATTTTTCTTCTAATTATATTAATTGCCAACTGCGTACATCATTTTCATTTATTTTGGCAAAAGGTTTCAAGCTTATATATTGTGTTTTAATAAACTCATATATTCTGTCTACCCAATAATTATCCGATTGTTGAAACAGAAAAAGAGTGGAACGGTATATCTTCTAATAACAATATTATTGTTTTCATTTAGTATATACAAACTGGATCACGATATTTTATTCAGATCTGCAAATTTAGAGCTACGAATTTGGCTGGATATCTCTAACGGCAAATTTCTAAAACGTTGCCAAATTGATTGAAATGTCCCCAAATTGATAAAAACGGAGTAAATCAATGAAATTTATTTACGTCGTTTTTGCTAAAAGAAAGTACTGAAATGGTGTTTTGTTAGCATTTGTCTGTCAGTCCAACCGCCCAACTTAATAACACATTTAGCGAATTTTTAAAATATCAACAAATTGATAACAATATTTGTAAAACCATAAAAATATCTTGAAATTTATAAAATTGCGCTAAATAAATGAAATTGTGTTTTTTTAAGGGAAAATATTTTGATGATGGATCGTCAATTTATCACCAAGTGGGACTGTCAGTTCTACAGTCTCACTTGGCGATAAATTTGGCGATTTTTAAAATGTCGCTGAACCATCATTAGAGATAGCATTATTCTGACGATATTTTGACCACGAATTTATTTGAAACAAATCATAACATGTCGCTTAGCAACGGATTTAAATCCAGTGTGTTTATGAGGATGACGATTTTTATTAAATCTTTTCCGATTTTAATAATGATGATATGTATATAAAATAAATTTCAGTGCTATTGTATTTTTGACAGGATAATATCAATTACGATCTTCAGGTTTAAACATTATTATTATTGATGTTTTCGGAGATTATTGATTCAGAGATTATTGATATATTCAATTTCTTATGCCATTGTTTTATTGCGGAAAAAATTGTTGAAACTCATATATTGTACGTTGTAAGAGTAATTTTCTACAAATGCACGGCTATATCTTCTAATCTGTGAGAATATAAGTAGTGCAGGTATATTGACATATATTACTTTCCTTATATACATGATGTATATGGAAAGTATTGTGACGGGGTCGAAAATTCGAATTAGAGTTTTCGACGGGAGAGCACGTTTCACGCATCCCTGATCAAGAATAAAACATTTTTGAAGTGATGTCTGTGTGTGTGTGAAAGTATGTGTGTGTGTGTGAAAGTATGTGTGTGTGTGTGAGTCAGTGAGTCTGTGGAGACGATAACTGACGAACGAATGGACCGATTCGAACAAAATTTTATACAAAAATCAAAATCCTTAAACACTGGAAGCCTATTGTTTTTATACGCTATCGAATGTTCAGAACCCCCCTAAATTTTTGAATGAAATTTTGACAAAATCGTCAAAAAATTTAAATCACCAATAAAATTACAAAAAGTCATATAAAATAAATAAAAACATTTCCTATTGAGAAACATGTTCACTTTTCATATGTAATACCAAGCGATAAATTGGGTAACATCATTCTTGTGGATCTAGATCGTTCCATTCATGAAAAAAAATATTTTAAGTAATACTTTTGTATTTGAACGCCAATAGTCATTTATCTGCTCTAAGAATAACCTATTTCTTCGTCCGTAACGCTTGGAGTGATTTTGGCGACGATTTTGGCCGAATTTCGCCAACTTGGCGACTTTTTGAAATGTTGCCAAATTAACGAAAATCTCGCCAAATGGATAAATATGACGCTAAATCAATGAAAATCACGACTAATTGTCGAAAATTCAATATTTTGGAAAGAATATTAGTATCTACTATAAGATAAACCTATTTTATTTACTGTAACAGTAGTAAATTCATAATATTATATAAGGAAAGTCAAGTGGTGCCCACATCAGATTTTTTTGACATATATTGGTATATAACAGAATCAAGTACGGCCTTCTGGTATAAAGATTACTGGGATTATTGATATTTTTAATTTATTAAGTAATCTGTTTTATTTTGGCAAACATTTTTGAGACTCATATTATACAACGGGTGATCTTTTACTAACACTAGGACATATCTTCTAATCTACGACATTATAAATAGTAAGGGTATATCGACATAAGTAGTACGGGTATAATTTTAGCACTTTCATTTCGGAACATATTGAAATCAATTACTGCCTTCTGGTTTAAAGATTATGGATTTATTGATATTTTCAATTTATACATGTTATCTACTAATACAAGTCATATCTTCTAATATTCGTGTATATAAGTAGTAAGGATCACATACAGTTTTAACGCCCTTATTTTGCATATATTGATTCATTTCCATATTTTTTGTAAATTTGCTTGCAAAAGAGACCAGGATGTTTTATTCTTCAGATCTGCCCTTGAAGATAATTTTGAATAGTGAGAACGGACATTCCTTACCTAATTTTTAGTAGAATTGTGTTAAATATTTTAGCAGAATATTTTGATTAAAAATGTCATTTAGTATACTATTGGAATTTGCACATGTTTGTGAATTTTAAATTTCTTTATATTTTATACTCCGAAGAACGGGTATTCTGATAGTCTATATATATAAAATTGAAAATCTGTCTGTCAGTCTGTCTGCCTGTCTGTCTGTTTGTCCCGTCATCACGGGAGGACGGCAGAACCGAATTTAATGAAATTTTGTGGGTAGCCTGAAAATAGTCCCACTTGAATTTTAGTCCATGTCTGGAGTTTCTACGATCAGTGGTTCTAGAGATATTAGTAAAAACAAAATTATCGTTTGTCTCATCATCACGCGAGAACGGCTGAACCGACTTGGATGAAATTTTGTGGATAATCTTGAAATAGCCCCCCATAAATTTACCCTAAGTTTCGAGTATCTAAGACCAGGGGTTGTCGAGATATTAATGAAAAACGAAACTTTTTCCTAGGAGTTCTACTCTCTATCTCCGTGGTTTATCCAAACGAAAAGCTTAAAAATCGTTTGAAAGTTAATTAAAATTTAATCTCTGAGTTTGATGGGAGATTTTTTGCGGTAAATATTCACTTTCTGAAAACATGAATTGTTTGAAACATGATTTAAATGGGAAATCTATCTCCATGGTTGATTGTAAACAAGTTTGTACTGTGTGTGTGAACAATGGAAAGTATAAAGAAATCGAAATGGTTATTTAATCTCGCAGTTGATGAGGAAGATTCTATCTTATATCATGTTACTCAGAAACGCAATTAAATTAAATCTGTCTTTTAATTTTAATAATTATTTTTTCGATTTGAATAATAAATAAATGGATATAAAATATATTTTAGAAAAGAACGATTTGATTTTTCCTATAGCATTTTTGATTGGATAATATCAATTACGGTCTTAGGTTTAAACATTATTATTATTGATATTTTTGGGGATTATTGACTCAGGGATTATTGATATTTTCAAGTTATTATGCAATTGTTTTATTATGAGAAAAATTGTTTAAACTCATATATTGCACGTTGTACGAGTAATCTTCTACAAATACACGGGAATATATTTTAATCTACGAGAATAAAAATGGTACAGGTGTATTGGCATATGTTTTGATATATATTGGCATATATTGGAATCAATTACGACTTTCTGGTATATAGAGTACGAGGATTATTGATATTTTCAATTCAGAACGCCATCTGTTTTCTTTTGGCAAAAAGTTTTGAGACTCATATTGTAATACGGGTAATATTCTACTAACACACAGGCATATTTTCTAATCTGCGGTAATATAAGTAGCATGGGGTTGCATATATTGATTCAATTCCTTTTTTTTTTGTAAATTTGCTTTCGAAAGGGGCCAGGATATTTTATTATTCAGATCTACCCGTGAAGATAATTTTGCATAGTGAGCCAGATATCTCTTAAACTTCTCTTTAGGAGCAATAAATTAAATATTTTAAAATAATTTGCACATGATTGCGAAATATAAGTTTCTTTATATTATATACTCCGTACGAAGAACGGGTATGCTGCTAGTCTATATATATTAAATTGAAAATCTGTCTATATGTTTGTCTGTCTGTCGATCTGTCCGTCTGTCTGTCTGTCTGTCTGTCTGTATGTTTGTCCATCATCACGAGAGAACGGCTGAACCGAATTTGATGAAATTTTATGGGTGGCCTGGAAATAGCCCTACTTAAAATTTAGTCCATGTTTGGAGTTTCTACAACCGGTGGTTCTCGAGATATTAGTAAAAAAACTTCCGTTCGTCTTTCATTCATCACGAAACTTCTCGTTTGTCCCATCATCACGGGAGAACGGCTGAATCGAATTCAATGAAATTTCGTGGATGGCCTTTAAATAGTCTCCCAGAAATTTTGTCAAAGTTTTGGGGTTCTAAGACTAGGGGTTGTCTAGATATTAATGAGAAATAAAACGTTTTCCTAGGAGTTCTACTCTCTAACTCCGTGGTTTATCCAATCGGAAAGGATGAAAATCGTTTGAAAATGAATTCAAACTTTATCTCTGAGTTTAGTGGGAGATTTTTTGCTCTGATTAGTCACTTTCTGAAACCATGAACTGTTTAAAACATGAATTTAAATGGAAAATCTATCTCCATGGTTTATTTTTCACAAGCTTTTACTCAACAATGAGAAGTATAAGGAAATCAAAATGGTTATTTAATGTGGCAGTTTATGAGGAAGATTCTATCTTATATCATGTTGCTTAGAAACGCAATGAAATTAAATCTGTCTGTTAATTTTAATTATTAGTTTTTCATTTGAATAATAAATAAATGTATATAAAATATATTTTAGAAAAGAACGGTTTGATTTTTCTTTTAATTTTATTAATTGCGAACTGCGTAACTTTCATTTACTTTTGCAAAGAGTTTTTAAGCTTTTATATTTTGTTTAGCTAATAAAGTCATATATTGTGTTTTCCCAATAAATGCATTTATCCGATTGTTGAAACAGAAAAAGAGTAAAAAGAGTATATCTTCTAATACAATATCAGTGTTTTCATTTAATATATGCAAACGGGATCACGATGTTTAATTTTTCAGATCTGCAAATTCAGAGCTAAGAAT
The DNA here is from genome assembly GCA_951213105.1 of Amaurobius ferox. Classification (NCBI taxonomy): domain Eukaryota; kingdom Metazoa; phylum Arthropoda; class Arachnida; order Araneae; family Amaurobiidae; genus Amaurobius; species Amaurobius ferox. The sequence goes on from OX578154.1 coordinate 33,951,793, forward strand.
TTCGCTGAATATCGTTAACTTGGCAACTTTTCTTGAAAGTTGCCAAATTGATGGAAATGTCGTTATATTGATAAAAACGACGGAAATCAGTGAAATTAAATTTGTTTTTTTAAGAAAGTACAGTAACGATATTTAGGTAGCATTTGTAGGACAGTCCATCCATCCTACTTAGTAACACACTTAGCGAATTTTTAAAATGTTATCAAATTGATAAAAATGTTTGTAAATCCATAAAATTATCATGAAATTGCTAAAATTGCGCTTAATAAATGAAATTAATTGTGCTTTGTTAGGGGATAGTATTGCGATGATGTTTCGCTAATTTGTCGCAAAATATCTGTTCTACAGTCCCACTTGGCGATAAATTAGTCGATTTTTTAAATTGTCGCTAAATTCACGAAAATGTCGCCAAACCTTCCATGGAGATCGAATTATTCAGACGATCTGATTTCCATCAATTCATTTGTAGCAAATGCTATCATGTCGTTTAGCAATGGATGCAAATCCAATGTGTTTATGTGGCATACGATTTTTATTACATCTTTTCCGATTTGAATAACAAATATATGTATATAAAAAATTTTTGCATTGACATTGCATTTTTGACTGGATAATATCAATTATGATCTTCAGGTTTACACATTATTATTATTCATATTTTCGGAGATTAATGTTTCAGATTTATTGATATTTTCAAGTTATTATGCCATTGTTTTATTATGGAAAAAATTGTTTAAAGTTGTATGTTGTACGTTGTACGAGTAATCTTCTACAAATGCACTGGTATATCTGCCAATCTACGAGAATAAGTAGTACAGTTATATTGGCATATATATTGATATATATTGTCATATTTTGTAATCAATTACGAATTTCTGGTATAAAGAGTACGGGGATTACTGATATTTTTAATTTATTACGTCATCTGTTTTATTTTGTCAAAGATTTTTGAGACTCACATAGTAATATCGTCTACTAACACACTGGCATATTTTCTAATCTGCGACAATATAAGTAGTACGAGGATGTATATATATATATATATATATATATATATATATATATATATATATATATATATATATTCCCATATAATTTTAGTACTTTCATTCTGGCATATATTGGAGTCAATTACGGATTTATTGATATTTTCAATTTATACATATAATGTACTAATACAGGTTTTATCTTCTAATATTCGCGTATATAAATAGTACGGATCCCGAACAATTTTAATGTTTTCATTTTGCATATATTGATTCAATTCCTTTTTTTTTTGGTAACTTTGCTTACAAAAGTGGCCACGATATTTTATTCGTCAGATCTGCCCGTGAAGATAATTTTGTATAGCGATAATTGATTTTCTTAAAATTCTTTCTATAAGCATTGTATAAAATATTTTAACAGAATATATTGATTTAAAATATCATTTAGTATACTATGGGATTTTGCACATGATTGTGAATTTTGAGTTTCTTTATATTATATACTCCATACGAAGAACGGGTATGCTGCTAGTAATAAATAAATGAATATAAAATAAATTTTATCGAAACTGCGTGTTTGAATAGATTATGTCTATTACGGTCTTCAGGTTTAAAGATTACGGGGATTATTATATTTTAAATTTATTACGCCATATGTTTTATTTTGGAAAAAGCTGTTGATACTCATACATTATAGTACTAGCGATCTTCTAATGTTACACGTCTAATCTACGAGAATATAAGTTGTACGAGTATATCTTGCCATACAATTTTAGCGCTTTTATTTCGGCATATATTGATCCAATTTTATATTTTCTGTAAATCTGTTTACAAACAGGACCAGGGTGTTTTTTCTTAAGATCTGCCTGTGAAGATAATTTTGTAACGCGTGAACAGAGACTCGTAACAATATTTCTAGGCACTTTAAATATTTTCATAGAATGATTTGAATAACAATATTATTTAGAATACAATATGAATTTGTACATGATTGTGAATTTAGCATTGGTTTATAATGTATATTCCGCACGAAGAACGGATATACTTTTAATAACGTATGTTTCTTTAATTTGGAACTAGATCTTATTTGAAGCTTCGTTTTCCTTAATAGATCAATAACATTGTTACTTTCTCTTCCCTTTCTATCTAAACGTAAAAGCCTGCGGTCTGACAATTTGCTCCAAACAGTAATTTGTGTCTGATATTTCTTTTGTTTCAGGATGTTAACAGTTCTATTAAGACTCCTTAGAATAGTTAATTTAATTAGCTAATACAAGTAAAATGATATTGTGATTTCCTGGTATTTGAAATATCTTTTATTCTGTCATCTTATCAAAATCATCAAAATGTTTGCTTGCTGTCTCAATTAACAATATAATTATCAAACTAGGATATGTATTATTAAAAGCTATATCATAAGGAAATTAACAGGTGTGTGGCTCAACTCGACTTTCTCATACGAGAATCTATTGTTTAGTAGGTTTTTTTCTTTTGTCATCAAATTTTATAAAAAAATTTGAAAAATCATTTAAAATATCGTTGAAAAATCTCGTGGATCCCAATGAATACAAATATACGGTGTTATTCATGTTATTCTTCACTTTAGAGGGCTTAAAACTATTTCGATTGATACCATACATGACAATATACCCGCAAAATTTCATGAAGACCTTGCAGTCGTTCTCTCGTGATGAAGCGACCAACACACTTAAATACACAAACACACACACATCAACACATACACAGACACATTTTATTGTATTTATATCGCTTTGTACACTGCCTTGGCAATAATATGAATCTTCCTGCAACTGCCTTAAACTGCGCAGATTTACAGTGGCTTTTGACATCCATACTTTCACTAGTGAAATCCACTATATCTATATATGCTCCAGAAGTTACGTCTGCTGCATATATTTCTGACTACTTACCAGCAGATGTAGAGCGTTTTCAATATTCTTCCCTAGTGTGATAAGTATGTTTTCACTTAATTGGTATATTACGTTGATATATTAATTTCGGTATATTATTTATTTTCCGTTGGTATATTACTTCCCTAACAGCATTTTTTTTTTCACAGTGATGTAATATTTATGTCACACTGTAACTTCAGGACGTCGCAGTATGTCTCGTAAATGTCATATTGAGGTGTCACAGCAAAGTTATTTTGGTCATTTTCATGGTCATTTGTGATGTCGCATATTAACATTTTTGTGACTTTACATTGTAATTGCCATTGCAATGTCGTCATATTGTTACGTGTTAATTAAATTGTGGAAACGTCACAGAATATAGTCACTATGAAGTTACAAAGTTACTAATACGTAACGTCGAATAGAAGTCACAAATATGATGTCACATTGAGACCCAGGTGTCACGTGACTACAACGTCACTGTCACACATGTGACGATCTTTGCTGTGAGCGTTATACACCGTTGGTACGTTACTTATAGTATTGGTATATAACTCTCGTAATTACGCTGCTTAATTGAATATAAAAATTAACAATACTATATATATAATTTTTAACCGAATAAATATTTACATTTCCATCGTAATTGCTCATGATAAACATAATTACAGAACCTAATCTTCATAAGAAAGAACTGTATGACATATAATTGTTACACACATTATTAATTGCATTATTGTAATGGTTCGTGGCAATCATAATTGTGAAACTCTCCTAAAATATCCACAATATAAGATATAATTGTTCAATCTTCGGCCATAATTGTGAAGTTTATGCCAACAACTAATTACAGAGAAGATGGAAGATGGCTCAACAAATTGAAAATATGCTCGTACTGAAAATGTTCGATTTTGCATACCTTAATATTTACTTAAATAGGCTTAAATCAAAATTATAAGTCCATCTTTTACATTTGCATGTTCCTATTAGTCTATATATAAAATTCAGAACAATACAATTTTGTTGACTATTTGCAATGCAGTTTCAAACCAGTATATTTTTAATGTAGAGAGAAAAAGTTATATGCATAATTTATATGAAATAAGATGTGTTACAATAGATATTTGTTTAGCGATGGTAGTGATTATCAGACCACGTCGCATGTATAATTAATAAGAAATAACAGTAATATCATCATACAGTTAGAAAAACAATATTTCTTTTATTTAACACTTTAATATTTTAAGATCAAACTACACATGTTTTTGCAACGATACAGGAGCGTTTTATTACTTCTATCGTATACTACTATCAAAGTCACGTCTCTTGTAGGTTTTTAGCGGATTACACCAAACTTTCAAATCTAGTGGACGAATTGTTCGTGGCAACCGTTGAAAAGCGAATTCCTTTTTTGTTTTTATCTCCCACATACACGTATGTAGTAAACACATTGAACCCTTAAGCACGTGATGTATGGCAGCACAACTTTTGCTTTAGTTAAAGGTATAAAAAATCAAATAGCAGCGGACACAGCGAAGTTTTTGATGAGAGATTTAAGCATTCTACAATTAACCGTTTTAGGTCAAATTTATTTTACCTCAAACTATCTACTTAAGATATGTTAACATTTAAGACAACAAAGTAATAACAGATATAAATAAAAAACTGATAATTAATTTATTTCAATTATCATGTTTGTATGTTTTCCTATATTCAAAATTATCAATTTTATTATGACAAACTCGGCTAACATTTTCAAAATTAACGAAAATGTCACTAATTTCTAGTAAAAGTACAAACGACCTAAGTACAAAAATGTAGTGTCGGAAGTCACACCTCATCTGACAGGGACTAATAATTTTCAACAATATCGAACTTCTCCCCACACGAGGCAGCAAAGGGATAAATACTTTGGATAAAGATAATTATTTACACATTGTAAAAAGTATTCAATTAACTGTTCTGTAGGAAGTAGAAATCCCTAAAATTCCAGTTTCTCACTATGAATCAAAAATCTAGCTTTCCAGTAGGAAGTAGAGAGCAGGCTACACGATGAACTGTGTAGAACGTTTTCTTCTTAAATAAATAATTTAACTAGAACAACTTTCTTCCGTTAGTTTTCTCCGATCCTAGATTTGATTCCGATAGATTATTTTGTTACTACGCATATTTTGTTATTTTATATTTTATTCTTCTCTGCTTTTCATACACACCAGGATTACACTCACAGAGACTTAAAACATAAAGTCGATTGCGGAAAACATGGACATTCATCTTATTGGAGTCCAAAACCTGCTATTTCTCCACACCATATCTGTACTTGTTTTATAACTAGGAGTATTTTTATATCAGATGTCATGACCACAGAAATAATTACCACATATGACCACAGGCATCATTACCAGAGACGTCATGACCTGACCACATACGTCATTACAACAGACGACCAGAGACGTCAGACAGACTGACAGAAAAGCAGACATCACTCCAAAAATATTTTCAAGAGGTCTTAAAATTGGCATCAAAATCTCGAAATTGAAAATTTTCGTGAAAATAATACTTTCTCAATACTATGTATGCGAAATTAATTATATCCCAAATTTTATTAATTAAAGAAAACAGCATACAAGAATGAGATCCGGAGTATTGTTTTACATTAATTTTCGTACATTTTTATATTAACATTACTATAAAATTTACGTCATTAAAATTCAAGCGGTTGTTGGTGTGGTACCCATTTATAATAAAGACTTAAAGTTACACTTTAGCTTAATTATCATTAACACATCTAATATCTTTAACATGGCCGTAAATTGCTCGTATAGTGGTACTTATTTTTATTGTACATTGCTTTGTTGTGCCGCTATATAAAACCCTCCAATTATTTAACTCTCGCGCGAGTTTTATAAAATAACTATTAATTAATATAGTACTAAATGGATCACATCATTTTAACTTTAACAATAAAACATTTATTAAAAACATAAATACTTAATTACTCAATTACAACAATCAATCATATTATTTCGGTGGGGGGAACATGTGAAACCAGTATGAATAAAATGACTTAAAATGTATCTGCGACCTTTGATTACGGGTGAACACATACCTTCAAGTCTGTCTTGGACTTTGATCATATATCAAAATGCTTGCGTCAGTAAGTTGTACTTGCCATAACTCTAGGTGTTTGGTTCTTTCTCGTACTACCGATTGCACTGCACACATCAATAGATCTAGCCATTATTTTTGGAACATCTACGGAACACTCTACATCTCTAGTCGTCGTGCTATATTCTCTAAGTCATCATAATGTCGCACCGTATATCTATCTCTGAACAAATCATTAAGTCATAATGTCGCAGGAATATCAGCACAAGTCTCGTTCTTGTACAACCGTTTCTTAACACGTCAATTCATCTTATATGAGTTATATGTATATCTATTTTCGTTCCCAAGTCACAGGTTGTGGCTCTTTTTCCCTTAGGGGTGCCACTTCCCCTTTGCTTTCATTTGCCGCATTCAGTGTGACGCGATAAGCACTTTCTCCATTGGTTAATCATTTATCCAATGTCGCTACTTGGCATCTTCGTAAGTGCCCGCTCGGCCCCCTCTGTCTTGACATTCCTGGTTTATGGTTTTATCTGACCTTTAGGTTCACATGCTGTAAAACCTGGCGTCATCCAGAGTAGAAGTATTGTTCGATGTTTCGGACACAATAAATATGCACATAAAACAATCTCACCAAAGTGTGAGATCTTTTTCTGGTCTCACAGTAGGTAATTAGAACTTTTATTAAGTATGTTAAAGTAACATTTTGTCCGAACGAAGTATTGGTGGAAATTGCTAGTCTATAAACACCATTAAAATAAATTTTGGCTTCGATAAACATTCTGAATCTGGATTTATTCTGAATTTAATGCAAATTTTTCGCTGAAAAATCTATGAAAATTTACTCATAGACAATTACATTTATTGCGTTCTTGGATTCTCACGAATATTCATTTTTGTTCATGGGTACTTGTGTAAGACTCATGAACTCATATAAAACTTATAAATCACAGATTTTGTATGCAACGAAGCAAAATAGCTTGGCAGCTACTCACGTATGGCTGTCACGTCCCTCCTGAGTTTTTGTGGATTACCTCACACCATCGATTCCAGGGACCGGATATGGCCTTGACTTGTGACGAAGAGTAGCAAACACGAAATCTTCTTTGAGTTCGTGAGATATGACAAAATAAATTACTCTTTTGTGAAGGACATAAAGGCACAAATATAGGCGTTTTAACAGATAAGTTGTCGTGAAATAATAATATATTAATTCTGGCCACATATTTCTTATAGAAAATATTTTTACTACTGGCAATCAATTTTGCCATTTGTATTTTTAGCAAACATTTTTAAACGCATCTATTTCTCGGAATCTACTATAGATAGATGTCCATTGATATAGAGTTAGGATCGAATATCAAAGCAGGGAGTTCACTAAGGATTTGCATTTTGGGTTTATATATTACCGGTTCAAAAACTACTATTTTCCTTCAAAATGCTATATAAATAGAGCTTAGATAAGATAAATGATATGGATTGATGATATGATTCTGGAGTAGGTAGGATGGCTTACTAAGAATTTTCATTTCCAGTTCCTTTTCTACTTTCAATTCAAAAATTAAGCCACTTAGTATTAAAAAAAAGCTGTAATTTGTGCTATTTTTATTTTCCCTGCAATACATTTTAATGCATAGGGAAAGTATTGGAATAATGCCGAAAATCTCAACTCTAGTTTTCGATTGATCTACACGTTTTGTCACTTCTAGAATACGAAAAAACCATTTTTAGCACGATGTAGTACAATATTTGTACTACATGTTACACTCCCAATTACAAATGCCAAGAAAGATAATGAGCTATCTAAATGCAGCAGAGGGAATCAATTGCAACACAATCATAGATAAACAGCGGTCATCCCCTTCTTCATCAACGACAAATGGGAGTAGTGGTATGAAACCAAAGGGGGAAATAAAAAAGTGCCTCTAAGTTTTGTTCCAGAGAGTTCAGAAGACTTGAATTTTCGAACAAACTAACAACATGTCGCTTGGTTTTGTGCAAAAAAATATCTAAAGTGAGCACGCAAAAGAAAGCGTGGCTCAGATATGTGATGTGCAATAGTATCTTACAGCATAGTGATTGCGCGAATAAGTGTTGAATGCAAGAGAGAAGAGGTATTTATATGTTTCACTTGTCACTAATTAGCACGGAAGGCACACATTTAATGGTTATTCTAATAATGAACAATCAGTTCGTGCGAGTCTTGGTTGTAATAACGAGTTCTGGTATTTTAAACTAATAAAACTATTTTGAGTTTCGGTAGATGAAAAGAAAGTGTTTAAATATATATGTCAATTATAGTATGTGTGTAAATATGTTTATTAATGAAATATTGTCAGTGCTAGATATATTATAATAATGGATTTATGAATAGTATTATTACTCAAGACTTAAATGGATATCTATAACTTAAATATTAAATAAATTGGTCAATTTAGATATGTGTGTTTATTTATATTTTGTGTATTTGTCTCTCCGTCTTGAGAACCAGGATTTTACATGCTCCACCCTTAGTGAAGGCATCAAGGTAAGTCCTAAGATAGTAATTTTTGATAAGGACAACTTTGCCTTATTACACACGACTTATTTTTGTTTATCTGTCTGTCTGATTGTCTGTGTGTCTGTTTGTTCAATGCAGGTACCCACTCTAACTAAAAAATCGAATTGACCGAATTTCGGAAAATGTGGTAGGTAAGTCAGTCCTTTGTAGATGACCGTGGTCCTGATTACATATTGGTATGATTCGGGATAAAATAACTGATTTTTTGTGAAATGGCTCCCAAAAATAGGCTTTATCTACATTAGCTGAATTACTAATAGACCAAATTTTGCAAAATCTGGTAGATAAGTCACTTGTGTGTAACTCTGATGCTGATTAGATTTTGGTGCGACTAATACGAAAAATAATCAATTTTTTTTTGCGAAATGTCCCGCATAAATTGACAAAATCTAAGAAAAACTATATATGCTCACATACTAAAGACTACGTCTATAGACACTAAGTATGCTCACATATTTCAATCAAATATGTTTTAATATATTACAAAATTTTATTATTTTAGTATTTTATTACTTTATGTGAGACCTGAAATAGATCTCACATGTGTTTTGGTGAGACAGATTTATGCCAGTTATTTATTGATTCAAAACTTCGGAAAATAATGCCAGTCTGAATGGCGCCGAGGTTTACAGCAAACCATAAATTTAAGAGTGTAACGACAGAGGGGGCCGAGCTGGCCCATACGAGGATGTGGAATGGTTCCAATGGTTAAAGGATTAATCAAAGGAGAAAGTACTTGTTACGTCACATTCAATGCTTCAATGACGCCCCCGAGAAAGAGGAGGGCCACAGCCTGCGACCTGAGAAGCAGATGAGATATCTTGGAGACGATGATTTGAATTGAAATACAGATTTGTAGAGTGTTCCGTAGAGGTTCCAAAATAACGGAGATCTAATGATGTATGAGTACAATCAGAGTTCGAGAAGGAGCCACACACCAAGAGTTATGGCGAGTATGAATTACTGATGCCAGCATTTTGATATATGATCATAGACCAAGACAGCCTTGAAGGTATGTATTCCTCAAATACCTCAAGTCCAGAAACGATTAGGTAAATTAAGTGGTCTCACGTGTTCCCCCGCCAAAACTAATAATTGATTGTGTAATAAATTAATAAGTGCTGATGTTGTTAATAAATGTTTGATTGTTAAAGTTTAAAAGATGCAAACAATGAGTATTATAATAATAAATATTCCTTTACAGAACTCACGCAAAGTAAACAAGAAAGATCAATCATGCTTAAATCATTGATTATGAAACACTTTCCAACTTCAATACAATTTTATTTAAAAAAGTCAAAAATGCAATACATTCCTCGGTAATATTTTAAAACTTATCAGAATACTACATTAATTTATTATATTTGAAAACTCAAACCTTCATTGAAAAAAATGAACTTCATTCAAATGACGGCATTGAAATATAAATTGCCTGGTTTAAATATCTCTAAAATGCGATACATTCCACGGTAATATTTTCAAAACTATCATAATACTACGATAATTTATTATATTTGAAAACTTCATCGAAAACAACTGAAATTATTTCAAATGACGTCATAGAAAAAATAACACGCCTGGATCTCTCTATAAAAACAGCATTTCATTCATAACTTTCTCCCATTCATCACAATACTATAATAATTTATTTTATTTAAAATCTAAGACTATGGAGCTACAAGAAATTAAACTCTATGCTTAAAACTTCATCGAAAGAAAATCGTCCTTCTCTTTATAAAATCAATTAATATGTCATTCATATCAGCCATGCAGACTCCATGGGCTAAATTATTTCGTGTTAAAGAAAAACAGCAATTCTAATACAACTCATTCTACATATTTTGCTGTTTACATTTTACATAAGTGAAAAATAGGCTTCGTTGTAGAAATAATCAAATTTGGATAATCATTTAAACTCAAATATATTGTATTTGCGTTGTTTCAGTATGTAGATGCACAGAATTTAAGCAAAAATAAAGTAGTTTTAGGACGGATACAACACTCAATATGAATTAAAAATAACTTAAAAAATCACGATTTAGAAACAAGATGGATGCCATATATCATTTTGAAGTGGGTCATGTGATCTTTTCAATTCATGGTCACGTGATCGTTTCATATAAGAGGTGTAATTATTATTTTAATTTTTATTTAAAAAACTACTACATATATTTCGCTGAATTTTTTTTATATATTTAATGGAACAATTTGAATACATGTTACACTCCCTATTATTACTGGCAATCAATTTTGCCATTTGTATTTTTAGCAAACATTTTTAAACGCATCTATTTCTCGGAATCTACTATAGATAGATGTCCATTGATATAGAGTTAGGATCGAACATCAAAGCAGGGAGTTCACTAAGGATTTGTATTTTGGGTTTATATATTACCGGTTCAAAAACTACTATTTTCCTTCAAAATGCTATATAAATAGAGCTTAGATAAGATAAATGATATGGATTGATGATATGATTCTGGAGTAGGTAGGATGGCTTACTAAGAATTTTCATTTCCAGTTCCTTTTCAACTTTCAATTCAAAAATTAAGCCACTTAGTATTAAAAAAAGCTGTAATTTGTGCTATTTTTATTTTCCCTGCAATACATTTTAATGCATAGGGAAAGTATTGGAACAATGCCGAAAATCGCAACTCTAGTTTTCGATTGATCTACACGTTTTGTCACTTCTAGAATACGAAAAAACCATTTTTAGCACGATGTAGTACAATATTTGTACTACATGTTACACTCCCTATTACAAATGCCATGAAATATAATGAGCTATCTAAATGCAGCAGAGGGAATCAATTGCAACACAATCATAGATAAACAGCGGTCATCCCCTTCTTTATCAACGACAAATGGGAGTAGTGGTATGAAACCAAAGGGGGAAATAAAAAAGTGCCTCAAAGTTTTGTTCCAGAGAGTTCAGAAGACTTGAATTTTCTAACAAACTAACAACATGTCGCTTGGTTTTGTGCAAAAAAATATCTACAGTGAGCACGCAAAAAGAAAGCGTGGCTCAGATATGTGATGTGCAACAGTATCTTACAGCATAGTGATTGCGCGAATAAGTGTTGAATGCAAGAGAGAAGAGGTATTTATATGTTTCACTTGTCACTAATTAGCACGGAAGGCACACATTTAATGGTTATTCTAATAATGAACAATCAGTTCGTGCGAGTCTTGGTTGTAATAACGAGTTCTGGTATTTTAAACTAATAAAACTATTTTGAGTTTCGGTAGATGAAAAGAAAGTGTCTAAATATATATGCCAATTATAGTATGTGTGTAAATATGTTTATTAATGAAATACTGTCAGTGCTAGATATATTATAATAATGAATTTATGAATAGTATTATTACTCTAGACTTAAATGGATATATATAACTTAAATATTAAATAAATTGGTCAATTTAGATATGTGTGTTTATTTATATTTTGTGTATTTCTCTCTCCGGCTTGAGAACCAGGATTTTACATGCTCCACCCTTAGTGAAGGCATCAAGGTAAGTCCTAAGATAGTAATTTTTGATAAGGACAACTTTGCCTTATTACACACGACTTATTTTTGTTTATCTGTCTGTCTGATTGTCTGTGTGTCTGTTTGTTCAATGCAGGTACCCACTCTAACTAAAAAATCGAATTGACCGAATTTCGGAAAATGTGGTAGGTAAGTCAGTCCTTTGTAGATGACCGTGGTCCTGATTACATATTGGTATGATTCGGGATAAAATAACTGATTTTTTGTGAAATGGCTCCCAAAAATAGGCTTTATCTACTTTAGCTGAATTACTAATAGACCAAATTTTGCAAAATCTGGTAGATAAGTCACTTGTGTGTAACTCTGATGCTGATTAGATTTTGGTGCGACTAATACGAAAAATAATCAATTTTTTTTTGCGAAATGTCCCGCATAAATTGACAAAATCTAAGAAAAACTATATATGCTCACATACTAAAGACTACGTCTATAGACACTAAGTATGCTCACATATTTCAATCAAATATGTTTTAATATATTACAAAATTTTATTATTTTAGTATTTTATTACTTTATGTGAGACCTGAAATAGATCTCACATGTGTTTTGGTGAGACAGATATATGCCAGTTATTTATTGATTCAAAACTTCGGAAAATAATGCCAGTCTGAATGGCGCCGAGGTTTACAGCAAACCATAAATTTAAGAGTGTAAAGACAGAGGGGGCCGAGATGGCCCATACGAGGATGTGGAATGGTTCCAATGGTTAAAGGATTAATCAAAGGAGAAAGTACTTGTTACGTCACATTCAATGCTTCAATGACGCCCCCGAGAAAGAGGAGGGCCACAGCCTGCGACCTGAGAAGCAGATGAGATATCTTGGAGACGATGATTTGAATTGAAATACAGATTTGTAGAGTGTTCCGTAGAGGTTCCAAAATAACGGAGATCTAATGATGTATGAGTACAATCAGAGTTCGAGAAGGAGCCACACACCAAGAGTTATGGCGAGTATGAATTACTGATGCCAGCATTTTGATATATGATCATAGACCAAGACAGCCTTGAAGGTATGTATTCCTCAAATATCTTTAAGTCCAGAAACGATTAGGCAAATTAAGTGGTCTCACGTGTTCCCCCGCCAAAACTAATAATTGATTGTGTAATAAATTAATAAGTGCTGATGTTGTTAATAAATGTTTGATTGTTAAAGTTTAAATGATGCAAACAATGAGTATTATAATAATAAATATTCCTTTACAGAACTCACGCAAAGTAAACAAGAAAGATCAATCATGCTGTAATCATTGATTATGAAACACTTTCCAACTTCAATACAATTTTATTTAAAAAAGTCAAAAATGCAATACATTCCTCGGTAATATTTTAAAACTTATCAGAATACTACATTAATTTATTATATTTGAAAACTCAAACCTTCATTGAAAAAAATGAACTTCATTCAATTGACGGCATTGAAATATAAATTGCCTGGTTTAAATATCTCTAAAATGCGATACATTCCACGGTAATATTTTCAAAACTATCATAATATTACGATAATTTATTATATTTGAAAACTTCATCGAAAACAACTGAAATTATTTCAAATGACGTCATAGAAAAAATAACACGCCTGGATCTCTCTATAAAAACAGCATTTCATTCATAACTTTCTCCCATTCATCACAATACTATAATAATTTATTTTATTTAAAATCTAAGACTATGGAGCTACAAGAAATTAAACTCTATGCTTAAAACTTCATCGAAAAAAAATCATCCTTCTCTTTATAAAATCAATTAATATGTCATTCATATCAGCCATGCAGACTCCATGGGCTAAATTATTTCGTGTTAAAGAAAAACAGCAATTCTAATACAACTCATTCTACATATTTTGCTGTTTACATTTTACATAAGTGAAAAATAGGCTTCGTTGTAGAAATAATCAAATTTGGATAATCATTTAAACTCAAATATATTGTATTTGCGTTGTTTCAGTATGTAGATGCACAGAATTTAAGCAAAAATAAAGTAGTTTTAGGACGGATACAACACTCAATATGAATTAAAAATAACTTAAAAAATCACGATTTTGAAACAAGATGGATGCCATATATCATTTTGAAGTGGGTCATGTGATCTTTTCAATTCATGGTCACGTGATCGTTTCATATAAGAGGTGTAATTATTATTTTAATTTTTATTTAAAAAACTACTACATATATTTCGCTGATTTTTTTTTTATATATTTAATAAACAATTTGAATATTACCTAAATTTTTGAAGCAATTTGTGAATTTTATATCCGCTTAAAAAATGTTGGAAATATTAGGTCCCATACGGCTTCATGTATTTCTTTTCTTCAAATCCAGATTCAATCCAAAACTAATTGGGTGACATTATTAATTTATATTCCCATAGGTCCTACAGACCGTCTGAACAACATACTAAAATTTCATTTTGAGTAAGTCATTTTTACGGCAGTTATCGTGCTAACGGACAAACAGAAGGAATGAGCAAAGTCATAAACACTTTTCAACTTTGTTGTACAGTGTTAATAATTGGAGGGTTTATAGCGACACAATAAAGAAATGTACAATAATAAATCCTCTATAAGAGATTTTACGGCCATGTTATAAGAGATATGACATTTTAATGAATTTAATTAAGCTAAAAGTTCAACTTTAAGTTTCTTTTTTAAATATGTGTGCCACATTTTACATAGTTGAAAAGTGTTTATGACTTTGTTCATTCGGTCTGTTTGTCTGTCAGTCTGTCCGTTAGCACGCGATAACTGCCTTAAAAATGACTTTATCAAAACGAAATTTTAGAAAGTTTTTCAGATGGTCTGTGTGACCTATGGGAATATATATGAATAATATCACGCAATTAGTTTTGAATTGAACCCGGATTGAAAAAATGAAATACTCTGAACTCTATGGGACGTAATTTTTCAAACATTTTTTAAGTGCATTTAAAATTCACAAATTGCTTCGAAGGTTTTAGAAAATATTCAAATTATCCCATGAAATACATAAAAAAATAAAATCTGATGTGGGCACCACATGACTTTCCTTATATAATGTAATGAATTTACTACTTTTACAGTAAAAAAAAATAGGTTTTTCTTATAGTCGATACTAATATTTTTACCAAGATATTGAATTTTCGACAATTAGTCGTCATTTGTATTGATTTAGCGTCATTTTTATCCATTTGGCGAGATTTTCGTTAATTTGGCAATATTTCAAAAAGTCGCCAAGTTGGCGACATTCCGCCAAATTCGTCGCCAAAATCTCGCCAAGCGTTATGGACAAAGAAATAAGTTAGTCTTACAGCAGATAAATGACTATTGAAGTTCAAATACAAAAGTATTACTCAAAGAATCTTTTTCATGAATGGAACGAGCTAGAACCCCGATAATGATGTCATCCAATTTATCGCATGGTATTACATATGAGAAGTGAACATGTTTCTCAATAGGAAATATTTTCTTTTTAATTTTATATGACTTTTTGATAATTTTTATGAAAAATGTGCAATATCTCAAAAACGGTTCATGTTAGCGTTCTAAAATTTACGTCAATCGTTTTCTAATGAAAAATTACATAAGACATGTCTATTTGCGTAACTTTATTCATGGTTTTGATTTTTTGACGATTTTTTCAAAATTTCATTCGAAAATTTAGGGGGGTTCCGAACATTCGATTGCATATAAAAACAATAGGCTTCCAGTGTTTACGGATTGTGATTTTTATACCAAATTTCGTTTAAATCGGTCCATTCGTTCGTCAGTTATCGTCTCCACAGGCTCACTGACACACACACACACACACACTTTCACACACACAGACATCGCTTCAAAAATGTTTGATTCGTGATCAGGGATGCTTGAAACGTGCTCTCCCGTCGAAAACTCGAATTCGAATTTTCGACCCCGTCACAATACTTTCCCTATACATTATGTATATAAGGAAAGTAAAAATCAGCACAATATATTCAGTCGTTTTTTAAATAAAAATTAAAATAATAATTACATCATTTATATGAAGAGATCACGAGACCATTATATGAAGAGATCGCGTGGCCCAATTCAATATAAATTATGGATTCCAACCTTGCCAAATCGTGATTTTTGCGTTCTTTTTAATTCAGATTTAATGCTGTATCAGTCCTAAAACTCCTTTATTTTTGTTTAAATTTTGTGCAGCTACATTATGAAACAACAGAATTACAATATATTTGAGTAAATGAACATCAAACCTTGATTATTCCTACAACGAAGCCAATTTTCAATTATGGAAAAAGTAAAAACCAAACGACGTAGAATGAGTTGTATAAGAATTGATGCATTTATTTAACTCAAATTACTTACCTCCATGGTTTTTAGTTTTTAACACTTTACAACAAAGTTGAAAAGTGTTTATGACATTGTTCATTCTGTCTGTCTGTCTGTCTGTCCGTTAGCACGATAACTGCCGTAAAAATGACTTAATCAAAATGAAATTTTAGTATGTTGTTCAGACGGTCTGGGAGACGGACATTTATATTCCCATAGGTTCAGACGGACCTATGGGAATATAAATGAATAATATCACCCAATTAGTTTTGGATTGAACCCGGGTTGAAAAAATGAAATACTGAATTATTTGATGAAATTGAGCCCTATGGGACCTAATTTTTCAAACATTTTTTAAGCGGATTTAAAATTCACAAATTGCTTCGAAAATTTTAAGTAATAGTCAAATTGTTCCATAAAATACATAAAAAACAATTCAGCGAAATATATTCAGTAGTTTTTTAAATAAAAATTAAAATAATAATTACACCTCTTATATGAAACGATCACGTGACCATGATATGAAACGATCACATGACCCACTTCAAAATGATATATGGCATCCGTCTTGTTTCAAAATCGTGATTTTTTAAAGTTCTTTTTAATTCATATTGAGTGTTGTATCCGTCCTAAAACTATTTTATTTTTGCTTAAATTCTGTGCATCTACATATTAAAACAACACAATGACAATATATTTGAGTTTAAATTCTCATTCAAATTTGATTATTTCTACAACTAAGCCTATTTTTCACCTATGTAAAATGTAAACAGCAAAATATGTAGAATGAGTTGTATTAGAATTACTGTATTTCTTTAACACAAAATAATTCAGTCCATGGAGTCTGCATGGCTGATATGAATGAAATATTAATTGATTTTATAAACAGAAGGACGATTTTTTTCGATGAAGTTTTAAGAATAGAGTTTATGAATTGTAGCTCCATGGTCTTAATTTTTAAATAAAATAAATTATTATAGAATTGTGATGAATGAAATGAATGGAATCCTGCTTTTATAGAGAGATCCAGGCGTGTTATTTTTTTCTATGACGTCATTTGAATTTATTTCAGTTGTTTTCGATGAAGTTTTCAAATATAATAAATTATCGTAGTATTATGATAGTTTTAAAAATATTACCGTGGAATGTATTGCATTTTAGAGATATTTAAACCATGTAATATTATATTTCAATGCCGTCATTTGAATGAAGTTCATTTTTTTCAATGAAGGTTTAAGTTTTCAAATATAATAAATCAATGTAGTATTGTGATAAGTTTTAAAATATTACCGAGGAATGTATTGCATTTTCGACTTTATAAAAAAAAATTGCATTGAAGTTGGAAAGTGTTTCATAATCAATGCTTTAAGCGTGATTGATCTTTCTTGTTTTAATTTGCTTTCGATGAAGCTTTCAAATATAATAAATTATTGAAGTTATATGATAATTTTAAATATATTACGGATAAATGTATCGCATTTTAGATATGTTTAAACCAGGCAATTTATATTTCAATGAAGTCATTTGAATAAAGTTTATTTTTTTCAATGAAGTTTTAAATTTTCAAATATAATAAATTAATGAAGTATTGTGATAATTAAAAAAATATTACCGAGAAATGTATCGCATTTTAGAGATTTTTAAATAAACTTGCTTTGGAGTTGGAAAGTGTTTCATAATCAATGCTTTATGCGTGATTGATTACTTGATATACTTAATTTTTGATGATAAAAATAATAAAACCAATCCCATTACACTAGGTCTAGGCATTCTCTAGATATTTTAGTTTTTTCACATTTTCACTTCGTCACCTTCGAAAAAAAAAGTCCAGTTACCAAATGAAAATGGAAACTGAATTAAAAGTGCAAATTCTGTGTCATTTAAAATAAATGTGTTTGGTATTTTGTGCAATTAAACTCAATTTAATGAATTATTGAAAAACTAAACCGAACAGACAATGAGTCTGCAGGGAAATCATGTGCTGCTATAATCATTTTTACTTTCCCTGCAATACATGGTAATGTATAGGGAAAGTATTGGAATCATGTCGAAAATTGCAACTCGAGTTTTCGACAGATCTACACGTTTCTAGACCTCTGGAATACAAAAATACTAATTTTAGCGTGACGTCTGTGCGTGTGTCTGTCTGTCTGCGTGTCTGTCTGTGCAATGCATGTATCCACTCTAACTACAAAACTAATGGACCGAATTTCATAAAAATTGGTATGTAAGTCACTTGGATGAGACCCTGGTGCTGATTAGTTTTCGGTACGATTCGTAAAAACAGAACCGGCCTTTTTTTGCCAAATGGCACGGAAAAATTTCATACATCCACTCTCGCTAAAATACTAATTGACCAAATTTCACAAAATTTGGTAGATAAGTTACTTGTAGCATACTCTGTTGCTGATTAGATTTTGGTACGATTCGGAAAAGAACAACCTGCCATTTTTTATGAAATGGCCCTCAAACATTTCATGTATCTACTGTAGCTAAAATACGAATTGGCCAAATTTCACAAAATTTGATAGATAAGTTACTTGTGGGACACACTGCTGCTGGTTAGATTTTGGTTCGATTCGGAAAAGATCAAGCTGCCTTTTCTTATGAAATAGTCCGCAAAAATTTCATGTATCCACCCTAGCTAAAATACTAATTGACCAAATTTCACAAAATTTGGTAGATAAGTTACTTGTGGGATACTCTGGTGGTGATTAGATTTTACTACGATTCGGAAAAGAACAAGCTGCCTTTTTGTACGAAATGTCCCTCAAAAATCGTCAAAATCTAAAAAAAAATAAAAAAGACTACCTATGCCGAAATGTATCAATTAAATTCTTGTTTTATACGCAATTTTTCACGAGGAAAAGAGTATAACACACTCCATTATACTTTAG
Source organism: Amaurobius ferox (assembly GCA_951213105.1). Lineage (NCBI taxonomy): Eukaryota > Metazoa > Arthropoda > Arachnida > Araneae > Amaurobiidae > Amaurobius > Amaurobius ferox. The sequence continues at coordinate 33,971,090 of OX578154.1, forward strand.
GACTAACCGTTCTCGAGATATTTCAGATTTCTTGCATTTTTGTTACGCTGATTTCTGAAAAATGTCTAATTACCAAATAAAAACAAAAATTGAATTTAGATGCAAATTTAGTGTTATTTGGTGCAATTAAACTCAATCTAATGAATTATTAAAAAATAAAGAATATCTGAATTTGAATCTGCAGGGAAAGTCATATGCTGCCCACATCAGATTATTACTTTCCCTGTAATACATGGTAATGTATAGGGAAAGTATTGGAATCATGCCGAAAACCGCAACTCGAGTTTTCGACGGATCTACACGTTTCGAGGCCTCTAGAATACTAAAAACCATTTTTAGCGTGACGCCTGTGTGTGTGTCTGTCTGTGTGTCTGTCTGTGTGTGTGTCTGTGTGTGTGTCTGTCTGCGTGTCTGTCTGTGTGTTTGTCTGTGTGTCTGTCTGTCTGTGTGTCTGTCTGTGTGTTTGTCTGTGTGTCTGTCTGTCTGTTCAGATTTTGTATCGACTCTAACTCAAAAACTAATGGATCGAATTTCACAAATTTGGTAGGTAAGTCACTTGTGAGAGAACTGGTGCTGATTAGTTTTGAGTATGATTCGTTATTAAAGAATCCGCCTTTTATGCGAAATGGATCGCAAAACATTTTATCCATTCTAGCTGGAAAACTAATGGACCGAATTTCACAAAATTCGGTAGATACGTCGCTCGTGGATCACCCTGGTGCTGATTAGATTTTGGCACGATTCGGAAAAAATTAACCTGCCTTTTTTTGCGAAATGGCCCTCAAAAATCGTCACAATCTAAAATAAATACATACGAATACTCAAATATATCCATTAAATGCTTATTTTATACGTAATGTTAACGATGAAAAGAATAAGACCAACCCCATTACACTAGGACTAGCCGTTCTCGAGATATTTTAATTTTTTCGTATTTTCTCTACGCCACCTTTGAAAATAACTCCACTTAATAAATGAGAACGAAAAGTGAATTAAAAGACTACTAATTTACCAAATTTTACAAAATTTTTAAATAAGTTGCTAGTTGGATATTCTGTTGCTGATTAGAATTTGGCACGATTCGGAAAAGAAGAATCCCGCCTTTTGTAAGAAATGGCCCGCAAAAATTCCATTTATCCACCCTAGATAAAATACTAAATGACCAAATTTTACAACATTTGGTAGATAAGTTACTTGTGGGACACTTTGTTGCTGATTAGATTTTGGTACGATTCGGAAAGTAACAATCTGCCTTTTTTTACGAAATGAACAGCAAAAATCGCCAAAATTAAAAATAAACAAGAAAGATCAATCATGCTTAAAGCATTGATTATGAAACACTTTCCAACTTCAATGCAATTTTATTTTAAAAAGTCAAAATGCAATATATTCCTCGGTAATATTTTAAAACTTATCACAATACTACATTGATTTATTATATTTGAAAACTTAAACCTTCATTGAAAAATATGAACTTCATTCAAATGACGGCATTGAAATATAAATTGCGTGGTTTAAATATCTCTAAAATGCAATACATTCCACGGTAATATTTTTAAATCTATCATAATACTACGATAATTTATTATATTTGAAAACTTCATTGAAAACAACTGAAATTAATTCAAATGACGTCATAGAAAAAATAACACGCCTGGATCTCTCTATAAAAGCAGGATTTCATTCATAACTTTCTCTATTTCATTCGTCACAATACTATAATAATTTATTTTATTTAAAAATTAAGACCATGGAGCTACAATTCTTAAACTTTATGCTTAAAACTTCATCGAAAAAAATCGTCCTTCTGTTTATAAAATCAATTAATATTTCATTCATATCAGCCATGCAGACTCCATGGACTGAATTATTTTGTGTTAAAGAAATACAGCAATTCTAATACAACTCATTCTACATATTTTGCTGTTTACATTTTACATAGGTGAAAAATAGGCTTAATTGTAGAAATAATCAAATTTGAATGAGAATTTAAACTCAAATATATTGTCATTGTGTTGTTTTAGTATGTAGATGCACAGAATTTAAGCAGAAATAAAGTAGTTTTAGGATGGATACAACATTCAATATGAATTAAAAAGAACTTTAAAAAATCACGAATTTGAAACAAGATGGATGCCATATATCATTTTGAAGTGGGTCATGTGATCGTTTCATATCATGGTCACGTGATCGTGTCATATAAGATGTGTAATTATTATTTTAATTTTTATTTATGAAACTACTGGATATATTTAGCTGAATTTTTTTTATATATTTTATGGAACAATTTGACTATTACCTAAAATTTTCGAAGCAATTTGTTAATTTTAAATCCGCTTAAAAAATGTTAGAAAAATTAGGTCCCATAGGGCTCAATGTATTTCATTTTTTCAACCCGGGTTCAATTCAAAACTAATTGGGTGATATTATTCATTTATATTCCCATAGGTCCTACAGACCGTCTGAACAACATACTAAAATTTCATTTTGATTAAGTCATTTTTACGGCAGTTATCGTGCTAACGGACAGACAGACAGACAGACAGACAGACAGACAGACAGACAGAATGAACAAAGTCATAAACACTTTTCAACTTTGTTGTAAAGTGTTAAAAAGACTACGTATGCTGAAATGTATCAATTAAATTCTTATTTTATACGCAATTTTTCACGAGGAATATAATATAACACACTCCAGTTTACTTTAGAACTAACCGTTCTCAAGATATTTGAGATTTCTTCCATTTTTGTTAGGCCGCTGTCGGAAAAATGTCTTATTACTGAATAAAAACAAAAATTGTATTAAAAATGCAAATTTAATGTTATTAGGTGCAATTAAACTCAATGTAATGAATTAATAAAGAAATAAAGAAAATATGAATAAGTCTGCGGAGAAAGTCATGTGCTGCCCACATCAGATTTTTTATTATATACTATCAGAATTTGTTGATATGTTGTCATAGTTTTTGTGCGACAGATACTTTATATGAAGGGTGGACATTTCATTATACCTCTCACGTTCAGGTGCCGCCGTCACGTCTCCTGCAAGTCTTAGTGGATTACCCCAAACATTCGATTTTAGTAAACGAATATAGCCGTGATATGTATTAAAGAACAGGGTACTATATTCGTTTTCCAACAAGTACAAATTACTAGTAAACACTAGATACTCTGACTTATGATATATGGCAAAATAAATTGCGATTTTGTCAAAGGATACAAACGAACAGTTTTGTTTGTGCTGTTCGAGTTCTTGCGGTAGGAAGAATGCATAATAACCACATATTATGTATTACGTTATACATATGAAGAAAAACTGATGTGGGCAGCACATGACTTTCCCTGCAGACTCAAATACACTTTCTCATTATTTCCTTAATAATGCATTTATTGAGTTTATTTGCACAAAATAACACTGAATTTGGATTTTTAATTCAATTTTTGTTTTTATGTAGTAACTGGATATTTTCCCAAAGGTGGCGTAAAAAATGCGAAAAAACAAAAATACCTGGAGAACGGTTTGTCCTAGAGTAATTGGGCTGTCCTATTCTTTTTCATATCAAAAATTAAACAGGCATTTAATTGCTACATATGAGCATATTCAGTCTTTAATTTTAGATTTTGTGATTATTTCGAGTCTTTTCGTAAAGAGGGCATGTTCTTCTTTTCCGAATCGTACCAAAATCTAATCAGCACCAGATTATTTCAAAAGTATCTGCCAAATTTTGTAAAATTTGTTCGATTAGTTTTCTAGCTAGAGTGGATAAATGATATTTTTGCAGTCCATTTCACAAAAAAAGCGAATTCTTTCATTTCGAATCGTATCAAAATCTAATCAGCACCGTTGTAACTCAAGTAAGTGGCTTACCTACAAAATATTATGATAGTTGGTCCATGAGTTTTTTAGTTAGAGTGGATACCTACATTGCACAGATAGACGTAAAGCGTGTTTCTTCTTCTAAAGAACCCAAAATAGGTAAGCGTCGAAAACTTAAGTTGCAATTTTCGACACAATTCTAATACTTTCTCTACAGGGTGTCCCAAAAGATTGAGACGCGCTTTAATTATTTACCTGTTGGAGATAAGTGGTCAATGTAAATTGCAGAAATCTTGAAAGTAAGACAGGAAATAAGACTATGTTAATGAAGTATTCCTCCCATAGATTTTCAAAAAGTTACACTTTTCAAATTTGTATACGACACACTTAGACGAATTTGGACAATTAGAATTTTTTTTTAATTTTAATGCAACAAGATCATTAAAGAACCGCATATATGTATCTTTAAAATCAACTGAATTATGATAAAGGTAAAAATCTGACTTATGCCAATTTTCCGTACCATGTGAAAGGCTGTTTCATCAGTGAAAATAGGGATCATAAACAAATTGTCGCGGGAAATTGTTTAGATCAGAAATACGTTAATATGTGTCAAAATTTTTTACCACAAATGAGTCTGAATAAAGTATTACACAGACATAAATCATATAAAGCGGTGGTACTCACTACTCGATCGAGTATCCTTTGTATTATCGTCCAGTTTTATCTCTTTTGTGATATGTCAAAAATTTACATTTCTAATATGATATAGGGTCCCGATTCACAATGTTCAATTTTCAATTAAATATAACTCGCTGAATTTTAAAGATACATATATGCGGGTCTTTTTAATGATCTTGTTGCATTAAAAATAAACATTTTCTGAATGACCAAATTTGTTTAAGGGGGTCGTATAAGAATTTAACAAGTGTAACTTTTTGAAATTAATGGGAGGACTATTTCATTAACGTAGTCTTATTTCCTACCTTACTTTCAACATTTTTGCAGTTTACATTGCTCACTTATCTGACACAGGTAAAGAAAGTAAAGCGGGTTTCAAGCTTTTTGGGACATATATACCTATGTACATTACCAAGTATTGCGAGAAAAGTAAAATGTTGAATGTTTGTAAAAATTGCTTTTTAAAAGAAAGTTTACTTTTGAAGTTATGAAATAACTCTACCTTTAATATCATTTATACTTTCCCTATAATACATGGGAATGTATAAGGAAAGTATTGGAATCGTGTAGAAAATCGCAGGAGTTTTCGACGGATTTACATATAGAGTAACTTCTATGTATGCGCGTGTGTGTGCGTGTATGTCTGTCTGTCTGCGAGTGTTTCTGTCGTACGTGTGTGTCTGTATATATGTGCAATGTTTGTATCCACTCTAACTCAAAAATTAATTGACGAATTTCGTAAAATTTTATACATAACATACTTGTGGGTTACATTGGTGCTGATGTGATTTTGTTATGCTTCGGGAAAAAAAACCTGCCTTTTATGCAAAATGGTCTGGAAAGGTTGTCAAAATCTAGAATACAAGACGACTATATATGATGAAGTTTATCCTTTAAATATTTTGTACGTAAATTTTGAAGACGAAAATAATATGACGAATCCCATTACTCTAGAATTGTTGTGGGTCTGTCCGTCTGTCCAATGTATGTATCCACTCTACCTCAAAAGTTCTTCAACCACATTTTACAAAATCTTGTGTTTAATTCTCTTACGGGTTAACCTGGAGATTTTAGATTTCAGTACGATTTGCAGATATAGAACCTCCTTTTAAAAAAAAAATGACCCACAACAATGATCAGAATCTGTATAAAAACAATCTGATGTAGGCAGCACATGACATTCCTTTTATAATGCAATGAATTTACTACTTTTACAGTTAAAAAAATGTTAATCTTATAGTAGATACTTATATTCTTTCCAAGATATTGAATTTTCTTCAATTAGTTGTCATTTTGATTAATTTGGCGTCATTTTTATCCATTTGGCGAGATTTTCGTTAATTTGGCAATATTTAAAAATGTCGCCAAGTTGGCGACATTCCGCTAAATTCGTCGTCAAAATCTCGTCAAGCGTTATGGCCGGAGAAATAAGTTATTCTTGCAGCGGATAAATGACTATTGGCGTTCAAATACAAAAGTATTACTCAAATTATCTTTTCTCATGAATAGAACGAGCTAGATCCACGAGAATAGTGTCACCCAATATATCGCATGATATTACATATGAAAAGTGAACATGTATGTGCAACAGTTTATACAACAGTTTGTCAACAGTCCAACTGTCCCACTTGTCGACAATTTTGGCATATTTTGGAAAGAATTTGAGAATATACTATAAGAAAAAGCCACTTCTCTGTTCATCCGTCCGTGACGTTTGGCGGGATATCGGATTTTATCAAATTGTTTAAAAAGACGCTAAATGGATGTAATACTTTGAAAATTTTCAATTCCCTCATATGATGGGCATACCTTCTAGTAATGGTATAATAATGTTTATACGTAATGACGACACAATGAATAAGACCAACTTCATTATTCTAGGATGAACCGTTTTCGAGATATTTATGTATTTCCGAAATTTTGAGGAGATGGGGAAGTGTGAGTTCAGAAAATACAGGAACAGGTCAAAATAATGCACATGAATACCAAAAGCCAAGAAACAGGCAAGTAAATAAATAAATATATAAAAAATATAACGAGACATGAAAATTGCAATGGAGCCAGCCAGTCCAGAAAATAATGTTGTACGGAATAAACGATGATTATCTGGTACGAAGTACAGAACTTTCCTGAGTATAAAAGATTCAAAACAAGATAGAATCATAAATCGATGGAAATTTCTTTTATAAAACTAGCAGAATAATTTTTTAAAAATGTAGGAAAAATTTGAGCGATTTTGAGCAATTGAAGATTCATGAATTCCCGTCTTTAGACATGGTTGTTCTGACCCTTATAACGAAATATTAGAGCCCTTGTAGTTGGGCCAACATAAGAAGGAGGCCTCCGATTGTTTATCATAACCTATACATGGCAACACCATTCTCAGTTTTTAGTTTCTATTGTATCCTTAACACGTAATTTAACGTAAATTTTTAACGTGATAATATTTAGTCACGTAATAACATGTGATAACATGCCCAGTTTGAACACGCGATACTGAACATGACGAGATAAGAATAAAAGTCATTATCCCAAAATCGAAATTTTTATATTTACTTCTCCATTTTGAAAAATATCTGACATTTTATCTTTAAACGTTTGCTTGGAATAAAACTGATTTTGAAGTCGAAATTCGGGCATATTTTCAACTCTTAATTTATTCATTATCCTTATACTAATTCGAATTTTAAAAAATCTGATGTGGGCAGCACATGACTTTCCTTATATAATGCAATGAATTTACTACTTTTACAGTTTAAAAAAATGTTATTCTTATAGTAGATACTTATATTCTTTCCAAGATATTGAATTTTCTTCAATTAGACTTGATTCGATTTCATTGATTTAGCGTCATTTTTATCCATTTGGCGAAATTTTCGTAAATTTGGCAACATTTAAAAATGTCGCCAAGTTGGCGACATTCCGCTAAATTCGTCGTCAAAATCTCGCCAAGCGTTATGAACGGAGAAATAAGTTATTCTTACAGCTTCAAATGACTATTGAAGTTCAAATACAAAAGTATTACTCAAAGTATATTTTTTCGTGAATGGAACGAGTTAGATCCCCGAGATTGATGTCTCCAAATTTATCGCATAATGTTACATATGAAAAGTGAACATGTTTTTTAACAGTTAATATTTTTCTTAATTTATTGGGGGTTTTGATAAATTTGTTTGAAAAATGTGCAATATATCGAGAACGGTTCATGCTAACGTTGTAAAGCTTGTGTCAATCGTTTTCTAAGGAAAACTTATAATAGAAATGTCTATTTGCGTAACTTTATTAAATGTTTTAATTTTTTGATGATTTTTTCAAAATTTCACTTGAAAATTTAGGGGGGTCTTATCATTCGATTGTGTTTTAAAACAATAGGCTTCCAGTATTCACGGATTGTGATTTTTGTACCAAAATTCATTCGATTCGCTTTAGTCGTTCGTGAGATATCGTCTCCACAGGCTCACTGACACACCCACACACACACACATACACACACACGCATACTCTCTCACACACACACACATACAAACACACAGATATCACTTCAAAATGTTTGATTCGTGATCAGAGATGCTTGAAACGTGCTCTCCCGTCGAAAACTCGAATTCGACCTCGTCACAATACTTTCCTTATACATTATGTATATAAGGAATGTAAAAAAAATTGTACTGAGCTTTATTATCTGGAGACCAACCACCCCTCCGTTCGGGATTTGGGCTTTATACGGATCTTGATTTTCCGCTGTAAATGACACACATTGACACACACACGCACACACATACACACACATGCATACACCTTATATTATTATATAAGATTTGTTCTCATTATTTTATATTTTACACATTACTCTATTTTTTAAACATCTAAGAAGCTGGTGGCAGATTTTTGTGGAAAAGAAAATGCCACTCAATTTGCTATACCTTCTCACGTTTCTGCGTCAAAGTCACGTCTCCTGCAAGTTTTTTGGTAGATTACCCCAGACCAAAGAATCCAGCAGGATATAGCCGTGATATGTGTTGAAGTGAAGAACCTTTTGTTGCTCTCCCCGCTGAGTGGCAAATACGCAGTAAACACCGAATCCCCCTCAGACACGTGATGTATGACAAAATAAATTTTGCTTTTGTCAAAGATATAAAGAAGCAAATAGCGGCTTACTCGACGGAGCATTTGATACGGGATATATACGCTTCCTCCTGTCATATTTCTTGTATTAAAAGTTCTTACTTGTAGACCTGGAAGTTTTGATAAATGTTGCATATAGCCGGAAGGCACATGCTCAATAATATGTGCAATATTGCATAGATTTAAAATTATGGTTTTTTCATAAAATGGAAATGTTTATTACTTTCCTTATATACATAATGTATAAGGAAAATATTGAATTCGAATTCGATTTTTCGACGGGCGAGCACGTTTCAAGTATCCCTGATCACGAATCAAACATTTTTGAAGTGATGTCCGTATGTGTGTGTGTGTGTGTGTGTGAAAGTATGTGTGTATGTGTGTGAGTGTGTGTGTGTTTCAGTGAGGCTTTGGAGACGATAACTGACGAACGAATGGACCGATTCAAACGAAATTTGGTACAAAAATCACAATGAAAAAATCATCAAAAAATCAAAATCTTTAATAAAGTTAAGCAAATAGACATTTCTCATGTAATTTTTGATTAGAAAACGATTGATGTAAATTTTAGAACCATTCTCGAGATATTGCACATGTTTCAATAAATATATCAAAACGTCATATAAAATAAAAATAAAAATATTTCATGTTGAGAAACATGTTCACTTTTCATATGTAATACCATTCGATAAATGTGGTGACATCAGTCTCGTGGAACTAGCTCGTTCCATTCAGAAAAAAGATATTTTGAGTAATACATTTGTATTTGAACGCCAATAGTCATTTATCTGCTGTAAGAATAACTTATTTCTTCATTTCTAACGCTTGGTGAGATTTTGGTGACGAATTTGGCGGAATGTCGTCAACTTGGCGACATTTTTAATTGATGCCAAATTAACAAAAATGGATAAAATTGACTCTAAATCAATGAAAATGACGACTCATTGAAGAAAATTCAATATCTTGGAAAGAATATGAGTATCTACTATAAGAATAACATTTTTTTAAACTGTAAAAGTAGTAAATAAGGAAAGTCATGTGTTGCCCACGTCAGATATTTTTGTATATTTAATCGTGGTGATGATTCCATATATTTAACCAGATTCTACATTTAATGATAATTTTTGGAGTATATCGAATTATAATAAAATACTTGTTTCATAAACTTTTTAGCCACCCACTTTTATTGTATGAGATGAAACTGTGAGTGTAATTATTTTGTTTCAGCGTATCTTAAAATAAAAGTTTGGATTCGGTTTGTATAGATCTTACATTGTTTTATGTTTGTTTTTTAACACTTTACAGCATAGTTGAAAAGTATTTATGACTTTGTTCATTCTGTCTGTCTGTCTGTCCGTTAGCACCATAACCGCCGCAAAATTGGATTTATCAAAATATAATTTTAGTATGTTATTCAGACGGTCTGTGGGACATATGGGAATATAAATGAATAATATCACCCATATAGTTTTGGACTGAACTCGGGTTGAAAAAATGAAATACATTGAACCTTTAGGGACCTAATATTTTAAACATTTTTAAGCGAATGTGAAATATACAAATTATCCCATAAAATATATAAAAAACAATTAAATAAAAATTAAAATAATAATCACACACTTTATATGCAGAGATCATGTGACAATTATATGAAGAGATCACGTGACTCTCTTCAAACTAATATATGGCGTGCATTTTGTATCAAAATCGTAATTTTTAAAGTTCTTTTTAATTTATATTTAGTGCTGTATACGTCCTAAAACCGCTTTATTTTTGCATAAATTCAGCGCATCTACATTCTGAAACACCGCAATAACGATATACTTGATGTTAAATGATCATCAAACTATTATTTCTAAAACGAATCCTAATTTTCACTTATGAAGAATGTAAACACCAAAAGATGTAGAATGAGTTGTATAAAAATTGCTGTATTTATTTAACGCAAAATTATTTAACTCATGGAGTCTGAACTATAGCTGATATGGATGAAATGTTCATTGATTTTACATAGAGAAGCAGACGATTTTTTCGATAGAATTTTAAGCATAAATTTAAATTAATTGTACCTGCTTGGTTTTAAGGTTTTAAATAAAATAAATTATTGTAGTATTGTGATAAATGAAAAGAATGGAAAAATGTTATTATAAAATGCTGCTTTTATATAAAGAGCCAGGCGATTTATATTTCGATGGCGTCATTTCAATAAAGTTCATTTGTTTTCGCTGAAGTTTTCAAATATAATAAAGTATTGTAGTATCATGATAATTTTAAAAATATTACCGAGGAAGGTATCGGATTTTAGTGATGTTTAAATAAAAGTGCCTTGAAGTTGGAAATTGTTTCATAATCAATGGTTTATGCATAATTTATATTTGTTTATTTATTCTTTTGGGGAATTACACATTTTGAGAGATACCAACAATCGAGCCTTATCGTATGTAAAGACTAACTTAATTGACCTTAGTTCATTTCAAAGCATAAAAAATAATGGACTTATGAAACTGCTTAATTTAATCAAGAAAAAAAATCTGTACTTTGCAAAAAGCTACCAGAGCAGTTTAGTCAGATTTTTGATACAGATGACGATATAGCGTTGAAAGAGAATATTAACGTAGTAATACAATTATTACTTTTCTTATATACATAATGTATAAGGAAAGTATTGTGTCGGTGTCGAATTTTAGAATTCGAGTTTTCGACGGGAGAGCACGTTTAAAGCATCCCTGATCATGAATACAACATTTTTGAGGTGATACCTGTGTGTGTGTGTGTGTCAGTGAGTCTGTGGAGACGACACCTTACGAAAGAATAGAGAGATTCCAATAAAATTTGGTACATAAATCACAATCCGTGAATAATTGAAACCTACTGTTTTTAAAAGTAATCGAATGTTCAGAACCCCTCTAAAGTTTCGAGAGAAATTTTGAAAAAATCATCAAAAAATCAAAACCTTTAATAAAGTTACGCAAACAGACATTTCTTATGTAATTTTTCCTTAGAGAACGATTAACATGAACTTTAGAACGCTAGTATGAACCGTTCTCTAGATATTGCACATTTTAAAAATAAATTTATCAAAAAATCTTATAAATTAAAAAAAATATATTAACTGTTGAGGAATATGTTAACTTTTCACATGTAATAACATGAGATAAATTTGGTGACATCATTCTCTTGTATCTAGCTCGTTCCCTTCATGAAAATGGTACTTTGAGTAATACTTTTTTATTTATCTGCTATAACAATAACTTATTTCTCCGGCCATAAGGCTTGGCGAGATTTTGGCGACAATTTTTTCGGAATGCCGCCAACTTGGCGAATATTTTTAATTTTGTCAAATTAACCAAAATCTCGTCAAATGGATAAAAATGGTACTAAATCAATTAAATGACGACTGATTGATGAAAATTCAATATCTTGGAAAGAATATAAATATCTACTATGAGAAAAACCTATTTTTTTACTGTAAAAGTAGTAAATTCATTGCATTATATAAGGAAAGTCATGTGTTGCTCACATCAGATTTTTTTATCAATTAAAATATGTTTCTAATGTATAACAATTTAAAAAACCAAGTTTTAATGTCATTTTATTAATTTATTTATTTGAACTCACTTGGGTGCTGCAAACCCTTTTCGATGGTTGACGATCTTCGTTGACGATCTTCTTCCTCATTGTCATACGATCAAAATTACACGATATATTACTTTTTCGATTTGGACGAATAATTGGGCACCGTATAAAAATAGTTGGTAAAATCTAATGTTGGCAGCACATGGCATTCCTTATATAACGCAATGGATCTACTACCCTTACAGTAAGAAAAATAGGTTATTCTGATAGTAGATATTATATTCTGCTCAAGATACTGAATTTTCGTCAATTAGTCGTCATTTTCATTGATAAAGATACGAAATGAAAATCGACATTGAAAATCGATATTTCATTGAAAATCGATATTTCATTGAAAATCGACGAGGCGTATCACCCCGGGTCCTGAAGAACCTGAGTAATAAAATCCATGACTGTGTGATGATTAGATTTCTCGTGACAAACAATACATGCAGACACACACACACACATATTTTTTATTATGCAAGATATATAGATGCGTTCTGTAGACATCATAGATTTGCTTCAACCAGGGTAAAATTTTTCTCATTCTCTCACGTACGAGTGTCACGATTCCTGTGAGTTTTTGTGGATTACCTCACTCCGTCGATTCTAGTGACCGGATATGACTATGATACTGTTTGGATTCGAGAACCTTTTGTTAAAGTCTATATTGTGTATCAGATACACACAGACATCATCAGATCTCAAAGATATCACAAAATAAATGACTCATACAATAAAAAATCTGATGTGGGCAGCATATGACTTCCCTTATATAATGCAATGAATTTACTACTTTTACAGTTAAAAACTGTTATTCTTATAGTACATACTTATATGCTTTCCAAGATATTGAATTTTCGTCAATGAGTCGTCATTTTCATTGACTTAGCGCCATTTTTATCCATTTGGCGAGTTTTTCATTAATTTGGCAACATTTAAAAAAGTCGTCAAGTTGGCGACATTCCACCAAATTCATCGCCAAAATCTCGCCAAGCGTTATGGACGGAAAAATAAGTTATTCTTACAGCAGATAAATGACTATTGAAGTTCAAATACAAAAGTATTACTCAAAGTATCTTTTATCATGAATGGAACGAGCTAGTTCCACAAGAACGATGTCACCAAATTTATTGAATGGTATTACATATGAAAAGTGAACATGTTTCTCAATAGGACATACTTTTATTTTTATTTCATATGACGTTTTGATAATTTTTTTTAAACATGTGCAATATCTCGAGAATGGTTCATGTTAGCGTTCTAAAATTTATGCCACTCGTTTTCTAATGGAAAATTACATAAGAAATGTCTAATTGCGTAACTTTATTAGCGGTTTTAATTTTTTGACGATTTTTTCAATGATCCATTCGAAAATTTAGGGGGGTTCTGAACATTGGATTACGTATAAAAGCAATAAGCTTCCAGTGTTTACGGATTGTGATTTTTGCACCAAATTTCGTTCGAATCGGTCCATTCGTTCGTCAGTTATCGTCTCCCCAGGCTCAATGGCACACACACATCACTTCATAAATGTTTGATTCGTGATCAGGGATGCTTGAAACGTGCTCTCCCGTCGAAAACTCGAATTCGAATTTTTGACCCCGTCACAATACTTTCCTTATGCATTATGTATATAAGGAAAGTAATGAAACATTATAAATAAAACATTATAAATAAAAGAATGTTCTAAATTGGTACAAATTCCCCTTTATCCCTGTTCTATATATAAGTTAAGGAATTAGAAAAAATGGCATGCGTTAAAGTTTAATCAAGATATCTCTAAACTACACCCTTAGATTAGTTTGTTTTTTGGGTGTATGTGTTATAAATAATATATGTAATACATGTATACAGGTACTTAAGGTACTAATCCCCTATTCCCTGCATAAACATACATGGTGTAAAGCAAGAATATTGTTTAAGACGAAAAGATATGCTATGCATACAGTGATTTAAAACGAATTCATTAAGTCTAGTAGTTAACCGAACCTTAAATATTTAAACGTTTATGTACGTAGAAAATTGTCTAACATCCATAGAATAAGGTTAAGATGATAATAGAATAAAGCGATCGAGCATAAGCCACCAGCCATATATTTGTTTTCGTACGAGAACAAAATCGCAAATGAAATATAGAGATGTATAAACAAAATACAATAAATAAGAGATGGAGATAAATGAAATGGGATTCATAAAGTAAAATGAAATTTAACCATTTATAAGCTTACTTCAGAGTGTTAAAAATGTCTTATCGAACATAGGAACAAAATGATTATTGAAAACACTTTGGATTAAAATGGTGTATACTTTTCAATTTTTAATATTACGGGCATATCCAGTTAATCTAATGCTAACAAGACATTTAGTCCTACCAATATACAATGAATAAACATTTTCAGCTGAAATGCGTGGTACAACATAAACTCCAGCCCGTCTTAAGAGATTAAGTTCAAATTTGTCGGTTGGAATGCGGATAAACATAGAATCAACGACGGAATAGGTAGGATTAAAATTAAATTTACGCCAGAACTGAACAACAGGACGAAAGATTTTAGGATTAAATTAGGACTAGCTTGTATGGGGTAAATAAATCAGTGGTGAAAGAGATGAGGGATGAATTGCGATATATAAATTTAGGACAAATAGCAGAATAAACTTCATAGATAATGTTATGAGTATTGTCGCCATTGTATTCAAACGAGAAATAGAATAATTGCCACCATTTGAACATTTAATAGAAGACCAAACATGGAAAACTCTGTTGAAATACGTAATGAAAATAAAAATAGCTTTTGCAAATAGTGTGAAATTATTAACAGAGATAAAAGTAATACTTGTATTTTCTTGCACTTCTACGAATTCTATATCTCAAGGCTGTCAAAGGACGGCCAATCATGCCCCATATTTGCTCGATGGGTGAGATATCTGGCAACAGCGAAGTCCAAGTTAGCACCTGGATTCCTTGCAAATCTTATATGCTGATGGTTGCCGTGTGTGGTTGTATTTTGCAAAAGCTGAGTATTGGGCAACGCAGCTGGCCGCAGTCCCTTATCCACATATTGCCATGCCGTCATTGTGCCTCTAATACGAACCAGCGGTAACCGACAATTGAAGCTGATGACACACCAAATCATGATGCCGCGTGGTAGAGCAGTATGACGTTCAACAGTAGCAGCATGATTAGATATGCTTCCATGTCGACTTCAGACTCTCACACTTCGACTATAATTTGACAAACAGAACCATTGTCCTGTCCTATTCAGCTGTCAAAGAGGTTCGATCTCAACACCATTGCAATCTCTCACGCGGGTGTTTTGTCGTCAATGTGAGTTACCTTAAAGGACGTTTTGATGAGTGCAAGCTGAATTCTGCCAATCGTCGAGAAACTGTTCTAGTTGATATTAGAACTTTCAATGTACTCAGCAAATTCTTCAGAAAGTTGGCCGTCGTCATTTGTGGGGCCGCCACCGCATGCCTTCGAATACTTCGATAAACGCGTAATGACGTACGTCTGGATGGACCTGTACCACTGCTACGATTTGCATGCCCTTCTTCAATCAATCTTCCCCAAATTCTTTGCACGGTGCACGCATCTACGCGTGTTTCAGCAGAGATACGGCGGTACGACCACCCAGTCGTACGTTTGTATATCATGAATCCCCTTGCACGATCGTCCAAATGCTGAAACAGACTTCGAGGTCGTCGGTCAGGGATCTCTTCAAAAATACGTATCTTCTGAAATGAAAATCAACTCGGAAAACGAGTTTTCTTTGGCGAAAGACATTAACAACGTTTAGCTCATCTGCCATTTCCACTCCGTTTACCCCTCGCTCTAATAACGTAACCTACTTGAATTTCAGAACATCAATTTCAGATTTCGAAATGTGCATAATTATACAGCCAAAGCGGCACGTTGTTGCATGTTCTTTGCCGGGTAGTATATCTCTATAGCGATTTCCTTTGCAAATATGGCCCTGTTCGAAAACTTTTTTGTCTGGTTTCTAATTCTCGATTCTGTAGATGTTAGACCACTATACGCGTACTAAATTTTTATATATTTAATGCTTTTACTTTCCTTGCAATAATCACGAAAATCACAACTCCACTTTTCGACGGATACATACACGTTTTGAGACCTCTAGAACGCGAAAAACTAGTTTTAGCGTGACGTCTCTATCTCTCTCTGTATGTATATGTGTGTGTGTGTATCTGTCTGTGCAATGTATGTATCCACTCAAAACTAATCCTCAAAAACTAATTTTAGAGGTTCGGCCACTTGTGATTTATCCTGGTGCTGATTAGATTTTTGTATGAGTCGGGATAAAATAACCTGCTTTTTATTGTGAAATGGCGCAAAAAACCTCATGTATCCACCCTAGCTAAAACACTATATGACCAAATTTCACAAAATGTAGTAGGAAAGTCACTTGTGGGTTACTCTGCTGCTGATAATATTTTTGTGGGATTCAGGGGAAAATAATGCCAATGAAAGTAACTTAACGAATCCTTGTAATTTTTAAATTACAACGTAACTCCAATTTTGTGTTTCTATGAACCAATTTGAAAAGCGTTATATGTAAAAAACACAATACATTAGAAACTTGATTTTAACTAGCATGTAAAATTCCAGGAAAACAAATTGGAAAATCTGATGTGAGCCACATACGATTTTCCCTACAAATCGAAATTCAGTTTCTTATTTTCTAACGCATAATGCATTAAATTGAGTTTGATTACAAAAAATAACATGAATACTTCTTTGACATTATATCCAATTTGCTGTTTTGATGCATATTTTTTATTTGGCACCTTAAAGCACTTTAAAGTCTTCAACTCTACACAATTCCTAAAAATAAAAATATCTCGAAAACGGTTCATCCTACAGTATAGAGTTATTCATCTTCGCTGTAATGTCGAAAATTAATTTTTTTTAATATATTTCAACAGTCATTTATTTTATATTTTTATGACCATTGCTGGCCATTTTGCAAGAAAAGGTCGTTTTTATTTTTCCGATTCATGCCGAAATATAATGAGTATCTGAAAAACCTATAAGGGAGGTAACAATTGCGTTTTAAGAACTATCATTGAATAGTATTTCCATTACAATGAGAAAGTCTGAAGTTCCCCAAATTAAAGAATTTGATGTGGGTAGCACATGACTTTCCCTGCAGACTTAAATTCATATTTTCCTTATTTCTTTAATTATTCATTAGATTGAGTTTAATTGCACTAAATAACATTAAATTTGCATTTTTAATTTAATTCTTGTTTTTACTTCGTAACTAGACATTTTCCGATAGCCGCGTACCAAAAATGCAAGATATCTCAAATATTTTGAAAACGATTAGTCCTAAAGTATTATGAAATGTGTTATATTCCTTTCCTCGTCAAAAATGGCATATAAAACGATAATTTAATTGATACATTTCAGCATACATGGTATTTTTTCTTTTTAGATTTCGGCGATTTTTGCGGGTCATTTCGTAAAAAAAGGCAGGTTGTTAATTTCCGAATCGTGCTAAAATCGAATCAGCACCAAAGTGCCCACAAGTAACTTATCTACCAAATATTGTGAAATTATGTAAATTAGTTTTTTAGCTAGAGCGGATAAATGAAAATTTTACGAGCCATTTCGCAAAAAAAAGGCGGGTTCTGTTTTTACGAATCGTACCAAAAACTAATCAGCATCAGGGTCACATCCAAGTGACTTACCTACCAAATTTTATGAAATTCGGTCCATTAGTTTTTGAGTTCGAGTGGATACATACATTGCACAGACACACAGAGAGACAGACACACAGACAGACACACAGACAGACACACACACACAAACGTCACGCTACAAATAGTTTTTCGTATTCTATAGGTCTCGAAACTTGTAGATCCGTCGAAAACTCAAGTTGCGATTTTCGACATGATTCCAATACTTTCCCTATACATTACCATGTATTGTAGGGAAAGTAAAAACTTCAATATATCGAGAATGATCCGTGGTTGAGTAATCGAGTTGATTTTATTCTTTTCGGTGTCAAAAATTGCGTACTTTCATTTAATTGATATATTTGAAGTATTTTATTTTAGATCTTAACGATTTTTCGGACCATTTCGCTACAAAGAGCAAATTATCTTTTTTTCGAATCGTAAAAAATTCTAATCAGCAGCAAGGTAATCAACAAGCACCATATCTATTAATAATTTTTGTGAAATTTGGTCTATTGGTTTCTTTGTCGGCAGGAGTGATTATATCCAATTTTTGCGGGACATTTCACAAAAAATGGCAGATATATTTATTTCAAATCGCACCAAATTATAATCAGTAGCAGGGTAACCTACAAGTGACTGTGAAATTTGTTCTATTATTTTTTAGCTAGAGTTGATACAGATATTTTTTTTTGCCGAATTGTACCAAATTATTTTTATCCGGAATTGTACCAAAATCTAATCAGCATCAGGGTAGCTCAAAAAAGACTTACATATAAAATTTTGTGAAATTCGGTCAATTAGTTTTTGTATTAGAGTGGATACAAAATCTACACGCACACACACGCATGCACAAACGTCACACTCAAAATACTTTTATCGCGTTCCAGAGGTCCCTAAACGTGTAGATCAGTCGAAAACTCGAGTTGCGATTTCCAACATGATTCCAATACTTTTCCTAAACAGTACCATGTATTGCAGGTCAGTACCATGTATTGTACTACTTTCCGTTAACTGAGAATTTAGGTCCAGACATTTCGTACTGATGAAACAAATCTAGTTGATTTCGAAACGTACGTATGATTATTTATCTGAATTTGCGTTACATTTTACGTTATAAATGAATTTATTATAGACTAGCAGTTTACCCGTTCTTCATACGAAGTATATACCATCATGTGCAAAGTCCTATAGTATACTAAATGACATTGTTAATCAAAATATTTAAGTTAATGCTCCTTAAAAGAAGTCTAAGCATATCTGTTCTCACTATACAAAATTATCTTCACGGGCAAATCTGAAGAATAGAACACTCTGGTTTCGTTGGTAAACATATTTACGAAAAACATGAATTTGAACCTATATATGCAAAATAAAAGCACTAAAATTATATAGTACCAGTACTACTTATATTCGCAAATACTAGAAGGTATACATATGTCTTAGTAGAAGATTACCCATACTACAACTTATGAGTTTCTAACATCTTTGCCAAAATAAAACAGATGACGGTATAAATTAAAAATATAAATTATCCCGTAATCTTTAAACCTAAATGTTAGTAAATATGATTTTCAAAATTTGTTTGCAAAAATAAAGCAATGCTGTAATAAATTTATAATATCAATCATATCGAATCAATAAATCCCCAAAATATCAAAAATAATAATGTTTAAACCTGAAGACTGGAAATGCTATATTCTAGTCAAAATGCAATATGTATGAAATTTATTCTATATTATACATATCTATTTTATTTAAATCGAAAAACATTTAACAAGGAAGATCAATCATGCATAAAGCATTGATTTTGAAACACTTTCCAACTTCAATGCAATTCCATTTAAACATCGCTAAAATGCTATACATTCCTGGGTAATATTTTAAAAATTATCACAATACTACTTTAATTTATTATATTTGAAAAATTAAAAGATCATCGAAAAAGATAAACTGCATTCAAATGACGTGAATTAAATATAAATCGCTTGACTCCTCGGTAATGTTTTTAACATTATCATAATACTACAATAATTTATTATATTTGAAAACTTCATCAAAAACAACTGAAATTTATTCAAATGAGTCCATAGAAATATAACACGCCTGCCTCTCTCTATAAAAGCAGTATTTCATTCATAACAATTTCCCATTCATTTCATTCATCACAATACTATAATAATTTATTTTATTTAAGAATTTAAGACCATGGAGCTATAAGTAATTTAACTCTATGCTTAAAACTTCATCGCAAAAAATCGTCCTTCTCTCGGTAAAGTCAATGAATATTTCTTTCATATCAGCTATGCAGACTCCATGAGCTAAATTCTTTTGCATTAAAAAAATACAGCAATTTCTGTACAACTCATCCTACATATTTTGCTGTTTACATTTTACATAAGTGAAAAATAAGCTTCGTTGTAGAAATAATCAAATTTGGATGATCATTTAAACTCAAGTATATTGTAATTGCGTTGTTTCAATATGTAGATGCACAGAATTTAATCAAAAAGAAAGCTGTTTTAGGACGGTTACAACACTCAATATGAATTAAGAAGAATTTGAATTAATAGGAACTTAAAAAATCACGTTTTTGAGTCAAGCTGGATGCCATATTTTATTTTGAAGTGGGTGATATATTCATGAAATGGTCACGTGATCGCTTCATATAAGAGGTCTAATTATTATTTTAATTTTTATTTAAAAAACTACTGAATATATTTTGCTGAATTTTTTTGTTATTAATTATGGGATAATTTGAATATTACCTAAAGTTTTCGAAGCAATTTGTGAATTTTAAATCCGCTTAAAATATCTTTGAAAAATTCAGGGTTCAATGGGGATCAATGTATTTCATATTTTAAACCCGGGTTCAATCCAAAACTAATTGGGTGATATTATTCATTTATATTACCATAGGTACCACAGTCCACAGACCGTCTGAACAACACAAAATGAACAAAGTCTTGAACACTTTTCAACTTTGTTGTAAAGTGTTAAAAACAGGGATTATAAGAACGCCAAATCCGTGTAGCATTTCAGAAAATGAGGAAAAACCGCAAAAATTTATAGTTCTAAAAATGACCGATAGGAGAAGAAATGGTGCTGCAAACAGTAAGAAGAGATTTAAACGGTCTTTAAACATCACGAATTTTACATAGGCGAAATAAAATTGATGCCATATTTTATTTTGAAATTAATCATGTGATCTATACATATAATATAAGTGTAATTATTATTTCAATTTTTATTTAAAAATCTACTTAGCAAATTTTGTTGAAATTACTTTTTACACATTGTATGTGATAATTAGAATATTTCCTAAAATTTCCTAAGCAACTTGTGAATTATTATTCCGTTTAAAAAAATGTTTGAAAAATTATGTTCCATTGAGTTCAATGTATTTCATGTTTTTATCTCGGGTTAAACCCGAAACTAATTGTGTGATATTATTTATTTTCATTCCCAAATGTCCGTCTCAACAGTTTATTTTGATAAAGTCTTTTTTACGGAAGTTATCGTGCGGACGGGCAGACAGACAGAATGGATAAAGTTATAGACAGGTTACAACTATGTTGGAAAGTACAAAATCTGATATGGGCATCGAATGACTTTCCTTATAATAATGCAATGAATTTACTCCTTTTACAGTAAAAAAATAATGTATAAGATCCACGGCACTGTGTTTCATCGTGGAATTGCACATGTGGCGATTTTCCGGGTGACAACATTTCAAAGTAAACTATTTCAAAGTACTCAATTAACGTATGTTCCTCGCAAATCTAAATAAACAATTATCAATACTCATACATCCTCAATAAGCGATATTGTCCGTATATTAAAACATTTTAATAATTAATTCCTCAAATAGGCTTCATTTTCATTAATTTAGCGTGAATTTTGTAATTTTGACGAAATTTTTGTCAATTTGGGGCGAGATGTCGCCAAGTTGGCGGTACTTTGCTAAATTATTCGCCATGTTCGCCAAATGCAGCAACAAGTGCTACAGACAAACGGAGAAAAGATCATTTATTATATACTAGAAAGTATGCTCACCATATGACGGAAAGCAGAATTTGCGATACATTACATTCAATTTGGCGTCATTTTCATCAATTCAGCGACATTTTTGTTACTTTGGCAACATTTATGATAGTCGCCAGGTTGGCAAGATCTCGCTAAATTTCTCCCAAAATGTTACGGGGAAATGGGTTATTCTTTAATTCTGCTCTTATGTATTTTCCAAAATATTAAATTGTTATCTTTTAGCCGTCATTTTCATTGATTTAGCGGTATTTTTATCAATTTGGTGAAATTTTCGTTAATTTGGCAACATATAAAACATTCTCTAAGTTGGCGGTATTCCGTCAAACTCGTCGCCAATATCTCATCAAGAGTTATGGACGGAGAAATAAGTTATTCTTATAACAGTTAAATTACTGTTGGCGTCCAAATAAAACGTATTACACAAACTATATTTTCTCATGAACGAAACGAGCCAGATCCACGAGAATGATGTCACTAATTTATTGCATATTACGTATAAAAATTGAACATATATTACAATATTAATTTTTTTTTTATTTTACGTTATTTTTTGATAACTTTTATCTTAAAATATAAAATATCTCGAGGACGGTTCATGCTAGCGTTCTAAAAACTTAAAACGTCATCGAAAAAAATATTTTTATTCAAATGAGGTCATTGAAATATAAATAGTCTGGCTCTCTATGTAAAATCTGTAAATATTTCATTTTTATACTTTTATTCCATTCTTTCATTCATCACAATATTACAATAATTTATTTTATTTAAAAAATTAAAACCATGGAGGTACAAGTATTTTATCTCTATGCTTAAAACTTCATCGAAAAAATCGTCTGTTTCTCTATATAAAATCAATCAATGTTTAATTCATATCAGCTATATAGCAGAGCTAAATAATTTTAAAGAATTTCAACAATTCTTATTCAACGCATCCTACATCTTTATTTGTTCACATTCTCCATAAGTGAAAATTAGGCTTCGTTGTAGAAATAATAAAAGTTTGATGATTATTTAAACTCAAATATATTGTAATTGCGCTGTTTAAGAATGTAGATGCACAGAATTTAAGCAAAAATAAAGCGATTTTAGGACAGTTAAAACATTAAATATAAATTAAACAGAACTTTAAAAATCACGATTTTGACACAATATGGATACCATCTTATTTTTAAGTGGATCTCTTCATATAATATGGGTATAATTATTATTTTAATTTTTATTTAATTAACTACTGAATATATTCTGCTGAAATTTTTTTCATATTTTTATGGGATAATTTGAATATGTCCTAAAACTGTAGAAGCAATGAATGAATTTTAAATTTGCTTAAAAAATGTTTGAAAAATTTAGGTCCCATAGGGTTAAATGCATTTCATTTTTTCAACCCGTGTTCAGTCCAAAACTATTTGGGTGTTATTATTCCTTTATATTCCCATAGGTTCCACAGACCGTCTGAACAACATACTAAAATTTCATTTTGTTAAAGTCATTTTTACGGCAGTTATCGTGCGAACGGACAGACAGGCAGACAGACAGACAGAATGAACAAAGTCATAAACACTTTTCAACTATGTTGTAAAGTATTAAAAACTTAATTGATTATTTTATATGAACATAGAAATACATCAGAATATGTATACTAATATGAAAATTAGCAATATTGAAACAATATTGTCTGTATATTAAATGATTTTTGTCATTAAAAAAGTATTGGATTTTTAACAATTTCGGGGACATTTTCGCCAATTTGGCGACATTTTTGTCAATTTAGTCGCATTTCAAAATGTCATCAAGTTAGCGATATTCCGTCAAATCCATCGCTAATGCTATTAAAGGATAATTGCCAGGAATTTTAATGTTATGTAACGTTTTAAAAAGTTATATAAACGTGCTATATCTCTTGAACGGTTCGTTCTAACGTTTTAAAGTGTGTGTCATATATTTTCCTAATGATGAATTGCTTAAAAAATGATTAACAATATGACTTTCTAATGATTTTCTCAAAAAAAAAATCGAAATGTGGGGTGTCTTCCAATTATTCTCTCTGGTTTCATTAGGGTTCCAGTTTTCACTGATTATAATAACCGTATCATTTTTTTCTCAAATTGCTAATTTCGTTCATAAAATATCACTTTGTCAGACTCCCGGACACATACATCGATAATGACATTAATATAAACATACACACACACTGACATATATTCAGAGACAAGGACAACACCTTAAATAAGTTCGGATCGAGTTCAGTGATGCTTGAAACGTGCTGTTTTGTCAAAAAGTCGAATTCAAATTTTGACCCTGTCACGGTATTTTCCTGGATTTATTTTATGTAGGTGGGAAAAGTAAAAATTTCAGCTATGTCGGCTCCATCAAGTGGTAGCTTTTGCTCGATGAAGTCGAAATGATTTTTAGTTAATAACGTTTGTAAAATAAAACTCCAATAAAGATTAGAAAGTGTATTACTTGTTTTTCGTTTACAACCAACGAAACATGCTTTTGGTAAATAAAGCAAGATACATATTTCTCATCAAGTCTATATAAGTTTCATTTCGCCTGGTACATTTTATAGGATACCACTATATTTCGAAAACTAAGAAGAGATTCGAAACATAATATTATATCTTTGTAGGACATTCAAAGTGCTATAAATTACTTCTTGCTCTTTAAAGCTATCATTTTTTGTAGTTTTGGGGATAAAAGCATTATAAACTTTAAAAATAGAAATGTTACTTTATTCTACAATTTGACAGCACAATTGCTCAAACACTATAAGAGCTTTGTAAAACAAATTATGGATCTAAAATCTGTTCCTGAATATTGTTTCCAAACATATCAGTTGCTTACTGTTTGTATCTACCTTTTATAAATTAGAAATCATTGTAGTGAAAACCCGCCCAGACAAAAGCATTTTTTGTATTTTTCGAAAAAAAAAATTGTTCAAAAAATTAACATTTTAATATTATTTTTGTATGTTCTTAAACAGTACTATATTTCTGAGAAAAATATAAATTGTTAATATTTTTATCTATTAGGTTCGGTGCTATAAGCAACCAAAGTGTTTTACATTTTCCGTATGCCAAATTTGGACGGATAGCCCAACCGTAGATGTTATTCACTTCAAAACTTCTTAATCAATACTGGTTAAAGTAGACAAAATTGTAAGAGCCCGAACGCTTTCCTCTAGATATGCATTCAGTGTCCAACCACGAGCCCTCCAACATTTGACACACGTATTTGTGCCGTCCCTTCGCTTTCAATACCTCACCTCTTCCTCCGTTTACTCACCTTATCGACGGCACGACAAATACCAGGGCGCTCTATCCTCCAATTCCGAATGCATTCGATTCTGTGTTGGACCCGGGTACCTTCCTCAAGCGCTAATAATCTTCTTTCTGAATCTGAATCAATCAAAGTTATTCAATGGAATTTATTTGTGTCGATTACGAGTCAATTAACGACGAATGATTTCAAATTTTCGCCATCGAATTTGTCGACTCCTGTTAAACTATTGCCTTCCACAACTCAATGTCTACGACTTCAATTTGCTGCTTTGAAATCCATAAACTAACTGTCAATCATACCACGTTGGTTTCAAATTAGACGACTCTAACTAACTTAATGATTTCATTATAATCAATTACCACCGATAGCTCTTATCCAGTTGTCTTCATCCTAAACGACTCCAATTAAGTTATTGCTACCAATTAGTCAATTACCTTACCGATTAGTCATTTTCAGATGAAGACAACTGGGTAAGACCTATCGGTAGTAATGGGTTATATTGGAATCAGTTAGTTAGAGTCGTCTAAGTTGAAACCAACGTGGTATGACTAGCAGTTAGTTAATGGATTTCAATATAACAAATTGCCGCCAGCCATCTCAAGTGAAATTCATTGGCTCAATCGAAACCAATTAATTCGGATGGATTAAATTTACCTCCATTGACATTAATGAATATAACCGACTCAGCATATTTCTATTGTTAGTTTTGACCAACTCGAATCCAGTCAGCTTTGACTAAGCACGATTCTGGTTCCCAAAATATAATAAGATGTCCTTTGTTTTATATCATTGTCAACAAGTATAAATAAAATTCTGGTAATGAATTAATTTTTAATTTCTGTTTAACTTTACTCATATGTCAACAATGAGATTTTGCAACAAATGATATATATAAAGTTTCAGTGAGGTTCAAATGGACTTTAATAAGTAACGCTGTTAAATCTCTCTATAAGTTACACGATCTTCATTGGCTCCTCTGTATATGACGTTACCAAGGTTCACTACGAAATTTGTTTGATGTTGAGGTGAATTCTTCTTCGTTTTACTTCAGAGAAAATTAAATTTCAAAATGTTTTAGCTCTAATTTTAGTGACTTTCAAAAATCTTTATTTTTCTTTTCATTAATTTAAATAAAAATATATCCGTGTACAAGTTATGATTTTTTTACAAATGAACAATTTTATCTGGCTGAAAATAGGCTTATTGATACCGATAAAAATGTTATGTATTCACATTGTTCTTATCTACCCCATGGAGGTAAAAGAAGGAGTTAAAATTTATATTGGAAAAACGCCATAATCATTTGAAACAATATTTCAAGGTGGCCCTGGGATAAGAAATGTCCCATTACATTGTATATGTACACTCTCAGAAAAAAAACGAAGCTCCCCACAAAATAATCCGGTAGTAATGAAACTTTTTATGCAAACACTTTCGACCGAATATGCAAATCATCAAAAATTCGCAGTCAATGAATTAATAATCGGAACTACAGCACATTCAAACTGAGCACATACTGGTATATCTAAGGAGCGAACCACGCTTTGGTAATCAGGAACAAAACGTATCAAGAACAAAACGCGCAGGAACAATACGTGCAGTGGATTTCGCTTGCTTTTAAGTACCTTGATTGTAGCAATGCCTCGCCGGCGAATTAGAGACCACTACGAACATACGAAGGAGTTTGAAAGAGTGCGTGCGGTCGGATTCCATGAGGCTGGATGGGCACACACACGCATCGCTAAGCATTTGGGTAGGAGCGATGCAGAAATTAGTCGGTGTTGGCAGGAATGGGTGCAGAATGGCAGATTTCAGCGAAGGGCCTAAAGCGACGATAGAACGAGAAGATAGAGCGATTGTCAAAGCAGATGTGACAGCTCGAGATTCGTCGTTATCAACCATCCGACGTGTGACAAACACGGAAGTGACCACCCGGACCATTAATAGAAGACTCTGACAGCAGAATCTATACTTCCGGCACCTATTACGCCGCCTACCACTGACTAGTATGCATCGTCAACAGCGATTGCAATTGTGTCGGACCCGATCAACGTGGAATTGTTCTGATTGGGGACGAATTGTCTTCAGTGATGAGTCCCGTTTCGAAATGAGCCCCAACGACCAGCGCATACGTGTCTGGAAACAGCCCGGATATCGACAGGATCCTGTTCTTACTGTCACATGCCACACAACCAGACAACAGGAAGATATGGTCTGGGGTGTGCAATTTCTTTTGATAGCCGGTCCCCTTTGATATTCCTCCGTGGCACCGTCACAGCGCAGTGGTACGTTGCTGACATTCTACGACCCGTTGTATTGTCATTCCTTTCTCGACACCCGGGTTAACTTTACTGCAAGATAATACCAGGCCACACACGGCTCGCCACTCTATCGATTTTCTGCTTGCTTCCGACACACTTCCTTGACCAGCCAGATTCCCAGATCTATCGCCTATTGTGCCCATTTGGGCTGAGGTTGGGCGTAGCCTGCGACCATCCCGAAATGTAGATGATTTAGCTCACCATATTGGAAGCCATTTGGAACAACATCCCTCAGAACACAATCCAGCAACTTTATGCATCAATGCCACATTCGGATAACAGCTTGTATGAAGACCAGAAGTGGGCCAACGCCATATTGGTGTGCCCCTTTGTGTAGATATTTCAATGCAATAAATCAAACTATTGTTCTTAAATTCTAATCATTTCTTTTTCTATACATCCACATTACACGTACCAAATTTTGTCTCATTCGGATAATTCTGTTTTTGTTCGTCGATTTTTTTGTCTTAGAATGTACTATTTAATACGAAACACTTAGCGGTCGAATCAAATGAGAATATAGCTCCAAAGTAACATATCTTCATTAAATGATTAAACAATAGATTTAATCTCAACAGATATAAGTTCTATATAACTTTTGATTATAATATTTTCCCCATTTAAATCATTATCTAAATTATGATTTCTTTTGCATTAACAACTTCTTACTGGTTCGGTTATGTAGACCAATCCAGAGCTGGATGACAAGTTTCTGCGATCCTGATAATTAAACAAGTTTTGTTTCGAGGTGAATAAGTATTCGTATTCGCGTGAGTCGCCATTATTCCTGGAGTGAAGCATTGAATCCACGGGCTAGACGTGTGAACCACAGTTTAGCGATGAGTGTTGAGTATACAAAAGGAATACAGCTGACGTTACTATAGGATGGTACAACTGTAGATCATGTTGAGGCCTACCGGCATCATCTGATGAAAGTCGGTCAGATTTATCAGTCAGTATTGTTTAACTATGAGTAATACCAAAGTTCTCATATATCGCACTGTAATTTTTGTGTTTCAAGTTCAATCCACTGAACGGGCTGGTGCAATAGTATGTCTGTTTCTTGTATACAGACCTCTTTGCTCCTACAGCCAGTCGCTGTATGACTTAGTTTCTCTCAATTAAGAAGGTGGATTTAAATCCTATGTATCTGTTGTTAAGGCTTCTTTGGTTGTTAAGGCTACTTTGAGTTATCTCAGATGTTCTTAGTTGTGTCACTTTAAGAATCAAGTTCTAAGACATGAATTAGGGATTTTATATTGGTTAAGGTTTTCTTGCTAGAAACTTCATTCAAATCAAATCGGACTGCTCATGGTCATACTAAGACTTCCAATGCCGGAATCTGGGAATACAAAAAACCTGCACTCCGTCTTACATCAGTTTTTGATACTGATATTGATTCGAAATTGCAACTAGTTCGAAAATTTATATTTACTAAATTGATATATCAAAATCTTAATGATTATTAATTACTGTTCTTTAACTTCCTATTTTTTAGAGCTTCTTAATAACAATACAACATTTAATGTCACTTCTGTATCATTTTTAAGTCAATGTATGTTTGAGAAAAATTTCGATCTCACATGATTATTTGCTTGAAAAAGTAACTAAACAGTAATAAATTAAAATAGTTGCATTAAAAGTAACATATAACTTAAAAGCACAGTAACCAGTTTCGAAAGCAAGAAATAGTCTTCTTCGTCAGGACACACAAAAAGCGCAAACTTCATGCGTGAAGGTTAGATCAGTGACTGAAGCAGAGAAAGGGGGGGGGTGGTGCCCTACGCCTAGAAAAGAAAAAATATTCAAATTACCAAGGTCTGTGGAAAAAGTGGTAACAAGCAATGAACGCTAAATTAGCGATGAGGAAAGTAGACGTCCAACCAATTTCGAAAATCCATTCGAATAAATCAGCAGCAAAAATAGCAGATAAAAACAGCAAAAATAAGTAGAACAATAAACAGTGTTTAAAGCACAAAGAATTATCGTCCACAAATACTTCGGAAAAACAAAAATTAAAGAAAAGGATCCGAATTGCAGAAATAAAAAGTAAGAAGCAAACGGAATCCGAAAAATTTAGTCCCAAATTTACAAACAGAAGAGAAAAAAGAACTATCTTTAGTAAAGGAGTTTGTCTAAGAAACAATTGAAAAACTTTTAAGAAAGTCCAATTCAAAAGTGAAATTAAGAGTAACAAGAAAGATCAATCATGCATAAATCTTTGATTATGAAACGCTTTCCAACTGCAATGCGATTTTATTTAAACATCTCTAAAATGGGATACATTCAGCTGTAATACAGTGAAACCCCGAATTTACGTCCCCCGAATCTATGTTTTCCCCGCATTTTACGTTTTTTCATCAGTTCCCATTTTTCCGTATACCAATACATGTTAATTTAACCCGGATTGTAAGTTTGTTATTCATGGACTTTTCAGCATTTTACGTTTTTTCCCTGGAGTGGAAAGTAAAAAAAAAGATTAAAATTTGCAATAATTTACAAAAAAATTTGCAAAAAAAAAGCAATACTGCTACTTTTTCCTTTTGTGCTTTTTTAAAGCTAATCCACGTTGTTGAAAGATAATCATGAAAACCGAAACGCATTCCACAGACTTCTGTCTTCTAAAATCCTGTCTTCCTGTCCAGACTCCTGTCTTCCTGTCTTCTTGGATTCCACCCTCCCTTCCTTTGTTGAGCACCTGCTGTCGCGGACTGCTCCCTTCCCGGGGAAGAACACTCCAGTTAACCAATCAGATGGGGTGGCTCCTTTTCTTTAGTCGGGGAGGGGGGGTCAGGCCTTACCCTTCTCCACGTTTTCAGATAAGCCTTTCAGTTGCTGTTTAGCACACGGTGGTCGCATTTCTAACCTTTTTGTGCCAAAATGACGAGTAAAAAACGCAAAAATTTTCTGTTGCTGAGAAAGCCGAAATTGTTAAACAATTTGATGAATTTCACGGAAACAAATTAGCGTTCCCTCAATCGCAAGGAATTCCCGTGACAACCCTGCAATCCATACTACAGAAAAAGGAATGCATTGAAAAAAACATCGAGAAAGTGGGTGAAAAAAATGTCAAGAAACGGAAAACATTGAAAAAAATCGCCGTACGACGAGCAGGAAGGTATCTCAGTAAAGTGGTTGAAAGAAGCTCGTGCCGCGAATGTACCTATAAATTGCACGATAATAAGAGAAAAAACTCTAGAAATCGCCGATAGGCTTGGTGGTTTGAAAGACTTCACAGCTTCAAATGGCTGGATAGACAGAATGAAAAAAATACATAATCTTGTGTATAGATCGCTTTCGGGAGAATCATCAAGTGTGGATGAAGCTACAATTGAAGAATGGAAGAAAAATCTACCAAATTCGACCAAAAGATACAAGCCAAAGGACGTATTCAATGCCGAAGAGACCGGACTTTTCTTTAACCTCCTACCGGATAAAAGTTACGTTGCTAAAGAAGACTCTTGCCATGGAGGGAAAATGTGTAAATTGCGCCATTACTGTGCTGTAATTCTGATGGAAGTGAGAAGCTGACGCCTCTCGTTGTTGGAAATTCGCGCAAACCACGATGCTTCAAAAACGTTAGAAGTTTTCCGACAAAGTACGAAGCAAACAAAAAAGCGTGTGTAACCCAACCCCTTTTCGAAGAATTTTTGCGCAAACTAAACAAACAAATGAAGTTGCAAAATCGTAAAATAATTTTGTTCATTGATCAATGCACTGCACATCCGGATTTGCAGCTGTCTAATGTGCGTGTCGTATTTTTTTCCTGCAAATTGTACAAGAAAATTGCAGCCTTGTGATCTCGGCATTATTCGATCTTTCAAGGTTTAATACAGAAAGCAACTTGCCCGAAAAGCTGTAGCTGATCTAGAAAATGGAAACCTAAATGACGCCTGCAAACTAAAGTTAAGTGTTCTAGAGGCAATGCATTTTATTTCTGCGTCGTGGAGAAACGTTACACAACAGTGCATTTCCCATTGTTTTGAAGAAAGCGGAATGGTAGCGTCTAATGAACCGGGAACAGATGAAGAATCAGCTGCGGTGGACTCGGAGGAGGACAACGAAACACTTATCTATGACTTCGGCGATTACATCCCGGAAAACTTAGCAACATGCGAAGCTGAAAGAGCTACTGCTCCATCCGTAGACGACCTTATAGATTTTTCGTCCGCCGATGAATATGAACCGGAAACACTGCCCGTCCCTTCTTTCAGTATTGCATTGGAGAGCTTACAAATAGTGAAAGACTATTTTCTTTTTTATAAGGACCAGGAAAAAACTTGCAAAATATTTCAATCCTAGAAGATGCTGCATTCAATTTGAACTCAATGACTAAAAAACAATGCACTATTACGGACTATTTTCAACTTAAACGCCAGGATTCGAACTGTAAATGTGTTAAAATGATCTTAAAATGGTATGTATAATAAAGTTCTTTTCGTAAAATATACATATTATACCTTTTGAAAGAGTCATCTTTACTACCTTTAGTTTTTTTCTATTTGATTTTTCATTCTATGTATTTCCCGTATTGTACGTTTTCCCCGCATTTTACGTTTTTTTCACCCAGTCCCTTGAGAAACGTGAAATCGGGGTTTCACTTTATTTTTAAAATTATCACAATACTACAAGAATTTATTATATCGAAATAAATGAGCTTTCTTCAAATGATGTCATTGAAATATAATTCGCCTGGCTCTCTATGAAAAATCAGTAAAAATTACATTCATAAACTTTTACTCTATTCCTTTCATTCATCACAATACTGCAATAATTTATTTTACTTAAAAACTTAAAACCATGGAAGTAAAAGTAATTTACCCATGTGCTTAAAACTGCATCAAAATGTCTGTTACAAAATCGTCTGTTCTCTCTGTAAAATCGATGACTGTTTCACGTCAACTATATTGCAGACTCCAACATAAAATAATTTTGCGTTAAAGAACTTCAGCAATTCTTATACAACCCATCCTACAGCTTAATTTGCTTATAGTCTCCATAAGTGAAAATCATGCTTAGTTGAAAACATAATCAAAATTTGATGATCATTTAAACTCAAATACATTTTAATGGCGTTGTTTTAGAAAATTAATGCAGAGGAATTAAGCAAAAATATAGAACAAATGAATACAACATTAATATAATACAACACTAAATACAAAGATCAATCATGCATAAACTATTGATTATGAAACACTTTCCAACTTCAATGCAATTTTATTTAAACATCTCTAAAATGCGATACGTTTCTCTGCAATACTTTTTAAATTGCAACAATACCATATTAATTTTTTATAATTGAAAACATAGAACTTCATCGAAAAAAATGCACTTCATTCAAATGATATATATTCATAAATCTGTCTCATCAAATGTGAGATCTATTTCTGGTCTCTCAGATAAATTCCTCGGTAAAATATTTAAAATTATCATAATACTACAAAACTTTATTATATTTGAAAACTTCATCGAAAACAAACGAAATTCATTCAAATGACGTCATTGAAATATAACAGGTCTGGCTCTCTTTATAGAAGCAGCATTTTATTCATTAAAAATGTTTCCATTCATTTCATTCATCACAATACTGTAATAATTTATTTTCTTAAAAAATTAAAATCATGGATGAACAAGTAAATTAACTCTATGCTTAAAATTTCATCGGAAAATCGTTTGCTTTTCTAAGTAAATTCAATGAATGTTTCATTCATATCAGCTATATTGCAGACTCCACGAGTTAAATAATTTTGCGTTTAAGAAATGAAGCAAGTCCTATACAACTCGTTCTACATCTTTTGGTATTTACATTTTCAATAAGTGAAAAGTAGGCGTCGTTGTAGAAATAATCAAAGTTGGATGATCTTTTAAACTCATCTATATTGTAATTGCGTTGTCTCAATATGTAGATGCACAAAATTTAAGCCAAAATAAAGCGGTTTTATGACGGATGCAGCACTAAATTTGAATTATAAAGAACTTTAAAAATCGAGATTTGGACACAAGATGGATGCCATATGTTATTTTGAAGTGGGTCACGTGATCTCTTCATATAACGGTCACCTGATCTTTCCATATAAAGGGTGTAATTATTATTTTAATTTTAATTTAAAAGACTACAAATATATTTTGCTGAATTTTTTTATATATTTTATGGTATAATTCCAATATTTCATAAAACTTTCGAAGCAATTTCTGAATTTTAAATCCGCTTAAAAAATAATTGAAAATTTAGTCCCATAGGGTTTAATGCATTTCATTTTTTCAATCCGAGTTCAGTCCAAAACTATTTGGGTGTTATTATTCCTTTATATTCCCATAGGTTCCACAGACCGTCTGAACAACATACTAAAATTTCATTTTGAATTAGTCATTTTTACGGCAGTTATCGTGCGAATTGACAGAGAAGCAGGCAGACAGTCAGAATGAACAAAGTTATAAACACTTTTCAACTATGTTGTAATGTATTAAAAACTTAACTGATTATTTTATATGAACATAGAAATACATCAGAATATGTATACTAATATGAAAATTAGCAATATTGACACAATTTTGTCTCTATATAAAATGATTTTTGTCATTAAAAAAGTATTGGATGTTTAACAATTTCGGGATCATTTTCGCCAATTTGGCGACATTTTTGTCAATTTGGTCGCATTTCAAAATGTCATCAAGTTAGCGATATTCCGCCGAATCCATCGCTAATGCTATTAAAGGATAATTGCCATTAATTTTAATGTTATGAAACGTTTTAAAAAGTTATATAAACGTGCTATATCTCATGAACGGTTCATGCTAACGTTTAAAAGTGGGTGCCATATATTTTCCTAATAATTAATTGCTTAAAAATTGATTAACAATATGCCTTTCTAATGATTTTCTCAAAAAAAAAAGAAAAAAAAATCGAAATGTGGGGGTGTCTTCCAATTTTTCTCTCTGGTTTCATTCGGATTCCAGTTTTCACTGATTATAATAACCGTATCATTTTTTTCTC
This sequence comes from Amaurobius ferox, assembly GCA_951213105.1. Taxonomy (NCBI): domain Eukaryota; kingdom Metazoa; phylum Arthropoda; class Arachnida; order Araneae; family Amaurobiidae; genus Amaurobius; species Amaurobius ferox. The sequence continues at coordinate 34,005,678 of OX578154.1, forward strand.
AAATTGCTAATTTCGTTCATAAAATATCATTTCGTCAGACTCCCGGACCCTTACATCGATAATGACATAAATAAACATACACACACACTGACATATATATTCAGAGACAAGGACAACACCTTAAATAAGTTCGGATCGAGTTCAGTGATGCTTGAAACGGGCTGTTTTGTCAAAAAGTCGAATTCAAATTTTGACCCTGTCACGGTATTTTCCTGCATTTATATTATGTAAGTGGGAAAAGTAAAAATTTCAGCTATGTCGGCTCCATCAAGTGGTAGATTGTGCTCGATGAAGTCGAAATGATTTTTAGTTAATAACGTTTGTAAAATAAAACTCCAATAAAGTTTAGAAAGTGTATTACTTTTTTTTCGTTTACAACCAATAAAACATGCTTTTGGTAAATAAAGCAAGATACATACGTCTCATCAAGTCTATATAAGTTTCATTTCGCCTAATACATTTTATACGATACCACTATATTTCGAAAACTAAGAAGAGATTCGAAATATAATATTATATCTTTGTAGGACTTTCAAAGTGCTATAAATTACCTCTTGCTGTTTAAAGCTAGCATTTTTTGTAGTTTTGGGGATAAAAGCATTATAAACTTTAAAAACAGAAATGTTACTTTATTCTACAATTTGACAGCACAATTAATTGCTCAAACACTATAAGAGCTTTGTAAAACAAATTATGGATCTAAAATCTGTTCCTGAATATTGTTTCCAAACATATCAGTTGCTTACTGTTTGTATCTACCTTTTATAAATTAGAAGTCATTGTAGTGAAAACTCGCCCAGACAAAAGTATGTTTTGTATTTTTCAAAAAAAAAATTGTTCAAAAAATTAACATTTTAATATTATTTTTGTATGTTCTTAAACAGTACTATATTTCTGAGAAAAATATAAATTGTTAATATTTTTATCTATTAGGTTCGGTGCCATAAGCAAACAAAGTATTTTACATTTTTCGTGTGCCCAAAATTTGGACGGATAGCCCAACCGTAGATGTTATTCACTTCAAAACTTCTTAATCAATACTGGTTAAAGTAGACAAAATTGTAAGAGCCCGAACGCTTTCCTCTAGATATGCATTCAGTGTCCAACCACGAGCCCTCCAACATTTGACACACGTATTTGTGCCGTCCCTTCGCTTTCAATACCTCCCCTCTTCCTCCGTTTACTCACCTTATCGACGGCACGACAAATACCAGGGCGCTCTATCCTCCAATTCCGAATGCATTCGATTCTGTGTTGGACCCGGGTACCTTCCTCAAGCGCTAATAATCTCCTTCTTTCTGAATCTAAATCAATCAAAGATATTCAATGGAATTTATTTGTGTCGATTATGAACCAATTAACGACGAATGAATTCAAATTTTCGCCATCGAATCTGTTGACTCCTATTAAACTATTGCCTTCCACAACTCAACGTCTACGACTTCAATTTACTGCTTTGAAATCCATAAACTAACTGTCAATCATACCACGTTGGTTTCAAATTAGACGACTCTAACTAACTTAATGATTTCATTATAATCAATTACCACCGATAGCTCTTATCCAGTTGTCTTCATCCTAAAGGACTCAAATTAAGTTATTGCTACCAATTAGTCAATTACCTTACCGATTAGTCATTTTCAGATGAAGACAACTGGGTAAGACCTATCGGTAGTAATGGGTTATATTGGAATCAGTTAGTTAGAGTCGTCTAAGTTGAAACCAACGTGGTATGACTAGCAGTTAGTTAATGGATTTCAATATAACAAATTGCCGCCAGCCATCTCAAGTGAAATTTATTGGCTCAATCGAAACCATTTAATTCGGACAGACTAAATTTTCCTCCATTGACATCAATGAATCTAACCGACTCAGAATATTTCTATTTTTAGTTTTGACCAACTCGAATCCAGTCAGCTTTGACTAAGCACGATTCAGGTTCCCAAAATATAATAAGATGTCCTTTGTTTTATATCATTGTCAACAAGTATAAATAAAATTCTGGTAGTGAATTAATTTTTAATTTCTGTTTAACTTTACTCATATGTCAACAATGATATTTTGCAACAAATGATATACATAAAGTTTCAGTGAGGTTCAACTGGACTTTCATAAGTAACGCTGTTAAATCTCTGTAAGTTACACGATCTTTATTGGCTCCTCTGTATGTGACGTTACCAAGATTTTCTATGAAATTTGTTTGGTGTTGAGGTGAATTCTTCTTCGTTTTACTTCAGAGAATATTAAATTTCAAATTGTTTTAGCTCAAATTTTAGTGACTTTCAAACACCTTTATTTTTCTTTTCATTAATTTAAATAAAAATAAATCCGTGTACAAGTTATGATTTTTTTACAAATGAACAATTTTATCTAGCTGAAAATAGACTTATTGATACCGATAAAAATGTGATGTATTCACATTTTTCTTATCTACCCCATGGAGGTAAGAGAAAGAGTTAAAACTTTATATAGGAAAAACGCCATAATCATTTGAAACAATATTTCAAAGTGGCCCTGGAATAAGAAATGTCCCATTACATTGTATATGTACACTCTCAGACAAAAAAAACGAAGCTCCCCACAAAATAATCCGATAGTAATGAAACTTAACATGCAAACACTTTCGACCGAATATGCAAATCAACAAAAATTCGCAGTCAATGAATGAATAATCGAAACTACAGCACATTGAAACTGAGCACATAATGGTATATTTAAGGAGCGAACCACGCTTTGGTAATCAGGAACAAAACGTATCAGGAACAAAACGCGCAGGAACAAAACGTGCAGTGGATTTTGATTGCGTTTAAGTACATTGATTGTAACAATGCCTCGCCGGCGAATTAGAGGCCACTACGAACATACGAAGGAGTTTGAAAGAGTGCGTGCGGTCGGACTCCATGAGGCTGGATGGGCACACCAACGCATCGCTAGGCATTTGGGTAGGAGCGATGCAGAAATTAGTCGGTGTTGGCAGGAATGGGTGCAGAATGGCAGATTTCAGCGAAGGGCCTAAAGCGATGATAGAACGAGAAGATAGAGCGATTGTCAAAGCAGCTGTGACAGCTCGAGATTCGTCGTTATCAACCATCCGACGTGTGACACACACGGATGTGACCACCCGGACCATTAATAGAAGACTATTGCAGCAGAATCTATACTCCAGGCACCTATTACGCCGCCTACCACTGACCAGTATGCATCGTGAACAGCGATTGCAATTGTGTCGGACCCGATCAACGTGGAATTGTTCTGATTGGGGACGAATTGTCTTCAGTGATAAGTCCCATTTCGAAATGAGTCCAACGACCAGCGCAGACGTGTCTGGAGACAGCCCGGATATCGGCAGGATCCTGCTCTTACTGTCACACGCCACACGACCCGAAAACAGGAAGCTATGGTCTGGGGGAGCCAGTTCTTTTGATAGCCGGGCCCCTTTGATATTCCTCCTTGGCACCATCACAGCAGATTGGTACGTTGTCGACATTCTACGACACATCCAGCGTATGACAAACACTGAAGTGACCACCCGGACCCTTAATGGAACGCTATGGCACCGGAATTTATACTCGTAGCACCTATTACGCCGCCTACTACTGACCAGTATATACCGTCAACAGCGATTGCAATGGTGTCGGACCCGATCAACGTGGAATTGTTCTGATTGGGGACGAATTGTCTTCAGTGATGAGTCCCGTTTCGAAATGAGTCCCAACGACCAGCGCAGACGTGTCTGGAGACAGCCCGGATATCGACAGTATCCTGTTCTTACTGTCACAGGCCACACGACCCGACAACAGGAAGATATGGTCAGGGGGTGCAATTTCTTTTGATAGCCGGTCCCCTTTGATATTTCTCCGTGGCACCATCACAGCGCAGTGGTACGTTGCTGACATTCTACGACCCGTTGTATTGCCATTCCTTTCTCGACACCCGGGCTAAATTTTCAGCAAGATAATACCAGGCCACACACGGCACGCCACTCTATTGATTGTCTGCTTGCTTACGACACACTTCCTTGACCAGCTAGATTCCCAGATCTATCGCCTATTGAGCCCATTTAGGCTGAGATGGGGCGTAGCCTGCGACCATCCCAAAATGTAGATGATTTAACTCGTCATATTGGAAGCCATTTGGAACAACATCCCTCAGAACACCATCCAGTAACTTTATGCATCAATGCCACATTCGGATAACAGCTTGTATGAAGGCCAGAAGTGGGCCAACGCCATATTGATGTGCCCTTTTGTGTAGATATTTCAATGCAATAAATCAAACAATTGTTCTGAAATTCTAATCATTTCTTTTCCTATACATCCACATTACACGTACCAAATTTTGTCTGATTTGGATAATTCTTTTTTTGTTCGTCGATTTTTTTGTCTTAGAATGTACTATTTAATATGAAACACCTAGCGGTCGAATCAAATGAGAATATAGCTCCACAGTAACATACCTTCATTAAATGATTAAACAATAGATTTATTCTCAACAGATATAAGGTCTATATAACCTTTTGATTATAATATTTTCCCCATTTAAATCATTATGTAAATTATGATTTATTTTGCTTTAACAACTTTTACTGGTTCGGTTATGTAGACCAATCCAGAGCCCGGCCACTCAATTTGCTGCTCTAAGTCCTCGGACGAGCCGAGTGGTCTGGGCTTTCGACCAATCCAGAGCTGGTTGACAAGTTTCTGCGATCCTGATAGTAAAACAAGTTTTGTTTCGAGGTGAATAAATATTCGTATTCGTGTGAGTCGCCATTATTCCTCGAGTGAAGCATTGAATCGACGGGCTAGACGTGTGAACCACAGTTTAGCGATAAGTTTTGAGTATACAAAAGGAATACAGCTGACGTTACTATAGGATGGTGCAACTGTAGATAATTCTGAGGCCTACCGGCATCATCTGATGAATGTCGGTCAGATTTATCACTCAGTATTGTTTAACTATGAGTAATACCAAAGTTCACATTTATCGCACTGTAATTTCTGTGTTTTAAGTTCAATCCACTGAACGGGCTGGTGCAATAGTATGTCTGTTTCTTGTATACAGACCTCTTTGCTCTTACAGCCAGTCGCTGTATGGCTTAGTTTCTCTCAATTAAGAAGGTGGATTTAAATCCCATGTATCTGTTGTATTTGCTTTGGTTGTTAAGGCTACTTTGAGTTATCTCAGATGTTCTTAGTTGTGTCACTTTAAGAATCAAGTTCTAAGACATGAATTAGTGATTTTATATTGGTTAAGGTTTTCTTGCTAGAAACTTCATTCAAATCAAATCGGACTGCACATGGGTATACTAAGACTTCCAATGCCGGAATCTGGAAATACAAAAAACCTGCACTCCGAATTACATCAGTTTTTGATACTGATATTGACTCGAAATTGCAACTAGTTCGAAAATTTATATTTACTAAATTGATATGTCAAAATCTTAATTATTATTAATTACTGTTCTTTAACTTCCTATTTTTTAGAGCTTCCTAATAACAATAAAACATTTAATATCACTTACTGTATCATTTTGTAAGTCAATGTATGTTTGAGAAAAATTTCGATCTTACATGATTATTTGCTTGAAAAAGTAACTAAACAGTAATAAATTAAAATAGTTGCATTAAAAGTAACATATAACATAAAAGTACAGTAACCAGTTTCGAAGGCAAGAAATAGTCTTCTTCGTTAGGACACATTAAAAGCGCAAACTTCATGCGTGAGAATTAGATCAGTGACTGAAGCAGGGATAGGGGGGGGGAGGATGCCCTACGCATAGAAAAGAAAAAATATTCAAAATACCAAGGTGTGTGGAAAAAGTGGTAACAAGCAATGAACGCTGAATTAGTAATGAGGAAAGTAGACGTCCAACAAAGGATTCAAAACACTTTTTCAGTGGGAAAAACTATGGACATAGGAACCCCGTTAAAATTGATAATCAACCAGTTTCGAAAATCCATTGGATTAAATCAGCAGCAAAAATAACAGATAAAAGCAGCAAAAATACGTTGAACCATAAATAGTGTTTAAAGCACAAATAATCATCGTCCACAAATACTTCGGAAAAACAAAAATTAAAGAAATGGATGACAATTGCCGAAATAAAAAGTAAGAAGAAAAAGTAATCCGAAAAATTAAGTCCCAAATTTGCAAACAGAAGAGAAGAAAGAGCTATCTTTAGTAAAGGAGTTCGTCTAAGAAACAATTAAAAAATTTTTACGAAAGTCCTATTCAAAAATGAAATTAAGAGTAACAAGAAAGATCAATCATGCATAAAGCTTTGATTATGAAACGCTTTCCAACTGCTAAGCGATTTTATTTAAACATTTCTAAAATGGGATACTTTCAGCGGTAATACAGTGAAACGCCGATTTTACGTCCCCCGAATATACGTATTTCCCGCATTTTACGTTTCTTTCATCAGGTCCCATTTTTCCGTATACCAATACATGTTAATTTTACCCGGATTGTAAGTTTGTTATTCATGGACTTTCCCGCATTTTACGTTTTTTCCCTTGACTGAAAAGTAAAGAAAAGATTAAAATTTGCAATATGTTACAAAAAAATTTGCAAAAAAAAAGCAATACTACTACTTTTTCCTTTTGTGCTTTTGTAAAGCTAATCCACGTTGTTGAAAGATAATCATGAAAACAGAAACGCATTCCACAGACTCCTGTCTTCTGAAATCCTGTCTTCCTGTCCAGACTCCTTTCTTCCTGTCTTCTTGAATTCCACCCTCCCCCTCTTCCTTTGTTGAACACCCGCTGTCGCGGACTGCTCCCTTCCCGAGGAAGAACACTCCAGAAACCAATCAGATGGGGTGGCTCCTTTTCTTTCGTCGGGGAGGGGGGGGCAGGCCTTACCCTTCTCCAAGTTTTCAGATAAGCCTTTCAGTTGCTGTTTAGCACGCGGTGGTCGCATTTCTAACCTTTTTGTGCCAAAATGACGAGTAAAAAACGCAAAACCTTTTCTTTTGCTGAGAAAGCCGAAATTGTTAAACAATTTGATGAATTTCACGGAACCAAATTAGCGTTCGCTCAATCGCAAGGAATTCCCGTGACAACCCTGCAATCCATACTACAGAAAAAAGAATGCATTGAAAAAACATCGAGAAAGTGGGTGAAAAAAATTCCAAGAAACGGAAAGCATTGAAAAAATCGTCGTACAACGAGCTGGAAGGTACCTTAGAAAAGTGGTTGAAAGAAGCTCGTGCCGCGAATGTACCTATAAATGGCACGATAATAAGAGAAAAAGCTCTAGAAATCGCCGATAGGCTTGGTGATTTGAAAGACTTCACAGAATCAAACGGCTGGATTGACAGAATGAAAAAAAGACATTATCTTGTGTATAGATCGCTTTCAGGAGAATCATCAAGTGTGGATGAAGCTACAATAGAAGAATGGAAGAAAAATCTACCAAATTTGACCAAAGAATACAAGCCAAAGGACGTATTCAATGCGGAAGAGTCCGGACTTTTCTTTAACCTCCTACCGGATAAAAGTTACGTTGCTATAGAAGACTCTTGCCATGGAGGGAAGATGTCTAAATTGCGCCTTACGGTTTTACTGTGCTGTAATTCTGATGGAAGTGAGAAGCTGACGCCTCTCGCTGTTGGAAAGTCGCGCAAACCACGATGCATCAAAAACGTTAGAAGTTTTCCGACAAAGTACAAAGCAAACAAAAAAGTGTGGATAACCTAAGCCCTTTTCGAAGACTTTTTACGCAAACTAAACAAACAAATGAAATTGGAAAATCGTAAAATAATTTTGTTCATTGATCAATGCACTGCACATCCGGATTTGCAGAGGTCTAATGTGCGTGTCGTATTTTTTCTAGCAAATTGTACAGGCAATTTGCAGCCTTGTGATCTCGGCATTATTCGATTTTTAAGTTTTATTTCAGAAAGCAACTTGCCAGGAAAGCTGTAGCTGAACTAGAAAATGGAAACCTAAATGAAGCCTGCAAACTAAAGTTAAGTGTTCTAGAGGCTATGCATTTTATTTCTGCGTCGTGGAGAAACGTTACACAACAGTGCATTTCCCATTGTTTTGAAGAAAGCGGAATCGTAGCGTTTAATGAACCGGGAACAGATGAAGCATCAGCTGCGGTGGACTCGGAGGAGGACAACTAAACACTTATATATGACTTCGGCGATTACATCCCGGGAAACTTAGCAACATGCGAAGCTGAAAGATCTACTTCTCCATCCGTAGACGATCTTATAGACTTTTCGTCCGCCGATGAATATGAACAAGAACAACCGGAAACACAGCCCGTCCCTTCTTTCAGTATTGCATTGGAGAACTTACAAATAGTGAAAGACTATTTTCTTTCTTATAAAGACCTGGAAAAAAACTTGCAAAGTATTTCAATCCTAGAAGATGATGCATTCACTTTGAACTCGACTAAAAAACAATGCATTATTACGGACTATTTTCAACTTAAACGCCAGTATTCGTAACTAAATGTGTTAAAATGATCTTAAAATGATATGTATAATAATGTTCTTCTCGTAAAATATACATATTATACCTTTTGAAAGAGTCATCTTTACTACCTTTAGTTTTTTCTATTTGATTTTTGCATTCTATGTATTTCCCGTATTTTACGTTTTTCCCGCATTTTACGTTTTCCCCGCATTTTACGTTTTTTTCACCCAGTCCCTTCAGAAACGTGAAATCGGGGTTTCACTGTATTCTAAAATTATCACAATACAAGAATTTATTGTATCGAAATAAATGAGCTTTCTTTAAATGATGTCATTGAAATATAACTCGCCTGGCTCTCTATGAAAAATCAGTAAAAATTACATTCATAAACTTTTATTCTATTCCTTTCATTCATCACAATACTGCAATAGTTTATTTTACTTAAAAACTTAAAACCATGGAAGTAAAAGTAATTTAACCATGTGCTTGAAACTGCATCAAAAAGTATGTTATAAAATCCTCTGTTCTCTCTGTAAAATCGATGACTGTTTCACGCCAACTATATTGCAGACTCCAGCGCTAAATAATTTTGCGTTAAAGAAATTCAGCAATTCTTATACAACCCATCCTACTGCTTAATGTGCTTACAGTCTCCATAAGTGAAAATCATGCTCAGTTGAAAACATAATCAAAGTTTGATGATCATTTAAACTCAAATATATTTTAATGGCGTTGTTTTAGAAAATTAATGCAGAGGAATTAAGCAAAAATAAGGAACAAATGAATACAACATTAATATAATACAACACTAAATACAAAGTTCAATCATGCATAAACAATTGATTATGAAACACTTTCCAACTTCAATGCAATTTTATTTAAACATCTCTAAAAAGCGATACATTAATCTGTAATACTTTTTAAATTGCAACAATACTATATTAATTTATTATACTTGAAAACATAGAACTTCATCGAAAAAAATGGACTTCATTCAAAAGACGGCATTGAAATATAAATTGTCTGGCTTAAACATCTCTAAAATGCGATACTGCGGGACACAAATTGAAAATAAGAACTTAACTTATGATTATTATTATTTATCATTATTATATCTATCTTTATCTCTTAACATGACTGTAAATTCTCGTAATAGGTGACTTATTATTTAAACGTACATTGCTAGTTTTGCCGCTATGAAGCCTCCAATTATTTACTTTTCTTGTGAGTCCAGTAAACGAATTATTAATTATTATAATACTCACTGACTGCACCATTTAAACTTGAACAATAAAACATTTATTAACAACCTCAATAATTCTTAAATTCATTACAAAATTAATTATATTATTTCGGCGATGAGAACTTGTAAGACATGTGAGACCAGTATGAATAAAACTTTTTAAAGTGTGTCTATGACCTCGGATTATTGATGAACACATACCTGCAAGGCTGTCTTGAACTATTTTCATATATCAAATGCTGGCATCAGTCATTTGTACTCGCCATATTTGTTTGGTGTCTGGCTCCTTCTCGTACTCAGATTGCACACGCACATCAATATACCTCCATTATTTTGGAACCTCTACGGGACACTCTGCAAGTCTGAATCCACCAAACCCAGTCATCGTCTCCAAGTTATCTTAATTCGTATTAAAACATCACTGCCTAAAGTCGTATTGGTATCCCACTCTAGTCGTTGATTTCAGTTATCTGTTCCAAGTCATGTTAGTATCTCTCTCTGATTCTCAGGTCACAGGTTGATGCTCTCTTCGGGGGGTAACTCCCCCTTTTCTTCCATTTGCCGCTTTGAGTTTGACGTAACAATCTTATTTTTCCGTTGGTTACTCTTTTAACCAATGGAACCATTCCACATCTCGTAAGGCCCAGCTCGGCCCCCTCTGTCATGGCACCCCTAAATTTGTGGCTTTCTGACCTTTAAGTTCACGGGTTGTAAAACTCGGTGCCAGCCAGACTACAAGTATTGTTCGCCGTTTTGGCCACAATAAATATTCACATAAAACTGTCTCATCAAATATGAGATCTATTCCTGGACTCCCAGATACATTTCTCGTTAATATTTTTTAAATTATCATAATACTACAAAACTTTATTATATTTGAAAACTTCATCGAAAAAAATGAAATTCATTCAAATGACGTCATTGAAATATAACACGTCTGGCTCTCTTTATAAAAGCAGCATTTTATTCATAAAAAGTTTCCATTTATTTCATTCATCACAATACTGTAATAATTTATTTTATTAAAAAATTTAAAATCATGGATGAACAAGTAAATTAACTCTATGCTTAAAATTCCATCGGAAAATCGTTTGCTTCTCTTAGTAAATTCAATGAATGTTTCATTCATATCAGCTATATTGCAGACTCCACGAGTTAAATAATTTTGCGTTAAAGAAATGAAGCAATTCCTATACAACTCGTTCTACATCTTTTGGTATTTACATTTTCAATAAGTGAAAAGTAGGCATCGTTGTAGATATAATCAAAGTTGGATGATCTTTTAAACTCTTCAATATTGTAATTGCGTTGTCTCAATATGTAGATGCACAAAATTTAAGCAAAAATAAAGCGGATTTATGACGGATGGAGCACTAAATATGAATTATAAAGAACTTTAAAAATCGCGATTTTGACACAAGATGGATGCCATATTTTATTTTGAAGTGGGTCACGTGATCTCTTCATATAACGTTTACCTGATTTTTCCATATAAAGGGTGTAATTATTATTATAATTTTTATTTAAAAGACTACTAAATATATTTTGCTGAATTTTTTTATATATTTTATGGTATAATTTCAATATTTCATAAAACTTTCGAAGCAATTTCTGAATTTTAAATCCGCTTAAAAAATGTTTGAAAATTTAGTCCCATAGGGTTTAATGCATTTCATTTTTTCATACCGGGTTCAGTCCAAAACTATTTGGGTGTTATTATTCCTTTATTTTCCCATAGGTCCCACAGACCGTCTGAACAACATACTAAAATTTCATTTTGATTAAGTCATTTTTACGGCAGTTATCGTGCGAATGGACAGAGAGGCAGGCAGACTGTCAGAATGAAAAAGTTATAAACACTTTTCAATTATGTTGTAATGTATTAAAAACTTAACTGATTATTTTATATGAACATAGAAATACATCAGAATATGTATACTAATATGAAAATAAGCAATTTTGACACAATGTTGTCTCTATATTAAATGTTTTTTGTCAGTAAAGAAGTATTGGATTATAAACGATTTCGGGATCATTTTCGCTAATCTGGCGACATTTTTGTCAATTTGGTCGCATTTCAAAATGTCACCAAGTTAGCGATATTCCGCCGAATCCATCGCTAATGCTATTAAAGGATAATTGCCAGGAATTTTAATGTTATGTAACGTTTTAAAAAGTTATATAAACGTGCTATATCTCATGAACGGTTCATGCTAACGTTTAAAAGTGGGTGCCATATATTTTCCTAATGATGAATTGCTTAAATATTGATTAACAATATGCCTTTCTAATGATTTTCTCAAAAAAAAAATCGAAATGTGGGGGTGTCTTCCAATTATTCTCTCTGGTTTCTTTCGGGTTCCAGTTTTCACTGATTATAATAACCGTATCATTTTTTTCTCAAATTGCTAATTTCGTTCATAAAATATCACTTTGTCAGACTCCCGGACACATACATCGATAATGACATTAATATAAACATACACACACACTGACATATATTCAGAGACAAGGACAACACCTTAAATAAGTTCGGATCGAGTTCAGTGATGCTTGAAACGTGCTGTTTTGCCAAAAATTCGAATTCAAATTTTGACCCTGTCACGGTATTTTCCTGGATTTATTTTATGTAAGTGGGAAAAGTAAAAATTTCAGCTATGTCGGCTCCATCAACTGGTAGCTTTTGCTCGATGGAGTCGAAATGATTTTTAGTTAATAACGTTTGTAAAATAAAACTCCAATAAAGATTAGAAAGTGTATTACTTGTTTTTCGTTTACAACCAATGAAACATGCTTTTGGTAAATAAAGCAAGATACATACTTCTCATCAAGTCTATATAAGTTTCATTTCTTCTGGTACATTTTATAGGATACCACTATATTTCGAAAACTAAGAAGTGATTCGAAATATAATATTATATCTTTGTAGGATTTTCAAAGTGCTATAAATTACTTCTTGCTGTTTAAAGCTAGCATTTTTTGTAGTTATTGGGATAAAAGCATTATAAACTTTAAAAATAGAAATGTTACTTCATTCTACAATTTGACAGCACAATTGCTCAAACACTATAAGAACTTTGTAAACCAAATTATGGATCTAAAATCTGTTCCTGAATATTGTTTATATACATATCAGTTGCTTACTGTTTGTATCTACCTTTTATAAATTAGAAGTCAATGCAGTGAAAACTTGCCCAGACAAAAGCATTTTTTGTATTTTTCGAAAAAAAAAATTGTTCAAAAAATTAACATTTTAATATTATTTTTGTATGTTCTTAAATAGTACTATATTTCTGAGAAAAATATAAATTGTTAATATTTTTATCTATTAGGTTCGGTGCTATAAGCAACCACAGGGTTTTGCATTTTTCGTATCCCCAAAATTTGGACGGATAGCCCAACCGTAGATGTTATTCACTTCAAAACTTCTTAATCAATACTGGTTAAAGTAGACAAAATTGTAAGAGCCCGAACGCTTTCCTCTAGATATGCATTCAGTGTCCAACCACGAGCCCTCCAACATTTGACACACGTATTTGTGCCGTCCCTTCGCTTTCAATACCTCCCCTCTTCCTCCGTTTACTCACCTTATCGACGGCACGAAAAATACCAGGGCGCTCTATCCTCCAATTCCGAATGCATTCGATTCTGTGTTGGACCCGGGTACCTTCCTCAAGCGCTAATAATCTCCTTCTTTCTGAATCTAAATCAATCAAAGATATTCAATGGAATTTATTTGTGTCGATTATGAACCAATTAACGACGAATGAATTCAAATTTTCGCCATCGAATCTGTTGACTCCTATTAAACTATTGCCTTCCACAACTCAACGTCTACGACTTCAATTTACTGCTTTGAAATCCATAAACTAACTGTCAATCATACCACGTTGGTTTCAAATTAGACGACTCTAACTAACTTAATGATTTCATTATAATCAATTACCACCGATAGCTCTTATCCAGTTGTCTTCATTCTAAAGGACTCAAATTAAGTTATTGCTACCAATTAGTCAATTACCTTACCGATTAGTCATTTTCAGATGAAGACAACTGGGTAAGACCTATCGGTAGTAATGGGTTATATTGGAATCAAGTAGTTAGAGTCGTCTAAGTTGAAACCAACGTGGTATGACTAGCAGTTAGTTAATGGATTTCAATATAACAAATTGCCGCCAGCCATCTCAAGTGAAATTTATTGGCTCAATCGAAACCATTTAATTCGGACAGACTAAATTTTCCTCCATTGACATCAATGAATCTAACCGACTCAGAATATTTCTATTTTTAGTTTTGACCAACTCGAATCCAGTCAGCTTTGACTAAGCACGATTCAGGTTCCCAAAATATAATAAGATGTCCTTTGTTTTATATCATTGTCAACAAGTATAAATAAAATTCTGGTAGTGAATTAATTTTTAATTTCTGTTTAACTTTACTCATATGTCAACAATGAGATTTTGCAACAAATGATATACATAAAGTTTCAGTGAGGTTCAACTGGACTTTCATAAGTAACGCTGTTAAATCTCTGTAAGTTACACGATCTTTATTGGCTCCTCTGTATGTGACGTTACCAAGATTTTCTATGAAATTTGTTTGGTGTTGAGGTGAATTCTTCTTCGTTTTACTTCAGAGAATATTAAATTTCAAATTGTTTTAGCTCAAATTTTAGTGACTTTCAAACACCTTTATTTTTCTTTTCATTAATTTAAATAAAAATAAATCCGTGTACAAGTTATGATTTTTTTACAAATGAACAATTTTATCTAGCTGAAAATAGACTTATTGATACCGATAAAAATGTGATGTATTCACATTTTTCTTATCTACCCCATGGAGGTAAGAGAAAGAGTTAAAACTTTATATAGGAAAAAGGCCATAATCATTTGAAACAATATTTCAAGGTGGCCCTGGAATAAGAAATGTCCCATTACATTGTATATATACACTCTCAGACAAAAAAAACGAAGCTCCCCACAAAATAATCCGATAGTAATGAAACTTAACATGCAAACACTTTCGACCGAATATGCAAATCATCAAAAATTCGCAGTCAATGAATGAATAATCGAAACTACAGCACATTGAAACTGAGCACATAATGGTATATTTAAGGAGCGAACCACGCTTTGGTAATCAGGAACAAAACGTATCAGGAACAAAACGCGCAGGAACAAAACGTGCAATGGATTTTGATTGCGTTTAAGTACATTGATTGTAACAATGCCTCGCCGGCGAATTAGAGGCCACTACGAACATACGAAGGAGTTTGAAAGAGTGCGTGCGGTCGGACTCCATGAGGCTGGATGGGCACACCAACGCATCGCTAGGCATTTGGGTAGGAGCGATGCAGAAATTAGTCGGTGTTGGCAGGAATGGGTGCAGAATGGCAGATTTCAGCGAAAGGCCTAAAGCGATGATAGAACGAGAAGATAGAGCGATTGTCAAAGCAGCTGTGACAGCTCGAGATTCGTCGTTATCAACCATCCGACGTGTGACACACACGGATGTGACCACCCGGACCATTAATAGAAGACTATTGCAGCAGAATCTATACTCCAGGCACCTATTACGCCGCTTACCACTGACCAGTATGCATCGTGAACAGCGATTGCAATTGTGTCGGACCCGATCAACGTGGAATTGTTCTGATTGGGGACGAATTGTCTTCAGTGATGAGTCCCATTTCGAAATGAGTCCCAACGACCAGCGCAGACGTGTCTGGAGACAGCCCGGATATCGGCAGGATCCTGCTCTTACTGTCACACGCCACACGACCCGAAAACAGGAAGCTATGGTCTGGGGGAGCCAGTTCTTTTGATAGCCGGGCCCCTTTGATATTCCTCCTTGGCACCATCACAGCAGATTGGTACGTTGTCGACATTCTACGACACATCCAGCGTGTGACAAACACTGAAGTGACCACCCGGACCCTTAATGGAACGCTATGGCACCGGAATTTATACTCGTAGCACCTATTACGCCGCCTACTACTGACCAGTATATACCGTCAACAGCGATTGCAATGGTGTCGGACCCGATCAACGTGGAATTGTTCTGATTGGGGACGAATTGTCTTCAGTGATGAGTCCCGTTTCGAAATGAGTCCCAACGACCAGCGCAGACGTGTCTGGAGACAGCCCGGATATCGACAGTATCCTGTTCTTACTGCCACAGGCCACACGACCCGACAACAGGAAGATATGGTCAGGGGGTGCAATTTCTCTTGATAGCCGGTCCCCTTTGATATTTCTCCGTGGCACCATCACAGCGCAGTGGTACGTTGCTGACATTCTACGACCCGTTGTATTGCCATTCCTTTCTCGACACCCGGGCTAAATTTTCAGCAAGATAATACCAGGCCACACACGGCACGCCACTCTATTGATTGTCTGCTTGCTTACGACACACTTCCTTGACCAGCCAGATTCCCAGATCTATCGCCTATTGAGCCCATTTAGGCTGAGATGGGGCGTAGCCTGCGACCATCCCAAAATGTAGATGATTTAACTCGTCATATTGGAAGCCATTTGGAACAACATCCCTCAGAACACCATCCAGTAACTTTATGCATCAATGCCACATTCGGATAACAGCTTGTATGAAGGCCAGAAGTGGGCCAACGCCATATTGATGTGCCCTTTTGTGTAGATATTTCAATGCAATAAATCAAACAATTGTTCTGAAATTCTAATCATTTCTTTTCCTATACATCCACATTACACGTACCAAATTTTGTCTGATTTGGATAATTCTTTTTTTGTTCGTCGATTTTTTTGTCTTAGAATGTACTATTTAATATGAAACACCTAGCGGTCGAATCAAATGAGAATATAGCTCCACAGTAACATACCTTCATTAAATGATTAAACAATAGATTTATTCTCAACAGATATAAGGTCTATATAACCTTTTGATTATAATATTTTCCCCATTTAAATCATTATGTAAATTATGATTTATTTTGCTTTAACAACTTCTTACTGGTTCGGTTATGTAGACCAATCCAGAGCCCGGCCACTCAATTTGCTGCTCTAAGTCCTCGGACGAGCCGAGTGGTCTGGGCTTTCGACCAATCCAGAGCTGGTTGACAAGTTTCTGCGATCCTGATAGTAAAACAAGTTTTGTTTCGAGGTGAATAAGTATTCGTATTCGTGTGAGTCGCCATTATTCCTCGAGTGAAGCATTGAATCGACGGGCTAGACGTGTGAACCACAGTTTAGCGATAAGTTTTGAGTATACAAAAGGAATACAGCTGACGTTACTATAGGATGGTGCAACTGTAGATAATTCTGAGGCCTACCGGCATCATCTGATGAATGTCGGTCAGATTTATCACTCAGTATTGTTTAACTATGAGTAATACCAAAGTTCACATTTATCGCACTGTAATTTCTGTGTTTTAAGTTCAATCCACTGAACGGGCTGGTGCAATAGTATGTCTGTTTCTTGTATACAGACCTCTTTGCTCTTACAGCCAGTCGCTGTATGGCTTAGTTTCTCTCAATTAAGAAGGTGGATTTAAATCCCATGTATCTGTTGTATTTGCTTTGGTTGTTAAGGCTACTTTGAGTTATCTCAGATGTTCTTAGTTGTGTCACTTTAAGAATCAAGTTCTAAGACATGAATTAGTGATTTTATATTAGTTAAGGTTTTCTTGCTAGAGACTTCATTCAAATCAAATCGGACTGCACATGGGTATACTAAGACTTCCAATGCCGGAATCTGGAAATACAAAAAACCTGCACTCCGAATTACATCAGTTTTTGATACTGATATTGACTCGAAATTGCAACTAGTTCGAAAATTTATATTTACTAAATTGATATGTCAAAATCTTAATTATTATTAATTACTGTTCTTTAACTTCCTATTTTTTAGAGCTTCCTAATAACAATAAAACATTTAATATCACTTACTGTATCATTTTGTAAGTCAATGTATGTTTGAGAAAAATTTCGATCTTACATGATTATTTGCTTGAAAAAGTAACTAAACAGTAATAAATTAAAATAGTTGCATTAAAAGTAACATATAACATAAAAGTACAGTAACCAGTTTCGAAGGCAAGAAATAGTCTTCTTCGTTAGGACACATTAAAAGCGCAAACTTCATGCGTGAGAATTAGATCAGTGACTGAAGCAGGGATAGGGGGGGGGGGGAGGATGCCCTACGCATAGAAAAGAAAAAATATTCAAAATACCAAGGTGTGTGGAAAAAGTGGTAACAAGCAATGAACGCTGAATTAGTAATGAGGAAAGAAGACGTCCAACAAAGGATTCAAAACACTTTTTCAGTGGGAAAAACTATGGACATAGGAACCCCGTTAAAATTGATAATCAACCAGTTTCGAAAATCCATTGGATTAAATCAGCAGCAAAAATAACAGATAAAAGCAGCAAAAATACGTTGAACCATAAATAGTGTTTAAAGCACAAATAATCATCGTCCACAAATACTTCGGAAAAACAAAAATTAAAGAAATGGATGACAATTGCCGAAATAAAAAGTAAGAAGCAAAAGTAATCCGAAAAATTAAGTCCCAAATTTGCAAACAGAAGAGAAGAAAGAGCTATCTTTAGTAAAGGAGTTCGTCTAAGAAACAATTAAAAATTTTTTACGAAAGTCCAATTCTAAAATGAAATTAAGAGTAACAAGAAAGATCAATCATGCATAAAGCTTTGATTATGAAACGCTTTCCAACTGCTAAGCGATTTTATTTAAACATTTCTAAAATGGGATACTTTCAGCGGTAATACAGTGAAACGCCGATTTTACGTCCCCCGAATATACGTATTTCCCGCATTTTACGTTTCTTTCATCAGGTCCCATTTTTCCGTATACCAATACATGTTAATTTTACCCGGATTGTAAGTTTGTTATTCATGGACTTTCCCGCATTTTACGTTTTTTCCCTTGACTGAAAAGTAAAGAAAAGATTAAAATTTGCAATATGTTACAAAAAAATTTGCAAAAAAAAAGCAATACTACTACTTTTTCCTTTTGTGCTTTTGTAAAGCTAATCCACGTTGTTGAAAGATAATCATGAAAACAGAAACGCATTCCACAGACTCCTGTCTTCTGAAATCCTGTCTTCCTGTCCAGACTCCTTTCTTCCTGTCTTCTTGAATTCCACCCTCCCCCTCTTCCTTTGTTGAACACCCGCTGTCGCGGACTGCTCCCTTCCCGAGGAAGAACACTCCAGAAACCAATCAGATGGGGTGGCTCCTTTTCTTTCGTCGAGGAGGGGGGGGCAGGCCTTACCCTTCTCCAAGTTTTCAGATAAGCCTTTCAGTTGCTGTTTAGCACGCGGTGGTCGCATTTCTAACCTTTTTGTGCCAAAATGACGAGTAAAAAACGCAAAACCTTTTCTTTTGCTGAGAAAGCCGAAATTGTTAAACAATTTGATGAATTTCACGGAACCAAATTAGCGTTCGCTCAATCGCAAGGAATTCCCGTGACAACCCTGCAATCCATACTACAGAAAAAAGAATGCATTGAAAAAACATCGAGAAAGTGGGTGAAAAAAATTCCAAGAAACGGAAAGCATTGAAAAAATCGTCGTACAACGAGCTGGAAGGTACCTTAGAAAAGTGGTTGAAAGAAGCTCGTGCCGCGAATGTACCTATAAATGGCACGATAATAAGAGAAAAAGCTCTAGAAATCGCCGATAGGCTTGGTGATTTGAAAGACTTCACAGAATCAAACGGCTGGATTGACAGAATGAAAAAAAGACATTATCTTGTGTATAGATCGCTTTCAGGAGAATCATCAAGTGTGGATGAAGCTACAATAGAAGAATGGAAGAAAAATCTACCAAATTTGACCAAAGAATACAAGCCAAAGGACGTATTCAATGCAGAAGAGTCCGGACTTTTCTTTAACCTCCTACCGGATAAAAGTTACGTTGCTATAGAAGACTCTTGCCATGGAGGGAAGATGTCTAAATTGCGCCTTACGGTTTTACTGTGCTGTAATTCTGATGGAAGTGAGAAGCTGACGCCTCTCGCTGTTGGAAAGTCGCGCAAACCGTCGTACGATGCATCAAAAACGTTAGAAGTTTTCCGACAAAGTACAAAGCAAACAAAAAAGTGTGGATAACCTAAGCCCTTTTCGAAGACTTTTTACGCAAACTAAACAAACAAATGAAATTGGAAAATCGTAAAATAATTTTGTTCATTGATCAATGCACTGCACATCCGGATTTGCAGAGGTCTAATGTGCGTGTCGTATTTTTTCTAGCAAATTGTACAGGCAATTTGCAGCCTTGTGATCTCGGCATTATTCGATTTTTAAGTTTTATTTCAGAAAGCAACTTGCCAGGAAAGCTGTAGCTGAACTAGAAAATGGAAACCTAAATGAAGCCTGCAAACTAAAGTTAAGTGTTCTAGAGGCTATGCATTTTATTTCTGCGTCGTGGAGAAACGTTACACAACAGTGCATTTCCCATTGTTTTGAAGAAAGCGGAATCGTAGTGTTTAATGAACCGGGAACAGATGAAGCATCAGCTGCGGTGGACTCGGAGGAGGACAACTAAACACTTATATATGACTTCGGCGATTACATCCCGGGAAACTTAGCAACATGCGAAGCTGAAAGATCTACTTCTCCATCCGTAGACGATCTTATAGACTTTTCGTCCGCCGATGAATATGAACAAGAACAACCGGAAACACAGCCCGTCCCTTCTTTCAGTATTGCATTGGAGAACTTACATATAGTGAAAGACTATTTTCTTTCTTATAAAGACCTGGAAAAAAACTTGCAAAGTATTTCAATCCTAGAAGATGATGCATTCACTTTGAACTCAATGACTAAAAAACAATGCATTATTACGGACTATTTTCAACTTAAACGCCAGTATTCGTAACTAAATGTGTTAAAATGATCTTAAAATGATATGTCTAATAATGTTCTTCTCGTAAAATATACATATTATACCTTTTGAAAGAGTCATCTTTACTACCTTTAGTTTTTTCTATTTGATTTTTGCATTCTATGTATTTCCCGTATTTTACGTTTTTCCCGCATTTTACGTTTTTTTCACCCAGTCCCTTCAGAAACGTGAAATCGGGGTTTCACTGTATTCTAAAATTATCACAATACAAGAATTTATTGTATCGAAATAAATGAGCTTTCTTTAAATGATGTCATTGAAATATAACTCGCCTGGCTCTCTATGAAAAATCAGTAAAAATTACATTCATAAACTTTTATTCTATTCCTTTCATTCATCACAATACTGCAATAGTTTATTTTACTTAAAAACTTAAAACCATGGAAGTAAAAGTAATTTAACCATGTGCTTGAAACTGCATCAAAAAGTATGTTATAAAATCCTCTGTTCTCTCTGTAAAATCGATGACTGTTTCACGCCAACTATATTGCAGACTCCAACGCTAAATAATTTTGCGTTAAAGAAATTCAGCAATTCTTATAAAACCCATCCTACTGCTTAATGTGCTTACAGTCTCCATAAGTGAAAATCATGCTCAGTTGAAAACATAATCAAAGTTTGATGATCATTTAAACTCAAATATATTTTAATGGCGTTGTTTTAGAAAATTAATGCAGAGGAATTAAGCAAAAATAAGGAACAAATGAATACAACATTAATATAATACAACACTAAATACAAAGTTCAATCATGCATAAACAATTGATTATGAAACACTTTCCAACTTCAATGCAATTTTATTTAAACATCTCTAAAAAGCGATACATTAATCTGTAATACTTTTTAAATTGCAACAATACTATATTAATTTATTATACTTGAAAACATAGAACTTCATCGAAAAAAATGGACTTCATTCAAAAGACGGCATTGAAATATAAATTGTCTGGCTTAAACATCTATAAATGCGATACTGCGGGACACAAATTGAAAATAAGAACTTAACTTATGATTATTATTATTTATCATTATTATATCTATCTTTATCTTTTAACATGACTGTAAATTCTCGTAATAGGTGACATATTATTTAAACGTACATTGCTAGTTTTGCCGCTATGAAGCCTCCAATTATTTACTTTTCTTGTGAGTCCAGTAAACGAATTATTAATTATTATAATACTCACTGACTGCACCATTTAAACTTGAACAATAAAACATTTATTAACAACCTCAATAATTCTTAAATTCATTACAAAATTAATTATATTATTTCGGCGATGAGAACTTGTAAGACATGTGAGACCAGTATGAATAAAACTTTTTAAAGTGTGTCTATGACCTCGGATTATTGATGAACACATACCTGCAAGGCTGTCTTGAACTATTTTCATATATCAAATGCTGGCATCAGTCATTTGTACTCGCCATATTTGTTTGGTGTCTGGCTCCTTCTCGTACTCAGATTGCACACGCACATCAATATACCTCCATTATTTTGGAACCTCTACGGGACACTCTGCAAGTCTGAATCCACCAAACCCAGTCATCGTCTCCAAGTTATCTTAATTCGTATTAAAACATCACTGCCTAAAGTCGTATTGGTATCCCACTCTAGTCGTTGATTTCAGTTATCTGTTCCAAGTCATGTTAGTATCTCTCTCTGATTCTCAGGTCACAGGTTGATGCTCTCTTCGGGGGGTAACTCCCCCTTTTCTTCCATTTGCCGCTTTGAGTTTGACGTAACAATCTTATTTTTCCGTTGGTTACTCTTTTAACCAATGGAACCATTCCACATCTCGTAAGGCCCAGCTCGGCCCCCTCTGTCATGGCACCCCTAAATTTGTGGCTTTCTGACCTTTAAGTTCACGGGTTGTAAAACTCGGTGCCAGCCAGACTACAAGTATTGTTCGCCGTTTTGGCCACAATAAATATTCACATAAAACTGTCTCATCAAATATGAGATCTATTCCTGGACTCGCAGATACATTTCTCGTTAATATTTTTTAAATTATCATAATACTACAAAACTTTATTATATTTGAAAACTTCATCGAAAAAAATGAAATTCATTCAAATGACGTCATTGAAATATAACACGTCTGGCTCTCTTTATAAAAGCAGCATTTTATTCATAAAAAGTTTCCATTTATTTCATTCATCACAATACTGTAATAATTTATTTTATTAAAAAATTTAAAATCATGGATGAACAAGTAAATTAACTCTGTGCTTAAAATTCCATCGGAAAATCGTTTGCTTCTCTTAGTAAATTCAATGAATGTTTCATTCATATCAGCTATATTGCAGACTCCACGAGTTAAATAATTTTGCGTTAAAGAAATGAAGCAATTCCTATACAACTCGTTCTACATCTTTTGGTATTTACATTTTCAATAAGTGAAAAGTAGGCATCGTTGTAGATATAATCAAAGTTGGATGATCTTTTAAACTCATCAATATTGTAATTGCGTTGTCTCAATATGTAGATGCACAAAATTTAAGCAAAAATAAAGCGGATTTATGACGGATGGAGCACTAAATATGAATTATAAAGAACTTTAAAAATCGCGATTTTGACACAAGATGGATGCCATATTTTATTTTGAAGTGGGTCACGTGATCTCTTCATATAACGTTTACCTGATTTTTCCATATAAAGGGTGTAATTATTATTATAATTTTTATTTAAAAGACTACTAAATATATTTTGCTGAATTTTTTTATATATTTTATGGTATAATTTCAATATTTCATAAAACTTTCGAAGCAATTTCTGAATTTTAAATCCGCTTAAAAAATGTTTGAAAATTTAGTCCCATAGGGTTTAATGCATTTCATTTTTTCATCCCGGGTTCAGTCCAAAACTATTTGGGTGTTATTATTCCTTTATTTTTCCATAGGTCCCACAGACCGTCTGAACAACATACTAAAATTTCATTTTGATTAAGTCATTTTTACGGCAGTTATCGTGCGAATGGACAGAGAGGCAGGCAGACTGTCAGAATGAAAAAGTTATAAACACTTTTCAATTATGTTGTAATGTATTAAAAACTTAACTGATTATTTTATATGAACATAGAAATACATCAGAATATGTATACTAATATGAAAATAAGCAATATTGACACAATGTTGTCTCTATATTAAATGTTTTTTGTCAGTAAAGAAGTATTGGATTATAAACGATTTCGGGATCATTTTCGCTAATCTGGCGACATTTTTGTCAATTTGGTCGCATTTCAAAATGTCACCAAGTTAGCGATATTCCGCCGAATCCATCGCTAATGCTATTAAAGGATAATTGCCAGGAATTTTAATGTTATGTAACGTTTTAAAAAGTTATATAAACGTGCTATATCTCATGAACGGTTCATGCTAACGTTTAAAAGTGGGTGCCATATATTTTCCTAATGATGAATTGCTTAAATATTGATTAACAATATGCCTTTCTAATGATTTTCTCAAAAAAAAATCGAAATGTGGGGGTGTCTTCCAATTATTCTCTCTGGTTTCTTTCGGGTTCCAGTTTTCACTGATTATAATAACCGTATCATTTTTTTCTCAAATTGCTAATTTCGTTCATAAAATATCACTTTGTCAGACTCCCGGACACATACATCGATAATGACATTAATATAAACATACACACACACTGACATATATTCAGAGACAAGGACAACACCTTAAATAAGTTCGGATCGAGTTCAGTGATGCTTGAAACGTGCTGTTTTGCCAAAAAGTCGAATTCAAATTTTGACCCTGTCACGGTATTTTCCTGGATTTATTTTATGTAAGTGGGAAAAGTAAAAATTTCAGCTATGTCGGCTCCATCAAGTGGTAGCTTTTGCTCGATGGAGTCGAAATGATTTTTAGTTAATAACGTTTGTAAAATAAAACTCCAATAAAGATTAGAAAGTGTATTACTTGTTTTTCGTTTACAACCAATGAAACATGCTTTTGGTAAATAAAGCAAGATACATACTTCTCATCAAGTCTATATAAGTTTCATTTCTTCTGGTACATTTTATAGGATACCACTATATTTCGAAAACTAAGAAGTGATTCGAAATATAATATTATATCTTTGTAGGATTTTCAAAGTGCTATAAATTACTTCTTGCTGTTTAAAGCTAGCATTTTTTGTAGTTATTGGGATAAAAGCATTATAAACTTTAAAAATAGAAATGTTACTTCATTCTACAATTTGACAGCACAATTGCTCAAACACTATAAGAACTTTGTAAACCAAATTATGGATCTAAAATCTGTTCCTGAATATTGTTTATATACATATCAGTTGCTTACTGTTTGTATCTACCTTTTATAAATTAGAAGTCAGTGCAGTGAAAACTTGCCCAGACAAAAGCATTTTTTGGATTTTTCGAAAAAAAAAATTGTTCAAAAAATTAACATTTTAATATTATTTTTGTATGTTCTTAAATAGTACTATATTTCTGAGAAAAATATAAATTGTTAATATTTTTATCTATTAGGTTCGGTGCTATAAGCAACCACAGTGTTTTGCATTTTTCGTATGCCCAAAATTTGGACGGATAGCCCAACCGTAGATGTTATTCACTTCAAAACTTCTTAATCAATACTGGTTAAAGTAGACAAAATTGTAAGAGCCCGAACGCTTTCCTCTAGATATGCATTCAGTGTCCAACCACGAGCCCTCCAACATTTGACACACGTATTTGTGCCGTCCCTTCGCTTTCAATACCTCACCTCTTCCTCCGTTTACTCACCTTATCGACGGCACGACAAATACCAGGGCGCTCTATCCTCCAATTCCGAATGCATTCGATTCTGTGTTGGACCCGGGTACCTTCCTCAAGCGCTAATAATCTTCTTTCTGAATCTAAATCAATCAAAGATATTCAATGTAATTTATTTGTGTCGATTATGAGTCAATTAACGACGAATGATTTCAAATTTTCGCCATCGAATTTGTCGACTCCTGTTAAACTATTGCCTTCCACATCTCAATGTCTACGACTTCAATTTGCTGCTTTGAAATCCATAAACTAACTGTCAATCATACCACGTTGGTTTCAAATTAGACGACTTTAACTAACTTAATGATTTCATTATAATCAATTAACACCGATAGCTCTTATCCAGTTGTCTTCATCCTAAAGGACTCCAATTAAGTTATTGCTACCAATTAGTCAATTACCTTACCGATTAGTCATTTTCAGATGAAGACAACTGGGTAAGACCTATCGGTAGTAATGGGTTATATTGGAATCAGTTAGGTAGAGTCGTCTAAGTTGAAACCAACGTGGTATGACTAGCAGTTAGTTAATGGATTTCAATATAACAAATTGCCGCCAGCCATCTCAGGTTAAATTCATTGGCTCAATCGAAACCAATTAATTCGGATGGACTAAATTTACCTCCATTGACATCAATGAATCTAACCGACTCAGAATATTTCTATTTTTAGTTTTGACCAACTCGAATCCAGTCAGCTTTGACTAAGCACGATTCTGGTTCCCAAAATATAATAAGATGTCCTTTGTTTTATATCATTGTCAACAAGTATAAATAAAATTCTGGTAATGAATTAATTTTTAATTTCTGTTTAACTTTACTCATATGTCAACAATGAGATTTTGCAACAAATGATATACATAAAGTTTCAGTGAGGTTCAAATGGACTTTAATAAGTAACGCTGTTAAATCTCTCTATAAGTTACACGATCTTCATTGGCTCCTCTGTATATGACGTTACCAAGGTTCACTAAGAAATTTGTTTGATGTTGAGGTATATTCTTCTTCGTTTTACTTCAGCGAAAATTAAATTTCAAAATGTTTTAGCTCTAATTTTAGTGACTTTCAAAAATCTTTATTTTTCTTTTCATTAATTTAAATAAAAATATATCCGTGTACAAGTTATGATTTTTTTACAAATGAACAATTTTATCTAGCTGAAAATAGACTTATTGATACCGATAAAAATGTGATGTATTCACATTTTTCTTATCTACCCCATGGAGGTAAGAGAAAGAGTTAAAACTTTATATAGGAAAAACGCCATAATCATTTGAAACAATATTACAAGGTGGCCCTGGAATAAGAAATGTCCCATTACATTGTATATGTACACTCTCAGACAAAAAAAACGAAGCTCCCCACAAAATAATCCGGTAGTAATGAAACTTTTTATGCAAACACTTTCGACCGAATATGCAAATTATCAAAAATTCGCAGTCAATGAATTAATAATCGGAACTACAGCACATTCAAACTGAGCACATACTGGTATATCTAAGGAGCGAACCACGCTTTGGTAATCAGGAACAAAACGTATCAAGAACAAAACGCGCAGGAACAAAACGTGCAGTGGATTTCGCTTGCTTTTAAGTACCTTGATTGTAGCAATGCCTCGCCGGCGAATTAGAGACCACTACGAACATACGAAGGAGTTTGAAAGAGTGCGTGCGGTCGGACTCCATGAGGCTGGATGGGCACACCAACGCATCGCTAAGCATTTGGGTAGGAGCGATGCAGAAATTAGTCGGTGTTGGCAGGAATGGGTGCAGAATGGCAGATTTCAGCGAAGGGCCTAAAGCGACGATAGAACGAGAAGATAGAGCGTTGTCAAAGCAGCTGTGACAGCTCGAGATTCGTCGTTATCAACCATCCGACGTGTGACAAACACGGAAGTGACCACCCGGACCATTAATAGAAGACTATTGCAGCAGAATCTATACTCCCGGCACCTATTACGCTGCCTACCACTGACCAGTATGCATCATTAATAGCGATTGCAATTGTGTCGGGCCCGATCAACGTGGAATTGTTCTGATTGGAGACGAATTGTCTTCAGTGATGAGTCCCAACGACCAGCGCAGACGTGTCTGGAGACAACCCGGATATCGGCAGGATCATGCTCTTACTGTCACACGCCGCACGACCCGACAACAGGAAGATATGGTCTGGGGGTGCAATTTCTTTTGATAGCCGGTCCCCTTTGATATTCCTCCGTGGCACCATCACAGCGCAGTGGTACGTTGCTGACATTCTACGACCCGTTGTATTGTCATTCCTTTCTCGACACCCGGGCTAACTTTTCTGCAAGATAATACCAGGCCATACACGGCGCACAACTCTATCGATTGTCTGCTTGCTTACGACACACTTCCTTGACCAGCCAGATTCCCAGATCTATCGCCCATTGAGCCAATTTGGGATGAGGTGGGGCGTAGCCTGCGACCATCCCTAAATGTAGCTCGTCATATTAGTAGCTAGTCAAATGTAGCTCGTTATATCATCATCAATTTAGCTCGTCATATTGGAAGCCATTTGGAACAGCATCCCTCAGAACATCATCCAGCAACTTTATGCATCAATGACACATTCGCATAACAGCCTGTATGAAGGCCAGAAGTGGGCCAACGCCATATTCGTGTGCCCTTTGTGTAGATATTTCAATGCAATAAATCAAACAATTGTTCTAAAATTCTAATAATTTCTTTTTCTTTACATCCACATTACACGTACCAAATTTTGTCTCATTTGGATAATTCTTTTTTTGTTCTTCGATTTTTTTGTCTTAGAATGTACTATTTAATATGAAACACCTAACCGTCGAATCAAATGAGAATACAGCTCCAAAGTAACATATCTTCATTAAATGATTAAACAATAGATTTATTCTCAACAGATATAAGGTCTATATAACCTTTTGATTATAATATTTTCCCCATTTAAATCATTATCTAAATTATGATTTATTTTGCATTAACAACTTCTTACTGGTTCGGTTATGTGGACCAACCCAGAGCTGGATGACTAATTTCTGCGATCCTGATAGTAAAACAAGTTTTGTTTCGAGGTGAATAAGTATTCGTATTCGCGTGAGTCGCCATTATTCCTGGAGTGAAGCATTGAATCCTCGGGCTAGACGTGTTAACCACAGTTTAGCGATGAGTGTTGAGTATACAAAATGAATACAGCTGACGTTACTATAGGATGGTACAACTGTAGATCATGCTGAGGCCTACCGGCATCATCTGATGAAAGTCGGTGAGATTTATCAGTCAGTATTGTTTAACTATGTGTAATACCAAAGTTCACTATATTGCCCTGTAATTTCTGTGTTTTAAATTCAATCCACTGAACGGTCTTGTGCAATAGTATGTCTGTTTCTTGTATACAGACCTCTTTGCTCCTACAGCCAGTCGCTGTATGACTTAGTTTCTCTCAATGAAGAAGGTGGATTTAAATCCTAAGTAGCTGTTGTATTTGCTTTGGTTGTTAAGGGTACTTTGATTTATCTCAGATGTTCTTAGTTGTGTCACTTTAAGAATCAAGTTCTAAGACATGAGTTAGGGATTTTATATTGGTTAAGGCTTTCTTGCTAGAAACGTCATTCAAATTGAACCGGGCTGCTCATTGTCATAATGAGACTTCCAATGTCGGAATCTGGGAATACCAAAAACCTGCACTCCGACTTACATCTGTTAAAAAACCATCTCGATACATTTTTTCAAAAGCCAATTGGACACAATATACTCACCTTGCTGAGATTACTACTGGTATTATCCAAAACGGAGATATTGACACTGTGGTGGATAGAGTTACTCAACTGCTGATCAAGGCCGCAGATGATGCTATTCCAAAAAGCTCTTTAAAAACAACCAAATTTCACTTTCCTTGGTGGACTTCTGAATGTATGGTGACCATTAAGCAACAACGTAAGGCTTGGGGTATTTTTCGGCGTTATCCTACAATGACCAATTACATAGTTTTTAAGCAAGCAAAAGCAATTGCTAGAAGAGTTCGTCGAAAGTGTCAACGGGTGTCATGGCAAAAGTATGTATCCGAAATAACTTTCTCTACTCCAAGCAAAATTGTATGGGAAAGGATGAAAAAGTGTTCTGGATTATATAGAGAACATCCCATTCCCATTTTAAATTGCAACGGTTCAACTATTAGTTCCTCGTTAGACATTGCTTATGAAATTGCCAAACAGTTTGCAAATGTCTCTAATGCAACAAACTACCCTGAACCATTTCTAACTCACAAACTAAGGTCGGAAAGTAAACCTATTGTTTTCCTAGAAGCAAATAATCAACAGTACAATTCAGAATTTACCATGACAGAGTTGATGACAGCTTTATCAAAAACACACAAAACTTGTAGTGGACCAGACGAAATTAATTATCCCATGCTGAAACACCTTTCTCATGACTCCCTGTTGAACCTCCTGCAGCTGTTCAACAGAATCTGGTTCGAACATAAATTTCCTAAATCATGGCAAAGAGCTACCACCATTCCCATCATGAAACCAGGTAAGGACCCACTAAGTCCTTTAAGTTATCGACCTATAGCACTTACAAGCTGTGTATGTAAACTGCTTGAAAAAATGGTAAACGCTAGGCTTGTATATTTTTTAGAAGACAATAAAAAATTATCGCCACATCAAAGTAGCTTTCGACAAGGTAGATCTACCACTGACAATCTAATTTCCTTAGAATCACAAATTAGGACTGCCTTTCTTAGGCGAAACCATTTAGTTTCAATATTTTTTGATATAGACAAAGCCTATGATCGAAAATGGCGCTATGGTATTATTAAGGACCTATTTGATTTTAATTTAAAGGGCAATCTTCCCATTTTTATCCAAAACTTTTTAGATTTTAGGACATTCCAAGTTCGCATTGCCTCAGTTCTCTCTCACACATATGTACAAGAAGAAGGAGTGCCACAAGGAAGTGTGCTGAGCGTGACACTTTTTAATATCAAAGTCAACAGTATTTTAAACCAATTACCATTGTCAGTTCATAAAACCATGTATGTTGATGATCTGCAAGTTTCCTATCAGGCACATGATATGCGTTCAGTAGAGCGACAATGTCAAGCTGCTGTTAATTGTATTTTGCAATGGGCAAACTTGAATGGATTCAGTTTTTCTACTCAAAAGACATGTTGTGTTCACTTCACAAGAAAACGTGGTATTCACTTACCCCCAGAAATCTTTATGGGAGACGTTAAGATCACAGTAGCAGACGAAGTCAAATTTCTCGGAATTTGGTTTGATAAGAAACTCACTTTCTTGCCCCACATCCAAAGACTGCGAACGAAATGTGAGAAAGCTCTGAATATCTTAAAAGTTCTTTCAAATACAAAATGGGGTGCAGATCGGATTTCCATGCTGCGAAGCTATAGAGCTGTTATTCGGTCAAAGCTTGACTATGGATGTTCTGTGTATGGATCAGCACAAGCATCTGTGCTTAAGAAGCCCGATCCAATTCATAATAATGCTCTTCGTATTTGTTCTGGTGCCTTCAAAACTTCTCCTATTCAAAGCATATACGTTGACTGTAATGAGACATCACTCGAACTCAGGCGAGAGCAGCTCTCTCTGAATTATCACTTTAGAGTCATGTCCATGAACTACCATCCTTTGCAACGGATCATCCTGGATGTGCAGTACGATCGGCTGTATTCAGCCCGACCCTCCTGTATTCCTTCCTTTGGCATGCGAATGCGCAATAGTGTATCATCAACTCCATTAGAAAACCTCAATGTTAGAAAGAGAAAAGCGTGTGAAATACCTCCATGGCAAGTCCCAAATTTCATTTTTCTAAATCCTTTTGATAATTTTTTAAAGAGTAGTACACCTGATTCCATTTATGTTCAACTTTTTGCAGAACACAGAGATTTATTTAAGGAGTTCACTCCCATATTTACAGATGGCTCCAAAACAGCAGCACATGTCGGATTTGCTTATGTATGTAATGATATAGTTAAGTCTTTTAAACTTCATACCTCATGCTCCATTTTTACTGCAGAAATCACAGCAATTCACCAGTCAATAATTTTCATCACCCATCAAAATGTAAAAAAAATACATCATATATACAGATTCATTAAGTTCTTTGCAATTACTTTCATCCAGAATGGCCATGCTTCATCCCATTGCCTCAGATATCCTCCAACTTGTGCATCGTCTGAAGGCACGAGGACACCATATTCAATTTTTTGGGTACCTGGACATGTTGGTATAAAGGGAAATGAATTGGCTGATACTGCTGCAAAAACAGCTAATCGTATTATGAATCATCCTATTCCTTTGACAGATATTAAAAAAACTATTAGTAAAATATTATATGATAAATGGCAACATTCATGGAATCAGCAAACTGAAAATAAATTGTATGAGATAAAGCCTTTAATACAAAAGTGGACTAGTTTTCAGTGTAGGAAACTTGATGTTATAGTAACTCGTTTGCTCATTGGTCATACTCGTTTTACCCACAGACACTTACTTTTAAGAGAAATTGAACCCTTTTGTAATAGTTGTCAGACCTCAGCAAGTATCAAACATATTTTAATTGCGTGTTCGAAATATGAACAGTTCCGTTTTAAGCATTTCAAGACTTATACTTTACATTTGGCAGAATTGATTGGAGAAAATCCTCATTTAGAGCTTTTCCCATTCCTACTGGACATTGGTTTTTTCCATCATTTTTAACTTCACTTTTTATAACCTTTTAGTCATTTTTCATCCTGTTTTCATTGTTGTACATGTTCCATAGTCATGGTTTTTTTCACACATTATCACTCTTTTAAATTATACACGTGTTTTAATCCATACCAATTTATGTATCTTGGTACCATATGTCTGGCGCAGCATATCCTCTTAGGATCTTGTGCCATTAAACCATAATCAACCAACCGACTTACATCAGCTGTTGATACTGATATTGATACGAAATTGCAACTAGTTCGAAAATTTATATTTACTGAATTGATATATCAAAATCGTAATTATTATTGTTTACTGTTCTTTTGCTTCCTAATTTTTTACAGCTTCTTAATAACAATACAACATTTAATGTCACTTACTGTATCATTTGGTTAGTCAATGTATGTTTGAGAAACATTTTGATCTCACATGATTATTTGCTTGAAAAAGTAACTAAACAGTAATAAATTAAAATATATGTTATAAAAGTTACATATAACATAAAAGTACAGTAACCAGTTTCGAAGGCAAAAAATAGTCTTCTTCGTCAGGACACACTAAACGCGCAAGCTTCATGCGTGATATTTAGATCAGTGACTGAAGTAGGGAAAGGGGGGGGAGGGTGCCCAACGCCTCAAAAAGAAAAAAATAGGTAAATACCAAGGTGTTGCGAAAAAGTTGTAACAAGCAATGAACGCTAAATTAGCAATTAAGAAAGTAGACGTCCAACAAATGATTCAAAACACTTTTTCAGTGAGAAAAACTATGGACATAAGAAGAATTAAAATAGAAATTCAACCAGTTTCGAAAATCCAGTCGATTAAATCAGCAGCAAAAATAACAGAGAAAAACAGCAAAATCAGTAGAACAATAAATAGTGTTTAAAGCACAACTAATCATCGTCAACAAATGCTTCGGAAAAACAAAAATTAAAGAAAAGGAGGAAAATTGCCGAAGTAAAAAGTAAGAAGCAAACGAAATCCGAAAAATTATGCCCCAAATTTTCAAACAAAAGAGAAGAAAGAGCTATCTTTAGTAAAGGAGTTTGTCTAAGAAACAATTGAAAAACTTTTAAGAAAGTACAATTCAAAAATGAAATTAAGAGTAACAAGAAAGATCAATCATGCATAAAGTATTGATTATGAAACACTTTCCAACTGCAATGCGATTTTATTTAAACATCTCTAAAATGGGATACATTCAGCGATATTATTATTAAAATTATCACAATACTACAAGAATTTATTATATCGAAATAAATGAGCTCTCTTCAAATGATGTCACTGAAATATAAATCGCTTGACTCTCTATGAAAAATCAGTAAACATTTCATTCATAAACATTTATTCTATTCCTTTCATTCACCACAATACTGCAATAATGTATTTTACTTAAAAACTTAAAACCATGGAGGTAAAAATAATTTAACTATGTGCTTGAAACTGCATGAAAAAGTCCCATTCATTTCATTCATCACAATACTATAATAATTTATTTTATTAAAAAATTTAAAATCATGGATGTACAAGTAATGTAACTCTATGCTTAAAACTTCATCGAAAAATCGTTTGCGTCTCTACGTAAATTCAATGAATGTTTAATTCATATCATCTGTATTGCAGACTCCATGAGTTAAATAATTTTGTATTAAAGAAATGAAACAATTCTTATACAACTCATTCTACATCTTTTGGTATTTACATTTTCCTTAATTGAAAAGTAGGCTTCGTTGTAGAAATAATCAAAGTTGGGTGATCTTTTAAACTCAACTATATTGAAATTGCATTGTTTCAATATGTAGATGAACAGAATTTAGGCAAAAATAAAGTGGTTTAAGGACGGATGCAACACTAAATTTGAATTACAAAGAATTTTAAAAATCCGATTTTGACACAAGACGGATGCCATATTTTTTTTTAAGTGGGGCCCGTGATCACCTCAGGTAACTGTCACTTGATCTCTCCATATAAACTGTGTAATTATGATTTTAATTTTAATTTAAAAATTAACTAAATATATTTTGCTGAATTTTTTTTATATATTTTATGGTATGATTTCAATATTTCATAAAACTTTCGAAGCAATTTGGGAATTTTAAATCCGCTTAAAAAATGTTTGAAAAATTAGGTCACATAAGATTCAATGTATTTCATATTTTCAACCCAGGTGCAATCCAAAACAAATTGGATTGGACCTGGTTATATTCTTCCTTTATATTCCCATACGTCCCACGGACAATCTGAATAACATACTAAAATTTCATTTTGATAAAGTCATTTTTACGGCAGTTATCGTGCTAACGGACAGACAGACAGACAGGCAGACAGACATAATGAATGAACAAAGTCATAAACACTTTTCAACTTTGTTGTAAAGTGATAAAAACTACTGAATATACTTTGCTTCATTCAAATGACGTCAATTAAATATAAATCGCCTGAATCCTCGGTAATGTTTTTAACATTATCACAATAATACAATAATTATATTTGAAAACTTCATCAAAAACAATAGAAATTTATTCAAATGACGCCATCGAAATATAACACGCCTGGCTCTATCTATAAAGCAGCATTTCATGCATAAAAATTTTCCCATTTATTTCGTTCATCACAACACTATAATAATGCATTTTATTTAAGATCTTAAGACCATGGAGTATACCTTAATACGAGTAATTAAACTCTATGCTTAAAACTTCATCGAAAAAAAGTCGTCCTTCTCTCTGTAAAATCAATGAATATTTCATTCATATCAGCTATGCAGACTCCATGAACTAAATAATTTTGTGTTAAAGAGATGCAACAATTCTTATACAACTCATTCTACATATTTTGCTGTTTACATTTTACATATGTGAACAAGAAAGATCAATCATGCTTAAAGCATTGATTATGCAACACTTTCCAACATCAATGCAATTTTATTTTAAAAAGTCTAAAATACAATACATTCCTCGGTAATATTTTAAAACTTATCACAATACTACATTAATTTATTATATATGAAAACTTAAACATTCATTGAAAAAAATGAACTTCATTCAAATGACGGCATTGAAATATAAATTGTCTGGTTTAAATATCGCTAAAATGCGATACATTCAGCGGTAATATTTTTAAAACTATCATAATACTACGATAATTGATTATATTTGAAAACTTCATCGAAAACACTGAAATTAATTCAAATAACGTCATAGAATAAATAACACGCCTGGATCTCTCTATAAAAACAGCATTTCATTCATAACTTACTCCCATTCATTTCATTCATCACAATACTATAATAATTTATTTTATTTAAGAATTAAGACCATGGAGCTACAAGTAATTAAACTCTATGTTTAAAACTTCATCGAAAAAAATCGTTCTTCTCTTTATAAAATCAATTAATATTTCATTCATATCAGCCATACAGACTTCATGGGCTAAATTAGTTTGTGTTAAAGAAATACAGCAATTCTAACACAACTCATTCTACATATTTTGCTGTTTACATTTTACATAAGTGAAAAATAGGCTTCGTTGTAGAAATAATCAAATTTGGATAATCATTTAAACTCAATATATTGTATTTGCGTTGTTTCAGTATGTAGATGCACAGAATTTAAGAAAAAGTAAAGTAGTTTTAGGACGGATACAATACTCAATATGAATTAAAAAGAACTTAAAAAATCACGATTTTGAGACTAGATGGATGCCATATCTCATTTTGAAGTGGGTCATGTGATCTTTTCCTATTATTGTCACGTGATCATTTCATATAAGAGGTGTAATTATTATTTTAATTTTTATTTAAAAAAACTACTGAATATATTTCGGTGAATTTTTTTTATATATTTTATGGAGCAATTTGAATATTACCTAAAATTGTCGAAGCAATTTGTGAATTTTAAATCCGCTTAAAAATGTTTGAAAAATTAAGTCCCATAGGGCTCAATGTATTTAATTTTTTCATCCCGGGTTCAATCCGAAACTATTTGGGTGATATTATTCATTTATATTCCCATAGGTCCTACAGACCGTCTGAACAACATACTAAAATTTCATTTTGATTAAGTCATTTTTACGGCAGTTATCGTGCTAACGGACAGACAGACAGACAGAATGAACAAAGTCATAAACACTTTTCAACTTTGTTGTAAAGTGTTAAAAATAGGCTTCGTTGTAGAAATAATGAAATTTGAATGATCATTTAAACTCAAATATATTGTAATTGCGTTGTTTCAGATTCACAGAATTGGGGCAAAAATAAAGCGGTTTTAGGATGGATACAACACTCAATATGAATTAAAGAGAACATTAACAAGAAAGATCAATCATGCATAAGCATTGATTATGAAGCACTTTCCAACTGAAATGTAATTTCATTTAAAAATTTCTAAAATGTGATTCATTCAGTGGTAATATCTTTTACATTACACAGTACTACAGTAATTTATTATACTTAAATATTTAAAACTGTATCGAAATATAAATCATCTGATTCTTTATGCAAAATCAATGAATATTTCATTCATATAACTTGTATTCCAGACTCCAGAGCTAAATAATTTTGTGTGAAAAAAATTCAGCAATTCTTATGTAATTCATCTTACAATCGCTTGAGATATTTGCATTCTGCATATGTTAAAATTAGGCTTCCTTGAAGAAATAATAAAAGTTTAGGGATCATTTAAAATCACAACTATTGTAATTGCATAGGCACGGAATTTAGATACACAGATAATATATATGTGTATGTGTATGTACTCAAAGTATTGGGATCGTGCCGAAGATCGGAACTCGAATTTTCAAAGGATCTACACGTTTTGGGACTTCTAGAACACGAAAAAACTAGTTTTAGGAAGACGTCTGTGTGTGTAAGGGTGTATCTGTGTATGTTTCTGTGTGTCTGTGTGGATATTACATCCACTCTAATTGAAAAACTAATGGACCGAATTTCATACAATTTGGTAGGTATGTTTTTTGTGGGAAATCCTGATGTTCATTAGATTATAGTACGATTCGTAATAAAAGAATCTGCCTTCTTTGCGAAATGGCCGCAGAAATTGCCTTTATCCACTCTAGCTAAAAACTAATGAACCAAATTTAACAAAATTTGGTGTATAATATTTCAATAACCTACAAGTGATTTATAAACCAAATTTAACAAAATTTTGTATATAAATCATTTTTAGGTTATTCTACTACGATTCGGGAAAAAGGAACGGGCTATTTTTGCGAAATGGCCAGCAAAAATCGTTATATATAAAAATAAAAGACTACGTGTGCTCAATTATATCAATTAAATTCCTATTTTATATGTGATTTTTGACAACAAAAAGAATAAGACTAACCCCATTACTCTAGGACTAGCTGTTCTTGAGATATTCTAGTTTTTTTCGCGTTTTCGCTACGCCACCTTTGACAATAAGTCCAGCTATCAAATGAGAACCAAATTTAAGTTTAACGTGTAAATTCAATGTCATTTAAAATACTTATGTTGTGCAAATAAACTCAAATTATCATTGAATAAATAAAGAGAACGAATATGAGTCTGCAGAGAAAGACATGTGCTGTCCACATCAGAATTTTTAACAATATTACAACAATGATTTATAGAAGTGAACGGGGATTATTTTCAGGCCATTTCGAAAAAAATGTATGATCTATATTTAAAGATCCATCAAATTTTTGTCGAATAAAATGTTCAACAAATTTAAGCTGTGTACCAAATTTTAACTCTCTAGGATGTAGGAAAGTGCATTTAAAATGCCATCAATTAAATTTATCATGAAGAGTTATATAAAATTTTAAAAAAATGAAAAATTGTTATCTACCAAATTTATTTTAAAACTAGCAGCATACCCGTTCTTCGTACGGAGTATATAATATAAAGAAACTTGAAATTCATAATCATGCCCAAATTCTTATAGTATACTAAATGACATGTTTAATCAAAATATTCTGTTAAAATATTTAATATAATGCTCCTAAAAAGAAGTTTAAGAATCTCTGTTCTCGCTATATAAAATTATCTTCATGGACATATCTGAAGAATAAAACATCTTGGACCCCTTATGTAAGCAAATATAAAAAAAATATGGAATTGAATCAATATATGCAAAATAAAAGCGTTAAAATTGTATGGGACCCGTACTAATTATATACGCGAATATTAGAAAATATAACCTGTATTAGTAGATTACATGTTTAAATTGAAAATACAAATAAACCCGTAATCTTTAAATCTGAAGACAGTCATTTATTCCAATACATGTCAAAATTAAAGTGCTAAAATTATATGGGAAGATACACACGTACTACTTATAATGTCCGATTATTAGTAGAAGATTACCCGTTTTGCAATATGAGTCACAAATGTTTTTTGGTAAAATACAACAGACGACGTAATAAATTGAATATATAATTAATCCCCTTAATCTTCATACCAGAAGACTGTACTGTATTCCAATATATATGCCAATATATGTCAAAATATATGCCAATATACCTGTACTACTTATATTCTCGTAGGTTAGAAGATATACCCGTGCATTCCTAGAAGATTACTCGTACAACGTACAATATGCGTGTGTCAGCAATTTTTGCCGCAATAAAACAATCGCGTAATAACTTAAAAATATCAATAATCCCTGAATCAATAATTCCGGAAAATATCAATAATAATAATGTTT
This sequence comes from Amaurobius ferox, assembly GCA_951213105.1. Classification (NCBI taxonomy): domain Eukaryota; kingdom Metazoa; phylum Arthropoda; class Arachnida; order Araneae; family Amaurobiidae; genus Amaurobius; species Amaurobius ferox. The sequence goes on from OX578154.1 coordinate 34,044,417, forward strand.
ATACCTGAAGAGTATAATTGATATTATCCAGTCCAAAATGAAATGGCAATGAAATTTATTTTATATACATATCTTCATTATTCAAATCGGAAAGGATTTAATAAAAATCGTCTGCCGCATAAACACATTGGATTTAAATCCGTTGCTAAGCGACATGATAACATTTGCTTCAAATAAATTGGTAGAAAAAATATCGTCTAAATAGTTATATTTCTATGGGACATTTGGCGACAGTTTCGTCAAATTAGCGACATTTTAAAAAATCGCCAAATTTATCGCCAAGTGGGACTGTAGAACTGACAGTTCCACTTTGCGACAAATTGACGAAATATCATCACAATACTATCCCCTAACAAAAAACAATTAATATCATTTATGTAGCGCAATTTTATCAATTTCAAGATATTTTTATAGATTTGAAAACATTTTTATCAATTTGGTGACATTTTAAAAATTCTCTAAATGTATTACTAAGTAGGATGGTTGGTCTGACAGATAAATGCTAACCAAACATCATTTCAGTACTCTCTTCTAACAAAACAAAAAAAAATTTCATTGATATGTAGAAGACCCAAGCCACACGACCAACCCGAAGGTTTATGGCAGCTGTTTGTGTGTCGTTTATATCAATTTGGCGACATTTCCGTCAATTTGGCAAAGTTTAAGAAAAGTTGTCAAATTAGCGATATCCCTCAAAATTCGTAGCTTTGAATTTGCAGATCTGAATGAAACATTCTTATCCCGTTTCAATATACTAAATGAAAACACTACAATTGTATTAGAAGATATACCCGCTCTACTCTTTTTCTGTTTCAACAATCGGCTATATGAATTTATTGGCTAAACACAATATATGAGTTTAGTAGCTAAATACGATATAAGCTTGAAAACTCTTTGCCAAAATAAATGAAATTGATGTACGCAGTCAGCAATTAATATAATTAAAAGAAAAATCAAACCGTCCATTCATAAGATATACTTTTATATCCATTTATCCATTTATTTATTATTTAAATCGAAAAAAAATAATAAAAACATTAACAAACACATTTAATTTAATTGCGATGCCGAGCAACATGATATATCCTCCTAAAATGTTAAAATTTATTAACCACTTACAGCACACCCGTTATTCGTACGGAGTGTATAATTTAAAGAAACTTAAAGTTCGCAATCATGTGCAAATTCTGTTAAAATATTAAATTTATTGCTCCTTAAGAGAAGTTTAAGAATATATGTTCTCACTATGCAAAATTATCTTCACGATCAGATCTGAAGAATAAAACATCCTGCCCCCTTTTGTAAGCAAATTTACAGAAGAAAAAATAGGACTTGAGTGAATATATGCAACCCCGTACTAATTATATTGTCGCAGATCAAAAAATATGCCAATGTGTTAGTAGAAAATTACCCGTATTACAATATGCGTCTCAAAAATATTTGCCAAAATAAAAGAGATGACGTAATAAATTGAAAACATCAATAATATCCGTACTCTTTATACCAGAAGGTCGTAATTGATTCCAATATATGCCAATATATATCAAAACATATGTCAATATACCTGTACTACTTATATTCTCGTAGATTAAAAGATATACACGTGTATTTGTAGAAGATTCGTACAACATACAATATATGAGTTTAAACAATTTTTGTCATAATAAAATAATTGCATAATAACTTGAAAATATCAATAATCCTTGAATCAATAATCCCCGAAAATATAAATAATAATAATTTTTAAACCTGAAGACCGCAATTGATATTATCCAGTCAAAAATGCTATAAGAAAAATCAAATCGTTCTTTTCTAAAATATATTTTTATATCCATTTATTTATTATTCAAATCGAAAAAATAATTATTAAAATTAACAGACAGATTTAATTTAATTGCGTTTCTGAGTAACATGATATAAGATAGAATCTTATAACATGTTAAATATGTCATGTCTTATAACATAAACTGCGAAATTAAATAACGATTTTGATTTCTCTATACTTCTCATTGTTCCGTAAAAGCTTGTTTTAAATAAACTATGAACCATGGTGATAGATTTCCCCTTTAAATCATGTTTCAAACAATTCATGTTTTCAGAAAGTGACTAATTAACGCAAAAAATCTCCCATCAAACTCAGAGATTAAATTTTAATTCACTTTCAAACGATTTTCAAGCTTTTCGTTTGGATAAACCACGGAGTTAGGGAGTAGACTCCTAGGAAAAAGTTCCGTTTTTCATTAATATCTCGACAACCTTAGGTCTTAGAAACTCGAAACTTGGACAAAAGTTATGGGGGGATATTTCAAGGCTATTCACCAAATTTCATTAAATTCGGTTCAGCCGTTTTTCCGTGATGATGAGACAAACGAAAATTTCGTTTTTTACTAATATCTCGAGAACCACTGGTCGTAGGAACTCAAAACACGGATATAATTTTAAGTGGGGCTATTTCTGGGCTACCCACAAAATTTCATCAAATTCGGTTCAGCCGTTCTCCCGTGATGGTGTGACAAACAGACAGACAGACAGACAGACAGACAGACAGACAGACAGACAGATTTTCATTTTTATTTATATAGATAATGCTCCTAAAAAGAAGTTTAAGAATCTCTGTTCTCGCTATATAAAATTATCTTCATGGACATATCTGAAGAATAAAACATCTTGGACCCCTTATGTAAGCAAATATAAAAAAAAATATGGAATTGAATCAATATATGCAAAATAAAAGCGTTAAAATTGTATGGGACCCGTACTAATTATATACGCGAATATTAGAAAATATAACCTGTATTAGTAGATTACATGTATAAATTGAAAATACCAATAAACCTGTAATCTTTAAATCTGAAGACAGTCATTTATTCCAATATATGTCAAAATTAAAGTGCTAAAATTATATGGGAAGATATACACGTACTACTTATAATGTCCGATTATTAGTAGAAGATTACCCGTTTTGCAATATGAGTCACAAATGTTTTTTGGTAAAATACAACAGACGACGTAATAAATTGAATATATAATTAATCCCCTTAATCTTCATACCAGAAGACTGTACTTGATTCCAATATATATGCCAATATATGTCAAAATATATGCCAATATACCTGTACTACTTATATTCTCGTAGGTTAGAAGATATACCAGTGCATTCCTAGAATATTACTCGTACAACGTACAATATGCGTGTGTCAGCAATTTTTGCCGCAATAAAACAATGGCGTAATAACTTAAAAATATCAATAATCCCTGAATCAATAATTCCGGAAAATATCAATAATAATAATGTTTAAACCTGAAGAGTATAATTGATATTATCCAGTCCAAAATGAAATGGCAATGAAATTTATTTTATATACATATCTTCATTATTCAAATCGGAAAGGATTTAATAAAAATCGTCTGTCGCATAAACACATTGGATTTAAATCCGTTGCTAAGCGACATGATATCATTTGCTTCAAATAAATTGGTAGAAAAAATATCGTCTAAATAGTTATATTTCTATGGAACATTTGGCCACAGTTTCGTCAAATTAGCGACATTTTAAAAAATCGCCAAATTTATCGCCAAGTGAGACTGTAGAACTGACAGTTCCACTTTGCGACAAATTGACGAAATATCATCACAATACTATCCCCTAACAAAAAACAATTAATATCATTTATGCAGCACAATTTTATCAATTTCAAGATATTTTTATAGATTTGAAAACATTTTTATCAATTTGGTGACATTTTAAAAATTCGCTAAATGTATTACTAAGTAGGATGGTTGGTCTGACAAATAAATGCTAACCAAACATCATTTCAGTACTCTCTTCTAACAAAACAAAAAAAAATTTCATTGATATGTAGAAGACCCAAGCCACACCACCAACCCGAAGATTTATGGCAGCTTCAATTTGGCGACATTTCCGTCAATTTGGCAAAGTTTAAGAAAAGTTGTCAAATTAGCGTATCCCTCCAAATTCGTAGCTTTGAATGTGCAGATCTGAATGAAACATTCTTATCCCGTTTCAATATACTAAATGAAAACACTACAATTGTATTAGAAGATATACCCGCTCTACTCTTTTTCTGTTTCAACAATCGGCTATATGAATTTATTGGCTAAACACAATATATGAGTTTAGTAGCTAAATACGATATAAGCTTGAAAACTCTTTGCCAAAATAAATGCAATTGATGTACGCAGTCAGCAATTAATATAATTAAAAGAAAAATCAAACCGTCCATTCATAAGATATACTTTTATATCCATTTATCCATTTATTTATTATTTAAATCGAAAAAAAATAATAAAAACATTAACAAACACATTTAATTTAATTGCGATGCCGAGCAACATGATATATCCTCCTAAAATGTTAAAATTTATTAACCACTAACAGCACACCTGTTATTCGTACGGAGTGTATAATTTAAAGAAACTTAAAGTTCGCAATCATGTGCAAATTCTGTTAAAATATTAAATTTATTGCTCCTAAAGAGAAGTTTAAGAATATATGTTCTCACTATGCAAAATTATCTTCACGATCAGATCTGAAGAATAAAACATCCTGCCCCCTTTTGTAAGCAAATTTACAAAAGAAAAAATAGGAATTGAATGAATATATGCAACCCCGTACTAATTATATTGTCGCAGATCAGAAAATATGCCAATGTGTTAGTAGAAGATTACCCGTATTACAATATGCGTCTCAAAAATATTTGCCAAAATAAAAGAGATGACGTAATAAATTGAAAACATCAATAATATCCGTACTCTTTATACCAGAAGGTCGTAATTGATTCCATATATGCCAATATATATCAAAACATATGTCAATATACCTGTACTACTTATATTCTCGTAGATTAAAAGATATACACGTGTATTTATAGAAGATTCGTACAACATACAATATATGAGTTTAAACAATTTTTGTCATAATAAAATAATTGCATAATAACTTGAAAATATCAATAATCCCCGAAAATATAAATAATAATAATTTTTAAACCTCAAGACCGTAATTGATATTATCCAGTCAAAAATGCTATAAAAAAATCAAATCGTTCTTTTCTAAAATATATTTTTATATCCATTTATTTATTATTCAAATCGAAAAAATAATTATTAAAATTAACAGACAGATTTAATTTAATTGCGTTTCTGAGTAACATGATATAAGATAGAATCTTATAACATGTTAAATATGTCATGTCTTATAACATAAACTGCGAAATTAAATAACGATTTTGATTTCTCTATACTTCTCATTGTTCCGTAAAAGCTTGTTTTAAATAAACCATGAACCATGGAGATAGATTTCCCCTTTAAATCATGTTTCAAACAATTCATGTTTTCAGAAAGTGACTAATTAACGCAAAAAATCTCCCATCAAACTCAGAGATTAAATTTTAATTCACTTTCAAACGATTTTCAAGCTTTTCGTTTGGATAAACCACGGAGTTAGGGAGTAGAACTCTTAGGAAAAAGTTCCGTTTTTCATTAATATCTCGACAACCCCAGGTCTTAGAAACTCGAAACTGGGACAAAATTTATGGGGGGATATTTCAAGGCCATTCACCAAATTTCATTAAATTCGGTTCAGCCGTTTTTCCGTGATGATGAGACAAACGAAAACTTTGTTTTTTACTAATATTTCGAGAACCACTGGTCGTAGAAACTCAAAACACGGATATAATTTTAAGTGGGGCTATTTCTGGGCTACCCACAAAATTTCATCAAATTCGGTTCAGCCGTTCTCCCGTGATGGTGTGACAAACAGACAGACAGACAGACAGACAGACAGACAGACAGACAGATTTTCATTTTTATTTATATAGATATGAAGCCACTCCCATATGCAAAACGTTTAAACAAATGGCGAGATATTTATTATATAATATCTCTCTCTTTTCTTTCTGGAAGATATCCCAAAGTCAGAATTTAATTGAATTTGTTTTTTTCCCTATATTAAATAATTTTTTTAATTAAAAAACTACTTAACATATTTTACTGAATTTTTTTTTATATATTCTATGGGATAATGTGAATATTTCCTAAAAATTTCGAAGCAATTCGTGAATTTTAAATTTACTTAAAAAATGTTTGAAAAATTAGGTCCCATAGGGTTCAATATATTTCATTTTTTCAACCCGGGTTCAATAAAAAACTAATTGGGTGATATTATTTATTTATATTCCCATAGGTCCTACAGACCGTCTGAACAACATACTAAAATTTCATTTTGATAAACTCATTTTTACGGCAGTTATCGTGCTAACGGACAGACAGACAGACAGACAGACAGACAGACAGACAGACAGACAGACAGACAGACAGACAGAATGAACAAAGTCATAAACACTTTTCAACTTTGTTGTAAAGTGTTAAAAATCACGATTTTGAGGCAAGATGGATGCCATATTTCATTTTGAAGTGGGTCACGTTTCTTCATATAACGTTAACATGACCGCTTCATATAAGATGTTGATTGTTGTTGAAACCCAGACCGTCCGACCTACCAGAAAGGTGTAAGGTAACTGTTTGGACGGTCGGGAAGTGCCACCCAATTTAGACCGGAACCCAGTGGGGGAGGCATCCACAGGGACCGTACCCTCCTTCCCCTACCACCAACCTCTCGGAAGGACTTTCGGACCCACATGTTTAACGTGATCGTACTCCGCATGAACACGGCGGCAGTTTTGGCAGTGGCTGGAATCGAACCCGGGCCAGCCACTGCCAAAACTGCCGCCGTGTTCATCATATAAGATGTGTAATTATTATTTTAATTTTTATTTAAAAAACTACTGAATATATTTTGCGGACTATTTTTTATATTTTTATGGAAAAATTTGAATACTATCTAAAATTTTCTAAGCAATTTGTGAATTTTAAGTCCGCTTAAAAAATGTTTAAAAAATTATGTCCCATATGGTTCAACGTAATTCATATTTTTAACCCGGGTTCAATCCAAAACTAATTGGGTCACATCATTCATTTATATTCCCATAGGTCCCTCAGACGATTTGACCAACATATTAAAATTTCATTCTGATAAAGTCATTTTTACGGTAGCTATCGTGTTAGCGTACAGACAGACAGACAGACAGACAGAATCAATAGAGTCATAAACACTTTTCAACTTTGTTGTAAAGTGTTAATAAAAATCGTCTGCCGCATAAACACATCGTATTTAAAATCGTTGCTAACCGACATGATATAGTTTTCTTCAAATAATTTGGTGGAAAAATATCGTCTGCATAATTATATCTCTTTGGAGGGTTTAATTGTTAAGACTTTACAACAAAGTTGAAAAGTGTTTATGACTTTGTTCATTCTATCTGTCTGTCTGTTTGTCAGTCCGTTAGCACGATAACTATCATAAAATGAAAATGAAATTTTAGTATGTTGTTCAGACGGTCTGTAGGACGTATGGGGATATAAATTAATAATATCATCCAATTAGTTTTGGATTGAATCCGGGTTGAAAAAATGAAATACATTGAACCCTACGGGACCTAATTTTTCAAATATTTTTTAAGTCACAAATTGCTTCGAAAATTTTTGGTAATATTCAAATTACTCCATAAAATATATAAAAAAATCACCAAAATATATTCAATAGTTTATTAAATAAAAATTAAAATAATAATTATACCTCTTATATGAAGCGATCACGTGACCCACTTCAAAATGAAATATGGCATCCATCTTGTCTCAAAATCGTGATTTTTAAAGTGCTTTTTAATTCATATTGAGTGTTGTATCGGTCCTAAAACGGCTTTATTTTTCCTTCAATTCTGGGCATCTATATACTGAAACAACGCAATTTCAATATATTTGAGTTTAAATGATCATCCAAATTTGATTATTTCTACAACGAAGCCTATTTTTTACTTATGTAAAATATTACCGAGGAATGTATCGCCTTTTAGAGATGTTTAAACCAGGTAATTTATATTTCAATGCCGTAACTTTAATGACGTTCATTTTTCTCGATGTAGGTTTAAGTTTTCAAATATAATAAATTAATGTAGTATTGTGATAAGTTTTAAAATATTATCGAGTAATGTATTGCATTTTAGAGATGTTTATATAAAATTGCATTAAAGTTGGAGAGCATTTCATAATCAATGCTTTAAGCATGATTGATCCTTCTTGTTCGTTTTTAATTAATATCAATACATCCCCTGGCCTTAGAAGATCGAAACATTCACTAAATTTTAAGTGGGGTTATTTCAAGACTATGCAAAATTTCATTAAATTCGGTTCAGCCGTTCTCCTGTGATAATGAAACAAATATACAGACGTACAGACATAATTACAAGTTTATTTATATAGATTTTGCTGTTTCACGTTCTATACTTAAGTCCTTCAAAACCACGTTTTTATATATTTAAACTATACGATAGTGTTTATTGATAAAATTGTGCAATAATTATCTCTTAGTATTGTTGCGAACATGTAATAGTCTATCTTTGTCGTTTCCCGTCTTGTCTTTCGTTTCAATCGTTGGCCAAACGGTGACATCGGTTTGTCTTCTCCAGAAGACTGCGGTACTAACATTCTTTCCCTGACGTCACATTGTTGCTAGAATTTTGAGATATAAGAGTTTCCAGATTTGGCGATTTATAGCCACTTCCGAAATGTTCCAGAAACTTCATGAAATAACGATTAGTTTAGGAGATATTAGATAATTCTGGAAATTTCTATAGAAAGATTTCCAGAAGTTTCTGTGGCAATACGAAAAAGAAAAGAGAACCTTACAGTTTAACTTACAATTAACATTAATTGTTATTAATCATTGAAAACATGGCCGTTGATCTCATAACGTGGAATTAACATTTAAATCGTACATCGCTCGTTGTTGTGCCGCAATAACCCTCCAATTATTTTAACCTTTTGTGTAAGTCCTGAAAATAATTATTAATTAATATTAAAAAGATTAGACTGTTTAAAACTTAAACAATATCATTTATTTACAACATCAATTTATCACTAACAACAATTTATCATAATTATCAACTATCATTTAATTACTCTAGTTATGGGGAAGTGACTTGTGGTTCCTTCGGCGGGGGGGGGGGGGGTAGCTTCTCCCTTCTTCCCCTTGGTGCTCATTGGTTCTTCTGAACCCAATGGCATCACTTGACATTTATCAAGGCCCCTCTCAACCCCTTTGGCCTGGGACACCCAAATTTATGGTATCTGACCTAAAAGTTCACGTTGCTGTAAACTCCGGCGCCAGCCAGACTCGAGCTTTGTTAGCCGTTCTATGCACCATAAATATTGCAATAAAAATGCCTCATGTGAGGACATATTCTGGCCTCACAGTTTCTATATAGAGACAATAGAAATAACACATCACTCCGTGGGAATTCAATTGACGAGTTGATGAATTCACGTGACACGAGCCACTTTGGATTGTTATTTTTTTTCAATGCTTTGAGAATAGTAGCAGCTGTTTTGTGAAATTACTTTCATCATATTCTGAGAATAATATCGCTTATTCTGATATATTAGCGGAGCATTTAAGTGATATCTGATTGTATATGTTTATGTTTACTTTGTGCTTGCGAATGGAATTAAGTTATCCAGATACTTGGACTCGTTCTTGAACCCTGCGTATACACCCACAATTCTAGTGGTTACAAGCTCCTAACATCAGAAATAGGATCAAGGTCAGAAATAGGTGTCAGAAATATGATCGTCTCATGGAAACGCTGATGCGCTCTAGAGAAGGAACTGTCCTTTAAACCATGGACATTGCTCTAGTGCTGAAATAAAATTTGGAAGTCAGATTTTAGCAACTATCCAGCAAGTTGTCACCAATTATAATTCAAATTCACCCCCAGAACACTGGAGTGGCAAAGAACTTTTCCGAGTTCAAAGAGAGGACAGGGATATCGAGCCAATCCTGGTCCACAAAGAACGAGCCAATGAGAAGTCAACTTGGAAGGATATTTTCTGCTTCTCACCACAAACAACGCGGTACTGGGCAGTGTTGGATTCCCTGCATTTGAGGAATGGGGTAGTATACCGCAAATGTGACATCGATGACGAAACGGGCATCAGATAGCAGTTGCTGTTTTCTTACCCTAGAGTGTACAGCGTACTAAAGGAGATACAGGACAGCCCCACTAGAAAACATTTTGCGTCATCAAGAAGCTGAACACAGTTCGTGAGCGTTTCTTCTAGTGCGATGCGAGATCCGATGTTGAGAGCTGGTGCAAATAATTCGCAGAATGCGGCAATCTGAAAAGACTGAAGAAGAAAACATTTGGGCATCTGCAGTGTTATAATGTCAGAGCTCCTTTCACGACAACTGCATTAGACGTTTTGAAGCCATTACCACAAACATTAGACAATAAAAAATACATCCATGTTGTAATTGACTACTTCATGAAGTGATCAGAAGCTTACGCAATCCCTGATCAAGAATCTCCAATCATTAGTGTTGTTCTCACTTGGAACTGGATATGTGGTTATGGGAGTTCAATCCTTCAGCCATTCTGACCAGGGAAAGAAATTTAGCTCTGGTATATTCATGGGACTGTGTAAACTACTCGACATGGACAAAACTCCAACTACTCCTATTCATCCTCAATCGGGCGGCATGGTAGTAAGATCGAACAGAACCGTACTTAATCATCTCTCTAAATTCGTATCCAGAAACCACTAAAACTTGGACCGTCACCTAAATTTGGTCTTTCTGGCCTACCGAAGTGCTGTCGACCGATCATTCTCGATCAAAATGTTGTTTAGCCGGGATCTTCGACTACCATATGGCCTAATATTTGGAAGACCATGTGGTGCTCCTTTATCACCTGATGAATATGTGCAAGATATGCAGGCACGGTTAGTGAAGATTTATCATTTTGGTCAGGAGAGGTTCGACACTGCTACCGATAGAATGAAGACCTGGTATGTTACCAAAGCTAATGAAATACGATTCCAGGAAGGCGACAAAGTGTGGCTGTTCAACACTCGGCGACGACCAGGATTTTTGCCAAAACGACAACACAACTGGGAAGGACCCTACACAATAAAGAAAATAATAAAGTGTTGTTTGTTTAATCCAAATATCGTCTTCGACCACTACAAAAGTCGTCCACATCGACAGATTGGACTTATATTTTGGACCACAGTAGATCGATACTACCCGGGACGTGCAGTCTAAAGGCGGGGATGTGATGTCTACTTGTAATAGTCTCTCACTGGTGTCCCTCATCTTGTATTTCTTTCCGATTGCAGATCAAAAGGTGCCATCGGTTTGTTTTCTTCTGAAGACAGCGGTACTAACATTCTTTCCCTCACGCCACGCTATGGTTGCTAGGTTTTCGGGTCAGAAGAAGGATTACCAGAGTTGGCGATTTTTCGCCAATTTGGCAACATTTGGCGACATTTGGTGACTTCCGGAATGTTGCAGAAATTTCTCGAAATAATGATTATTTTAGGAGATATTAGATAATTCCGGAAATTGCTACAGAGAGATTTCCAGAAGTTTCCATAAAGAGACCATAGAAAGAACTCATCACTCTGATGAAGTTCTGTTGGCTAGTTGACGAATGGACCTCACACGAGCTACATAGAACTGTTATTCTTTTCAATGTTTTAAGAATAGTATTTGCTGTTTTGTGAAATTACTTTAGTCAACATTTTGAGAATAATATCGCTTATTCTGTTGAATTCGGGGAGCATTTACGTGCTGTTTGGTTGTATATTGTTCCTCTTTACTTTCTGCTTGTGAATAAAAGTGAGATATCCATAAACTTGGACTCGTTCTTGTATCCTGAGTATACATCAACGATTCCAGAGGATACACGTTCGTAACAGAATTTTTCTCAATGCAATACAACCTGACAGGTAGATATTTCTAGATATGTCTATCCTGAATACTACGCCGGAAATTGAATGACCCCAGTCTCAAGAAAAAGTATGATGTATCTCCCTTTTTATGTACTATCTCATACGTAGTATTGAGAATCTATTAATTTCACAAAAAATTTCGATTTTGAGAGTTTGATGCCCATATATATTTTAGGACATCCTGAACATGTTTTGACTATATTTTTAGAGTACTGTCCGTCTGATGTATGTGGTCGATTTCTTGTGTAATTAATAGCTGCTGCAAATATTAATGGATTTGCACGAAACATTATATCCGGCTTTGTTTTCAAGAGAACTTGATAGTATTTTCTTTAAATTCGAGTGATAATTTTGAAATTTATTCAAAATGTTATATTTTTAACATGACAACAAAGGACAAAATTTGGCATAACCTTGCAAAATAGGAATTATTTATGGCTCAATTATCACCAGATTTGATCGATTCAATCATTGTTGTCAACAATAAACGCGCCAAAATTTTAATGTTCGTGACTTAATTGCTTCCACTCCCGTGGGGGGAAGTTACTTCCCCCCGTTGTACATTGGAATATGGTATCAAATATGTTGTCTAGCCCTTTAAATTGAAAGGTAACATGCTATAATTGTACGCATTTGGATCAACAGTGCCAATTTTTCAAAATTATACTTGTGAAATTTGAAAATAAAAACGGGTGCTATTTTAAAAATGCATTATGGTTTGAGAATATCGAATTAAGCCACACTATAGTTAATTTTGTAAGCTGAAAATTGTAGACATGTATTTAGAATAATATATAATTAATAAGATATTTAATACGTAATATACTATAATTAATACGTAATATACTTAAGACGTATAATATAACAATATAACTAATGATAATTAATTAATTATCTAGACATTGTCTACATTGAATCCCCTGACACCTCACCACTGGTGGTTCCATTTTATCTGGAGGTTAGACAAGAGTTTAATTTTATTTCAGAATATGTATTAAGATACAATCTTGAAATTTTAAACAACTTTATATCTGAATACTAGACATCTTGAGAACTAACTATATATTATTCTTTGGGAACATATTTACTGGCATACTTCTATCTTATATTGAATATAAATATAATATTTAGAAAACATATATTAATATTCTAAACCACATGCTGTACAATTCGATTAAATTTTTGACAAAACATCATCAACATTTTATCTATTTATGCTGTTTGTTAATTACTTGCGCAATACGTTCTTTCAAAACTACGAAATAATGAGCACTGTACAGCACAAATACGTGACTTCTTACTGAAATAACCTTCTAATAACAAGAATTCCGTTCTCCATTATTGCGGAAACTAATTTACAGATCTTTATTTTTCTAGTAAATTACCTAATAAATTCTCCTAGTAAATTTATTTAGTAAATTCTACTAGTATTCTTATAGTTAAATATCTAGTTAAATAAATAGTACATATAAAGTACGATTAGGCAAATATGAATTAGATAACAATGATTATTGTTTAAAGATTTAACAGTGAATTATCATCTAATTGTTGAATAATCTATATAAATAAAATTGAAAATCTCTCTGTCTGTCTATCAGTCTGTCTGTTTATTTGTTTGCCCCATCATCACGGGAGAACGGCTAAACCGAATTTGAGGCCCCAATTAAAATTCAGTCCTCGTTTTGAGTTTCTAAGACCAGGGGCTGACTAGAGATATTAATTAAAAACAAACAGTTAAAACATCCAGAAATATAACATTAAGCAGACGATAATGTTATATTTCCGCCAATGCATTTGAAGGAAATTATATCATGTTGTTTAGCAATGGATTTAATTCCAATATGTTTATGCCGCAGACGATTTTTATTAAATCTTTTCTAATTTAAATAATAAAGATATGTATAAAACATGAATTTCAACGATATTACGTTTTTGACTGGATTATTGCAATTACGAACTGTAGGTTTAAACATTATTATTATTGATATTTATGGAGATTATTAATTCGGAGATAATTGTTTGTTTTCATTTTATTACGTCATTGGTTTATTTTGTTAAAAATTGTTGATTATGTTCAAAACTGCTGCATGTTCAGAATTATTGATTACGTGTCAAAAATTGTTGATTACATATGTAGTTACGTACATACGTTATACGTAGAGCAGGTAAACGCTTTACAAATGCAAGGGCATATCTTCTAATCGACGAGAATATAAGTAGTACAAGTATATTGGTATATATTTTGACATATATTGGCATACATTGGAATTAATTACGGCCTTATGATTTAAAGATTACGGGGATTATTGATATTTTCAATTTATTTCGATATCTTTTTTATTTTGACAAAATTTTGAAACTCATATTGCAATACGGATAATCTTCTACTAATACACAAGCATATCTTCTAGTCTACTGCAATATAGGTAGTACGTGTATACCCTGGACCACAATTTCAGCGCTTTCATTTTCGCATATATGAGACTGAATTACATCCTTCAGGTTTAAAAATTAAGGGAATTTTCAATTTATTACGCCATATATTTTACTTTGACAAATATTTTAGAAACTCATATATTGTAGTACGTGTAACTTTATATTAATCCATGAGTATATCTTATAATATTCACGAATATAAGTAGTACGGGTCCCCTATATTTTTTGCGCTTTCTAACACTTTACAACATAGTTAAAATGTGTTTTTGTCTTTGTTCATTCTGTCTGTATGTGTCTTTCGTGCGATAACTGTTGTAAAAATGACTTTATAAAAATGAAATTTTAGTTTGCTGTTGGAACGGTTTCTGGGACATATGAAAATGTTAATGAGTCATATCACCAAATTAGTTTTAGATTGTACCCGGGTTGAAAAAATGAAACATATTGAAATCAATGGTACCTAATTTATCAAACATTTTTTAAGCGAATTCAATATTCACAAATTGCTTCGAAAGTTTTAGGAAATATTCAAATTATCCCATAAAATATATAAAAAAAAATGCAGTGAAATATGTTCGGCAGTATTTTAAACAAAAATTAAAATAGTAGTCGCAGCCATATTATAAAGAGATCACCTCTTCAAAATAAAATATGACATCCATTTTGTGTCAAAATCGCGTTTTTTAAAAATCTTTTTAATATATATTTAATGTTGCATCCGTCCTAAAATAGCTTTATTCCTTATTTTTCTCTGTGGATCTATATACTGCCCCAACGCAATTATATTATTTTTCAGTATAAATGATCACAAACTTCAATAATTTCTATAACGGAGCTTAATTTTCAATTATGGATAATGTAAACACATCAAGATACAGATGAGTTGTATAAGATTGCTGAATTTCTTTTAACGCAAAATTATTTAGCTCTGGAGTCTGCAATATAGCTGATATAAATGAAACATTCATTTCTTTTACATAGAGAATCAGACATATTTACAATTTTGCTTCTTTCGATGAAGTTTTAAGCATGGAATTAGAAATTACTTTTACCTCCTTGGTTTTAAGTTTTTAAGTAAAATAAATTATCGTAGTATTGTCATAATTTTAAAAATATCACCGCTGAATGAAAGTAATGGAATAATTAATAATAGAATGGTGTAATTATTATTTTAATTTATATTTCGCTGATTTTTTTTATATATTTTATGGAACAATTTGACTATTACCTAAAATTTTCGAATCAAATTTGTGAATTTTAAATCCGCTTAAAAAATGTTTGAAAAATTAGGTCCCATAGGGCTCAATGTATTTCATTTTTTCAACCCGGGTTCAATCCAAAACTAATTGGGTGATATTATTTATTTATATTCCCATAGATCCTACAGACCGTCTGAACAACATACTAAAATTTCATTTTGATTAAGTCATTGTTACGGCAGTTATCGTGCTAACGGACAGACAGACAGACAGACAGAATGAACAAAGTCATAAAGACTTTTCAACTTTGTTGTAAAGTGTTAAAAATATATTATTGTTTTGCAACGGAATAAAATCCAATGCATTTCCGCTACAGACAATTTCATTAAATATTTTTGGATTTAAACAGTAAAAAATGTATATAAATATAAATTTTCTCGGTATTACATCTTTGACTGGATTGCCTCAATTAAGGCCTTTTGGTTTAAAAATTACGGGACTATCATTATTTTCATTTTGTTATGTAATGTATTTTATTTGGGCAGAATTTTCAAATTCATATATTGTGTTTATCTCATGTATTGTGCTCAGCCGATTGTTGAAACAAAATAAAATTAGTATCGGTACATCTTCTAATACCATTTTAGCATATCTAATTCCTTACTTTTCTTAAATTTGTCTACAAACGGGGCCAGGATGTTTTACTCTCCAGATCTACACATGAAGATAGTTTTGCATTGCGAGAACCAATATTTTTCCCATTTTATGAGAATTAAAGTAAACATTTAGTAGCGTATTTGGGGTAGCAATATCATTTAGAATTCTATAATAATTTGCACAAACTTGTGATTTTTAATGTATCTTTATATGTTATATATTCCGTACGAGGAACGGGTCGTCATATTTAGTAACGTTTGAATATTCAAGTACGTGCTAAACAACTACATAATGACGAGATAAAGAGTTAAAATTTACTAAAACAGATCTAATGTACTGGCATGCAGAATTTAATTTTCTTACAAAATCTTCGAGGTGTTAAAATATTTAAATTAATTTTGAAATTTGAAATTATTTTAATTCCAAAAGGAAAAATGCACTTTGTATAGATACAATACATGTCATTTTGAAATACGATAAATCTGCTGCTACAAGTTCAAACTATTAGAAAGCTTCACGAAATGCATGAATTTTATTGCCTCATATTCAACATTTTCAAAAATTTTAAAGAAAACGAATGTATAACCACCTAGTCGGAAATCTTCAATGAAATTCTGAAAAGTCGTAATTAGCTAAATTCATTATACTACAGATATTTATGGCATACAATAAACGCTAATGATACTTTCCCTTTAAATGAAATATTTGGATACAGAAACAAAGTTGCACGTATCTTGATTTGTTCCTTGCATAAACATTAATTTACCGCTACAAATTTCATTTTAGGTTCAAAGTTTTAGAAATCTTACTAAAAGTAATGATAATGTTTTAGATATTAAATGAATCAAATAATATATTTTACTGTATTCATCTGGATAAATAAACTTCATCCGATAGCAACTTCAAAAGGTAAATTTTGCAAAATTAGCAATTAAAGTATTATCACTGGCGAGTGCAGATTTTAACATTATTTATAAATCATTATAAAACATTTCCATTTATAAAGCATTAACATTTATAAAACATGTGCATCATTTATTAATTATTTGAATTTATAAGCTATATAGTACGCAAGAAAAGCATCTCTGTGCAATTTTGTCCATAGGTCCAGAAACTGAATAGTCACATTTGACGACTGTATAATAAATGCAACCCTGAGATATCCTTCCAATTTTACTGTAAATACAGAATAATCATAAATGAAATATATTCAGAATTTTCTGCAATCTTTTAACATCGACAGTACAACACACACAATTATAAACACACACAAAAGTGCTCTATATGGCGCTAAGTATACACAACAGAAATTGTAAAAATATTTACTGTATAACATTCGACAATATGAAAATTGTCTTTTTTGCCCGTTCTACGCATCTTACTGATTGATATAATTAAAATTGTATACATCGGTCACAAAATATCATGTTCTGTTTTCTAAACATCTGCAAATAAAATTAGCTGATGTTCCTTGTTAGCAGTGTTAACAGAACATCTACTAATTTTATTTGCAGACGTTTAGAAGATTGCTTTGAGACTGTAACGAGGTCCATCCAGAATAAATGTATGATCAAGTAGGGCATTTTGTTATACTTAAAAACATACACAAAACTATAATCTGTATGACGCTAAATATGCACAACTAAAATATTTGTAAAAAAAAAATCCTGTAGTAGACTTGTCCATACAAAAATTGTCTTTTTTCCTCATTCTGCGAAACACTGGGGAAAGTAAAACTCATTTTCATGAAGTTTTAATTAACCATTTTTTCATCAGATTAAAAAAAGAATTACATGGATGTTTCCCCTGATAACGAAAAAGGGAATTTCATATCCTCTTTTGCATTTTTTCATGCATAGTGCAGAGAAAGAATAGAAGAAAGAGTTAATTATTTCATTTGTTTTATCTCTCTTTTTGGAGAACAAAACTTTTTACAAAAACTTGAGCAAACTAGTTATCATACTTAATTAGATCCATAATAATATTTGCCAAGCAAAGGAATAGAAGTATTTTTTAAATTAGAAATAACAATGATATGCAGACGCCAGGAATTTATTTTGCTTATTTGTTGCATAATATATGTGTTAGAGGATTTGATCTTTTTCTTGAGCGTCCGCATTTTTCTTTAAATTTAGCATTTTCGATGTACACATGCAAACACAGACATAATTCATACATGTATAATAATGTAAATAATATGTATTTAGAAATACCGTGCATAGGATATATATAATTTGTTTTGCTTAAAATCTGCGTATAACACGCATGAATATTAAAAGTAAAGCGCTCAAAAATTGCTGTGCGAAAAATAATAAAATAAAAAACTTCCTCTAAGGTAAAACATATACTAAATTTTAGGGGTCAATCGGTTCTGGAGCCAAAAGGCAGCCTTCTTCTTCTGGACACACAGGAAGTGCAAGCACACTTATTTAGGATATTCTTCTGCAAATACTGAAACTTATTGAATAAGTAAGGTTACATTTCTTATTTGTTCTAAAGGAAAAGGCTCTTGTATATGGAAAGAGTTGAACCCTACAATTTAGTATGTGCGAACTTATATGAAGATGTTTATATGATTGATGCTCCTGAATAATATAGTTCGAATGAAATTTGGTACAAAAATCACAATCCGTGACTGCTGGAAGTCTGAATATTGTTTTAAAACATAATTGAATGTTCGGAACCCCTCTCAATTTTAGAGTTGAATTTTGAAAAAATCATCAAAAAATCAAAACCTTTGACAAAGTTACGGAAATAGACATTTCTTATGTAAATTTTCCTAAACGATTGACATAAAGTTTAGAACGCTAACATGAACCTTTCTCGAGATATTGCACATTTTTAAAATAAATTTATCGAAAAATCCCATAAATTAAAAAGAAATATTAACTGTTATGACACATGTTCACTTTTCATATGTAATATTATGCGATAAATGTAGTGACATCATTCTCGTGGATCTAACTCGTTTCATTCACAAGAAAAGATAATTTGAGTAATACTTTTGTATTTGAATGTCAGTAGTCATTTTTCTGCTCTAAGAATAACTTATTTCTCCATCCATAACGCTTGGCGATATTTTAGCGATGAATTTGGCAAAATGTCGACAACTTGGCGACTGTTTTAAATGTTGCCAATTAACGAAAATCTTGACATGTGGATAAAAATGCCGCTAAATCAATGAAAATGACGACTAATTGAAGGAAATCCAATATCTTGAAAAGAATATATCTACTAAATGAATAACATTTTTTTAAACTATAAAAGTAGTAAATTCATTTCATTCTATAAGGAAAGTCATGTGCTGCTCACATCAGATTTTTTCATTTTATAAAAATGCAATTAAGTCCTAATTAATAATTAAATACAAATTACAATATGATTAATTTAAATCATAACTGAATAACTTTTTATAAAATAAAATTGTAAATTTTGTGGAAACGTAAATGGATATTATGTTAATTTTGCCTGCCGATCTGTACTATATATATGCATTTGAGGCGCTGTAACTTGCATTTCGCCACTGATGAAGGGCATGGTGATATCCGAAAGAGCTTTTGTTTTATAAATTTATGTACGTCGAGAAAATGAGTTTCATTAAATGACATATTAAGCCTGTGTGTGTTCGTTTTAATTTAATAGTTTATTAGCGTTGACGTGTACCAATTCTAATGATATACATCCGTTTGAAATTGAGCTATAACTGCGAAACTTGTAATGTGTGTTTCGTTTGAGGAGATATTCAAATGGTTAAAACTTGGGAACGAAAAAACGATTTTTTAAGAAATGGTGAAAACAAGAAGGTAACATCTTAGTAAATTGTAAATCCTCCCTTGACAGCTATACAAGTCGGTATTTGGAGTCAGTATTTAAGTTGCTCATGTTCCTCTGCGGAAAACTGCAAAAATGATATTAACTTATTCAGTGGCATTCTGAGAAGGATGCAATTGCCGTCCCATCATATGGCAGACGTGTTCTGGATGGCCATGGGATGGCATTAAATCCACAAATACATTGTTGCAAAAGTCGTGCTGTATGTAGTCGAGAGTTGTCTTATTGGTAAAGGGAACCTGATCGGCTTGACAGCATAGGTAAACCAAAGAACAGCGGAATATTATCGACGTGCAAGATAGCCATCAAATTGACTTGTAGCACAACTGGAGGAGATTGGCTGTCTCACGAGATGTCTCACACTAGGGCGGCTGTCTCAGACTAGGACGCAACATGTGGTGGCGGGGTGCAGTAGACCAGTGATTAGCGCGCTGGAATTGCACTCGGTAGGTTCAGGGTTCGATTCCAGCCACTGTCAAAACTGCCGCCGTGTTCACGCGGAGTACGATCACGTTAAACATGTGGGTCTGTAAGTCCTTCCGAGAGGTTGATGGTAGGGGAAGGAGTGTACAGTCCCTGTGGATGCCTCCTCCACTGGGTTCCGGTCTTAATTGTGTGGCACTTCCCGGCCGTCCAAACAGTTACTTTACACCTTTATGGTCGGTCGGACGGTCGGGGTCTTAACAACAGCAAGTCAGTCTTCCGCCTTCTGGGTCCTCGTTAAATGAGAAGCTGCACCCTTCAGACCTTAGTCAGTGATGCTTGCATGTATTAATAAACTTTGCACCCTTGTCTTGTGTGTCATTCTCTCTGTCCTTCTTCTGGCGTCACTGGACCTGTATTCGTGCTCTGCAGAAACAGGGGTCATATTAACAAACAAACAAACAACAGCAAGTGATGGCTGCGTGCTGCCAAACAACATATGCTGGATTGGAAACCTATCCACTCCTCCTCCACACATACAAGTGGCGATCATGAGGACTGACAAAAGCAGGATTCGTCACTAAAGACAACATGTCTCCAATCAGCCACCGTACCGAGCGATGCATCAATCCAGATGACTATGCCTGTGCTATGGTAGGCGCCTCATTGGACGGTGCCACCTAATCCCATATTCTGTCAGTTGGATCCGCATGGTATCCCTTGATACAATATGCATGGAGGTGCCAAATGCTTGCGAATAACTATAGCGACGGCATTGGTCTGAATATGGCTCCTGTTCTAACTGACAAGTCTGTGTAGCAGTTTTTTTCTGAAGCATCCTGAGCCTCTGCGACGGTTACATGTGTTTTCTATGATCCACTGCTGCCAGCAACGAGCAACTACGATATCGATTCGAGAAAGTTGGCGACTGATATGTGTGTTGGACTAACCAGTTCAATTTAGACTTATGATGTGACCTCCCTCTACATCTAACAATTCTTCATAAAACCGTCGAGTACGTCTCAAAGGCATATTTGCGCAAAACTTGCAGTGTAAAATCAGAAAATTCAATTCCAATTACCCGTGAGGGAGAGCTAGGGCCGTTTTAGTTGTTGCACGAGGCGTCATTCTCAAGCGCTTTGCATGAGCGCTACAACATCATTAGTGCTGACAGTGTGATCATTTTCATAATTTTTAAATTGATATTAGCATGTCCAGTGTCGCGGCTGTAGCTCAATTTTTTATGGGTGCATATATTTTTTGCAACAGAGAGTATTTTGTCTGAATGCAATGTCCAAATGCATCAATATTCCGAGGCTCTGAAATCATCATAATATTGTCTGGTATAAAAAGAAAAGTTTAACAATCGACTTAATACACATTATAATACTTAGTTAAATATTTTTCGTGATATTGAGAAAATGAAATAAACCTGAATAGTTTTATACTTTCAAAGAAATAAAATTCCCTGTTTTTATTTTTTATTTTTTTAATCATTTAATATGATTTAAAACGAAGACATTTTAATTATTTTATGTGCCTTATTTTAATTATGGGAATAAAAGTTCCCACAAATACATACTAGTCGCCATACGTAATTCAAATTATTGGAATGTTTATCGACCATATGAGAAACAATATCTTAATAAAGAGTGGTTTTAACGAAACACTAATTTTTCTTTTATTGTGATGCTATTTTTTTAAACTAAGAAGGTGTGTGTGTTTCTCGATTTTCATTTTATAAAAAAAAAATCAACTGTAATTTAAATAAATTTCCTCTGATCACACAATTGTCTTCCAACTATAAAGTTAACTAAAGCTTATACACAGTTATCTATATGTGGGCCAACGGCCGTACCGTGCTGAAAACACCTGTTCTCGTTAGATCACCGAAGTGAAGCAGCATCGGGCGCGGTTAGTACTTGGTGGGTGACCACCTCGGAACGCCGCGTGCTGTTGGCCATCTCGGGTGCGGTATCCCCGTGGTTTGCGCGCTAGATTTGCACGCTGCCACAAATGCCGCCGTGTTCATGCGGAGTACGATCACGTTAAACATGTGGGTCCGTAAGTCCTTCCGAGAGGTTGGTGGTAGGGGAAGGAGGGTACGGTCCCTGTGGATGCCTCCCCCACTGGGTTCCGGTCTAAATTGGGTGGCACTTCCCGGCCGTCCATACAGTTACCTTACACCTTTCTGGTAGGTCGGACGGTCTGGGTCTCAACATCAACAACAACAACAGTTATCTATATGTGACAATTTATAAGTAAATTCGTCAGTTACAGTAGTATTCAGTATTCCAGTTACAGTGGCTTTCAGTAGTCGCAAGTTTCTTAAATACGAAAAGTGCTTCCATTATGCTCTGTTTATCACTAATTTTGAGAAATTAGAATTATTTTATTTGCCAGGTTTCCAAAACATATGATTTTTGAAACCGAACACTGAAAACTACGGTTTAAACCTTGATACAAACCATGATTCGGACAAAAAATAGTTTAAACAAAGAACCAAAGCTTAAACTAATATTTATACCAACCAGCCAACCCTACTATCAGCCCTAAAACTTTTAAGCAGTTTTTCCCTGTTTAAATGCTCTATCTTGATTAATAATTAAAAATTTTCAATATGAGATGTAATTATCACAAAAACATGTTTTTTTATGTGTGTGTTTTAGAAGTAGCTAAAAAAGTTGTTTTTAAAAGGACCCTAACTAAATTCAGCAGCTTTGAAATTTCCGACAACTGGACATTTTTCTTGTAAATCAACACATATGTTACTTGTTTTATATGATGGCAACGCCAGATGAAATTTATATTAATAATCTAAAACAATATGGCTTTCACACACACAGATAGAACTTCCCGGCCGTCCAAATAGTTGCTCTTAGTCCTCTGGACGAGTCGGACGGTCTGGATCTTCAACACACAGATAGAAATATAAAGTATATATGGTCAACTTGAAAAGACGTAAAATACTTGGAAACTTAAGAAATTTTAGTAGCAAGAAGACATCCAAATACTTAGTTAAAGCTGAAATATGTTTTTCATTCCATACTTAATACAGAAAGAGACACACATTATAACTAAAAACTATCGGACTTTGCCCGTTAGCGATCACTGAATGCATGTGACAACCAGTTTTGATATCAATCAGGTTTTTCAAAAGTGCGCTGGCTCCAAGTCTCGACGCTCAGCAGCAAAGTCTCACCACCTGCTGCTGCTTTCGACCCTTCTGACAGCCCCTTCTGTTGCCACATTCTTCCTGCATGCGCGAGCGCAAAAATTGTAAAGCAGAATGAATTGGTCCAAATTTAGGGTGAGCAGGTCGAGTGTGTGCATAGCAAATACAACGCGTAAATTGCATCAAAATTAGAGCAAGCGTTACCTAACAAATAACATTATAAAAAATTGAATTATGAAAATCGCACCCCCCTTCAACCGTTCCAGTCGAAATTTATTCTTATTAAAGTAGAATGTTTATCTTAATTTGTACCTTCCCAAATTAATATCGTGGAATCGTGATTTATTTCATCAAATGCTTATAATAATATCCCAATCTTAGATTTTAAGAACCAAATCTCAATCTGTACAGATTTTTGCATTTGAATCTCATCTTCAGCAGACAAGCGCAAACATAAAAAAATCTGATGTGGGCAGCACATGACTTTCCTTATATAATGCAATGAATTTTCTTCTTTTAAAGTAAAAAAATAGATTATTTTTATAGCAGTTATTTATATTTTTTCCAAGATATTGAATATGCCTACATGATATGTGAAAGCCCCAAGCCGTCCGAACTTACATATTAAAATATACAAATCTCTCAATTTGCATAATTAGACTCAATCAAGTTCTACAGAAATCAACATAAATAAATTCTTATCATTTTCTTCTTGCTACATGCAATTTTCAAATCTTGAACATACAACTCAACAACAAAAAGTAATCCATAAAATCTAAACTGATTTTTCTCTTTAAAAAAATATATTTAACTTATTCCGTACCAGCCATGTTGCGTACAGTGCAATACTGTTTTTCAACACTTACCAAGCACACCAAGGATGGTGTGAATTCGACATTGATTTACTATGAGAAAGCTTTTGAATTCTAATTGTTTGCTGCTGTCATAAAGATGGCCATCCTGGTACGTGGGAGAAATAAATTCATTGATATATCCCCTCCGTAATACACATGATCATGAGAATGCTGCTAAATGCAAGAAGTCTTTACAGGTATTTCATTGAGATAAATAGCTCATTGGAAAATTTTATTCACACATGTTGTGATAGCACCTACTTACTCCAGAATATATAAGCCTAAAACATAGAAAAACCACTGGACCAGCAGCAGAACATATGATGAAAGAATTTACAAATATAGCCGGAAAAATAACTTCAAGAAAATACTCGTGTTTGTCATTCAATGCGAACTCAGAAAGCAATATCAAAATGTTATGCTCTGTGCGAGAGAATTCTAGGAATGTTATTCATAGAACATTTTGCGGAGTATTATCAAAATAACTGATGCTCAGAAATATTTTCTACCTTTGTAAATTTGTTTGTGTATATTATTATTATTACATTGGTTTTATACTGCAATCTTCCTATATCACATAATGTCTGCATATTGTAATATGTTATTTCATTTATTATTTTCCTTGTATACATAATGTATAAGGAAAGTATTGTGACGGGGTCGAAAATTTGAATTCGAGTTTTCGACGGCAGAGCACGGTTCAAGCATCTCTGATCACGAATTAAACATTTCTGAAGTGATGTCTGTGTGTGTGTGTGTAAGTGAGTCTGTGGAGACGATAACTGACGAACGTTTGGACCAATTCGAACGAAATTTGGTACAAAAATCACAATCCGTAAACACTGGAAGCCGATTGTTTTTAGACGTAATCGAATGTTCATAACCCCTAAATTTTCGAGTGAAATTTTGAAAAAATGGTCAAAAAATCAAAACCGCTAATAAAGTTACGCAAATAGGCATTTCTTATGTAATTTTTCATTAGAAAACGATTAACATAAATTTTAGAATGCTAACATGAACCATTCTCGAGATATTTCACATTTTTCAGAGAAAATATCAAAAAGTCATAAAAAATAAAAATATATATTTCCTATTGAGAAACATGTTCACTTTCATACGTAATACCATGCGATACATTTAGTGACATCATTCTCGTGGATCTAGCTCGTTCTATTCACGAGAAAAGATACTTCGAGTAATACTTTTGTATTTGAACGCCAATAGTCATTTATCTGCTATAAGAATAACTCATTTCTCTGTTTATAATGCTTGGCGAGATTTTGGCGACGAATTTCGCCGAATGTCGCCAACTTGATGACTTTTTTAAATGCTGTCAAATTAACGAAAATCTAGCCAAATGGATAAAAATGACGCTACGTCAATGAAAATGACGACTGATTGTCGACAATTCAATATCTTGGAAAGAATATAAGTATCTACTAAAAGAAAACTTATTTTTTTTTACTGTAAAAGTAATAAATTCATTGCTTTATATAAGAAAAGTCATGTGCTTCCCACATCACATTTTTGTCTTTTATAGCGTGATAAGTATTTCAATGTAGGTAAATTGTGTGCTTCTAGAAATTTTTATTTTCCTCATATACATAATGTATATGGAAAGACGTGGTGACGGGGTCGGAAATTCGAGTTCGAGTTTTCGACGGGAGAGCACGTTTCAAGCTTCCTGATCACGAATCCACCATTTTTAAGGTGATGTCTCTGTGTGTGTCAACGAGCCTGTGGAGACGATATCTCACGAACGAATGGAGCGAATCGAATGAAATTTGGTTAAAAAATCACAATCCGTAAATACTGGAAGCCTATTGTTTTTAAACGCAATCGAATGTTCAGAACTCCCCTAAATACTCGAATGAAATTTTGAAAAAATCATCAAAAAATCAAAACTTTTAAT
This sequence comes from Amaurobius ferox, assembly GCA_951213105.1. Taxonomy (NCBI): domain Eukaryota; kingdom Metazoa; phylum Arthropoda; class Arachnida; order Araneae; family Amaurobiidae; genus Amaurobius; species Amaurobius ferox. The sequence continues at coordinate 34,070,772 of OX578154.1, forward strand.
ATAGTTACGCAAATAGACATGTCTTATGTAATTTGTCCTTAGAAAATGATTGACATAAACTTTAGAACGCTAGCATGAACCGTTCTCGATATATTGCACAATTTTCAAATAAATTTATCAAAAAATCCCATAAATAAAAATAAATTATATTAACTGTTGAGAAACATGTTTACTTTTCATATGCGATATTATACGATAAATTTGGTGACATCATTGTCGTGGATCTAGCTCGTTCCATTCATGAGTAAAGATACATTTGTATTTGAATAATAAATTGAGTACTACATTTTTATTTGAACGCCAATAGTCATTTATCTGCTATAAGAATAACTTATTTTTACGTCCGTAATGCTTGGCGAGATTTTGGTGACAAATTTGGCGGAATGTCGCCAATTTGGCGACTTTTTAAATGTTCCCAAATTAACGAAAATCTCGCCAAATGGATAAAAATGACGCTAAATCGATGAAAATGACGACTAATTAACGAAAATGCAATATGTTGGAAAGAATATAAGTTATCTACTATAAGAATAACCTATTCTTTTGCTGTAAAAGTAGAAAATTCATTGCATTATATAAGGAAAGTCATGTGCTGCCCACATCAGATTTTTTTATCGTCACGTTTGAGTAACATCTCAAAAAAGAGCATAAGATCATTTAAAATCATTTTTGCTTTTCATGATTTTTTTAAATGAATCCTATAATATGAGTATTACTTATCTGAGGCTACTGTATACTAGTTTCATAAGCTAGGGTGTTTTGTTTTGTAGATATAGGATCTTATCACTGCCCTCTATTGAAACATATTTTTCTTTTAAAAATTTCAACATATTGCGTATGAATGAAGATATATTTATAAAACCAAGATACAATTATAATAAAGATACAATAAAAATATGGCTTTTTAAATAGTTTGAAATTTTAGTAGGCACCATGTACGTATGCCTAATATATGACAAGAATTGATTGAAGAGGCTGAAAAATAGAAAGATTGAAAATATTATAGCTTCTGATACCTATTTCTGAAACATCAATATTGTGGTAGCGGTTTCAGCACCAAACAGCACCTACTGACTCCACTACGCACAACAGCGTGATCGTACATTTAATAAACCAAAAAGAACTGTAATTAACATTTTTAACTTTATCATAATTACCAAAATAAACACCAGGTTCAAATTTAGAAGAGATTCCCAGTTTAGGAGAATTAAATCCTAAATGATGTACAGTGAGTAAAACATGAAGGCATACACAAATAAACAGGCTCATTTATCACACAAAATAATATTTTATTTTAAGATTTGTAAAAATGAATGTATGAATTTTTATCTTTGCCAATTATCAATCAGAGATTTCAGAGCTTCATTTATCAAAAGAAACATTCTTACTTTAATGCTCTGGTCAAAAGTATATAGCAAACAATATTTAACTTATTCATCAAGCATATGATTTTTAACATAGATTTAAATCAACCATAAATGTAATCTTAATTCTGAGCGAATTATAATCAATTAAAAAATCCTCTTTATGCCAGTGCTGCGACGGAACTTCTTGTTCCGGAAAAGAAATGTTACCTGAGCGGTAGAGTAATTTTACAATACGAAGAATGTCCTATTCAGGATAACACGATCTGAGGTAGAATCAGAGAGTTCCCAAAAGTGGATTGTCGAGGAAACAGTCCAAAATTTAGATAACAGGACATCATTCAAATATGGCAAGTAGCCTGACCTCCGCGTATGATATTCATCTCCGGCGACCGAAACAGGACTCCTGGAATAAAGAAAAATAATTTTAGAAAGATGAAAATAAATTGCCGAAACTTTTCCAGGATCTTCACATTCTTCTCCATTCAGCTCTAGAAAGGCAGGGCGGTTTCTTTTAGAAACAAGTGCCCAACTCCGCCAGCTTAGCCATTTTGGCCAAAACCCTTTGTCTTTTAATAAGACAAAAATTTCACCGTGCGTCCAACTTCGATGAATTCTCCAGCTCGAATCTGCTCCGTCTCACGAGGTCACCGCCGAACATTTCTCCTTGCGCCTCTTCCTGATTGGACAGGCGCGCTCTCCTAGTAACAGCCGATCACACGTCACGCATCTCAGCCAGACGAAAAACCTAGACATTCTCAACGAATTCTCGACCAAACTCGCTTTTCAGTGCAAATTCAATAGAAACAAGTCTTAGCAAAAAACACAGCACAGGCACGGAGGGAAAAATATATTTCTCTCCTCGAAAATACGAAAAGGCTCATGGCGCAGAAATGCGACATGACAGCTCTCCCCTCCTGGGAGCCAAAAATTTTCCGAAAACAGTGAGGAAAATTTTTCTCTCACTCAAAAACACAAAAACACAAAAATTTACAAAGAGTTTTAGGAACCTGTAAGTGTAAAATAATTTAAAACAAAATTTTGGGCGAGAAAGGTGCGATCGTTCACGTTTCTCAAAACAACAACACTGTAGATCTGAATGACATGCCCTGCCATTCATCACCACAGGTATAGACCAAAAGAAAACCAAAAGGATGAAAAGATGTCACCACATCTTAAAGGAACCTTTACAAAAATTTACACTTAAATACACTAAAATTTGTCAAGGCACTTGCCTGACAACAAAAAGTCTCAATCAACAACATTGAGATCAACCAGGTGATGCGAAGCTAAAACATGATATGGTATGAATACAATACTTATACAATATAAACAATTAGAAAATTTCAAAAATTCAAACACTTGTCACTTTCAAAACACACAAGTGACACAAGACAATTCTTAATTTTCATCAAAAGATTAAATATTTTGAAAATTAATTTTTAACTTAAATTTGTCATAATCAGGTAATGAGATTCTTCACTCATTCAAAAATTGTCTCACTTTTTGAGAACAAAGTCACTTTCACTATTTCAATTTTTCAATTCCAAACCTTTTTTATTTCAAAACTTTCATTTCAATTTTAACTTTCACTTTAAATTACTTTCATTTTCAATTTCAACACATTAACTTTAAATTACATTTACTTTTCAATTTTTCAACATTTCAACTTTTCAACATTTATTCAACATTAACTTCAATTTAACTTACTTTCGTCATTAAAACAATTCAGAATTTTCTTATTCTGACTCAACTTCTCAAATTACTTTAAATTATTCATTTATATTTTACATTATTCAATTTATCTTAAAATTTCAATTTACTTTACTTTCAACAACTTTCACTGAAATTATTTCAAACAAGTGACCACTTCATGTGTCACAAAACAAAAATTTACATTCAAACACATTTGTCTACTGAGAGAGAGAAATAGGAAAATTCTCTTGAAATTCACGTCAGTCATGTAAAAGCAGGAACACATCCAAAGAGCAAATTCGGCGGGGACTAACGAGTTGCCAAGAAGTAAAAAGGGAGGTGTGAAAAGTAAAAAAAAATACTCGCGTGCAGGATGCAGAGGCAGCAAAAACAGGACGCCAGGACACGCCTCAGAAGCCACGGAAAACAAAAATTTTTGGGACAGCTTGCGCTGACCCCATCATCGTCATCATCATCATCTTCTTCATCATCATCATCCTCAAGCTTCACCAGTTTCCCACCTAGCCATCACAACTGTCCTAGGTGGGCTCGGAACAAGTTGTCGTCCAGGACTCCAGTCATGCCGCAATGCACCGGGACTTTTAATTTGTCAAGCTGCTTCTTCATCTGTGATCCATGTAAAAATGTTCATGTTTGTGTCCACCAGCCAGCTTCAACCAAAAATTTTCACCTCTCTCAGCAACAAAGTTTCAAAAACATTTTTCAAAAGAGATCATTTACTTTTGATCTTCAAAAAAAATTTCATTAAATTTCAAAAATTCTCAAATTCAAAACTTTCCATTTTTCAAATTCAAATTTCTTAAATTACTTCAATTACTTTATATTAACTTTATATTAATTTCAATTTTACTTTAACAAAATTATTTACTTTTTTCCAAAATTTCAAAAATTTCCTCCTTTTAGTTAGGGGAACAAATCAATTACCAACACCATTTCAATTATTTCATGAACTTAAATAAATAATCAAGATTTTTTCACAATAAAACACAACAAAATAATCAAAGTCAATCAAAACAGGACTCTCGAAAAATTTTAAAGTCCAAGGAGAGTCAATTAACAAAATTACTTATTATTTAAATTACAATATAAACATTCATAAATTATGGTTCACAAAATCAATTAATTTTCTATTTACTTTTACTTAAATGCAAGATTTCCAATAAATTTTAAAATCACAACAATTTTCTCATAAATTCTATTTTAAAAGACAATATTGAAATACAAAAACTTAAACAAGTATCAACTTTAATTTAAAATGAGATTTTTCTTGCAAAATTCAATTTCTGAAAAATTGTGAACTCAACCAAAATTTAATATTGTGAAAATCTTTGATAAGATCTAAGATTATAAGGTGTACGTGTATTTCTATCTCTCATATAATACTGATTTTGGTGTGGTGTATAACTATTTCTGTAGTTATTGTTGTAAATGATTCTTCCATTTCCTCTATTATCAAAGTTATTTGAATTATTTCTAGGTGTGAAATGTTGACCTTTATTTGCCTGAAAGTTTAATCTAGTATGAACAGCATTTTCATTTACCCTTTTATTTGGCAAATTAAATCTTACTCTTTTCAGTCTTTTTGTTTTGAGATTTTTCTGCAGTTTTTGATAAACAAGATTTTAGTTTCACAGAGTCTTTCTCAGCGGTGATTACAGGAGTAAGTTTATTAGGCTTAGAGTTCAGTTTTTGACTTTCAGTAGTTTGTTTTGAAAATCTTTGCAATTCCTCTCTTCTTGGAGGTAAAAGAATCAGTCTGTTCACATGAACCAGTTGTTCATTTTTGGGATTCATCACATGTCTGATTAAGAAATTTACTGCAGGTGTTTGTTTTATCACTTTAAAGGGACCTCTATTAAATGAACTCAATTTTCTTGACTGACCATGAGGCAAAAAGGGAGTGTATAAGTACACTAAGTCATTTACTTTGATATTGGGTATCTTCGCTTTCTTATGTTGTTGTAAAATTTGTGAATTTTCAGCTTTTTCCAAGTTACTTTTTACTACATCATATGTTCTTTTAAGTCTATATCTCAAATCTTTCCATAATCATATGTTGATTCATATGTCGGAGGTTTAAATCCAGCTATCAAGGTATTTGGGACTGTTAAATCTCTTCCGTAGAGTAAATAAGCAGGTGATTCACCCGTAGAAGCATGTATGGCATTTCTATGAGCCAACAAAGCAAAATGAATTAAATTATCCCAATTGTTTTTATCGTTATATGCAATATTTTTCAAAGATCTGACCAAAGTACCATTTAATCTTTCAACACAGCCATCTACTGAAGGCATATAGGCAGTAGTAGTATTCTTTATTATTCCCAATTTCTTATAAAAGCATCTTGCTGTTCTAGAAACAAAATTCGTCCCTTGATCCGAGACGATGTATTTAGGTATACCATGCTGAGCCATATAGTGCTCTAAACAATTTAAAATGTCTTCAGTTTTAATTGAAGCCAAGGGATATGCTTCAGGCCATCTGGTAAAATAATCTGTTATTACAAGAATAAATTTATTTCCAGATCTTGATATAGGTAATGGTCCAACACAATCCATGGCGATTCGCTCAAATGGATATGTAGATTTAGAAAATTTTTGAATGGGTGCTTTATTATTTCTAAAACCACGATTTACCACACAAATTTCACATGAGGCGACGTAATTTTGGGTCTGGAAATACATTCCCTGCCAAAAGTATTTTCTACTCACAGAAGCTAAAATTCTTCTAAATCCACAATGTGCGTAAGTAGGACAATCATGATGTAACCATAAAATTTCAGACACAAGTTCCTGCGGAACAACAACTCTTTCTTGTTCTTGGTGTCTACGTTTAGGGTGTCTGTGTGTACACCATAAGATATCATCTTTTCTAAAAAATACCAAAGTTTGTGGGTAAGGTTTTATGTTCTTATCTAAAAGATCTATGATTTTATTGCATCTTGGGTCAGATTTTTGAGCATTCTTAATTCTAATGAGCAAAGTAGGACAAGTAAATGTTTGTTCCAATTGACCACTTTGTATGTTATTTTCATTTTGAATTTCACTTTCACTATTATCAACAGCACAAATTTCATTTATTTCATTTGTATTGGCTGAATTTAAATTGACTTTTGATTCTCTTCTATTGCTAGTATTATTATTGTTTACATTTCTAGAACTTTGAGAATTTTGATTTACACTTGGAAAATTTTGATTTGCATTGTTTACATTGTTATTTATCACTTTATATTGTTATACAAATTTTCCAGGAATGTTCTGAACAGAATTTGTACATTCATCTACATTTCTTGAAAGATAATCCGCCACCAAATTAGCTTTTCCTGGTTTATGTACTATTTGGTAATCAAATTGTGATAGAGATGCAATCCATCTAGCTAATCGAGATGTAGGATCTTTTAATTTAAATACAAATGAAAGAGAGATCTGATCACAAAAAATTGTGAAAGGTTTTCCAATTAAATAGTGTTTATAATAGTTAGTAGCCCATACAACGGCTAATGCTTCTCTTTCGACAACACTGTATTTACATTCAGCTTCATTCAATTTTCTGCTAGCATAAGATATTGGATGTAAGATTTTGTTTTCATCTTCTTGGGACAAATAGCAACCTAATGAGTGATTTGAAGCATCTGTGTGTAAAATAAATGGTTTTCTAAAATCTGGAAGAGTCAAAATTGATTTTGACAAAAGTTTTCCTTTCAAAATTTCAAAAGATTTTTGAGCTTCATTAGTCCAAATAAATTCTTTTTACTTTCATTATTCTTGGTCTTCAGTAAATCAGTCAATGGAAGAGTCAGTTCAGCATAATCTTTTATGAATTTTCTATAGAATCCAGTGAGTCCAAGAAATTGTCTCACATTCTTAATTGATTTAGGAATTTTAAATTTTTCTACCACTTCCAAGTTATGAGTATCAGGTTGTACTTTTCCATTTGATACGAAAAATCCAAGATACTTAATTGTTTTTCTGAAAAAATGGCATTTAGATGGCTTAAGCTTCAAGCCATGTTTACTTAATCTTACAAAAATTTCTTCTAATTTTTTCAAATGTTCTTCGAATGTTCTTGAAGCAACAATGATGTCATCAATGTAAATTCCAGATATGCCAGCCAGCACCAGAGACATCAATCTCTGAAAGGATGCGGGCGCATTCTTAAGACCAAATGGAGTTCTAGTCCATTCAAAGTGTCCGTCAGGCGTTGAAAAAGAAGTCTTCTGATAATCATCAGGATGTAAACACAATTGATAAAATCCACTGGTTAAATTAAGAGTCGAAAAATACAAGGCTCCAGATAAATTATCGATTAAATCTGATATATTAGGAATAGGAAAAATTTCTACAGTTGTTATTTTGTTGAGCTTTCGGAAATCCGCTACTAAACGGTAACTTCCATCAGGTTTCTTGACAACAAGCACTGGAGTATTGTAAGGAGATGTGCTCGGTTGGATGATTTTGGCATCCAAGAGTTCGTTCACTTGACGTGAAAGTTCTTTCTGTAAATTGTGTGGAATTCGATATGGTTTCTGTCTAACAGGTATGTTAGACTCCAAATTAATTTCATGCAGAATTGTATCACATCCAGATAATTCTTTCATATTCTTAGCAAAAACATGTTTATATTTATTTAGTAATTTTAAAAGTAAAGTTTACTGAGCATAGTTCATATGTTTCAAATCAAAATATCCTCCCCATGCATCAAATGTATCATTATCTTCAATACAGTTCTCAATGTCAATTCTATGATTTATGTCAATATCAGCTTCATAGATGTTTTCGAAAGTTCCTAATTTCGTACATTTATTTATATAAACACATTTCTCTGATGGATTTGCGATTCTTGCATACAAAAATTCATTTTCTGGAATTTTATGAATACTTCTAGCAACGAAAATCTTATTTGCAGAAAATTCTTTATTATTGATAGGTTCAAGTAAAATTGTCGTGTCTTTTTCAAATTTATAATTTCTTTTTAATTTAACAAATGACTCTGTGTATGGTTTCAAAACACATTTCTTAAATGCTTTGGCAATAGCCAAAGTATTGTCCTGTTGTGAACTTCCTTCATCATGTTTATCACAACTTGTTTCAAAAATTTCATTATCACTGGTATTGTTTTCTGTCAAAGATCTGTTTGTATGTGCATAATCATTCATCTGCATTTCATGTAAATCATTTTCACATTCATAATTTGATCTTTCATTCACATTTGCATCAAAATCTCTAAAGTCGACATCTCTGAATTCATTGTGGTAGTTGTTTTGTTCAAATAAATATCCATTATCACACTTATTTTCATATTCTCTAAAATTTCTCGAAAAATTTGTGTCTTTGGATCTATAATCCACATCATTTGTAAAATTGTAATTTCTTCTATCACATTTATAATTTATTGCATTGCACTCAGAAATTTCAGGTTGAACATCTTTGTGTCCAAAGGTAATGGTCACACTATTTTTATGCAGAAAGGTACTTCCCAAAATCATGTTGTATTCATTTGGTGCAGGAGTATTTAAAATGCAGCATTCAATCACAATGTTGTTTTTTTCCACGGTTAAGGGAAAGGAAGCTTTCTCATCAACCCAAACATCTTGGTCCCCAACTCCCTTTACAATAATGGATGTATGTTTTATTTGCACTTTTCGAGGATCAATTTTCAGTAAAGCATCTCTATAGATAAAGTTTATAGAACTTCCAGTGTCTATTAAGGCATTTAATTTAACATCTTCAACAAAAACTGAGATGACTGGAAAATTTTTCTGGCAAGGAGCTTTAATTTCCGTCATGCAACTAACCTCAGAATTTGATCTATTAAAATTTGGAGACTGAAAATTTTGTGTTCTGAAATTCTGTCTTCTAAATTGTCTTCTATTACCAAATCTATTATTAAAATATCTGTTATTTCTTCTATATCCAAAATTATTGAAGTTTTGAGATTTATAATTATCAAAAGAATTTCTAAAATTTGAAAAATTTCTTCTCTGGAAGTTTGAATTTCTATTAAAACTGTTACGAAAAGGTCTTCTAAATGATTGAAAGTTCTTCCTTGGAGAATAATTTTGATATGGACTTTTAACATACCACTCTTCTTCCTGCGAGGCAACTGGAGTTCTTCTTTGACTGAAACGGTTTCTATTGTCAGTTCTTCTAGATGGTGTAGAAGTTTTGAAGGATGTTGATGGTTTGTGTTTCTTCTTTACTGGAATATCTTCCCACTCTTCTTCTTCCAGTTCATTTTCATTGTATCTGCTTGTGGAGGGCGTATCCAAGAAGGATTCTTCGAAACTGGAATTGCTCTTTTCCAGATCTTCTTTTATTTCATTCAGTCTTTTCTTTCTTTTTTCTGAGTTCTCACTAAATTTTCTTCTTAGCTTCTCAAATTCTTTCTTCTTTAAATTTAATTCTTTCTTCAGCTCTTCAATTTCATGTTTAGGGTCATTTTCAGTTCTCACAGTATTTACGTCTTCTGTCATTTCTTCCAGCACTTCATTTTGCACTTCCTCTTCCAATATTGCTATCTCTTTAGCAGCTTCAAATGACTGTGGGTTTGCAGATAACACAGCTTTTCGAATAAGGATCTTCAATCCTTTCTTAAAGGAGTTGAGCAAAATAGCAGTTCTCAGGGAATCTTCATTGTCAGACACAGCATCTTGTGGAAAAGCCACATAGGATTCAGCTTCTATGCGGTTCACATAATCACGAACATCCTCATTAACCAGTTGTTTACAATTAACAAGGGCAGCAACATTTTTAGCAATATTTTCTTTCTTTGTGAAATTGTCCTTGAGTGCGTTAACAACTTCAGTAAAATTCGTGCTTTGGTTTAGTTTAGGCATAGATTTGATCAGTCTTTCAGCACGACCAGACAACTTCAACTTCAGGACGAAATTTTTGTCACGATTTGACCACTCCGCGTGTTCAGCGACCAGAAGGAATTTCTCCAAAAATTCGTGAAAAGATTCATTTGCATTGCCAGCAAAACCTGGAATGGATCCAAGGAACTGCGATCCAATTCCCACTTTAACTTTATTTGAGTCTCTGACAGCGGAAGCTGATCTGCCAGAATTTGGAGAAGGTCGTGGTGGAGACACCGAAGGCATACGGTCTAATCTGTTCGGTTGTGCAGAGGAGTCTCTACTCCTACTTGCACGAGAATTCTTACTATTTCGAGGCATTTTATCACAGTTTATCATAAGCACAGATTATTTCGAAAATAGTTTCACTTTTTATCACTTACTTATGTGTAAGTAGAGCACAGAAAAAAAAACACTTTTGTATGTGCACAGAACGTTTGTATTCACTTTTCATAAATGTGTGTATGCACTTTATGTCAATGTATGTGTTTTTGAAAATTTCAAAACCTTAAATTCACTTTCAAATATATCATGTAGAATTTTGTGTATATTTATGTATGTCAAATAATTCAAGAATATATATGCAACAAAAATTCAATATGCAAATAATACTCTGGTGCATATGGGCTTATGTGCTTTTTGCACTTTTATATTTACTTTATGACATATAAATAACAGTTTCTTGCCCATTTATGATTCAAACACTTTGCACCACTAAAAGAACTTTTTCACTTGCTTTGACATTCAAATTCTGCAGTACTCATATGCATATAATCAAAACACAAATATTTCTGCACTCCTTCATAAAAATTAACATTTCTCACTGTAATACTCTGGGAAAGGGAACAGGCACCAATTTGTGGTAGCGGTTTCAGTACCAAACAGCAGCTACTGACTCCACTACGCACAACAGCGTGATCGTACATTTAATAAACCAAAAAGAACTGTAATTAACATATTTAACTTTATCATAATTACCAAAATAAACACCAGGTTCAAATTTAGAAGAGATTCCCAGTTTAGGAGAATTAAATCCTAAATGATGTACAGTGAGTAAAACATGAAGGCATACACAAATAAACAGGCTCATTTATCACACAAAATAATATTTTATTTTAAGATTTGTAAAAATGAATGTATGAATTTTTATCTTTGCCAATTATCAATCAGAGATTTCAGAGCTTCATTTATCAAAAGAAACATTCTTACTTTAATGCTCTGGTCAAAAGTATATAGCAAACAATATTTAACTTATTCATCAAGCATATGATTTTTAACATAGATTTAAATCAACCATAAATGTAATCTTAATTCTGAGCCAATTATAATCAATTAAAAAATCCTCTTTATGCCAGTGCTGCGACGGAACTTCTTGTTCCGGAAAAGAAATGTTACCTGAGCGGTAGAGTAATTTTACAATACGAAGAATGTCCTATTCAGGATAACACGATCTGAGGTAGAATCAGAGAGTTCCCAAAAGTGGATTGTCGAGGAAACAGTCCAAAATTTAGATAACAGGACATCATTCAAATATGGCAAGTAGCTTGACCTCCGCGTATGATATTCATCTCCGGCGAATGAAACAGGACTCCTGGAATAAAGAAAAATAATTTTAGAAAGATGAAAATAAATTGCCGAAACTTTTCCAGGATCTTCACATTCTTCTCCATTCAGCTCTAGAAAGGCAGGGCGGTTTCTTTTAGAAACAAGTGCCCAACTCCGCCAGCTTAGCCATTTTGGCCAAAACCCTTTGTCTTTTAATAAGACAAAAATTTCACCGTGCGTCCAACTTCGATGAATTCTCCAGCTCGAATCTGCTCCGTCTCACGAGGTCACCGCCGAACATTTCTCCTTGCGCCTCTTCCTGATTGGACAGGCGCGCTCTCCTAGTAACAGCCGATCACACGTCACGCATCTCAGCCAGACGAAAAACCTAGACATTCTCAACGAATTCTCGACCAAACTCGCTTTTCAGTGCAAATTCAATAGAAACAAGTCTTAGCAAAAAACACAGCACAGGCACGGAGGGAAAAATGTATTTCTCTCCTCGAAAATACGAAAAGGCTCATGGCGCAGAAATGCGACATGACAATATTAGCAGTAATTTAGATCTCGGTTTATGTTTCATTGAAATGTATATACAATGCGTCGTTTCTCTATCTTCCTCTAAATGCGATTTAAACTATTATACATTATTTCAGAATTCCAAGACAAAATATCATTCATGATCAATTCAGAGCGTTATACAGACTGTGTTAAAAGTCGACCAACAAAAAAATGGACGGAGAAATATGTTATTCTTATAGCAGTTAAATGACAATTGGCGTTCAAATACAAAAGTATTACTCAATGTATATTTTCTAGTGAATGGAACGAGTTAGATTCCCGAGAATGATGCCACTAAATTAATATGACGCCATTAAAATTAATATGATGCCACTAAATTAATATGCCACTATAATAATATGACGAATCCAATTACTCTAGAACTGTTGTGTGTCTGCCCGTCTGTCCAATGTGTGAATCCACTCTACCTCAAAAATTCTTCAACCACATTTTACAAAATCTTGTGTTTAATTCTCTTACGGATTAACCTGGTGATTTTAGATTTCAGTACGATTTGCAGATATAAAACCTCATTTAAAAAAAAAATGACCCTCTACAATGATCAGAATCTGAAATTTAAAAACAATCTGATGTAGGCAGCACATGACTTTCCTTTATAATGCAAAGAATTTACTACATTTACAGTTAAAAAAATGTTATTCTTATAGTAGATACTTATATTGTTTCTAAGATATTGAATTTTCTTCAATTAGTCGTCATTTTTAACCATTTGGTGAGATTTTCGTCAATTTGACAACATTTAAAAATGTCGCCAAGTTGAAGACATTCCGCTAAATTCGTCGTCAAAATCTCGCCAAGCGTTATAGCCGGAGAAATAAGTTATTCTTGCAGCAGATAAATGACCATTGGCGTTCAAATACAAAAGTATTACTCAAAGTATCTTTTTTAACACTTTACAACAAAGTTGAAAAGTGTTTATGACTTTGTTCATTCTGTCTGTATGTCTGTCTGTCTGTCTGTCTGTCTTTCTGTCTGTCCGTTAGCACGATAACTGCCGTAAAAATGACTTAATCAAAATGAAATTTTAGTATGTTGTTCAGACGGTCTGTAGGACCTATGGGAATATAAATGAATAATATCACACAATTAGTTTTGGATTGAACCCGGGTTGAAAAAATGAAATACATTGAGCCCTATGGGACCTAATTTTTCTAACATTTTTTAAGCGGATTTAAAATTCACAAATTGCTTCGAAAATTTTAGGTAATAGTCAAATTGTTCCATAAAATATATAAAAAAAAATTCAGCTAAATATATTCTGTAGTTTTTTAAATAAAAATTAAAATAATAATTACACATCTTATATGAAACGATCACGTGACCATGATATGAAACGATCACATGACCCACTTCAAAATGAGATATGGCATCCATCTTGTTTCAAATTCGTGATTTTTTAAAGTTCTTTTTAATTCATATTGAGTGTTGTATCCATAATAAAACTACTTTATTTCTGCTTAAATTCTGCGCATCTACATACTAAAACAACACAATGACAATATATTTGAGTTTAAATTCTCATTCAAATTTGATTATTTCTACAATTAAGCCTATTTTTCACCTATGTAAAATGTAAACAGCAAAATATGTAGAATGAGTTGTATTAGAATTACTGTATTTCTTTAACACAAAATAATTCAGTCCATGGAGTCTGCATGGCTGATATGAATGAAATATTAATTGATTTTATAAACAGAAGGACGATATTTTTCTATGAAGTTTTAAGCATAAAGTTTATGAATTGTAGCTCCATGGTCTTAATTTTTAAATAAAATAAATTATTATAGTATTGTGATGAATGAAATGGAGAAAGTTATGAATGAAATGCTGCTTTTATAGAGAGATCCAGGCGTGTTATTTTTTCTATGACGTCATTTGAATTAATTTCAGTGTTTTCGATGAAGTTTTCAAATATAATAAATTATCGTAGTATTATGATAGATTTAAAAATATTACCGTGGAATGTATTGCATTTTAGAGATATTTAAACCACGCAATTTATATTTCAATGCCGTCTTTTGAATGAAGTTCATTTTTTTCAATGAAGGTTTAAGTTTTCAAATATAATAAATCAATGTAGTATCGTGATAAGTTTTAAAATATTACCGAGGAATGTATTGCATTTTCGACTTTTTTAAATAAAATTGCATTGAAGTTGGAAAGTGTTTCATAATCAATGCTTTAAGCATGATTGATCTTTCTTGTTCATTTATGGAACGAGCTAGATCCACGCGAATGATGTCACCAAATTTATCGCATAATATTGCATATGGAAAGCGAACATATTTCCGAACAGTTAATATTTTTTTAATTTATGGTATGTTTTGATAAATGTATATGAAGAATGTGCAATATCTCGAGAACGGTTCATGCTAGCGTTCTATATTTGATATCAATGGTTTTCTACGGAAAAAGTACAGTCTATTGCTTAACTTTAGTAATTACAATGTCTATTTTCTTAACTTTAGTAAAGAATTTGATTTTTTGATGATTTTTTCTAATTTTCATTCGAAAATTTAAGGGGATTCTGAACATTTGATTGTGTTTAAAAGCAATAGGCTTCCAGTATTCACGGATTGTAATTTTTGTACAACATTTTATTCGAATCGCTCCAATCGTGAGAAAATGATAGTCTCCAAAGTCTCACTGACTCACTGACACACACACACACACACACACACTTTCACTCGCATACACACCGACACCCCAAAAACGTCTGATTCGTGTTCAGGGATGCTTTAAACGTGCTATTCCGCCGAAAACTCGAATTCGAATTTTTGACCCCGCACAATACTTTCCTTATACATTATATGTATATAAGGAAAGTAAGATGTCTTGAGACACAGCCATATATTTCCAATTTAATTAATTCTTTATAAAATAGATTCTCAGACTTTGCTAATTTTGTCACGTGATCCATTAGTAAAAAAACAAAACATGAATTCAACTTTCTATACAGGCCCTATACAATATAGCTCCAAATTAGCAAATTGTTTGTTATTTACTTAACAATATTCTGAAGAAAAAAATTGTTCTCTATTCTACAAATCTGGCCGCACAAAATTGCTACATTTATGAGACTTTAACCAATTTTATCCAATCGAAAGAAACGCTAGGAATATAGATTTAATGGATACTATTCAAGGGTAAAATCATAATTTTCTGGGTCGTACTAAAATTAAATTTAGTTAAAATTATGTAGATAAAATGTAGATAAAATTTTCATTCGAAAACATACAAGCTTGCCCATTTTTAGCAAAAGTTTCATATAGTCCCGAATTACAAGTCGAAAATGTAAAATAATGGTATTTTGTGTAATTTTAATCGTATGAAAATAGAAATTTTTTGTTTGACTAATCGAGCTATGGAAAATGTTTTTAGAACACGAAATATTTTCCAGAAGACTGGTATAAAAACATTTTGCAGATGTTTAATAAAAATATGAGTAATTTTAATTCTATGAAAAAGGAAATTTTTACTTTTCTTATATACAATAATGTATAAGGAAAGCATTCTGACGGGGTCGAAAATTCGAATTTCTAGTTTTCAACGAGAGAGCACGTTTCAAGCATTCCTGATCACGAATCGAACATTTTTGAAGTGGTGTCTGTTTGTGTGTGTTTGTTTGTGTGTGTGTGTCAGTGAGACTGTGGAGGCGATAACTGACGAACGAATGGACCGATTCGAACGAAATTTGATACACAAATTATACTCCGTAAACACTGGCAGCCTACTGTTTTTATATGGAATCGAATGTTCAGAACCAACCTATATCTTCGAGTGAAATTTTAAAAAAATGACCAAAAAATAAAAACCTCTAATAAAGTTACGAAAATAGGCATTTCTTTTGTAAATTCTCGAAATATTGCACATTTTTCAAAAAAATTCTCAAAAAGTCATATAAAATAAAAAGAAATATTTCCAATTGAGAAGCATGTTTACTTTTGATATGTCATACCATGAGATAAATTGAGTGACATTATTCTCGTGGATCTAGCTCGTCCCATTCATGAAAACAGATACTTTGAGTAATACTTTTGTATTTGAACGCCGAGAGTCATTTAACATTTAACTTCTGTAAGAATAACTTATTTCTTCCTCCATAACGCTTGGCGAGATTGTGGCGACGAATTTGGTGGAATGTCGCCAACTTGGCGACTTTTTCAATGTTGCTAAATAAACGAAAGACTCACCAAATGGATAAAAATGACGCTAAATCAATGAAAATTACGACTCATTGACGAAAATTCAATACCTTGGAAAGAATATAAATATCTACTATAAAAATAATCTATTTTTTTTACTGTAGAAGTAGTAAATGCATTGCTTTATATAAGGAAAGTCATGTGATGCCCATATTAGATTTTTGTTTCACTAATGGAACTATGGAAATTATATTTATAATTGAAATATTTTCCTAGAGCCCCGTATCAAAAGTAACATTTTGCTGGTGTTTATTCAATTTTGCCACATGAATAAAATTTGCATACCAAGATAGTTTACCTTAATTAAAGCATGTCTTAAATTGCAACTATGGGCCTGCGACTTATTTAATGATCAAGATATATTAAGCCGTGCAGTATTGTTGAAACACACTGTACACATCTTAATCATAAGAGAAACTTTCGACACAGCACTTGCATCACGATCAATGTTGAAAATTACATAAACAAAATGCTATTTGATAATATGATACCTACTACTACTCCTTTACGCCCGGTCTTTCCTTTGGTAATGTATTTTAATACGTTTACACCAGCTGAAACGTGTCGCGAAAGGGATAACATCTTATAAATAGAAGCAATAATATATTTCTGTCATATAATGCTTAAACCTTCTTAGGAATTCTTAAATGCAATAAAAATCTTTGTGAAACATTTTACGGAAGTTAGCAGACGCTTCTAAATGTATGCGAATATGTCATATATTTGTTTCCGTGGCAGTGAAAATATATCAAATTGTGTATTTATTGTACTTGAGAGGCAAGGTAATCTAAGATTTTTAAAAATATATTTGTATAGTCACCAATACTTTGAACATTCGATTGATTTGGAAGCTGATTTGGAAGCGTTGAACAGAAACTCCGGTAAAAGTAAATGGCATTTAATATGGAATACGAAGTAGTATTTAAGCCTCACAGTGGCAAAAAACATTAGCATTATTTTAAATTAAATTACATTTTTTAAATATGTTTTATTTTGTTTAACAATGTATGTTGATTTTTACCAAAATTCTTAAGCACAAATTGGTTCTATCCTATAGTAGAAAATTTTACAATGCAATTTTTTGCCTCCGTGCCGCAATTAAAAGTCTTCTGGGGTGCCGAAAAATACATTTTGATAATCCTGTTCCTATTTATTTGTCCCTCTCCAGAAAATAAAAATCCGGTTCCATTAGGTTTAATCCTGCTGTCGCAACTGTAAGCATGTAATGATTCAGTCTTCTGCATCATCTTCAGGGCTCCTGGAGAGTGACTTTCTGACTCACATTTTCTCCACTCCCAAGGAGGAAATCAGAATTCCGATGGGAACTGTTGGAAGCTGCACTATGGTCTATATATTACAAGTATTCAAAGACTCAGCTAGATCACAGGGCAAAGGATTTCTGGAGAGTAGAACACTTTTTGATAAGCCACCATCTTATCCACCTAAAGAACGTATTGAAAACCAGCCTCATTTAGGTTGTAGAGTTCGAAGTAGATAAGAACTCGCAATTTCGTCCCAAGTAGAACGTGGTAGGGGGGAGAGTTAAATGAAACACAAGTGAACTCACTGATTTCCATGAAAACTTAGGAAAATCAAATTCATTCACGAATGAACAACATTTGAAACCGATATGGATTTCCACAAAAACTTTTTCTTTAAATAAGAACATCTAATTTGATGCTGCAAATTATTCTACTAGAAGGCTTCGCGGGCTGCAAAAAAAGGCACCGCGGGCCGCCAGTTGGAAATCCCTGATCTAGAGGACAAAGACCACGCAGAATAACAACCTGGGTTAAAATAAAAGCATCAGGAGGTTAAAAACAATAGTATCAGGAACTTGCTGACCAGTACGAAAAGCATGGTAGGATCCATTGTTAGAGGGCAAGGGTTTTTGCAAGGTTCTCTTCCGTTCTCGATACTATAAGTGTCCAAAGTCCAGACCACACAATTCACCCAAGGGTATGCAGCAGCGCGGAGTATGGCCGGAGATACTATAAGTGTTGTTGTTGAGACCCAGACCGTCAGACCTACCAGAAAGGTGTAAGGTAACCGTTTGGACGGCCGGGAAGTACCACCCAATTTAGACCGGAACTCAGTGGTGAAGGCATCCACAGGGACCGTACCCTCCTTTCCCTACCACCAACCTCTCGGAGGGACTTATGGACCCTAAAGTTTTCCGTGATCGTACTCCGCATGAACAAGGCGGCAGTTGCGGCAGAGTGCAAATCCAACGCGCAAACCACCGGGCTACCCCAGATGTGCCAACAACACGCGGTGTTCCCAGCTGGTCACCCACCCAAGTACTAACCGCGGCTGATGTCACTTGATTTCTGTGATCTAACGAGAACCGGTGTTTTCAGCACTGTGGGGCCGTTGGCCGTAGATACTATAAGTGCGAAAACATTTAGTACTATAAGTCAATGAGGGAGTTCAGAAAAATCTAGAAAACAAAAACAAGTTACTTACTTATTATGTGGATTGTCCACAGAACAGTGGCAAGCATATGCAGAGCCTAGCAGGATGGCGATTGATAATGGAGTGATGATTTTCTCATTTTGCACGATAGAGGGGGAAGTAACCGCACATATTGTCCGTGCATTACTGTAAATACGGAGTCAGTAGGTTCTGGCATATGGACGCTGATTTAAAATCTGGAGGACAGCGACCACTCAGGATAATAACCTGGGTTAAAATAATAGTATTAAGAGTTTACAATTCCGTTTCAGAATCTTAACGATAGTCCGAAGTCTGACTAGTGAGAAAACCGTGGTATGATTAGCTGTTGGGAAGCAATGTGCTTTAACGATTGACTTTGAAGTGACGATTTTCTGCTTTCGTACGTTAGCGGGGAATCTGACTGCACATGTTACCCGTACTGTTCCACTTTCTAACCATGGAGCGTTACTATTCCTCAATTTACCTAGTTTGGATGGAGCTACGTCAGGATGGAGCTACTGTTAACACTGCTAGTGTCTGTAAGAATTCGCAGATGTGGCAAATTTCTGATCTTGAATAGAGGTCACTTGAGTAATACATCTTTAAAATATATATGGCAGACTATGTAACTGAAGACCTTTCAAATGTAAAAATTATAGTAAATATGCTAAATTTAATAGCAATACGTTTTCAATAGTCCATTTCTATACCAGCAATTGTAATTGCATATGCGGAAATTTGCAATTTACTTGCTTATTCGCAGTGTTTAACACAGCATTTGTATTTTTCGATTTATTGCATAATTGCTATTCGGTGTATTGCGTTGCTCGAATTAAAAAAATGAGCACAATATCCACTTCCAAACACAATAAGTAGTAAATGTGTTAAAATGGTTGATTTTTACTTTCCTTACATAATGTATAAGGAAAGTATAGTGACGGGGCCGAAAATTCGAATTCTAGTTTTCGACGGGAGAGCACGTTTCAAGCATCCCTGATCACGAATCGAACATTTTTGAAGTGATGGCTGTGTATGTGTGTGTGTGTGTGAAAGTATGTGTGTGTGTGTGTGTGTGTGTGTGTGTGTGTGTGTGTGTGTGTGTGTCAGTGAGACTGTGGAGACGATATCTCACGAACGAAAGGGGCGATTCGAATGAAATTTGGTACAAAAATCACAATCCGTGAAAACTGGAAGCATATTGTTTTAAAGCACAATCGAATGTTCAGAACCTCCCTAAATTTTCGAGTGAAATTTTGAAAAAATCATCAAAAAATCAAAACCTTTAATAAAGTTACGCAAATAGATATTTCTTATGTAATTGTCCCTTAGAAAACGATAGAAATGAACTTTAGAACGCTAACCTGAACCGTTCTCGCGATATTGCACATTTTTCAAATAAATTTATCAAAATATCCCATAAATGAAAAGTAAAATATTAAATGTTAAGAAACATGTTCACTTTTCATATGTAATGTCATGCAATAAATTTGGTGATATCATTCTCTTGAATCTAACTCATTCCATTCACGAGAAAATATACTTTCAGTAATACATTTGTATTTGATCGCCAATAGTCATTTATCTGCTGTAAGAATAATTCCTCCATCCATAACGCTTGGCGATATATATATATATATATATATATATATATAAGTATTTGCATCCATTGCAGCTACTCGTGGCTAGTATTTGATTCAAGCACATATACAAACTTGATTTTATATTTAATAGTTAATTTCTTCACTAGGGTTGTTGCAAATACTTTTATCGGCCATATATATCGGGCATGGTCACCTTCCTACGGTTAAACCTAACGTGTAAATGGATGATTCCTTCCTTACAAAGTTATTTCGGTCTTAAGAACATTCCTAGAAACTCATAAACAATACATTCATACAACATGTAGGCTAAAAGATTTCTAAATTTTGAAGAAATATTTTAATGTATTTTTCAATATCGATTAATCTCTACCGTTGATAATTCATTAACAGAGTTAAATACTTAACGAATATTGCCTTGGAAACACTCATCACAACATTTACGCTACTTTTATCTCTAAAAATATCATTTATTAAATGCAGCTTGATGCAATAAAAGCCAGCGTTTTATCAAATCCTCAATTCTTTCAACTTATAATATATTTTTGCACCTTCAAAAGAACTGCTGTGTTTATTATATGCACCGTATAACAATTCATAAATTGTGCGTATAAATAACATTGATATATTGCACAAGATATAGTTTCGAATCAAGTTTTGAATTTTGAAAAGCGATAAAAATCCTTTGTAATGTATATACTGGAAGCTAACACATATATTCTAAAGAGCTTATGTATGCATTTTGGAAAGAGAATTAAAGTAGTCTTTGAAAATTTAAAATATGTTTATTCAAACCATGAGTAATGTTTAAACATAATCTTTTAAAAAATCGCCTTATATTTTTAAATAAAGTCCAATAATATTTATGTATAATAACAGTATGAAATATATAATATAGATAAACTTGAAATTCATAGTTTGCTTTTAATGCTTAAGATATTATTCTTGAAATGTTTAAAAGTTCAAACAAACAGGAATTATTTGCGTTCTACTGTGCAGAAATAGTCAATTTTTGAGATAGATTCACAATTTTATTTAAGTAGAACATATATATGGTGTTTATTGTTATTTGTTATCTGTTGTTTGTTATTTGTTGTTTATTGTTATCTAAAGTGATACTTCTCAACCTTCTTGAGATCGCGGCCCTTTTACGGGTCGTAATTATCTATCTAATACCTTTTTGTTCATAAAATAATCTAAAATAACTAATAATAATTAATCATACCATAATCATAAAGAGCATTAGTTCATTTATGTATATACGGTGTAGCATGTTGACAAATATAACATTGCATTTAAAGTTATCAATCACTGGACTCATGAAATCGCATAACATATTGTAATTTCCTCAGAATACCACGTTAAATTTATTTGTGCTAATTTTTCTTAACATATCCCATTCTTATTACCAAAAAATCTGATGTGGGCAGGAATGCCGGCCAAGGCGGTTACATGGCACATTCATCTGCTTCATTTAGCAGGAAAGGGGGAAAAACAAATCCCAGAAATGAAATTATAGAAATATACATGCACATCCAACAAGGACTACCAAGGGAGACAAAAACTACATAAACATTGTGTAGTAAATACAAAAACTAATAATAAAAACAATAACTCATCATAAATAAAATGATAAGGGCTCCCCGCTTGTCAAACTATCAAACGCAAAAGTTCTCCCACACCAGTTACTTATAAACAATTCTACAATTAACCAAATAAAACTAATTTATAAAATAACAATAAATTAAACTAGAGTGACCATCAACAATAAAAGTCATTTTCATTGATTTAGCGTCATTTTTATCAATTTGGTGAGATTTTCGTTACTTTGGCAACATTTAAAAATGTCGCCAAGTTGGCGACATTCCGCTAAATTCGTCGCCAAAATCTCGCCAGGCATTATGAACGGAGAAATAAGTTATTCTTATTGCAGAAAAATGACTATTGGCGTTCAAATACAAAATTATTACTCAAAGTACCTTTTCTAGTGAATGGAACGAGTTAGATCCCCGAGAATGGTGTCACTAAATTTATTGTATGATATTATATATGAAAAGTGAACATGTTTCTTAACAGTTAATATATATTTTTTTAATTTATGGGATGTTTTGATAAATTTATTAGAAAAATGTGCAATATCTCGAGAACGGTTCATACTAGCGTTCTAAAATTTATGTTAATCGTTTACTAAAGAAAAATTGCAATATTTCAAAATTTCACTCGAAAATTTAGGGGGGGTTCTGAACATTCGATTGTGTTTTAAAACAATAGGCTTCCAGTATTCAATGATTGTGATTTTTGTACCAAATTTCATTCGAGTCACTCCATTTTTTCTTGAGATATCGTCTCCACAGACTCACTGACACATACACACACACACACACATACGCACACATACTTTCACACACACACACACAGACATCACTTCAAAAATGTTCGATTCGTGATCAGAGATGCTTGAAACGTGCTCTCCCGTCGAAAACTCGAATTCGAATTTTCGACCCCGTCACAATACTTTTCTTATACATTATGTATATAAGGAATGTAAAATTGTATAAGATTATTCAGTATAAAATGTAAAAATGTATAGGATTATTCAGTATAAAATGTATTAACGTATAACTAAATTGATGTCGATTTGGAAAAAAAACAGTATCGAGAGAGAAATATATTTATCAATTTTACTTCTCCATAGAAGTCAACTGAGCAGTATTTTGCTCATATGGATATTTAAATGCTGCTCGATCACTGAGATTGCTACATAGATGTTATTTAGACGTTTTGATTCCGAACATTTCGGCACATTCACGAATATTATTATCTTTATAATATTTCCACTATGAAATATGTATTGCTAAAAATTGCTTAAAAAACTAAAACGACAAATTTCAAGAAAACACTACTCTAAATGACATTGTTATTTAAAATTTCTATTAAAATATTTGGGACTACAAAACACAATGTAAAGATAATTACATCAACTATATTTGTTTAAATATGGTGATAATTAGTTTTAAAGGGCACCTTAAAATTTTGCATAGTGAATGCAAAACAACTCCAATTTCTCCTCCAGTAACAACTTACCGCTACCCTAAAATAAAATACATTATTTGTATTCATTAAAGACTCTTTATTACAACACATAAATTTATTGAGAAACATGATCACTTACAATATCATTTTATGAATTTTAACAATAGGATACCAAAACCGTAATAGTTTGTACTAGAATTACTGCTTGAGAGAACAGAGCGGAGGTACATTACTACTTACCGTTACCGTAAAGTAAAAAAAAATCTGTTGTGGGCAGCACCTGACTTTCCTTATATAATGCAATTTATTTACTTCTTTTACAGTTAAAAAATGTTATTCTTATAGTAGATACTTATATTCTTTACAAGATATTGAATTTTCGTCAATGAGTCGTCGTTTTCATTGATTTAGCGTCATTTTTATCCATTTGGCTTTCATTTTCTTCTTGTCAATTTAGCAACATTTAAAAAGTCGCCAAGTTGGCGACATTCCACCAAATTCGTCGCCAAGATCTCGCCAAGCGTTATAGATGAAAAATAATTTATTCTGACAGCAGATGACTATTTGTGTTCAAATAAGAAAGTATTACTCAACGTATCTATTTTCATGAATAGAACGAGCTAGATACTCGAAAATGATGTCACCAAATTTATCAGATGGTATTACACATGAAAAGTGAACATGTTTCTCAATAGGAAATATTTTTTTTTTATTTTATATGATTTTTTGAATTGATTTATTTTATATGATTTTTTTATGAATTTTAACAATAGGATACCAAAGTCATAATAGTTTGTATTAGAATTACTGTTTGAGAGACCAGAGCGTAGGTACATTACTACTTATAGCTACCGTAGAGTAAAATACAATAATTATATTCATTAAAGACTCTTTATGACAACCCATGTTATTATTTAGAAACATGATCACATACAATAATATTTTATTAATTTTAATAATAGGATACCAAAGTCTTAATATTTTATGTTAGAATTACTGTTTGAGAGACCAGAACGGAGGTACATTATTAAGCAGAATGAAATGAACTTCTCCACGTATGATCACATAGAACTTAGTACATAACTCTATTATCTGTGGGAAGTGCAGTCAGTACTGCTACATCAACAAGGCCTTGAGCTGGCTTTTTAAATATAAATAATAATAATGTTTACACTTGAAGACCGTTGATATTATCCAGTCAAAAATGCAATGTCAATGAATTTCTTTTTTATATACATACTTATATTTTTATATACATATTTTATATTTTTCAAATCGGAAAAGATTTAATAAAAATCGTATGCCACAAAACACATTGGATGTATATCCGTTGCTAAGCGATATTATATCGATTGCTTCAATAAAATGGTAGACAAAATATCGTCTGAATAATGCTATCTCTATGGAAGTTTTGGCGACATTTTAAAAAATCGCCAAATATATCGCCAAGTGGGCGGTACTGTAGAACTGACTGTCCCACTTGGCGAGAAATTGACGAAACATCATCACAACACTATCCCCTGATGATACACAATTAATTTCATTTATTTAGCTCTATTTTATCAATTTGAATATATGTTTATGGATATACAAATATTTTTATCAATTTGATAACATTTTAAAAATTCGATAAATGTGTTACTAAGCGAACGGTTGGATTGACAGGAAAATGCTAACGACGCATCATTTCAGTACTCTCTTCTAACAATACAAAATCAATTTAATTAATTTGCGTCGTTTTTATCAACTTGGCAACATTTCCGTCAAATTCGTAGCTCAGAATTTGCATATCTGAATAAAAACATCCAGATCTCGTCTGTATATATTACATGGAAACACTAAAATTATATTAGAAGATACACCCGCTCTTTTCTTTTTCTGTTCCAACATTCGGTTAAATGAATTTATTGGCTAAACACAATATATGATGTTATTAGGTTTATTAGACCACAATATATAAACTTAAAAACTATTTGCCAAAATAAATGAAAGTGATGTACGCAGTCCGCAATTAATATAATTAAAAGAAAAACCAAACCGTCCATTTATAAGATATATTTTTATATACATTTATTTATTATTCAAATAAAAAAAACAATAAAAATTAACAAGCACATTTAATGTAGTTATTTTACCGGGCAACATGATATAGGATAGAATCTCCCTCATAAAATCCTAATAATTAAATAACCATTTTGATTTCTTTATACTTTTCATTATTAATTAAAAGCTTGTGAAAAATAAACCAGGCTGATAGATTTTTCCATTTAAATTCATGTTTCAAACATTCATGGTTTCAAACAACTCCACTAATTAGCGCAAAAATCTTCCACCAAATTCATATATAAAGTTTTAATTCACTTTTACGTTTTAAACAAACGATTCCCAACCTTTTAGTTTGGAGGAGCCAAGAAGTTAGAGAGTAGAACTCCTAGGAAGAAGTTCCGTTTTTCATTAATATCTCTACAACCACTGATTCTAGAAACTCGACACATGGACTAAATTTTAAGTGTGAATATTTCAAGGCCACCTAAAAAATTTCTTCGAATTCGGTTCAGCCGTTCTCCCGTGATTATTGTACAAACAAACAGCCAGACAGATTTTCAATTTTATTTATATAGATACTACATTTCTAGCTAGTTCTGATATAAACTAAATTTAAAACATTTGTGCACCGTTAAAGCGGAAAATGACATAGACAAAATGCTATTTGATTCAATGATAGCTTCTGTTTCTTCATATTACCACATCCCTCATTTGCTAATGTAATTTTATATCTTTGGTAAAACAGATGTCACATAAAAAACTTCAATTGGATAATAACTTATTATAAGTAATGCACAAAATTCATAATGATATATTTCGGGAAGGTGCTGCATTTCAAATGTTTAATACTTACCATGTTTAGTACTATGTTTATTACATGTTTAGTGTTTAGAACTCATAAAACCAATAAGAAAACTCTGATACACGTATGTTACAGAAGTTTAGTCAAAGTATAAATTCACGGAAATAAGTACGCAATGTGTTTGTTTATTCCACTGAAGATTTATGTGAAACATTATAATTACTTTCCTTATATGCATGATGTATAAGGAAAGTATTGTGACGGGGTCGAAAATTCGAATTCGAATTTTTGAAGGGAGAGCACGTTTCAAGCATACCTGATCAGGAATCAAACACATTTGAGGTGATGTATGTGTGTGTGTGTGTGTGTGTGTGTGTGTGTGTGTGTGTGTGTCAGTGAGACTGCGGAGACGATAACTGACTAACGAATGGACCGATTCAAACGAAATTTGGTAAAAAAATCACAATCCGTAAACGTTGGAAGCCTATTGTTTTTATACGCAATCGAATGCTCAAAATCCCCCTAAATTTTCGAGTCAAATTTTGAAAAAATCTTCGAAAAATCAAAACCGCTAATAAAGTTACGCAAATAGATATTTCTTATGTAATTTTTCATTAGAAATCGATTGACATAACTTTTAGAACACTAATATGAACCATTCTCGAGATATTGCACATTTTTTAAAAAAATTATCAAAAAATGATATAAAATAAAAAAAGAAAAATCAATCATGCTTAAAGTATTGATTATGAAACACTTTCCAAATTCAATGCAATTTTATTTAAACGTGTCTAAAATGCAATACATTCCTCGGTAATATTTTAAAGCTTATCACAATAATACATTAATTTATTATATTTGAAAACTTAAACCTTCATCGAAAAAAATGAACTTCATTCACATGATGCCATTTAAATATAAATTGCCTGGTTTAAACCTCTCTAAAATGTGATACATTCCTCGGTAATAATTTTAGAATTATCATAATACTACAATAATTTATTATATTTGAAAACTTCATCGAAAACAACTGAAATTCATTCAAATGACGTCATAGAAAAAATAACACGCCTGGCTCTCTCTATAAAAGCAGCATTTCATTCATGAATAATTTCCCATTCATGTCATTCATCACAATACTATAATAATTTATTTTATTTAAAAATTAAGACCATGGAACTACAAGTAATTAAACTCTATGCGTAAAACTTCATCGAAAAAAATCGTCCTTCTCTTTATAAAATCAATGAATATTTCATTCGTATCAGCTACGGAGACTCCCTGAACTAAATGATTTTGTGTTAAAGAAATACAGCAATTCTAATACAACTAATTCTACATATTTCGCTGTTTACATTTTACTTAGAAGAAAAATAGGCTTCGTTGTAGAAATAATCAAATTTGGATGAGCATTTAAACTCAAATATATTGTAATTGCGTTGTTTCAGCATGTAGATGCACAGAATTTAAACAAAATAAAGTGGTTTTAGGACGGATACAACACTCCATGAATTAAAAAGAACTTTAAAACTCACGATTTTGAGACAAGATGGATGTCATATATCATTTTGAAGTGGGTCACGTGATCTTTTCATATCATGGTCACGTGATTTTTTTATATCATGGTCAGGTGATCGCTTCCTATAAGAGATATTACTATTATTTTAATTTTTATTTAAAAAACTTCCGAATATATTTGGCTGAATTTTTTTTATATATTTTATAGAACAATTTAAATAATATATAAAATTGTCGAAACAATTTGTGATTTTTAAATTTGCTTAAAAAATGTTTGAAAAAATAGGTCCCTTAGGGCTCAATGTATTTCATTTTTTCAACCCGGGTTCAATCCAAAACAAATTGGGTCATATTATTCATTTATATTCCCGTAGGTCCTACAGATCGGCTGAACAACATACTAAAATTTCATTTTGATTAAGTCATTTTTACGGCAGTTATCGTGCTAACGGACAGACAGACAGACAGACAAACAGACAGAATGAGCAAAGTCATAAACACTTTTCAACTTTGTTGTAAAGTATTAAAAATATTTCTTATTCATAAACATGTTCACTTTTCATATGTAATACTATGCGATAAATTTGGTGACATCATTCTCGTGGATCTAACTCGTTCCATTCATGAAATAGATACTTTGAGTAATATTTTGTATTTGAACGCTAATAGTCATTTATCTGCTGTAAGAATAACTTATTCTTCCTCCATAACGCTTGGCGATATTTTGGCGACGAATTTAGTGGAATGTCGCCAACTTGTCGACTTTTTAAATGTTTCTAAAATAACGAAAAACTCGCCAAATGGATAAAAATGACGCTAAATCAATGACGACATGGAAAATGACGACTAATTGCCGAAAATTTAATATCATGGAAAGAATATAAATAACTAATGTAAAAATAATCTATGTTTCTTTACTGTAAAAGAAGTAAATTCATTGCATTATATAAGGAAAGTCATGTGCTGCCCGCACCATATATTTTTTTACAATGTATGGATGTAGTATTGGAATCGTGTCAAAAAACGTGACTCGAGGTTCTGACGAATTCACACATTTCAAGCAATCTAAAACCTGAAAAAAGAACACTTTTAGTGTGATATATGTGTGTTTGTGTCTATCTGTATGTCTGTTTGCGTCTGTATGGGTGTCTGCTTGTTCAATGTATGTATCCATTTGCCGCTAATGAAGCTTTTACATTATAAGGAATAATGGAAGAATGTGTGAAAATATATACCTGCCAAAAGGGGTGAAATTAAGCCAGGGATATAGTTGTAATGACTATCACCAAAGGAAATTTTTATACCATTCATATTAGTGCGATAATTGGCGGCGCAACACCGGAGTTGATATGAAAATTTATCAAACTGTCATATTCACAAAGCTGGCATGTTACCCCTACGTAAGTATATAAATACTTAAT
The DNA here is from genome assembly GCA_951213105.1 of Amaurobius ferox. Taxonomy (NCBI): domain Eukaryota; kingdom Metazoa; phylum Arthropoda; class Arachnida; order Araneae; family Amaurobiidae; genus Amaurobius; species Amaurobius ferox. The sequence continues at coordinate 34,099,891 of OX578154.1, forward strand.
TTTCTACATTTCCAGATAGTCATAATGCAAACTACTGTTAACATATTTGTGTCGCCGTTAATGCAGCAAATGGGATAGACAAAATATCATTTGATACTTTGATAGCTTCTGTTTCTTCTTATTACCACATTTCTCATCTGCTAATCTAATTTTATGTTTTTATTAAAACAGATGTCGCATAGAAGATATGAATTGGATAAGAGTTTATTGAAAGTAATGCGCGAAATCAGTAATGATGTATTTCTGCAAGACTCTGAATTTAACATATTTAGTACTTAGTTTAGTACGATGTTTATTACACTTTTAGTAAATAGGACTCTTGAAACCAAAAAGAAAATACTGATATATTCTATGGAAGTTTAGTAAAAGTATAAATTCATGAAAATAAGTAAATAATTATTACTTTCCTTATATACATAATATATAAGGAAAGTTTTGTGACGGGGTCGGAAATTCGAATTCGAGTTTTCGACGGGAGAGCACGTTTCAAGCATCCCTGATCACGAATCAAACATTTTTGAAGTGATGTCTGTGTGTGTGTGAAAGTATGTGTGTGTCAGTGAATCTGTGGAGAATATAACTGAAGAACGAATGGACCGATTTGAATGAAATTTGGTACAAAAATCACAATCTGTAAATACTGGAAGTCTACTGTTTTTATACGCAATCGAAAGTACAGAACGCCCCTAAATTTTCGAGTGAAATATTGAAACAATCGTCAAAAAATCAAAACTGCTAATAAAGTTACGCAAATCATCATTTCCTATGTAATTTTTCATTAGAAAACGATTGACATAAATTTAGAACGCTAACATGAACCGTTCTCGAGATATTGCACATTTTTCAAAAAAATTACCAAAAAGTCATATAAAATAAAAATCATATTTCTTATTGAGAAACATGTTCACTTTTCATATGTGATACCAAGCGATAAATTTGGTGACATCATTCTCGTGGATCTAGCTCGTCCCATTCATGAAAAAGGTACTTTGAGTAATACTTTGAATTTGAACGGCAATAGTCATTTATCTGCTGTAAGAATAACTTATTTCTTCGTCCATAACGCTTGGCGAGATTTTGGCGACGAATTTGGAGGAATGTCGCCAACTTGACTACTTTTTTAAAATTTTGCTAAATTAACGAAAAACTCGCCAAATGGATAAAAATGACTCTAAATCAATGACGACCCATTGATGATGATGACATGGAAAATGACGACTCATTGAAGAAAATTCAATATCTTGGAAGGAGTATAAATACTAACTAGTATAAAAATAATATTTTTTTTTCTGTAATAGTATTAAATTCATTGCATTATATAAGGAAAGGCATGTGCTGCCCACATCAGATTATTTTGTTTGTTTCAGGATAAAATTATGTAAGCCATTATAATTTCTAATATGTATAACGGAAATATTGGAATCGTGTCGAAAATAATAACTTTAATTTTCAGAGGGTTTACACGTTTTGAGCATTATAGAACCTGAAAAATTCTTTAACGTGTCATCTGTGTGTGTATCTGTCTGTCTGAATCTGCGCCTGTCTCTGCAATGTATGTATCCAGTGCAGCTATAATTCAATTTAGTGCTAATGAGGCTTTAAAATTATAAGAAATACTGAAAAATTTTATGCAAAGATATATCTTCCAAAATGTGTGAATTTAAACTTGATATATGATTGTAATGGCTGTCACTAAAGAACATTTTTATACTGTTCATATTAATATGAGAAATGACAGTGATACGGAAGCGGATTTGAAAATAATGCAAACTGGCATATTCACAAAGCTGTCACATAATTCAGACATATAGTTATAAATATTTAATATTCTACATTTCTAACTTGTCATAATATAAAATACCACCACAGCATTTGTGTCACCGTTAATGTGACAATTAACATAGATAACTTAATATTTGATACTATGATAGCTTCTGACTCTTCTTATTAACATATATCTCTTCTGCTACTGTAATTTTATGTTTTTATTAAAACAGATGTCGCATAAAAGACATGAGTTAAATTACAGATTTTTATAAGTAATGTACTTAATGTACCTTGTTTAGTACTCTTAAAAGTAATAAAAAACATATTAAAAGTAATAAAAAAAATATTTTATGGAAATGTAGACAAAGTATAAATTCATGGAAATAAGTACATTAAAATTATAGGGGAGGCTTTAAAATTATAAGAAATAATAAAATAATTCATGAAAAGATATATCTTCCATAATGTGTGAAATTAAACTAGATATATGATTGTAATGGCTGTCACTAAAGAACATTTTTATACTGTTCATATTAATATGAGAAATGGTAGCGGTTCGGAAGCGGATTTGAATATAATGCAAACTGGCATATTCACAAAGATGTCATTTAATTCAGACATATAGTTATAAATATTTAATATTCTACATTTCTAACTTGTCATAATATAAAATACCACCACAGCATTTGTGTCACCGTTGAGGTGACAATTAACATAGGTAACTTAATATTTGAAACTATGATAGCTTCTGACTCTTCTTATTAACATATATCTCTTCTGCTACTGCAATTTTATGATTTTACTAGCAGCATACCCGTTCTTCGTACGGAGTATATAATATAAAGAAACTTGAAATTCATAATCATGCCCAAATTCTTATAGTATACTTAATGACATGTTTAATCAAAATATTCTGTTAAAATATTTAATATAATGCTTCTAAAAAGAAGTTTAAGAATCTCTGTTCTCGCTATATAAAATTATCTTCATCGACATATCTGAAGAATAAAACATCTTGGACCCCTTATGTAAGCAAATATAAAAAAAAATATGGAATTGAATCAATATATGCAAAATAAAAGCGTTAAAATTGTATGGGATCCGTACTAATTATATACGCGAATATTAGAAAATATAACCTGTATTAGTAGATTACATGTATAAATTGAAAATACCAATAAACCCGTAATCTTTAAATCTGAAGACAGTCATTTATTCCAATATATGTCAAAATTAAAGTGCTAAAATTATATGGGAAGATATACACGTACTACTTATAATGTCCGATTATTAGTACAAGATTACCCGTTTTGCAATATGAGTCTCAAATGTTTTTTGGTAAAATACAACAGACGACGTAATAAATTGAATATATAATTAATCCCCATAATTTTCATACCAGAAGACTGTACTTGATTCCTATATATATGCCAATATATGTCAAAATATATGCCAATATACCTGTACTACTTATATTCTCGTAGGTTAGAAGATATACCCGTGCATTCCTAGAAGATTACTCGTACAACGTACAATATGCGTGTGTCAGCAATATTTGCCGCAATAAAACAATGGCGTAATAACTTAAAAATATCAATAATCCCTGAATCAATAATTCAGGAAAATATCAATAATAATAATGTTTAAACCTGAAGAGTATAATTGATATTATCCAGTCCAAAATGAAATGGCAATGAAATTTATTTTATATACATATCTTCATTATTCAAATCGGAAAGGATTTAATAAAAATCGTCTGCCGCTAAAACACATTGGATTTAAATCCGTTGCTAAGCGACATGATATCATTTGCTTCAAATAAATTGGTAGAAAAAATATCGTCTAAATAGTTATATTTCTATGGAACATTTGGCGACAGTTTCGTCAAATTAGCGACATTTTAAAAAATCGCCAAATTTATCGCCAAGTGGGACTGTAGAACTGACAGTTCCACTTTGCGACAAATTGACGAAATATCATCACAATACTATCCCCTAACAAAAAACAATTAATATCATTTATGTAGCGCAATTTTATCAATTTCAAGATATTTTTATAGATTTGAAAACATTTTTATCAATTTGGTGACATTTTAAAAATTCGCTAAATGTATTACTAAGTAGGATGGTTGGTCTGACAGATAAATGCTAACCAAACATCATTTCAGTACTCTCTTCTAACAAAACAAAAGAAAATTTCATTGATATGTAGAAGATCCAAGTCACACGACCAACCCGAAGGTTTATGGCAGCTGTTTGTGTGTCGTTTATATCAATTTGGCGACATTTCCGTCAATTTGGCAAAGTTTAAGAAAAGTTGTCGAATTAGCGATATCCCTCCAAATTCGTAGCTTTGAATTTGCAGATCTGAATGAAACATTCTTATCCCGTTTCAATATACTAAATGAAAACACTACAATTGTATTAGAAGATATACCCGCTCTACTCTTTTTCTGTTTCAACAATCGGCTATATGAATTTATTGGCTAAACACAATATATGAGTTTAGTAGCTAAATACGATATAAGCTTGAAAACTCTTTGCCAAAATAAATGAAATTGATGTACGCAGTCAGCAATTAATATAATTAAAAGAAAAATCAAACCGTCCATTCATAAGATATACTTTTATATCCGTTTATCCATTTATTTATTATTTAAATCGAAAAAAAATAATAAAAACATTAACAAACACATTTAATTTAATTGCGATGCCGAGCAACATGATATATCCTCCTAAAATGTTAAAATTTATTAACCACTAACAGCACACCCGTTATTCGTACGGAGTGTATAATTTAAAGAAACTTAAATTTCGCAATCATGTGCGAATTCTGTTAAAATATTAAATTTATTGCTCCTAAAGAGAAGTTTAAGAATATATGTTCTCACTATGCAAAATTATCTTCACGATCAGATCTGAAGAATAAAACATCCTGCCCCCTTTTGTAAGCAAATTTACAGAAGAAAAAAAAGGAATTGAATGAATATATGCAACGCCGTACTAATTATATTGTCACAGATCAGAAAATATGCCAATGTGTTAGTAGAAGATTACCCGTATTACAATATGCGTCTCAAAAATATTTGCCAAAATAAAAGAGATGACGTAATAAATTGAAAACATCAATAATATCCGTACTCTTTATACCAGAAGGTCGTAATTGATTCCAATATATGCCAATATATATCAAAACATATGTCAATATACCTGTACTACTTATATTCTCGTAGATTAAAAGATATACAGGTGTATTTGTAGAAGATTCGTACAACATACAATATATGAGTTTAAACAATTTTTGTCATAATAAAACAATTGCATAATAACTTGAAAATATCAATAATCCTTGAATCAATAATCCCCGAAAATATAAATAATAATTTTTAAACCTGAAGACCGTAATTGATATTATCCAGTCAAAAATGCTATAAGAAAAATCAAATCGTTCTTTTCTAAAATATATTTTTATATCCATTTATTTATTATTCAAATCGAAAAAATAATTATTTAAATTAACAGACAGATTTAATTTAATTGCGTTTCTGAGTAACATGATATAAGATAGAATCTTATAACATGATAAATATGTCATGTCTTATAACATAAACTGCGAAATTAAATAACGATTTTGATTTCTCTATACTTCTCATTGTTCCGTAAAAGCGTGTTTTAAATAAACCATGAACCATGGAGATAGATTTCCCCTTTAAATCATGTTTCAAACAATTCATGTTTTCAGAAAGTGACTAATTAACGCAAAAAATCTCCCATCAAACTCAGAGATTAAATTTTAATTCACTTTCAAACGATTTTCAAGCTTTTCGTTTGGATAAACCACGGAGTTAGGGAGTAGAACTCCTAGGAAAAAGTTCCGCTTTTCATTAATATCTCGACAACCCCAGGTCTTAGAAACTCGAAACTTGGACAAAATTTATGGGGGGATATTTCAAGGCCATTCACCAAATTTCATTAAATTCGGTTCAGCCGTTATTCCGTGATGATGAGACAAACGAAAATTTCGTTTTTTACTAATATCTCGAGAACCACTGGTCGTAGAAACTCAAAACACGAATATAATTTTAAGAGGGGCTATTTCTGGGCTACCCACAAAATTTCATCAAATTCGGTTCAGCCGTTCTCCCGTGATGGTGTGACAAACAGACAGACAGACAGACAGACAGACAGACAGACAGATTTTCATTTTTATTTATATAGACTAGCAGCATACCCGTTCTTCGTACGGAGTATATAATATAAAGAAACTTGAAATTCATAATCATGCCCAAATTCTTATAGTATACTAAATGACATGTTTAATCAAAATATTCTGTTAAAATATTTAATATAATGCTCCTAAAAAGAAGTTTAAGAATCTCTGTTCTCGCTATATAAAATTATCTTCATGGACATATCTGAAGAATAAAACATCTTGGACCCCTTATGTAAGCAAATATAAAAAAAATATGGAATTGAATCAATATATGCAAAATAAAAGCGTTAAAATTGTATGGGACCCGTACTAATTATATACGCGAATATTAGAAAATATAACCTGTATTAGTAGATTACATGTATAAATTGAAAATACCAATAAACCCGTAATCTTTAAATCTGAAGACAGTCATTTAATCCAATATATGTCAAAATTAAAGTGCTAAAATTATAAGGGGTAGATATACACGTACTACTTATAATGTCCGATTATTAGTAGAAGATCACCCGTTTTGCAATATGAGTCACAAACGTTTTTTGGTAAAATACAACAGACGACGTAATAAATTGAATATATAATTAATCCCCTTAATCTTCATACCAGAAGACTGTACTTGATTCCAATATATATGCCAATATATGTCAAAATATATGCCAATATACCTGTACTACTTATATTCTCGTAGGTTAGAAGATATACCCGTGCATTCCGAGAAGATTACTCTTACAACGTACAATATGCGTGTGTCAGCAATTTTTGCCGCAATAAAACAATGGCGTAATAACTTAAAAATATCAATAATCCCTGAATCAATAATTCCGGAAAATATCAATAATAATAATGTTTAAACCTGAAGAGTATAATTGATATTATCCAGTCCAAAATGAAATGGCAATGAAATTTATTTTATACACATATCTTCATTATTCAAATCGGAAAGGATTTAATAAAAATCGTCTGCCGCATAAACACGTTGGATTTAAATCCGTTGCTAAGCGACATGATATCATTTGCTTCAAATAAATTGGTAGAAAAAATATCGTCTAAATAGTTATATTTCTATGGAACATTTGGCGACAGTTTCGTCAAATTAGCGACATTTTAAAAAATCGCCAAATTTATCGCCAAGTGGGACTGTAGAACTGACAGTTCCACTTTGCGACAAATTGACGAAATATCATCACAATACTATCCCCTAACAAAAAACAATTAATATCATTTATGTAGCGCAATTTTATCAATTTCAAGATATTTTTTTAGATTTGAAAACATTTTTATCAATTTGTTGACATTTTAAAAATTCGCTAAATGTATTACTAAGTAGGATGGTTGGTCTGACAGATAAATGCTAACCAAACATCATTTCAGTACTCTCTTCTAACAAAACAAAAAAAAAATTCATTGATGTGTAGAAGACCCAAGCCACACGACCAACCCGAAGGTTTATGGCAGCTGTTTGTGTGTCGTTTATATCAATTTGGCGACATTTCCGTCAATTTGGCAAAGTTTAAGAAAAGTTGTCAAATTAGCGATATCCCTCCAAATTCGTAGCTTTGAATTTGCAGATCTGAATGAAACATTCTTATCCCGTTTCAATATACTAAATGAAAACACTACAATTGTATTAGAAGATATACCCGCTCTACTCTTTTTCTGTTTCAACAATCGGCTATATGAATTTATTGGCTAAACACAATATATGAGTTTAGTAGCTAAATACGATATAAGCTTGAAAACTCTTTGCCAAAATAAATGAAATTGATCGCAGTCAGCAATTAATATAATTAAAAGAAAAATCAAACCGTCCATCCATAAGATATACTTTTATATCCATTTATCCATTTATTTATTATTTAAATCGAAAAAAAATAATAAAAACATTAACAAACACATTTAATTTTATTGCGATGCCGAGCAACATGATATATCCTCCTAAAATGTTAAAATTTATTAACCACTAACAGCACACCCGTTATTCGTACGGAGTGTATAATTTAAAGAAACTTAAAGTTCGCAATCATGTGCAAATTCTGTTAAAATATTAAATTTATTGCTCCTAAAGAGAAGTTTAAGAATATATGTTCTCACTATGCAAAATTATCTTCACGATCCGATCTGAAGAATAAAACATCCTGCTCCCTTTTGTAAGCAAATTTAGAGAAGAAAAAATAGGAATTGAATGAATATATGCAACCCCGTACTAATTATATTGTCGCAGATCAGAAAATATGCCAATGTGTTAGTAGAAGATTACCCGTATTACAATATGCGTCTCAAAAATATTTGCCAAAATAAAAGAGATGACGTAATAAATTGAAAACATCAATAATATCCGTACTCTTTATACCAGAAGGTCGTAATTGATTCCAATATATGCCAATATATATCAAAACATATGTCAATATACCTGTACTACTTATATTCTCGTAGATTAAAAGATATACACGTGTATTTGTAGAAGATTCGTACAACATACAATATATGAGTTTAAACAATTTTTGTCATAATAAAATAATTGCATAATAACTTGAAAATATCAATAATCCTTGAATCAATAATCCCCGAAAATATAAATAATAATAATTTTTAAACCTGAAGACCGTAATTGATATTATCCAGTCAAAAATGCTATAAGAAAAATCAAATCGTTCTTTTCTAAAATATATTTTTATATCCATTTATTTATTATTCAAATCGAAAAAATAATTATTAAAACTAGTAATTATTAAAATACTTCTCATTGTTCCGCAAAAGCTTGTTTTAAATAAACCTTGAACCATGGAGATAGATTTCCCCTTTAAATCATGTTTCAAACAATTCATTTTTTCAGAAAGTGACTAATTAACGCAAAAAATCTCCCATCAAACTCAGAGATTAAATTTTAATTCACTTTCAAACGATTTTCAAAGTTTTCGTTTGGATAAACCACGGAGTTAGGGAGTAGAACTCCTAGGAAAAAGTTCCGTTTTTCATTAATATCTCGACAACCCCAGGTCTTAGAAACTCGAAACTTGGACAAAATTTATGGGGGGATATTTCAAGGCTATTCACCAAATTTCATTAAATTCGGTTCAGCCGTTTTTCCGTGATGATGAGACAAACGAAAATTTCGTTTTTTACTAATATCTCGAGAACCACTGGTCGTAGAAACTCAAAACACGGATATAATTTTAAGTGGGGCTATTTCTGGGCTACCCACAAAAGTTCATCAAATTCGGTTCAGCCGTTCTCCCGTGATGGTGTGACAAACAGACAGACAGACAGACAGACAGACAGACAGACAGACAGACAGACAGACAGACAGATTTTCATTTTTATTTATATAGATTAAAACAGATGTCGCATAAAAGACATGAGTTAAATTAAAGATTTTTATAAGTAATGTACGAAATGTACCTTGTTTAGTACTCTTAAAAGTAATAAAAAGCATATTAAAAGTAATAAAAAAAATATTTTATGGAACTTTAGACAAAGTATAAATTCATGGAAATAAGTACTTTAAAATTATAGGCGAGGCTTTAAAATTATAGGGAAGGCTATAAAATTATAAGAAATAATAAAATAATTTATGAAAATATATATCTTCCATAATGTGTGAAATTAAACTAGATATATGAGTGTAATGGCTGTCACTAAAGAACATTTTTATACTGTTCATCTATATAAATAAAAATGAAAATCTGTCTGTCTGTCTGTCTGTCTGTCTGTCTGTCTGTCTGTCTGTTTGTCACACCATCACGGGAGAACGGCTGAACCGAATTTGATGAAATTTTGTGGGTAGCCCAGAAATAGCCCCACTTAAAATTATATCCGTGTTTTGAGTTTCTACGACCAGTGGTTCTCGAGATATTAGTAAAAAACGAAATTTTCGTTTGCCTCATCATCACGGAAAAACGGCTGAACCGAATTTAATGAAATTTGGTGAATAGCCTTGAAATATCCCCCCATAAATTTTGTCCAAGTTTCGAGTTTCTAAGACCTGGGGTTGTCGAGATATTAATGAAAAACGGAACTTTTTCCTAGGAGTTCTACTCCCTAACTCCGTCGTTTATCCAAACGAAAAGCTTGAAAATCGTTTGAAAGTGAATTAAAATTTAATCTTTGAGTTTTATGGGAGATTTTTTGCGTTAATTAGTCACTTTCTGAAAACATGAATTGTTTGAAACATGATTTAAAGGGGAGATCTATCTCCATGGTTCATGGTTTATTTAAAACACGCTTTTACGGAACAATGAGAAGTATAGAGAAATCAAAATCGTTATTTAATTTCGCAGTTTATGTTATAAGACATGACATATTTAACATGTTATAAGATTCTATCTTATATCATGTTACTCAGAAACGCAATTAAATTAAATCTGTCTGTTAATTTTAATAATTATTTTTTCGATTTGAATAATAAATAAATGGATATAAAAATATATTTTAGAAAAGAACGATTTGATTTTTCTTATAGCATTTTTGACTGGATAATATCAATTACGGTCTTCAGGTTTAAAAATTATTATTATTTATATTTTCGGGGATTATTGATTCAAGGATTATTGATATTTTCAAGTTATTATGCAATTATTTTATTATGACAAAAATTGTTTAAACTCATATATTGTATGTTGCACGAATCTTCTACAAATACACGTGTATATCTTTTAATCTACGAGAATATAAGTAGTACAGGTATATTGACATATGTTTTGATATATATTGGCATATATTGGAATCAATTACGACCTTCTGGTATAAAGAGTACGGATATTATTGATGTTTTCAATTTAATACGTCATCTCTTTTATTTTGGCAAATATTTTTGAGACGCATATTGTAATACGGGTAATATTCTACTAACACATTGGCATATTTTCTGATCTGCGACGATATAATTAGTACGGGGTTGCATATATTCATTCAATTCCTATTTTTTCTTCTGTAAATTTGCTTACAAAAGGGGGCAGGATGTTTTATTCTTCAGATCTGATCGTGAAGATAATTTTGCATAGTGAGAACATATATTCTTAAACTTCTCTTTAGGAGCAATAAATTTAATATTTTAACAGAATTTGCACATGATTGCGAACTTTAATTTTCTTTAAATTATACACTCCGTACGAATAACGGGTGTGCTGTTAGTGGTTAATAAATATTAACATTTTAGGAGGATATATCATGTTGCTCGGCAAATTAAATGTGTTTGTTAATGTTTTTATTATTTTTTTTCGATTTAAATAATAAATAAATGGATAAATGGATATAAAAGTATATCTTATGAATGGACGGTTTGATTTTTCTTTTAATTATATTAATTGCTGACTGCGTACATCAATTGCATTTATTTTGGCAAAGAGTTTTTAAGCTTATATCGTATTTAGCTACTAAACTCATATATTGTGTTTAGCCAATAAATTCATATAGCCGATTGTTGAAACAGAAAAAGAGTAGAGCGGGTATATCTTCTAATACAATTGTAGTGTTTTCATTTAGTATATTGAAACGGGATAAGAATGTTTCATTCAGATCTGCAAATTCAAAGCTACGAATTTGGAGGGATATCGCTAATTTGACAACTTTTCTTAAACTTTGCCAAATTGACGGAAATGTCGCCAAATTGATATAAACGACACACAAACAGCTGCCATAAATCTTCGGGTTGGTCGTGTGGCTTGGGTCTTCTACATATCAATGAAATTTTTTTTTTGTTTTGTTAGAAGAGAGTACTGAAATGATGTTTGGTTAGCATTTATCTGTCAGACCAACCATCCTACTTAGTAATACATTTAGCGAATTTTTAAAATGTCACCAAATTGATAAAAATGTTTTCAAATCTATAAAAATATCTTGAAATTGATAAAATTGCGCTACATAAATGATATTAATTGTTTTTTGTTAGGGGATAGTATTGTGATGATATTTCGTCAATTTGTCGCAAAGTGGAACTGTCAGTTCTACAGTCCCACTTGGCGATAAATTTGGCGATTTTTTAAAATGTCGCTAATTTGACGAAACTGTCGTCAAATGTTCCATAGAAATATAACTATTTAGACGATATTTTTTCTACCAATTTATTTGAAGCAAATGATATCATGTCGCTTAGCAACGGATTTAAATCCAATGTGTTTATGCGGCAGACGATTTTTATTAAATCCTTTCCGATTTGAATAATGAAGATATGTATATAAAATAAATTTCATTGCCATTTCATTTTGGACTGGATAATATCAATTATACTCTTCAGGTTTAAACATTATTATTATTGATATTTTCCGGAATTATTGATTCAGGGATTATTGATATTTTTAAGTTATTACGCCATTGTTTTATTGCGGCAAAAATTGCTGACACACGCATATTGTACGTTGTACGAGTAATCTTCTAGGAATGCACGGGTATATCTTCTAACCTACGAGAATATAAGTAGTACAGGTATATTGGCATATATTTTGACATATATTGGCATATATATTGGAATCAAGTACAGTCTTCTGGTATGAAGATTAAGGGGATTAATTATATATTCAATTTATTACGTCGTCTGTTGTATTTTACCAAAAAACATTTGTGACTCATATTGCAAAACGGGTAATCTTCTACTAATAATCGGACATTATAAGTAGTACGTGTATATCTTCCCATATAATTTTAGCACTTTAATTTTGACATATATTGGAATAAATGACTGTCTTCAGATTTAAAGATTACGGGTTTATTGGTATTTTCAATTTATACATGTAATCTACTAATACAGGTTATATTTTCTAATATTCGCGTATATAATTAGTACGGGTCCCATACAATTTTAACGCTTTTATTTTGATTCAATTCCATATATTTTTTTTTATATTTGCTTACATAAGGGGTCCAAGATGTTTTATTCTTCAGATATGTCCATGACGATAATTTTATATAGCGAGAACAGAGATTCTTAAACTTCTTTTTAGGAGCATTATATTAAATATTTTAACAGAATATTTTGATTAAACATGTCATTTAGTATACTATAAGAATTTGGGCATGATTATGAATTTCAAGTTTCTTTATATTATATACTCCGTACGAAGAACGGGTATGCTGCTAGTATTAATATAAGAAATGGCAGCGATACGGAAGCGGATTTGAAAATAATGCAAACTGGCATATTCACAAAGCTGGCACATAATTCAGACATATAGTTAAAAATATTTAATATTCTACATTTCTAACTTGTCATAATATAAAATACCACCACAGCATTTGTGTCACCGTTAATGTGACAATTAACATAGATAACTTAATATTTGATACTATGATAGCTTCTGTCTCTTCTTATTAATATATATATATTCTGCTACTGTAATTTTATGTTTTTATTAAAACAGATGTCGCATAAAAGACATGTTAAATTACAGATTATTATAAGTAATGTACGAAATGTACCTTGTTTAGTACTCTTAAAAGTAATAAAAAAACATATTAAAAGTAATAAAAAATATATTTTATGGAACTTTAGACAAAGTATAAATTCATGGAAATAAGTACTTTAAAATTATAGGGGAGGCTTTAAAATTATAAGAAATAATAAAATAATTTATGAAAAGGTATAACTTCCATAATGTGTGAAATTAAACTAGACATATGATTGTAATGACTCTCACTAAAGAACATTTTTATACTGTTCATAATATGAGAAGTGGCAGCGATACGGAAGCGGATTTGAAAATAATGCAAACTGGCATATTCACAAACCTGGCACATAATTCAGACATATAGTTATAAATGTTTAATATTATACATTTCTAACTTGTCATGATATAAAATACCACAACAGCATTTGTGTCACCGTTAATGTGACAATTAACATAGATAACTTAATATTTGATACTATGGTAGCTTCTGACTCTTCTTATTAACATATATCTCTTCCGCTACTGTAATTTTATGTTTTTATTAAAACAAATGTCGTATAAAAGACATGTTAAATTACAGATTATTATAAGTAATGTACGAAATGCACCTTGTTTAGTACTCTTAAAAGTAATAAAAAAATCTATACTTTATGGAACTTTAGTCAAAGTATAAATTCATGGAAATAAGTACGTAATTTGGTTGTTGCAGGATAGATTTATGTAAACTATTATATTTTTGAATATGTATAGGGAAAGTATAGAATTAGAAGGTAAGTATAGGTCGAAAAGCGAAATTCCAGTTTTCGACTTTTCTACACGTTTAGAGCATGTGGAAACCGAGAAAAATATTTTAGATTGCCATCTTTGTATGTGTGTCTGTGTAATGTATGCATCCACTTTAGATGGAAAACTAATTGATCAAATTCTACAAAATTTGGCAGATAAGTTAATAATGAGATATCTTGAGCTGGATTAGATTTTGGTACCATAGGGATAAAAAAGATCTGCCATTTTTTGAGAAATACCCTACAAAATCGCATTTATCCACTCTAGCTGTAAAACAAATTGATCAAATTTCACTGAACTAAATAGATAAGTCACAGGTATGTTACCCTCCTGTAACTTATAATTTGTTACAATTCGCAGAAAAAGAAACTGTTTTTGTTTGCGAAATAGCCCGAAAAATTCACCAAACTATAAAATAAACAAGACAGATCAATCATGCTTAAAGCATTGATTATGAAACACTTTCCAACTTCAATGCAATTTTATTTAAACATGTCTAAAATGCAATGCATTCCTCGGTAATATTTTTAAACTTATCATAAATACTACATTAATTTATTACATTTGAACGCTTAAACCTTCATCGAAAAAAATGAACTTCATTCAAATGACGACATTGAAATATAAATTGCCTGGTTTAAACATCTCTAAAATGTGATACATTCCTCGGTAATAATTTTAGAATTATCATAATACTTCGATAATTTATTATATTTGAAAACATCATCGAAAACAACTGAAATTCATTCAAATGACTTCATAGAAAAAATAACACGCCTGGCTCTCTCTATAAAAGCAGCTTTTCATTCAAAACTAATTTCCCATTCATGTCATTCATCAGAATACTATAATAATTTATTTTATTTAAGAATTAAGACCATGGAGCTATAAGTAATTAAACTCTATGCGTAAAATTTCATCGAAAAAAATCGTCCTGCTCTTTGTAAAATCAATGAATATTTCATTCATATCAGCTATGCAGACTCCATGAACTCAATGGTTTTGTGTTAAAGAAATACAGCAATTCTACTACAACTCATTCTACATATTTTGCTGTTTACATTTTACATAGGTGAAAAATAGGCTTCGTTGAAGGAATAATCAAATTTTGATGAACATTTAACCCACATATATTGTCATTTTCAGTACGTAGATGCACATAATTTCAAAAATAAAGTGATTTTAGGAAGGATACAACACTCAATATGAATTAAAAAGAACTTTAAAAATCACGATTTTGAGACAAGATGGATGCCATATATCATTTTGAAGTGGGTCATGTGATCTTTTCCTATCTTGGTCACGTGATCGCTTCATATAAGAGATGTTATTATTATTTTACAACTGAATATATTTTGCTGATATTTATTATATATTTTATGGAACAATTTGAACATTACCTAAAATTTTCGAAGCAATTTGTGGATTTTAAATTCACTTAAAATCTGTTTGAAAAATTAGGTCTCATAGGGCTCAAGGTATTTTATTTCTTCAACCCGGGTTCAATCCAAAACTAATTGGGTGATATTATTCATTTATTTTCCCATAGGTCCTACAGACCGTCGGAACAACATGCTAAAATTTCATTTTGATTAAGTCATTTTACGGCAGTCATCGTGCTAGCGGACAGACAGACAGAGAGACAGACAGAGAGACAGAATGAACAAAGTCATAAACACTTTTCATCTTTGTTGTCAAATGTTAAAAACTACGTATACTCAAATGTATCATTTAAATGCTTGTTTCAAATGTAAATTTTGAGAGCGAAAGGCATAAGACAAACTCCATTACTTTAAGACTAACACTTGAGATATATTTTTTGCTTTTATATCACGAAGCCTTTGTAAATACGTTTAAGTCCTCAATGAAAATGAAAACTGAATTAAAACTGCTAATTCAATGTAATTTCAAACAATGAAGATCAATCATGCATAAAGCATTGATTATGAAACACTTTCCAACTTCAATGCATTTTATTTAAACATCTCTAAAATGCGAAATATTCCTAGGTAATATATTTAAAATTATCACAATACTACATTAATTTATTATACTTGAAACATAAAACTTCATAAAAAAAAAATGAACTTCATTCAAATGACGGCATTGAAATATAAATTGTCTGGTTATCTGGTGTCTATAAATTCCTAAAATTCGATACATTCCTGGGAAATATTACAAAAATTAACATAATACTACAAAAACTTATTATATTTGAAAACTTCATCGAAAACAAATGAAATATATTCAAATGGCGTCATCGAAATATAACACGCCTGCTTCTCTCTATAAAAGCAGCATTTTGTCATAAGGTAAAATTGTCCTTATCAAAAATTACCATTATAGGACTTACCTATGATGCCGTCGCTAGGGGTGGAGCCTGTAGCCCCAGGTTCTCAAGCTACAGAGATGAACACACACAAAATATAAACAAATACACTAGACTTAATTGATTAAATTAATTTAATGTTTTGAGTTATAGCTCCATTATTTCTTGAGTAATGACACTATGTTAAATCTATTATTAAAAAGACACATAACACTTACAAATTACATTAATACATATATTTACACACATAACAACTTTGACTTAAATATCTTAAAACAGTTTCCTTTAATCAATTTATACTCAACATATTTCTTTTAGTTCTATATCTACGAACTCGTTCATATGATCTACTCAACGAACTGGTAGTTCATTATTTTAATAAACGTTAAAGGTGTGCCTTCCGTGCTAAGTAGTGACAATTGAAATTTGGTTTACCTCTCTTTGTTACGTTCGTATTCGTGCAATCTCAATGATGTCTGCACACTGTTGCACATCTCATATTTGCACAAGCTACCATTTTATTGCTCACATTCTATAGACACTTTTCACAAAACCAAGACATGATGCTGACTCGTTCGAAAGTTTTTAAGTCGACTGAAGTTTTTTTGAATATGGCTTTGGGGCGCTTTTTTCTTTCCCCCATTCATTCCCTACCACATCTACCATTTGCTGTTGCTGCAGACGGGGATGACCACTGTTTATATATGCATTTGTTGTGATTGGCTCCCTCTGCAGCATTTAGATATTTCATTATTTTGGTTGGCATTTGTAATTGGGGTGGCAACATGTAATACAAATATTGTGTTACACATTTCAATAATAAAAAAAATTCCATTCATTTCATTCATCACAATACTGTAATAATTTATTTTATTTAAAAACTTAAAACCATGGATGTACAAGTAATTAAACTCTATGCTTAAAACATCGTCGAAAACTCGTTCGCTTCTCTTCTTAAAATCAATGAATGTTTCATTCATATCAGCTATATTTCAGTCTCCATGAGTTAAATAATTTTGCATTAAAGAAATACAACAATTCTTATACAACTCATTCTACATCATTCGGTAATTACATTCTCCATCAGTGAAAAGTAGGCTTCGTTGTAGAAATAATCAAACTTTTGTACTCATTTAAATTCAACTATATTGCAATTGCGTTATTTCAATATGTAGATGCACAGAATTTAAGAAAAATAAGGCGGTTTTATGACGGATACAACACTAAATGTGAATTAAAAAGAACTTTAAAAATCAAGATTTTGAGACATGATGGATGCCATATTTCATTTTGAAGTTGGTCACGTGATCTCTTCATATAATGTTCAATAATCTCTCCATATAAAGGTTGCAATTATTATTTTAATTTTTATTTTAACATCTTCTGAATACATTTTGCTGAAATTTTATATATTTTATTGGATACTTTGAGTATTACATAAAATTTTTGAAGCAATTTAAGAATTTTAAATCCTCTTAAAAAGTGTTTGAAAAATTAGGTCCCATAGGGTTCAATGTATTTCATTTTTTCCAAAATCAATCCAAAACTAATTGGGTGATATTATTTATTTATAGGTCCCACAGACTGTCTGAGCAACCTCCTAAAATTTCATTTCGACGGCAATTTCACGGCAGTTATCGTGCTAACGGACAGATTGAGAGACAGGCAGACAGACAGACAGAATGAACACAGTCATAAACACTTTTCAACTATGTTAATAATTATCCATAAAGTGTTAATAATTATCCATGTTATTACGAGCAATTAAACTCAATCTAATGTATGGTCAAAGGCAAAGAAAATAAAATTGCGTCTTTTGGAAAAGATATGTGCTACTTACATAAGATTTATGTTAAGTTTATTTTATTCCGTCAATAAAATATTTTGCTCTAACATTATTGCAAATAATGCGTTTTGTTTGCGTATGCTAGACTTAACAAAACCGTTTTCTAATTTCTAAACCGTTTCTTTTTAACACTTTGCAATGTAGTTGAAAAGTTTTTATGACTTTGTTCATTCTGCTGTCTGTCTGTCCATTAGCACGATAACTGCCGTAAAAATGACTTTATCAAAATGAAGTTTTAGTATGTTGTTCAGACGGTCAGTGGGACCGTCTGATATTAATCTTAATTAATATTAATTATTAAGATTATATCACGAATCCTTTGTATCACGTACAGATTGATTTTAATTTTGATTAATATTAATATGTGGCCTGTGGGAAAATATTAATCACAGCTTTATATGAAACAACCAAATGACCATTATATGAAGATATCATGTGACCAACTTCAATAAAATATATGGCATCCATCTTGTGTCGAAATCGTGATTTTAAAAGTTCTTTTTAATTCATATTGAGTGTTGTATCCGTCATAAAACCGCTTTATTTTTGCTTAAATTCTGTGCATGTACATACTGAAACAACTCAATTACAATATATTTGAGTTTAAATGATCATCCAAATTTGATTATTTCTACAGCGAAGCCCAATTTTCAATTATGGAAAATGTAAACAGCAAAATATGTAAAATGAGTTGTATAAGAATTGCTGCATTTCCTTTATGCAATATTATTTTGCTGATGCAGTCTGCAATATAGCTGATATGAATGAAATATTTAGATTTTACAGAGAAAAATACGAATTTTTTAGATGAAGTTTTAAGCAAAGAGTTTAATTACTTGTACTTCCATGATTTTAAGTTTTACATACAATTACTTATTATAGTATTATGATGAATGAAATGAGTGGAAAAATGTTTATGAATGAAATGCTTCTTTTATAGAGAGAGCCAGGCGTGTTATATTTCGATGACGTCATTTAAATACATTTCAGTTGTTTTCGATGAAGTTTTCAAATATAATAAATTATTGTAGTATTATGATAACTTTTTAAATATTACCGAGCAATGTATCGCATTTTAGAGATGTTTAAATAAAATTGCATTGAAGTTGGAAAGTTTTTCATATTCAATGCTTTATGCATGATTGATCTTGTTATTTTACAAATTGTTTTTAAAGATGACATTCTTATAGAAACAAATAGTTCCTATTAAATATTGATATTAAACATTTATATTAAACATTTTATATAGGCAACACATACCAAGACTTTCCCTACAGAATCATATAATTTCTTTTTCTTATATTCCGTAAACTTATCTTTATGTTTTATCAAATATAACAACACAAAATGGACACTCGACTAAAATTATATATAAATTAGAATATTAAAACAGAAAAGCTCAATCATGCATAAAGCTTTGATCATTTAACACTTTCCAACTGAAATGCACTTTTATTTAAACAACTCTAAATTGTGATACATTCAGTTCTGATATATTTTAAATAATCACTGTACTACAATAATTTATTATATTTGAAAACATAACTTCATCGAAAAAAATGAATTTTATTCAAGTAACGTCATCGAAATATAAATCGTTTGGGTTTCTATGTACAAACAGTGAATATTTCAATCATACACATTTATTCCAGACTCCAGTGTTAAATAATTTTTGAGTGAAAAAAATTTAGCAAGTCATATACAACTCATCTTACTATCACTTATTTATACTCTGCATTCATTAACATTGGGCTTCGCTGTAGAAATAATCAAAGTCTGATGATCACTTAAACCCAAAAATATTGTAATTGCGTTGGCACAGAATATAGGAGATGCACAGAAATAAATCGGTTTTAGGACGGATGCAACACTAAATATAAATTTAAAATAACTTTAAAAACCACCATTTTTATAGTGGGAAATAAAAATGGATGCCATATTTTATTTTGAAGTGGGTCACTTGATCTCTTTATGCTATATGGGTGTAATTATTATTTTAATTTTTATTTAAAAAACTACTGAATATTTTGCTGAAATTTTTTCATATATGTTATGGGATAATTTAAATATTTCCTAACATTTTCGAAACAATTTGTGAATTTTAACTTCGTTTAAAAAATTTTTGAGAAATTAGGTCCCATAGGAATCAAAGCATTTCATTTTTTTAACCCGGGTTCAATCCAAAACTATTTGAGTGATAGCAATCATTTGCATTCCCATATGCCCCGCAGACCGTTTCAACAACATAATAAAATTTCATTTTGATAAAGTCATTTTACGGCAGTTAGCATGCGAATGGACAGACATACAGACAGAACAAACAACGTCATAAACACTTTTCAACTATGTTGTAAAGTGTTAATATTCCCCTTTTTCTATTTGAAGATCTAGTGAAATTTAAAATGGTTGGATGTGGAAAAAGTATCCAAGAATAAAAATATATCATAAACTGTGTATTATAAAATAATATGGTTGCTCTCATTCCTTTGTCATCAAACATTAAGTAAAAGAAGCATTAATTGGTATAGTACAAATGATTTAATCACAAAATCGCATGAAATTCTGTCGCACTATTTTAAGCTACAGGATATACTTGTATTGCATTGGAAGACATACAGGGCGTACGCAGAAGTTGCACTTTAAGTATTGCAATCTTGTTTAAAAGTTTAAAAGTGCTCAAAACGTATTTTTCAATGAAAAATGCAAGTTCTAGTTTTTACCTCTTATTAATACGTGCTCTTTACATTACCATGACATCATGTGCAGTAAGAAGTGTGTAATGTTTAAATAACCGTTTGTTATTATTTCTCTCAGGTCCATTATAATTTATGTTTACTTAAAATTAAAAAATCTGATGTGGGCATGGCATGACTTTCCTTATATAATGCAATTAATTTAAAACTTTTACAGTTAAAAAAATGTTATTCTTATAGTAGATACTTATATTCTTTCCAAGATATTGAATTTTCTTCAATTAGTCGTCATTTTCATTGATTTAGTGACATTTCTATCCATTTGGCGAGATTTTTGTTAATTTGGCAACATTTAAAAATGTCGTCAAATTGGCGACATTTTGCTAAATTCGTCGTCAAAATCTCGCCAAGCGTTATGGACGGAGAAATAAGTTATTCTTACAGCAGATATATGGATATTGGCGTTCAAATACAAAAGTATTACTCAACGCATCTTTTCTCGTGAATGGAACGAGTTAGATCCACGATAATAATGTCACCCAATTTATCGCAGGATATTACATATGAAAAGTGAGCATGTTTCTTAATAGTTAATATTTTTTTAATTTATGGGACTTCTTGATAAATTTATTTGAAAAATTTGCAATATCTCGAGAACGGTTCATGCTAGCGTTCTAAAATTTATGTCAATCGTTGTCTAAGGAAAAAATACACTAGAAATGTCTATTTGCGTAACTTTATTAAAGGTTTTGATTTTTTGATGATTTTTTTCAATATTTCACTCGAAAATTTAGGAGGGTTCTGAACATTCGATTGTGTTTAAAACAAAAGAATTCCAGTATTCATCGATTGTGATTTTAGTACCAAATTTCATTCGAATCGCTCCATTCATTCGTGAGATATTGTCTGCACAGACTCACTGACACACACACCTAAAAAATGTTCGATTCGTGATGAGGGATGCTTGAAACGTGCTCTCCCGTCGAAAACTCGAATTCAAATTTTCGACCCCGTCAAACTACTTTCCTTATACATTATGTATATATGGAAAGTGAAAATATTCTGACTGGTTAAATAGACCAATCACCGAGCCAAGTAACATTCTGTGATCCTGTTTGGAAGACAGGATGTTTCAGATCACGAGTGAGTGAGTCTTAGAAGATTGACTAGATGAGTAGATGATGAAAGGCTGGCTAAAAAGGCTTTATTAGACTTGTTGAGCTGATGAAACTGGCCGCAAGGTCCGATGTTTTCAGTTATACCAAGTTTATAGTTATTTGACTTTTGTTTGAGAGATCTACATGGTCGTAATTTCGTCTTACATGGTCGTAACTCATGCGGTTAGGCACTAGGGGTTAATATGTACTATTGCATGAAATGATGTAACATAAGAATGACAGAGGAGGTATGAAGAAAGTGAAGAAATTACAGGACATATTTTAACGAACAACTCACACAAACTGCTCAAAACAGGAAATCGAAGAAATTGCAAAATAAATTGTGATGGATATCTTACAGAAGCTGCTCAAAACAGCGACCACCAACATGAATGCAAGCCTCACAAATGCGGTGTAGTGATTGTCATACATTGATGAAAACACCAGGCATTTTTCATACAGCAGCAGCAGCAACAGAAATCCTGGAAAAAAGCCCTCAGCGTAATCGACGGGGCTATCATAAATGAGGCTTTCATATGGATCCATAGGAAAAAGTCCTGTCATGAGAGATTGGGTGATCGTGTCGGCCAAGTGATGGGACCACCCTAATCAATTCATCGTCCTGGGAATTTTGCATCCAAGACGTTTCGCACAGCCACACTGAAATGGGGTGGCGCTCCGTCGTGTTGGAATCACAAACGGATTTGGGGTTTTCTCGCATTCTAGTCCTTAGCTTCGTACATGAAATGCATGACGGCCTTCTCCTGCTTTATGAAACAATCCATTCCTTCTAAAATCCACGGTACAACTGACGACGAGTGCGACAACAGGCGCTTAATGCGTTCGCTGGACAGCGCCCACCAGAACTTAATCGCGTACGTTACGACCATGCATTGTATAACGAAAAGTGCTTGTTTAAGCATGTTCTATCACCCCTTAAAGTTGTGCCCTATCATTTCGAATCACCCTGTATACAGGGTGAGTCAGAACTCTTGGACCAAACTTTAAGGGGTGATAAATCACATCAAAACAAGCAATTTTTGTCTTACAAAGCAAGGCCGTAACGCAAGAGGTGAACCGCTAGACGTCGCTGACATTGAACGCAGTGACGACTGCGTCAGAACTAGCCAGGGTTTAAGCTGAGTTTAAAATTTCTTTAACAGAAAAGCTAAAACCTCTTGTGTCATTTTCGCATTTTAGATAGTCTATTTGCATTTTGCGAAAAATGCGATCGTAGCGGAAACATTGGAACTAGCGAACGAACCTCAACTTGCCACTGTTATTCTCTTGTAAAGTAATTGGAAATAATTATTTTGTTTGCAGACGATTTTTATGTGCTTGTGGCAGCAGCTTTTAATATTTTATTATAGTTGATAGAATTTTGGTTAAAAAACTGTAGAAAGAATAAAAGCTTGGAAGAAATAAACGCATAAAGCGGAGGTTTTTCGCGCTCATCATCATTTCCACCGTGGATTGTAGAATAGATGGCTGATTTCACAAATCACACTTCAAGTGGTCGCACTTTTGAGCAGTTTCTATAACTTTGTACATGCATTCTGCAATTTCTGTCAGTAAAACGTACTTCGTGCCTACTCTGTTATTTTTGTGTTTCCTCTTTTCACGAGAGAGTCATCATTTCCTCATTTCATGAGCTAACACCTAGCCGTTCACTTCTCGCGTTACGACTCTCTATGACGAAATTGCCTGTTTAAATGTGATTTATCACCCCTTAAAGTTAGGCCCAAGAGTTCTGACTTACCCTGTATTAGACAAAATTAAAAATTCGTTGGCGTCCTCAGAGATATTGTCAATATAAAAAGCAATTTTTAAAGAATGCTTATTAAAAATTTCAAATTTTAAAGAAGATTTTTTAAGGGATTATTTTGCGAACGTAAGCTGTAGTGTTGTACTTGTAAATGTTTAAACAAACTACCACTTTTCTGTCGCCTTTGCCGATATAGATGGCGCTGCTCCTTTTCACCCTCGGTCAAGCTGGAGTAGTTAGTTATCTTATGCATGGAATTGAGATATAAGTGTCGGTGTTGATGTTATGTAATGTGCTGTAGATGTAATTAAAAATGTGTGTATAGTAATTCCTCGTCATGCTTTTACTTTCTATCCCAATCGGTACCCGAACCTTAAATCAAATCAGTGGCGAACAATAATGGATATGGATATGCTGGATTTTAATTTATGATTGAGAAATATCGACTTTCGGTTTCACGGCGTCGTTCGGAATCGTGGAACCAGTTTGTGGAACAATTTGAGCAATTTGTTTTGGCGAACAAAATCGAGGATAAAAATAGGAAGCGAGCAATATACTTAGCAGTGATCGGGTCTCCTACATGTGGATTACTAAAAAATCTTCAATCTCCAGAACAAGCTAACGGAGAAAAATCTGAGTGATATTGTGGAAGTTCTAAGCAGCCACTTTGATCCAGCACCTGAGATAGTGGAAAGGTTTAATTAAATTCAATTGCCGAGTTCAAAATCAGGGAGAGTCTGTATCCAATTCCGCAGCGGAGTTCAGGAATTTAGCTAAGTATTGTGATTACGGCAATGCACTCGATATGGTGCTTCGTGACAGAATTGTTTGCGGGATGCAAGAGGAGAACATTCCAGTAAAGACCTTTGTCAGAACTGGGGCTGAATCTCACACGCGCAGCGAAAAATTCGACTTCAATGGAGTCCGCTGTGAGAAATAGTTGAAAGGTCGATCGCACCATCAACTCCTGTGGATTCGGAGGTGCTGAAAATTCATCAGGAGAGGATTAAAAAAGAAATATGTCAAAATCAAGGTAAGAGAAATTGTACCTAACGGAAATAAGAAGATAATAGCAGTAATGTAAAGAGTGTTATTACTTTCCTTATATACATAATGTATAAGAAAAGTATTGCGACGGGGTCGAAAATTCGAATTCGAGTTTTCGACGGGAGAGCACGTTTCAAGCATCCCTGATCACGAATCAAACATTTTTGAAATGATATCTGTGCGTGTGAAAGTATGTGTGTGTGTGTGCGACAGTATGTGAGTGTGTGTGTCAGTGAGGCTGCGGAGACGATAACTGACGAACGATAGGAACGATTCGAACCAAATTTGGTACAAAAATCACAATTCGTAAATACTGGAAGCCTATTGTTTTTATCCGCAATCGAATGTTCAGAACCCCCCTAAATTTTCGAATGAAATTTTGAAAAAATCGTCAAAAAATCAAAACCACTAATAAAGTTACGAAAACAGCCATTTCTTATGTAATTTTTTATTAGAAAACGATTGATATATATTTTAGAACGCTAACATGAACCGTTCTCGAGATATTGCACATTTTTCAAAAAAATTATTGCACATTTTCAAAAAAAATTTCTATTGAGAAACATGTTCACTTTTCATATGTAATACCATGCGATAAATTGGATGACATCATTCTCGTGGATCTAGCTCGTTCCATTCATGAAAAAAATACTTTCAGTAATATTTTTGTATTTGAACGCCAATAGTCATTTATTTGCTGTAAGAATAACTTATTTTTTTGTCCATAACGCTTGGCGAGATTTTGGCGACAAATTTGGGGGAATGTCGCCAACTTGGCGACTTTTTGAAATGTTGCCAAATTAACGAAAATCTCGCCAAATGGATAAAAATGACGGCTAATTGTGGAAAATTCAATATTTTGGAACGGATATTATTATCTACTATAAGAAAAACCTATTTATTTTACTGTAAAAGTAGTAAATTCATTATATTATATATTTTCATGTTTATATTTTCATGTCAATTCATCATTGATGATGCATTTACAATGTTATGCTGCCAGAACATATATCGTCATGGAAACACGCCTCACAACGTTAATGCCACTTTTAATCTTTCCAGTGACATTTATTAAATGCTTTCTACTGCAACGAACACAGTGTTTCATTTTATATGCATGTCTCTCCTAGAATCATATTTTAACACCTTCAAAAGTACTGGTGTATTGAAGATACGGAAATTATAAGACCTCATAAATCGTACATATAAGAATGATATATTTCTGAAAGATAATGCTTGAACCATATTTTGATTTTTGAAAAGTAATAAAAATGTATTGTAACATATATGATGAAAACTTTAGTATATTTTGAACACAAAAGAGCTGATTTATGGACTTTGCATGTCAAATAAATGTGTCTGCCAGTTTAAAATTGCTTATTTGATACATACATTATTTTGAAATTCAAATTTTTAAAATATATGCTTATGTATGGATAGAAAAGTGAATTAAGTTATGTATTTGTGGACGCTTTTAGTGTGCATTTTAAGGTGCGATTTAATAATTAGGAACTGTCGACATTCCTAAAGTAGGGCAGTGAAAGTTGTTAAAAGTCAATGGAATCTAATATATCTAGTAATTGTCGACATTCTCTAGCACTGGGTATTGTGCTTTGATAGTGATTGTAAGAAAATATATTCCATTTCTTTGCCATTCACAATTTATTTATATTTCACCATTTTTAACGATTTTTGTTCAATTTCAGACATTTAAAAAATATGGATTTTTTTTTTATAAAATTCAAAAGTAAAACTCTCAGAAAGAAAAAAATCATTAAAATACAAGTAAAATCCCTGTAGAATATTTTGACAAAAAAGCAATAGCATTTTATACTTCATAGTTGTCCAGTATCGCCCATTATAGAAGATTGTTACCGGATATCTTAAACGCTCCACGTTCCATTCCGCAGGGGCATTTTATACATCATAGTTGTTTAGCATCGATAATTATCAGACATCGAAATTGCTGCACTTTGTCTTCGGCTCTGCATGTTCGCGCTTGTTCGCTTCGTGACACAAGAGGATAGATCAATGACGCTTTACGGTGTAACTGCAATTTCTGATTATCGGTGGCTTCGCGTTCTCTCCTACAGGGACACTTTATAAATCATCAGATACCGCCCTCTTTGCGCGCTACCCAATGCTTGATCTTGTTTGGTCTTAAGAAAACGGGATCAAATTTGTCCAAATTGTAATTGTGATAAAAAATATAGCAACTTCGGTTCTTGTGGAAATTATTTCAAACTTTAAAAAATGCAATCACACTGAGCGATTTCACCAAAAAACTTGTTTTCGAAGATATACCCATTTTCAAATTTGTTATGAAAGTATGTGTACATTTGATTGAATGGGATGTTTCTTGTTTTATTGGACTGCAATGGTGCGTGGTAGTGTGGCTGGAGTCCTGAACAATTTTGACGAAGAACGTACACCGATATTTATATGTAAGTTTTTCTGTGACAAAAGAAAAAATATCTGATGTGGGCAGCACATGACTTTCCTTATATAATGCAATGAATTTACTACTTTTACAGTTAAAAAAATCTGATGTGGGCAACACATGACTTTCCTTATATAATGTAATGAATTTACTACTTTTACAGTAAAAAGAAATAGGTTTTTCTTATAGTAGATACTAATATTCTTTCCAAGATATTGAATTTTCGACAATTAGTGGTCATTTTCATTGATTTAGCGTCATTTTTATCCATTTGGCGAGATTTTCGTTAATTTGGCAACATTTCAAAAAGTCGCCAAGTTGGCGACATTATCCTCTAATTTTGTCGCCAAAATCTCGCCAAGCGTTATGGACGAAGAAATAAGTTATTCTTACAGCAGATAAATGATTATTGGCGTTCAAATACAAAAGTATTACTCAAAGTATCTTTTTTCATGAATGGAACGAGCTAGATCCACGAGAATGATGTCACCCAATTTATCGCATGGTATTACATATGAAAAGTGAACATGTTTCTCAATAGGATCTTTTTCTATTTTATATGACTTTTTGATATTTATTTTGAAAAATGTGCAATATCTCGGGAACGGTTCATGTTAGCGTTCTAAAATTTATGTCAATCGTTTTCTAATGAAAAATTACATAAGAAATGTCTATTTGTATAACTTTATTAGTGGTTTTGATTTTTTGACGATTTTTTCAATATTTCATTCGCAAATTTAGGGGAGTTCTGAACATTCAATTGCGAATAAAAACAATAGGCTTCCAGTGTTCACGGATTGTGATTTTTGTACCAAATTTGGTTCGAATCGGTCCATTCGTTCGTCAGTTATCGTCTCCACAGACCCACTGACACACACACACATAGACATCACTTCAAAAATGTTTGATTCGTGATCAGGGATGCTTGAAACGTGCTCTCCCGTCGAAAACTCGATTTCGAATTTTCGACCCCGTCACAATACTTTCCTTATACATTATGTATATAAGGAAAGTAATAATAATTACATTTCCTAATTGTCCTGATAGTATAGTTTACAATCCTGATAGTATAGTTCATATCACACGCGAAATACACACATTACAACGGAGTATTCTAACTGCGCATTTACGTAATAATCAGCAAAATTTACTATTCCATGGGTTTTAACTTTACCGCCATCTGTTAGGACTGATCCATATTAGTACCACCAATAATAATATTAGTTTGTTAATAGTATAAAATCAGATGGAAGATATATTTTTCATAGAATAAAATCAACTTCAAGGCGGAGATATAAATTGTAATTGCAAGTGAAATAAATGATACATATTGATTACAAATTTTTGATGAACGCACATATGTTAAAATTGCATTATATTTTCTATAAAATAGAATCAAAATAAACATTAACAATTAAACAAATTTGTACAACGATTAAAATTATTTTATATAATAATTAATAAATATTACATGTAAGATTAAACGATATTTTATATTTTGGGGGCTATATTTTTACTTTCCCTGCAATGCATGGTAATGTATAGGGAAAGTATTGGAATCATGCCGAAAATGGCAAATCGAGTTTTCGACGGATCTACGCATTTCGAGACCTCTAGATTACGAAAAAACTATCTTTAGCGTTACGTCTGTGTGTGTGTGTGTGTCTGTCTGTGCAGATTTTGTATCCACTCTAATAAAAACTCATTGACCGAATTTCATAAAATTTGGTAGGTAAGTCACTTGTGGGCGAATCTAGTGCTGATTAGTTTGGGGTACGATTCGTGATAAAAGAACCCGACTTTTTTTTAGCGAAATGGCCCGAAAAAGACTGTATCCACACTAGCTGAAAACTAATGGAATGATTTTCACAAAATTCGGTAGATAAGGCACTTGTGGATAAATCTGGTGATGATTAAATTTTGGTATGATTCGGAAATAAATAACCTGCAATTTTTTCCAAAATAGCTCGCAAAAATCGCTAAAATCTAAAGTAAAAACTAGGTATGCTCAAATATATCCATTAAATGATTGTTTTATACATAATTTTTAACGCAAAAAAGAATAAGACCAACCCCATTACACTACGACTAGTCGTTCTCGAGATATTTTATTTTTTTCGTATTTTCTCTACGCCACCTTTGAAAATAAGTCTAGTTACCAAATGAGAAGGAAAATTGATTAAAAGGGAATTAAATTTAATTAAAATGAAGATAACGTGGATATAAGTCTGCAGGGAAAGTCATGTGCTGCCCACATCAGATTTTTTATATTTGGGGACAATCTTTAGAAATACACTTATGGAGAAACAAACTTTATATTAAGTAGTTTCTTACTAAATGAAAATGAGGAAAGGCAAGATGAAAATATCACTTGAATATTTTCAACAAAATTTGTTCTTAAAGTTGGTATGAGCAATTTCAGATATACAACAGTAAACCCGTAAATTTTATAACATCCGCCATAAATTCTACACTCTCAAACATAAATTCTACTTCACCACACCCACCATTCTAGAAAATTCAAAAATAGAAAAATTTATCGCTACGTATTTGGAAAACATCAATGAAATTCTGAAAAGCTGCAATTAGCTAAATGCATTATTCTAAGGATATTTATAGCATGCAATCAACTCAAATGGTGATTCTGCTTTATATACAGAATTTGAAGACGGAAACGAAGTTGCGTATATTCTTAATTCTTTCCATAAATAAAATTTAAGTTACGAGTACAAATTAAGGTTTAAAATGAATGTTTTGGGTTTCTGCAGAGTACAGCTAGGTATATATATATAATATAACTGCTGTAGTTTAAGCTAATAGGCAAAAGGTATGTCACCAAATGTACAGCAGTGCAGCAATAATTTCTGAAATATAGTGTCTTGCAGTTCCCTCGCCTCATGTCACTACTGTGACACTTAATTATAATTTTTTACCCATAATTATAAAGTATTATCGCATCGAAACTTCGATAACAAAGTTTCAGATAAAAGTTATAATGCCCAAACGTATTAACGCAATCCACTTATGAATATTAAACTTTAGATTTCTGAGTTATCAAATAGCTGTTGTTGTTGCTGTTGTTGATACCCAGACCGTCCGACCTACCAGAAAAGAGTTATCAAATAGTGTACGAGCATGCATGTATTTGACAATTTTTTCTTGGCTTCTTATAAAATTATTTTAATGACAATAAAAAAAATATTTATTATAAATTGCATTAAACAGAAACTTAATTTATGTATCAAGTCCTAATAATTTAAACTACTACGTTTTTGTGACTATTGAAGTATGCGTTCAAGACCGCCACGATGAATTTTTTTTTTTATTCATCGGATATTCTGATGGCAATTCAATTACAAAAAAATCTGATGTGGGCAACTCATGATTTTCCTTATATAATGCAATGAATTTACTACTTTTACAGTTAAAAAAATGTTATTCTTATAGTATATACTTATATTCTTTCAAAGATATTGAATTTTCTTGAATTAGTCGCTATTTTCATTGATTTAGCGTCATTTTTATCCATTTGGCGAGATTTTCGTTAATTTGGCAACATTTAAAAGTCGCCAAGTTGGCGACATTCCGCTAAATTCGTCGCCAAAATCTCGCCAAGCGTTATAAACGGAGAAATAATTTATTCTTACAGCAGATAAATGACTATTGACGTTCAAAGACAAAAGTGTTACTCAAAGTATCTTTTCTCGTGAATAAAATGAGTTAGATCCACGAAAATGATGTTACCAAATTTATCGCATGATATTGCACATGAAAAGTGAACATGTTTCTAAACAGTTAATATTTTTTTAATTAATGGGACTTTTTGATAAATCTATTTTAAAAATGTGCAATATCTCGAGAACGGTTCATGCTTGCGTTCTAAAATTTTTGTCAACCGTTTTCTATGGAAAAATTACATAAGAAATGTCTATTTGCGTATGAAAAGTGAACATGTTTCTAAACAGTTAATATTTTTTTAATTAATGGGACTTTTTGATAAATCTATTTTAAAAATGTGCAATATCTCGAGAACGGTTCATGCTTGCGTTCTAAAATTTTTGTCAACCGTTTTCTATGGAAAAATTACATAAGAAATGTCTATTTGCGTAAATTTATAGACGGTTTTGATTTTTTGATGATGTTATGATGATTTTTTCAAATTTGCACTCGACAATTCAGGAGGGTTCTGGACTTTCGATTGTGTTTTAAAACAACAGGCTTCCAGTATTCATAGATTGTGATTTGTGTACCAAATTTCTTTCGAATTGATCCATTCGTTCGTGAGATATTTTATCCAAAGACTCACTGACACACACACACACACATTTATTTACACACACACAGACATCAACCCAAAAATGTTCGATTCGTGATCACAGATGCTTGAAACGTGCTCTCCCGCGAAAACTCGAATTTGAATTTTCGACCCCGTCACAATACTTTCCTTATATATTATGCATATAAGGAAAGTAACAATTCACCCCATTTTAAGTGACAAATATAATGTTTTGAGTGCAAAACCTCTGTAAAGCAATGTGTTAATTCCATATAATTAAAACGTTGTAGTTCGGTAAAATATCGATTTAGATATTCAATAATTTTCCATTCAATGCAGGATTCAGAAGTTCTTTATAGCATTCCTTCGTACTGCAATTTTAATAATGACTTTTCTATACTAATAAATAGTCGTTGATAAAATGTTAAAATATAACTTATATCTTTATATGTCAAAATTAGAGAATTTAAATGTGATATTTACAACGAACTAGGAAATGTATTTGGAATTGTCCTGGATTTAAAGCAGGGATTAAGTGCATTAGCGTGGTCGACTATTGGGCATGCGCACACCCATCTATCTAAAGTATAAACCTTCTCCTGCTAGGAGGGCACATGGGACAGTGACAGATTCGAGCTAATACGACCACATAAGATCGGACTTCAATTTCACGTAACAACCAGATGAAAAAATCTGATGAGGACAGCACATGCCTTTCCTTATATAACACAATGAATTTATTACTTTTACAATAAAAAATAGATTATTTTTATAGTAGATACTTATATTCTTTCCAAGATATTGAATTTTCGACAAGGAGTCCATATTTTTAATGATTTAGCGTCATTTTTATCCATTTGACGATTTTTTCGTTAATTTAACAACATTTAAAAAAGTCGTCAAGTTGGCGACTTTTTTAAATGCTAGTGGAATTTAGCCACATTTAAATCGTTTGGTGGAATGTCGCCAAGTTGGCGACATTCCACCAAATTCGTTGTTAATCTCGCCAATCGTTATGGACGGAGAAATAAGTCATTCTTACAGCAGATAAATGACTATTGGCGTTCAAACGCAAAATTATTACTCAAAGTATCTTTTTTCGTGAATGGAACGAGCTAGATCCACGAGAATGATGTCACTCAATTTATCGCATAGTATTACATATGAAAACCGAACATGTTCCTCAATAGGAAATATTTTTTTTTGTATTTTATATGACTTTTTGATATTTTTTTTAAAAAATGTGCAATATCTCGTAAACGGTTGATGTTTTAAAATTTATGGACGGAGAAATAATTTTTCTCCGTCCATGTCGTTTTAAAATTTATCTCAATCCTTTTCTAATGACAAATTACATAAGAAATGTCTATTTGCGTAACTTAATTAAAGGTATTGATTTTTTGATGATTTTTTCAAAATTTCACTCGAAAATTTAGAGGGTTCTGAACATTCGATTTCGTATAAAATCAATAGGTTTCCAGTGTTTACGGATTGTAATTTTTGTATCAAATTTCATTCGAATCGTCCATTTCGTTCGTCAGTTATCGTCTCCACAGGCTCACTGACACACACACACACACACACATAGTCATCACTTCATATATGTTCGATTTGTGATCAGGGATGCTTGAAACTTACTCTCCCGTCGAAATCTCGAATTCGGATTTTCGACCCCGTCACTATACTTTCCTTATACATTATTGTATATAAGGAAAGTAAAAAAACCTTTTAGCAACTTCAAGTATCGTAATAATACTTTACTATTAGAACAACTCGCTTCTAGAAAACAAAGCAGCGCTGTGATTTTTTTACAATGGAGCGATATTAAATTATTCTGGGGTATGGCTTAACTCTACTTCCCTAAACTGGATTTCATTTTTGAGAGGGTTTTTTTTTTCAAATTTTTCAAGAAATTTTTTTGAAAAATTGGTATCATGGGTACAAATAATTACAATTATAGTATGTTACCCTTCACTTTATAAAGATTAAAAAAAAATATTTTGACTGATAACATACTTTGACATTATACTATCAGGGTGCGAGAGTATCTTGGTATCTTGCTACCCTTCAATTGAAAAGGCTTAAATATATTTTGTTTGATACCATACTTGACAATGTACCCCCGTGGGATAACTTTCCCTTGCGAGGGGGGCTAATGACGTCATGAAGAAAATATGTATCGCTGTTCTTTTTCATAACAATGATTGGAACTACATCGTAATAATTGAAACATAAATAAACCTTTTATACATGATTATGTTAAATTTTGTCCTACGCTGCTATGTTAAAAACTATGAAATATCGAATTTCGAAGTGTTTACTTGGAAATTAAAAAACCCCACCTATTTAAAGATTTTTTTTATAACAAAGCCGGATATACAGTTTATTGAAAACCCATTAATATCTCTATCCGCTATTGTGTACACAAGAAATCGACCACATACAGACGTCACTCCAAGAATATTCAAGATATTTTTCGAAGGTATTAAAACTTATATTGGCATAAAAATTGCGAACATTTTCGTAAAAATAATACTTTTTCTATGCTATATTACATAGTATAAGAAAGTATAAATTGAATTTTGAAAACTGTATTCTCCATTACGAAATATATTATCCAGTTCTTGTATTTTATATTACGTATCTAAATGTATTGATTTCTATAGATACATACGTTCATTTATGCATATATTAGGTGCATGCTTTATATATTCTAGGTGCATATTTAGTTGCATATCTCTCTCTCTCTCTTCGTTTCTCTTTTACTTTATTTATCTATCTTGTGATATTAAATTTTTACTCAACATATATGAATTAAAATCCGATGTGGGTTACACATACTTGTCTCTAAAGGAATAATTTCATTTTTATATTTATTCATTTTTTGCATATTAATATTTTTATAGCATAAACTTGTATTAGATGTTTGTTTTTAATTATCATGAATGTATAATTTATTTATATTTTAATTTTACCCTTTAGCGTATTTTAAAATGATGCCAGTTTACCACAATTCCGAAAAGTTAATTATGTCGTTACCCCTTTATTCTAGAGCTACCCCAAAACATCTTTTTGGGCGGATGCTTGGGTGCTTGATTGATGTGGTGCTGATTGAGAGGTTCTCCTTGGCTCCTCCTCGCGAACATAGATCTAAATCCCTGAACCACAAAATGTGTTTCGTCTGAAAAGATAACTTTCTCCCAGTCCTTCTCAGTCCATGTTTTGTATTTCCGTGCCCATTCCAACCTTTTTTTCTTCATGCGAAGCGTCAGAAGCTGCTTCTTGTACGGTCGACGTGCTCTCCGTCCGCGTTCTAACAGCCTGTATCGCACTGTTGAAGGTGCAATATCAACACTAGCTGCCACCACGGACTTAGACAGGTCAAAACTGGTTAATCGAGGATTTTTAACACTCATTCGATGTAAAGTTTTGTCGTCACGAGTCGAAGTTGACCTTTTTCGGCCGCATCTTCAGGAGCGGTTGGTTCCAGCATTTCCTGAAACCGCTTCCAGATCCTCCCGACACTTGCTGTACTCACTCCACATATTTTACCTATTTCCTCGAACGTCTTAGAAGTGTGTTCTCTAAGCGCAATCACTTTAGCACGTGTTTCCGCGCTGATAATTATGACGCTAATGAGCCCCGCAACAACTGAGAAACTACCACTGCGGAATACCTGCCACCTGGCGGATGAATTTGAACACCTGCTACTTACCAGGTGCATTAGAACACCTGCTACTTTGATAATAACTTCAATTTGAACTCTGAGCTAATTTGGAGTGCTTCTTCCAAAGCTTACGTGTGATAAAACGAAAAAAATGACATTTCTCAATTAATTGCCACAATACTGTATAGGATTCTGTTTTATGTCACACAAAACATGTATTTTATGATTATATTAACAGTATACACATTCTTCGAACGGAAAATATAATATGAAGAATCTTAACTTTCACAATTATGTGTAAATTCCTACAGTATAACTTAATGACTTTGTTTTTCAAAATATACTATTAAAATATTTAATCTTGTTTTTCTAAAAAAAGTATAAGAAACTCTGGGCTCGATATACAAAATTATCTTCACAGGCAGATGTGAAGAATAAAAAATCATCGTCCATCTTTATCTATCTCTATCGTCATCGTTTGTAAACAAATTTGAAAAAAATATTTCCTTATTCCCACAAAACGAGAGAAATTATCTAGAAAATTTAATTTAATTAGGCAAAATATTGAATTTTTATTAATTTGGTATTATTTTGAAAAATGTATCGTCATTTTTTCAATTTGACGATATTTGCGTCAATTAAGCAACATTTTAAAAAATCCCCAAATTTATCGTCAAATGGGATTATATTTATGACTGGCGACAAATTGACGACAAACTTGGCGACAAATTGACGAAATAATCACAATACTTTTCCCTAACAAAACAGAACTAATTTCATTTATTTTCATCAATTTTATGAATTTTAATATATTTTTATGGATTTCCAAACATATTTATCAATTTGGCGAGATTTAAAAATTCGCTAAATGTTTTACCATGTAGGACGGTTGAACTATCAAACAAATGCTACCCAAACATCATTGCAGTACTCTATTCTAACAAAATACATTTAATTTCATTGATTAAGCATCGTTTATATCCATTTGGTGACATTTCCGTCAATTTGGCAACGTTTAAGAAAAGTTGCCAAATTAGCGATATCCCGCTAAATTTGTAAATCTGAATTTTCAGATCTGAAGAATAAAAGATCCTGATCCCGTTTGTATATACTAAATGAAAACACTAAAATTGTATTAGAAAATATACCCGTTCTACACTCTTATTCTGTTTCAATAATCGGTTAATGAGTTTATTTGCTAAATACATTATATAAGTTTGAAAACTCTCTGCCAAAATAAATGAAAGTGTTGTTCACAATCCGTAATTAATATAATTAAAAAAAATCAAACCGTTCATTTATAAGATATAGTTTTATATCCATTTATTTATTATTCAAACCGAAATAATAGTGATAAAAATTACCAAACATATTTGATTTAGTTCAGTTGCTGAGCAACATGATATAAGAAATAATATTCCTCATAAAATGCTGATACATAAATAACCATTTTGATTTCTCAATACTTTTCATTGTTGAGTAAGTGGCTTGTGAAAAATAAACCATGGTAATAGAGTTTTCATTTAAATTCATGTTCCAAACCTGCGATTTTCAAAAGTGACTGATAACAACTTAAAAATGTCAATAATAATAATGTTTAAACCTGAAGACCGTAATTGATATTGTCCTGTCAAAACTGCAATAACAATGAAACTTATTTTATACTAGCAAAATATCCGTTCTTCGTACGGAGTATATAATATAAAGAAACTTAAAATTCACAATCATGTACAAATTCCTATAGAACACTAAATGACATTTTTAATCAAAATATTTTGTTAAAATATTTAATACAATACTCCTAAAAATAAGTTTTATAATCTCTGTTCTCGCTATACAAAATAATATTCACGGGCAGATTTGAAGAATAAAACATTCTGGCACAATTTTTAAGCAAATGTGCAAAAAGAAATTGAATAAATATATGCAAAATGAAAGCATTAAAATTGTATGGGGCCCGTACTACTTATATACGTGAACATAAGAAGATATAACCTGTATTAGTACAATACATGTATAAATTGAAAATATCAATAAACCCGCAATTGACTCCAATATATGCCAGAATGAAAGCACTAAAATTATATGGGAATGCATATATATATATATATATATATATATATATATATATATATATATATATATATCCCCGTACTACTTATATTGTCGTGGATTAGAAAATATGCCAGTGTGTTAGTAGAAGATTACCCGTATTACAATATGAGTCTCAATAATCTTTCCCAAAATAAAACAGATGGCGTAATAAATTGAAAATATCAATAATCCCTGCAATCTTTACACTAGAAGGTCGTAATTAATTCCAATATATGCCAATATATATCAAAATATATGACAATATACCTGTACTACTTATATTCTCGTAGATTAGAAGATATACCCCTGCATTTGTAGAAGATTACTCGTACAACGTACAATTTATGAGTTTAAACAATTTTTGTCATAATAAAACAATGGCATAATAACTTGAAAATATCAATAATCCCTGAATCAATAATCCCCGAAAATATCATTAATATTAATGTTTAAACCTGAAGACAGTAGTTGATATTATCCAGTCAAAAATGCAAGGTCAATGAATTTTATTTGATATTCATATCTTTATTATTCAAATAGGAAAATATTAAAAAAAATCGTATGCCGCATAACACTTTGGATTTACATCCATTGCTAAACGACATGATATGTGTGGTGCACAAATAAGCAATAGAACTTAACGTTGGCTTTTAGACTTATAATTTATGGATATTATTTTGTTAATGCGTCGATTACCATTAATACCGCACCTTTGAGAATAAAACATTAAATTTTATTTATTCTTAGTTGCGTTGATTATTTAATAATACCGCTTTAACCATCATACAAGAATTATGCAATCGCATATTAAATTGAATTATATAAACATGGCCGTAAATTCTTACATAGTGGAACTCATTCAATTACACATTGCGTTGTTTACTGCTATTAAAACCCACCATTATTTCCTTCAGTGCGAGTTCTGTACAGAAATATAAATTAACATAATAATACTCCATAATTGCACCATTTTAACTTTAACAATAAATCATTTATTAACAACATAGACCACTTAATTATTCAATTACAACAATCATTCCTCTTGTTTGCGCTGGAGAGAGACAATGTGAGACCACTAGTTAAAAATGTCTAAAATGTACTTAAGACTTTCCATAACATTATATGAGGAACACATACCTTCAAGTCTGTCTTGTACTGTGTCACCAACCCGTACTTAATGTCGCTCCTTTCACTGGAATTAACTCGAAGTATAATTCGGCCACTGGTAATTCGCTGATCATAGTGTACTCTTGGCTAGGTGTCAATATCGAACACGTCTGGAATAACTGTACTCAGTGCTTTGTCGTTTATTCTGCAATTGTCGTGCAGAAGTCCTCGTGAATTTCGATATCACATATCACGTAGAAGTCATGCTGTAATCTCTCTGCAGAAGTCGTTCTCCTTATTCGTTCTCTATATGTCTGTTTTTACTGCTTTGGTTATGTCTAAGGTCTGACACTCCTCTTTTGCTCTTATTGGCATCCTTCATAGCGCAGCCACAAGCATCTTCTTAATTGGTCAGCTTTTTTACACAATGCCGTTGCTTCACCTTTTCTTAAAAGTAGGATGGATGGACTGACCGACAAATTCTACTGAAACATCATTTCCGTACTCTCTTCTAAAAGAATAAATTTAATTTCATTGATTTGCGTCATTTTTATCAATTTGGCGATATTTCCGTCAATTTGACAAAGATTAAGAAAAGTTGGCAAGTTAGCGATATTTTGCCAAATTCGTAGCTTTGAATTTGCAGATCTGAAGAATAAAACATCCTGATCCCGTTTGTATATATTAAATGAAAACACTAAAATTGTATATCCGTTCTACTCTTTTTCTGTTCCAACAATCGGATAAAAGAATTTATTGGGTAAACACAATATATGAGTTTATTAGCTAAACACCTATATATAAGCTTAAAACCTATTAGCCAAACTAAATGAATGTGATGTATGCAGTCCGCAATTAATTTAATTAAAAGAAAAATCAAACCATTCTTTTATAACATATATTTTTATATCCATTTATTTATTATCAAATCGAAAAAATAATAAGCATAATTGACAGATTTAATTTAATTGCGTTTCTGAGCAACAGGATATAAGATAGAATCTTCCTCATGAACTGCGAAATTAAATAACCGTTTTGATTTCTTTATACCTTTCATTGTTGAGTAAAAGCTTGGGAGAAATAAACCATGGACATAGATTTTCCACTTAAATTCATGTTTTAAGCAATTCATGCCTTCAGTTAGTGACTAATTAGCGCAAAAATCTTCCACCAACCTCTTCAGAGATAAAGTTTTAATTCCCTTTCACGTTTAAAATGTACGATTTTCAACCTTTTCGTTTGGCTAAACCACGGAGTTAGAGAGTAGAACTCGTAGGAAAAAATTTCGTTTTTCATTAATATCTCGACAACGCTTGATCTTAGAAACCCGAAACTTGGACTAACATTATGGAGGCTATTTCAAGGCTATCCAAAGTATTTCATTAAATTCGGTTTAACCGTTCTTCCGTGATGATGAGACATACGAAAGTTTCGTATTTCACTAATATCTCTAGAACCACTGGTCGTAGAAACTCAAAACA
Organism: Amaurobius ferox; assembly: GCA_951213105.1. Lineage (NCBI taxonomy): Eukaryota > Metazoa > Arthropoda > Arachnida > Araneae > Amaurobiidae > Amaurobius > Amaurobius ferox. The sequence continues at coordinate 34,139,937 of OX578154.1, forward strand.
TGGACTAAATTTTAAATGGGGCTATATCTAGGCTACCTACAAAATTTCATCAAATTCAGTTCTCCCGTGATGACAGGACAGACACACAGACTGACATACTTTCAATTTTATTTTTATAGATATATTTCTTTATTATTTAAATCTGAAAAGATTTAATAAAAACCGTCTGCCGCCTAAACACATCGTATTTAAATCCGTTGCTAAGCCATATGATAACATTATCTTCAAATACATTGGCGTAAAATGCTCAATAAACTCCAAACAAACTCAGGGATATAATTTTCTTGAAATATATTGCAGACAAAATATCCTCTGCATAATGCTATCTCTGCGGAAGCCTGAATTGTTCGTTTTTCATTAATATCTCGATAACCCCTGGTTTTAGAAACTCAAAACATGGACTAAATTTTAAGTGGGGCTATTTCAAGGTGACCCACAAAATTTCATTAAATTCGGTTTAGCCGTTCTCCTGTGATGATGAGACAGACAGACAGATTTATAATTCTATTGATATAGATTAAGCAATGTTACTTATTTATATCAATCTTTTTCGAATAAGGTAAAATAAAAGTAAGAGACATTATTTTTTCCAGGAAAGTAAAAATACTATCATGAATGATCTATGAATTTTTTTAAATCAATAACCATAGAAACTTCTTATAGTTTCTAATTGCCAGTTTTAACTTTCAATATTTGAAGTATAATACATTATATTGCATCGCTCCTTTCGATCAGAATTTCATTATCATCACATATAAACCAATTATAAAATAAATAATCACGACAAAATTGTATTATTAATGATTATCTATCACTTACATAATTTTATGACGTTATGTCTTTGATGATATATATTCAAAGCTTTACATGCATGAGAACAAACATATAAGAGAACAAACATATTGCTATAAGAAATATATCACTTTTAATATTGCAAAAAGCATATCTAAAATACTATTTGATGCTATAATATCTACTATTTTTCTTTTTCGCCAGGTCGTTCTGGTGGCAATATATTTTAATACCTTTCAACCAGCTGCTGCATAAAAGACAAGAACTGTAAAACAGCTCATAAATAGTTCATTGAAACAATAGTGATATATTTCTGTAGATTAATGTTTGAACCGTGTTTAAAATTATTAAAGGCAATAAAAATCTATTGTGATATATTTTATGGAGGTTTATTCATGATCTAAATACGTGGTGATGTGTAATTTATTCGTTTCAGGAAGGAACTAAACAATTTATTATTATTTTGATAATTTTGTTCATTCCTTCGAATATTTGTTCTATATTTTTGTTCTATATTTTTGTTCTATATTTTTTTGAAAATTTGAATTAAAACTAAATAAATAAAACTTAATCTAATTTCAAAACTGGTTCAGCATATTATATAGGTTATTTTAGATAAACGCGGCAAGAAAGGAAGAAATGACAAAAATTAGTAAGAAATTAAACAAGACATGGAAGAAATGGCAAAAATATGAGTTCAATTTAACTGTCTATCAACCAACAAACATATACCACAACCAATAAGCACACACCAATTTAATGTTACAACAGTCTTGTTCATGGTTGACTAACTTTATTTTACAGGAAACTTTGTTCAAAATCCATATAAAAATGTATCCACTGAACACGACATGATAACTGAGTATATTTGGAATAGAAAATATTTGCAAAGAGTCAGTCTTTGATGAGGTTGAATATATTTATTTAGGAACTAGGAATAGCACCTTGTATAACCCCGGATTTAAAACAAATTTCATGCCTTTGAAACTGGTTGATACTATATAATGTATTTTATGCTGCTTTTAATGATGTTGGTTTTATTACATTTACAGTAGTTTGAATAGAAGACCTACTCGTGGACCCGACCTGCAACAAAGAATATGGTCAATCCGCAACACGATCCGAACCATCATTACATACACTTGACAATCTCCGTTTATGAATTTATCTTATTACTTTCATAAAAATGTAATAAGACATAGCTTTCGAAAACTAGTTAATCCCTTAAAACCACAGCTTTAAAAGTAAAGAAAACCTGATCCGCAATTCCATTAATAAAGGAGACCTGACCAGCAACTTGAATAATAAAGGAGGCCTAACCCGCAATTTGAACAATAAAGGAAAACCGATCCGAAACCAACCTGTTAAGGCAGCCAATTGCAGGTACCGAACAAGATACATGTCCCAAGGCAAATTTGGGACATTGCAAATTATGGCGGAGTGTAACCTATAAAGACGGTCCCTGTACTTCTCCGGTAATGCATATACACTTCCCTAAGAAAACACCTGCAAAAGGATGAGCAAGCCATGTTTCTGGGAAATGTGGACAACGATTCCCCAGTTACAAAGGGGCGCAGCAGGGCGCTCTTGGGGAGAGCTGACCCTTGTCCGGTTCGGGTGCACGTGCACGCAAGGTCGTGGGAACCCGCGGTCCACCTGCCAGATATTAATTCTGGGGTGGTCGCCATCCTCCTGTCAGCACAGCACCCAATAGCCGGACATTTTTGGGATATATCCAATGAAGATACCAGGGGCTTTGATTGGGGGGACCAATAACAAACCTGGGGCTTAATTGTGTAGGAGGAGACATTTTTCCGATGATCGAGAGAGTTTGAGAATTTTCAAAAGGAACGGGATTGAGTTTAAGATTTCAGACAGAACGGAGAATTGGTTTGTGTGCTCGAGAGAGAAGAGTCTCTCAAAAATTACGTCTGCAGCGATGTCCGGCGATTCCTCCACCGAAGTGCCCCGTATCCAGTGTCACATCCAACGATATTCGAAGGTATGAAATGCATGTATCACATATCTAGTCTGTTGACACAGTTTTAATTAATGTCGCACTCTCTCGACATCTTGTCAAATCCACACTTGAGTAAATAGTAGAGACGAATTTAATTACAAACATAAATGGAGATTTTAATTACATACATTCTTTAAGTATTCTTGATTTTTGAAAATGTCAATGGAGGGCCATCGTAATTTGTTAAGAATGTTAATTGAACCAATCAAATATGTTTTTAATATTATTATTTTTTAATTTCATTTTTATCAATAAAACCCATTGTTATTGTTTTATATCATGTCCGTTGTCCTCATTTGCCACTAATTTAGTTCTATGTATTTTTGTTCGACACGGCCAATGTCGGAGATGAGAAACTATACTAATTTATGCGTTCTAACAGGACGTGTGGTGAAAACCCACATAACAAAAATGGTTCCGATGACCAGGATTCGAAATAAAAATAATTGTTAAAATAACGAAAAATTTTTTTTTGTGAATAAATTAAAATTAATGTGCGCGATAGGAAAATTTAAAATAAAATTAACTTAAAATAAAATAAAATGAACTTAAAATAAAATAAAATTAACTTAAAATAAAATTTAAAATAAAATTAGCTTGAATTAAAATAAAATTGTCTTGAAATAAATTTAAAATAAAAAACTTAAACTTTAAAAGTAAACTTAACGTAAGGAAATGAGGACATTTAAGAAAATAGATGTTGTCACAAGTGTTATGCCATATGTATATGATGTGTGTATTTTAAGAAATATTGTGTATATTTAAGAAAAAGAATTATAGGATTTAAATATATTGAGTTAGGGGAGAAAAATTGGAGAAAATAATAATGGATGGTAATATTCTTTTGGGAGATAAATTTTTGGGAGATAAGAATTGCGTAGGAGTATGATTTTATGTTTAAGATTTCTGAGTATCAATAATTGTATTTTATGTTGCATGAAAAGTGTTGTATTTATGTAAACGCGCATTGTTCGTAGGGATAGAAATTTTGGATTAGAAAATTAAGGAAAAACTTAACAATTTTTTTTAAAAATGACAGAAAGGGGTGATATGACGGTGACGCCTACAAGTAGGATTCCGGGGATTATTTCCTTGTTAGGAGAACTGAGCGGAAGCGACGAAAATGAGACCTCCATATTTTTCGAACAGATGGAATCTTTAAGTGAACTAACAAATTGGAACGATTTAGAGAAGCTAGCAATTGTTAAATCCCGTCTGCGCGGAAACGCAAGAAAATTCTACATCAGCTCAAAGGATCTGCGTAGCGAAACATCTTTCGACATTTTCAAGCAAAAATTCCTAGATTTTTTCACATCCGAACCTAATGTCACTACAAATCAAATTCTTTTTTCAACTGCTAAACAAACTAAGGGAGAAAATATTAAAGAATTAGCACATAGAATTACAACATTAACTTTAAACTACGTGGGTGAAACACAACTTAATGAACACACACACGCAATTATGGACAAACTCAGCCTAAGTAAATTTTTGGAGGCAGTTGAGCCCGAATATCGGAAAGAAATTATGAAAAATGACCCAAAAAGCTTTAAGGATGCGGTAAAAATTGCCCAAAATTTAGAAGCGGCCAATCTGACAACAACAGTTGAATTAAATAACATATCTCAGTACAGTGATATTCAAACATTTAAAAAGGAACAACAACAGTTTAATTCTAATTTACTGGAAAAAATAACAGAAGAAATAAATCATCTTAAAATTAGAGAAAACAAAAAATTATTATCAGATAACGAACACATATTCATGCGATTTTTGTGGTAAATTTGGACATTGTATGCAGGATTGCTGGCATTATATTAGAGAGAGAAATAATCAAGCGCACATATCATTACAGACCAGGCATAATTCTTCGCGCAGACCAACACAACATTATGCACGGAGAATATCCCCCAATCGTCACCAACAAGATTATGCGGAGAGGTTTCCCAATACGACATACAATGTACCCCCAGATAGATTTTACCCCTCACGTACTCAAGGCTATAGGGAGGAAAAGCGAACTTATGGAAACGAATATGTTAATGAAGGAAGAATGGGTAGCCAAAAATATACACATAGGAATGGCGAACGGAATTTTGAGGTTCCGCGTTACAAAAATGATTTTCAGAGACAAAACCAAGGTAAATTTAAATATATGGATAACTCGGACAGATACGCCAATGACAGGAATGATTTTAGACAAAAAACAAATTTTAACAAGCACGGTTCTAGACGAAATACAAATTTTAACAGAAATTTAAACTAGAAGGGGAGATTGAGAATGATCGTCAACAAAGGCGTAGAATTAGGGTTCAGTCTCCGTTAAATAAAAATAAAATCCCTGTTAGTGATAGAAATTGCATAGAAAATAATTCAAGAGAGGTTCAGTGCATAGATAGAAAGAATTCCAGAGAGGATAAAAATTTAAGGCATGTTACACAAATAAATATTGAGAACGAGGGACAAAATGTTGGAAAGTATGAAATTCAAATTGATAGAGAAAATTTTGGTAGTAACAGAACCCAAAATAGTGGAGAAAGAGAGGACTTTAAGGACAGGAAGGACAAAGTTGAACTTATCGCGTCAGTTGGAGATGAATTAAATACGGAATTACCCACGGTAGAAATTAAATTTCAAAACACTGAGACGAAAATTCTCTTAGACTCCGGCGCATCTATTTCAGTTTTGGCGAATGATATTTTCGAGAAAATTAAAGAAAATACTGCTGTAAAATATGTTTCAAGAGCGGTAACAATCACGACTCTTTCAGGACACAACATCGATTATACCAAGACTGTAGAAATCGGTTTCAAGATTAATAACCAAAAATTTAAGCATATATTTTTTATAACTAGGTCACTTTTCCCTCACACATATAAAGGAATTCTGGGATACGATTTTATTCAAAAACATGCAGGGGTCCTAGACACACAGAGTAACGTATTAAAAATTGGTAATACAGAAATCCCCCTAAATACCCACAGTCAAAAATCACAGGAGGATCAAATTTACAATAACGTACTAAAACCTAACGTGACTAAGACAAACAGAAAAGTTAAGTTAATGCCAAACCAGACTAAATCGATTATTGTGGTGCCGGAAATTGAAATTCAGGAAGGCACAGAAGTATTATTTGAGCCGGCGGAGAAACCATACGTAAATATGGAATATGGGGTTTACAAAATGGCAGAAACAGGCATTTGGATCAATGTAAAAAATACCACTCAATCAGATATAACGTTAAATAAAAACATGATTTTAGGGTCGCTATCTGAACAATTTGAAATTCAACAGGAGCAAAATACAGAAAATGACGAAAAATTACAGGACCATACAGAGATAATAAATTTAATACAAGCGACACCGGAAATTTTAGAACAGAGGAGGCGAGACATTAAACCTGACGATTTCAATCTACAACATATGAACGAAAACATGAAACAGGACTTCCAGGAATTTTTAGTACAGTACGCGGACATTTTTTCGAAGAGAAATTCAACAATAGGAGCTACGGACATAATCCAACCTAATATCGAGTTAACACATAACCACGCGATTAAATCCAGACCCTACGACATCCCATATTCTCTACAAAATACGGCAAAAGCCCAGTTAAAAGATTTAGAACAGGCAGGAATTATCGCAAAAACGCAATCCAAATACTCCTGTCCAATGTTACTCGTAAAAAAGAAAAACGGAGAGCATAGATTATGCTTAGACCTCAGACTAATAAATAATATCTCAACTATATTCCCTTACCATATTCCAAAAATTAACGACATCATAACAAAATTATCAGGATTCAGATATTTTTCGAAATTAGATTTTAATAGTGCATTTACTCAGGTGGTACTAAATCCAGGCGCACAAGACATTTTTTCTTTCACTACACCTTGGGGAAATTTTAAATATAATAGGATGGTATTTGGCCACATAAGTTCGGCACCTATTTTTCAAAATATAATGGATATTGTTTTGGGAGATTTATATGAAGAAAATGTTCTGGCCTATATCGATGACATTATTATACCGGCCGATTCATACGAAGATATGAAAAGAAAATTACAAAAAGTATTTAAAAGACTCAAAGAGAACAATTTAACACTGTCACCGAATAAATGTGACTTCTTTCTACACAAAATTAATTACCTGGGATACGAAATTACAGAAAAAGGGATAAGTCCAACGGACAGCAACATTACAAAAATTACATCTTTCCCGGTCCCAAAAACCTTGAGAAAATTAAAAAGATTCCTCGGAGTATGCAACTTTTACAGAAATTCAATTAAGGATTACGCACAGATAACGGCAGTATTGTCAGATTTAACACAAAAAGACAAGAAATTTCATTGGAACCCAGAACACGAGAACGCATTCCAAAAATTGCAGGACTGTTTTTTTTAAAAACCCATTTTAATACAGCCGAACTTTAACCATGACTTCTTCCTGAACACTGATGCAAGTTTGGTGTCTCTGAGCGCAGTTTTGCTTCAGAAAAGAGATGGAATTTTAAAACCCATAGCCTATTATAGTAGAAAATTAAATCCACAAGAGCAGAAATACCCGGCAGTGAAAACGGAACTCCTCGCCATCCATCAGGGGATTCAATTTTTTAGAAATTTTCTTTACGGCCGAGAATTCTTCATTTTGTCCGATCACCGATCCTTAGGGGACCATTTAAAAATGCAAAATCCTCCCACAATCATGCAAAGGTGGGCTCTTGAAATCGCTGAATATAAATTTAAATTTATCCATCTCCCAGGGAAAGAGAACGTTCTGGCCGATTATTTAAGTCGGGAAGATTTTTCAAACAACCGCGATGCGAGAAGAGATGCGGAACAAGCTCGTCACACTAGCCTGACGCAGGAGAGGGGCAGCGAAGACCGGTTTTCATATGTAAACAGAGGGGAACACAGCGGATTTGAAAAGAGCGAAATTGTAAATAAACAAACCAGCGGACAGTGTATCAACAATGTTGAACACAGGACACAGGATGAAAGTAATGGATATGTCAACGCAGAAAGTATATATATAAATAATGTAAATAAAATGATAGACGTCCCCAGTATTCGGGACATTTTGAGAGAACAAGATAGAGATACAAAAATAAAAGAACTAAGAGAAAATTTGAGGAGTTATAAAAATAAAAACAACAAGAATTATGAGGCATTTTATATCGACGAAGAAACAGGCTTACTAATGCATATAGGTAGATGGAAAGATCGTCCTTGGCGAGAGGATTACAAGAAGACAATTGCTATTCCGCGGGGGTTACAAAGAAATGTTTTAGCCATGGCTCACGTCACACATTCAGGCGTTGACAAAACCTTCAAACTGTTAGAAGATCGATATTTTTGGAACGGGATGTACAGTGACACCCATAATTATGTACTTTCTTGTGAGACATGCCGTGCAAGGAAGGGAAAATTACAATTAGCAGTTATGGGCAGAAATCCTACACCGGAAGGCCCTCTTCATAAAGTATCAATTGATTTATGCGGCCCTTTCAAAACAAGTGTAAATAATAACAAATATCTGCTAACCATGATCTGTCAATTCACAAAGTACCTCACAGTATTCCCTATTCCTGACATACGGGCGGAAACTATAGCGGAGAGGCTGTTAGAATGTTTTGTAGACAAAGGTTTTCCCTGGACGATCCAAAGTGACAACGGTACCCAATTTACATCAAAAATTTTCCAAGCAATGACAAGGAGGTTACAGATAATATCAAGACTCACGTCAGTTTGGTGCCCATTCGTGAATGGACAAGTAGAGAAATAACACCATGCCATTAAAAATACCATATACACACTCACAGAAAACTCGCCTTATTGGGATACAGCAGTCCAAATTCACACGATGACATACAACGCAACGGTACATTCATCAACAGGGGAAACACCAAATTTTCTTTTCTACGGGCGGGACATACCAACACTATTCGAGTCACAGATTTTAAATGAACAGGACACAGCATACCCCAATTACATTTCAAATAAAATCACTACCATGCAAAATACTTTTAGGGCAGTAACCAAAAATTTAAATCAGGCAAAAGACCGACAGGAAGAACAGCAGTTTTCCAGAGCCAACATGCAAGAGTTAAAAATGGGGAGTCGAGTGTTTTTAGAGGGGCAAAATGCGTTTGGTACAGCAAAGTTCTCAGGTCCATACCGAATAATAAATAGAATAAACAGGTTCATATATATTATCCAATTGTGTGAAAAACCTTTCGCTAAGACACACAGAGTCCACATAAATCGTCTGAGAGTTATCATCGATAGGAGGGAACACTTAAAACACCCACAGGAATCAACGAAAATTATGAAGTACAAATCGCCACTATTACCCACCCCAAACATAGAACCAATTCAATCCCCTCAACCGGAAAGCAACAATTCCTTCCCGTATTTCTTATTTGACGAGTTTGAGCCACAAGTCATAAGTAAACAAAACGCACGCCAATCGCAGAATGTCAACAGCCAACACAATAACGATGAACGAACGCCCCCTCCTCCTCTCACAAACAACTGCGCACCCGTACCCCTGGCAAAGAACCTAGCCGTGCCAGAGATAGAAAATGCGACTAACACTGAACATGCCATCCCTCCACATCACATGCCAGAGAGCACCAACAACGAGAATGCCATTATTTCGGACCGTATTCTGGACCAGCGTCAAGTGCAACTTGACGATTCCCCCCCCGTCCCCAGCTTGGACAAGAGGAAAACATCGAAAATAAAAAGGGGACTGATTCCGTACAAACGCAAACAGTACAAGCACAATCGCAAGAACTGGTTTCTGATACAAGGGAAAAACACAGGGATTTCTCCTTAGTCAATTCTGCGCAGGAAGGTTCCAGAATCGGGGAGAGTATACAGGATGAAGAGAAACTTAACAAGACATCAGTACATAGGCCAATGCCTTCTCACACGTATGCTTTAAGAAGTAAGGTTAGAAAAGAATAAAAATTTAAAATAAATGTAGGAATAGGTATACAAATTTTTTATATTTTAAACTCGGAATTGAAATTGTAAATAAAGAAAAATAAGGTTAGGTAAGAATTTGAAGAGAAATATGGTTTAATCTTGGAAACACGACTACAACAAATTTTATATACAAATATATATATATATATATATATATATATAAAAAAAAAAAAAAAAAAAAAAAAGGGCGAGAGAAAGTATACATCAAAAATTGCACGAAAAGCGCGTAAAACGGGGCGCAAACTTTAAATAAATATTGAATTATAAATAAAAGAAATTTTAAATAAATATTACATTAATTAGAAGAATGTTTAAATGAATATTGCATAAAATAGAATTAATTTTAAATAAATATTACATTAATTAGGAAATTTTAAATAAACATTGAATTATTAATTAGGGAATTTTAAATAAATATTGCATAAATTAGGAAATTTTAAATAAATATTACATTAATTCGGAAATTTTAAATAAACATTGAATTATTAATTAGGGAATTTCAAATAAATATTACACTAATTAGGAAATTTTAAATAAACATTGAATTATTAATTAGGGAATTTTAAATAAATATTGCATAAATTAGGAAAGTTTAAATTAACATGAAATTTTAAAATAATATTGGAGTGCAATTAAAGGGGATTTTAGTAATTTTAAATAACTAGTGCATTATAAACAGATGGAATTCTAAATAATTATTGCAAAAATAATGAATTTAAGTAAGACTGTAACGGAAAAGACGTTGCGACATTTTAAATATTATAAGCGAGTGATTTAGATGAACAACGGAATAAATAAATAAAATATATAGGAATGGATATGGCGAAAATTACTTTTATGGTAATAACAAGAATTTAAATATAAGAATAAAGGGAAATTACATTAAAATCAACAAGCGGATAGTAAGGACACGGAATTTGGATAAAGTAAATAAATGTTTTAAAAATAAATAAATATGTAAGGAATGAGAATAACATACATTTTTTTTTAACATAAGGGATAGCAATGAATAGGAATTGGCGACAATGAGACATAGGTAAAAATTTAAAAAATACTAACACAGTAATATAATAAATTTTTAAGGTTAAAAATTAAAACTTTAAGGAATATCTATACATTTTTGAGTGAAACTAGGGGAATGATCTACCATCCTAAACGTACTTATATTGCACAGTAGCAAAACCGTGGTGAGGTTCCACGTTAATATGTAGCCATGCGCGATAAAGTAATTTTTTTTTAAGTTTTAAAAGATAATGGTTAAATAAAAACACTTACCCCTTTCATCGGCATACAGTACACCTTGGTAATCCAAAAAGAATTCTGCATATCACACTTGAAATTCCCTTTACACATTATAAAAATAAAAAAACACTCAAACATGTAGGTAACACACACGCTTTATCTTTCTCACACGAGGTCGCTTTTTCTGCGGGGCCACAACTGTAAGAGCACGGAATCCTTTGAAAATCCGGAATTATCCGAATATCTAGTCTAACCTTGCCAACCCTGGGAAAACTGGTTTCATGAAAAGGGCTTGTTTACCGACGTTGACCGGAAAAGTTTATTCTGTGCATAGGTAGAAATTAAAGAAAATACTTACTGCTTACGGAATGCTTCCTGTAAAGGAATTACGAATGTAGACCGTCAAAGAAATATAAGGGAGTTTTAAAATGTAAGATAATTACGGATTTATGGCAGATAATATTCAGAGAGAACTACGGACACGAATTGGTTTATTAAAGGGAAAAATTTACAAGGAGTTTGTAATAATAATAAAAAAAAAAAAAAAAGGATAATAGAATTATGAATTTTATTTGTAAATGGTTTATTGAAAAGAAAATTTTCAAGGAATGTATGATAAGAATATGTGTAAGATACTTATAAATTTTGTTAGGAAGTGGTTTATTGAAGCGAAAATTTGCAAATTTATGATAAGAATAAATGTAAAAGAAGTATGAAAATTTTTAGGAAATGGTCTATTAGATGAAAATTCTAAATGCTAAGGCGAGATTCGGAATACAGAATTTGGGATTATGTATATAAGGAATATATATATAAAGGAGAGTTAATTGATAATTTGAAAAAAAAAATATGTTTATTGTGTTTGTACAAATTTTGAATTTATTAGGAAATGTAACATGGCATGACAATTCGTGATAATATTGACAAAAATTTATTTGTTTGTTTTTCTTTGTATTTTCAATGAGATAGTATAATGTATTTGTAAATATTAGTAAATGGTGGGATGTTTAACCAGTGAGAAAATTTTGTAGGCAACTTAAATGCTGAAAGGAATGTGAGAAAGAGAAATAAAAAAAAAATAGATAAATAATAATAACGATAGGAGAAAGTACTGTATTTTGAAAATTGAATAATGGCGAATTAAGTAGGGAATTAGTTTTTGTAAAAAAAAAAAAAAGAAAGTCAGGGACTTAATGTAATGGGTATTGTAAATTCCAGAGAGAGAATTTGTGTCATCAGACTGTATGTATATGTATGCATTGGTGTATCGATAAAGTGTGTGCCTCAACTAAGATTCGTCCATACATGAAAATTCAGTGATATGATGCAGACAGTGATGTGTAGTTCTCACAAGAAAACTTTCATTTTCCCACATGTTTTACTCCACAGCGAGAAGTGATGCAGTAACGTCATCCACATACAGACTTCCAGACTTACAATTTTCTTTGCACTTCCATCACAGTGATACGATTATTCAGTGGCATGATTTTCACATAAACTCTCAAAGATCACAGTTTTCACACCTCCATGACAGTGAGATAGACGATGCAGTGTCGTGCTTTTCACATAAAATTTTCAAAGTCTACAGTTTTCACACCTCCATGACAGTGAGATAGACGATGCAGTGACGTGCTTTATACGTAAACTTTCATTTTACCTATGCTTATTTCACAGCGAAACTACACAGTGATGTGCTCCATCTGCAGATCTCCAAGTTCGCGATTTTCTTTGCACTTTCCAGGACACTGAACTAGGAAACAGTGGCGTGATATTGAGACGCAGACCCTCTGCTACAATTCTTAGTAGAATAACTTTTTCACACTCCTTACAAACTTTTGAACTTTGCACTTATCATTGTTACCATGAACATTCTTCCAACTTTTGGGCAGCCAATTTATTGGACTTCGAATCGCTATAGAACTCAAACATGTCGGACAGAAAACATTTGATACTTCCTTTTTCCATGAGTTTAATGACATTGGTGTGCATTGTGACATTATTTTATTATATATATATATATGTGTGTGTGTAAATGCGTTTACAGTTTTTTTAGGTGAATACTAGCCTGTGGCACGGTTCTACTACGGAGAGGGGGGTGAATGTCCCAAGGCAAATTTGGGACATTGCAAATTATGGCGGAGTGTAACCTATAAAGACGGTCCCTGTACTTCTCCGGTAATGCATATACACTTCCCTAAGAAAACACCTGCAAAAGGATGAGCAAGCCATGTTTCTGGGAAATGTGGACAACGATTCCCCAGTTACAAAGGGGCGCAGCAGGGCGCTCTTGGGGAGAGCTGACCCTTGTCCGGTTCGGGTGCACGTGCACGCAAGGTCGTGGGAACCCGCGGTCCACCTGCCAGATATTAATTCTGGGGTGGTCGCCATCCTCCTGTCAGCACAGCACCCAATAGCCGGACATTTTTGGGATATATCCAATGAAGATACCAGGGGCTTTGATTGGGGGGACCAATAACAAACCTGGGGCTTAATTGTGTAGGAGGAGACATTTTTCCGATGATCGAGAGAGTTTGAGAATTTTCAAAAAGAACGGGATTGAGTTTAAGATTTCAGACAGATCGGAGAATTGGTTTGTGTGCTCGAGAGAGAAGAGTCTCTCAAAAATTACGTCTGCAGCGATGTCCGGCGATTCCTCCACCGAAGTGCCCCGTATCCAGTGTCACATCCAACGATATTCGAAGGTATGAAATGCATGTATCACATATCTAGTCTGTTGACACAGTTTTAATTAATGTCGCACTCTCTCGACATCTTGTCAAATCCACACTTGAGTAAATAGTAGAGACGAATTTAATTACAAACATAAATGGAGATTTTAATTACATACATTCTTTAAGTATTCTTGATTTTTGAAAATGTCAATGGAGGGCCATCGTAATTTGTTAAGAATGTTAATTGAACCAATCAAATATGTTTTTAATATTATTATTTTTTAATTTCATTTTTATCAATAAAACCCATTGTTATTGTTTTATATCATGTCCGTTGTCCTCATTTGCCACTAATTTAGTTCTATGTATTTTTGTTCGACACGGCCAATGTCGGAGATGAGAAACTATACTAATTTATGCGTTCTAACAGGACGTGTGGTGAAAACCCACATAACAATACAGGACTCTAGTTTGAGGTGTACATAGAAAAGTTTTGGTTTTAGAAACTTAAGGTAAGATATGGCGATACCAATCACTGCAGAGTTTCGACTAAAAAATTCAAAACATTTAAACAAATTTATATATACAGGGTGTCCAGTGCTCTCGGTGCCCAATGGCTATTTCCTCAACAGTTAGTCACAGAGATACACTTCTAATTGCAAAAATGTTTTACATTTTAATATCTATTATCTTAGAAACAGTTTAAATCAATAAATCCATTTTTGAAAGAAATACGAAATATAAATTTTTATACATTCTCACGGTTCTACCAATTATATTTAGGAAAATCATCCTTATACAATTTTATGCAAAATAAAACAAATCATCCTTTTAAGACCAAAATTGACCGACTTATAGCTATTTAAAGTTGCAGCACTTTTTGTGCTGAAAAATGGTCAATGCCGTCTCTGATTGGTTGGTTGCCAGGAGAAATGTTCAATACGGTCCCTGATTGGTTGGTCGCCTGAAACGGGACATTTTTGTGCGTGAAAAAGCGACTTAAGTCATAAAGTTTAATGCTTCATAACTTCGTGCATTTTTGGTCGTAAAAGGAATATTTTTTTTTTATTTTGCATGATATTGTATAAAGATTATTTTCCTAAATATAATTGGTAGGATTGGGGCACCGTATAAAAATTTATATTTCGTATTTCTTTCAGAAATGTATGTATTGATTTAAACTGTTTCCAAGATAGTAGATTTTAAAATTTAAAACATTTTTGCAATTGGAAGTATATCTCTGTAACTAACTGTTGAGGAAATAGCCATTGGGCACCGAAAGCACTGGAAACCCTATCTATACACACACACACACACACACACACACACACACATATATATATATATATATATATATATATATATATATATATGTGTGTGTGTGTGTATATATATAAATATCTATTAAGTTTTTGTTTTACAGTTGTCTGATTTATTAATTTATTATACAAAATAATACTCTTCCAAGGTCTAATATTCTAATATTCCAAGATACTTTTCTACCAAGGTCATTTACTAGAATCTGCATCACAGTCACCGAGTCGTATTAAAGATAGAGCAAGAGTGATTTAGTCGTTTATTATGCTCTTCATATTATATTACCTCGTCATTATAAACTTGGCAAAATACTAACAAATCATTCTTTTACACTGTGTTTTATGTGAAGTCAATTTACCATTGATGATATATTGAGAAAGTTTACATTAAACAGATGAATTATATCGCCATAGAAACACTTTCATAACAGTTATACCCCCTTTAATCCTGCGAGTGACATTTATTAAATGCTTTCTCCCGCAAAGAACATAGTGTTTCATCTTATCTGCAAGTCTCTTCTGGTTATAAATTTAAATATAACTGATGTGCTAAAGATACGCAACGGATAACAGCTCATAAATCGTGCATATAAATAAGCATGATATACACCGGAATGATAATGTTAGAATCATGTTTTGAATTCTGAAAAGTAATAAAAATTCTGTGTAACGTATATGATGAAAACTTTAGCAAACTATAAACACAAAAGAGTTGATTTATATGCTTTAAGAGGCGAATAAAGTATTTTGGTCGTTTTAAATTTGTTTATTTGAACTATAAAATATTCTTATATCTTAAGTATTGGGAATTTACTTATGTCTGGAATAAAAGGTAAATGTACTTGTGTACGCATATATCGTACAGGTTTGCAGGCACGTTACATGAATAAATCAGCAGATTGAACATTATATAAGGATGAATAGACAAATGGAAGAAGGGTCCAAAACTACTACTAAAACAAAACTACTACTAAATACAAAACTAACTACTAAATACAAAACAACAACTAAATACAAAACTACTACTAATTAAAATACAACAAAATAAAATATATTACTAACTAAACATATATATATTTAAAATTATAACGTGTTTTCTAAAAGTCTTTTACAGAAAATATATGATACTATCAAATGAATGTTTTCCTTTATATAGTAATTGAAAATATGATTTTTCATTAAGAAATTTTGGAAAGTATTTGCACTTATAACTTTTGGAGGGAAGTGAATTATCAAGCCTACTTACGTTGTTGTAAACCATAATGCAATTATTATAGCAGGAAGAACTTCTTAATGAGAATAATTTATAATCGTGTCCCAGGAGTTCACCGGAGATTCGACGTGCCAGTTTGAAGATCCTTGGTTCGAACCTCAGCTGGGGTAATGATACCTTTACCGATGATGCATAAAGATTCAGCTTTGCATGTTAGATGGAATTATGATGGATGCCGTAAAAAGTCCCAGTAACGAATTTTCTGTGAACCTTTGAATTTCTGACACCAGTTAAGACATCAAGATAATACAGGATGCTAGGCTGGATAAAAAAAATCTGATGTGAGTAGCACATGACTTTCCCTGCAGACTAATATTAACGTTGTCTTTATTTTAATTAAATTTATTTCACTTTTAATTCAATTTCCGTTCTCATTCGGTAACCGGGCTTATTTTCAAAGGTGGCGTAGGGAAAGTACGAAAAACTAAAATATCTCGAGAACGGCTAGTCCTAGTGCAACGGGGTTGGTTTTATTCTTTTCGTCGTTAAAAAGTACGTATTAAATAAGCATATAATGAATACATTTGAGTATACCCAGTTCTTTAGTTCAGATCTTTAGATGGA
This sequence comes from Amaurobius ferox, assembly GCA_951213105.1. Classification (NCBI taxonomy): domain Eukaryota; kingdom Metazoa; phylum Arthropoda; class Arachnida; order Araneae; family Amaurobiidae; genus Amaurobius; species Amaurobius ferox. The sequence continues at coordinate 34,156,808 of OX578154.1, forward strand.
ATTATGATGGATGCCGTAAAAAGTCCCAGTAACGAATTTTCTGTGAACCTTTGAATTTCTGACACCAGTTAAGACATCAAGATAATACAGGATGCTAGGCTGGATAACAAAAAATCTGATGTGAGCAGCACATGACTTTCCCTGCAGACTAATATTAACGTTGTCTTTATTTTAATTAAATTTATTTCACTTTTAATTCAATTTCCGTTCTCATTCGGTAACTGGGCTTATTTTCAAAGGTGGCGTAGGGAAAGTACGAAAAACTAAAATATCTCGAGAACGGCTAGTCCTAGTGCAACGGGGTTGGTTTTATTCTTTTCGTCGTTAAAAAGTACGTATTAAATAAGCATATAATGAATACATTTGAGTATACCCAGTTCTTTAGTTCAGATTTGGACGATTTTTGCGGACCATTTAGCAAAAAAAGGCAGGTCATTTTTTTCCGAATCATACCAAAATCTAATCAGCACCAGGGTTACCCACAAGTGACTCATCTACCGAATTTTGAGAAATTCGGTCCATTAGTTTTTTCAGTTAGAGTGGATACAAGCTTTTGCGGGCCATTTCGCAAAAAAAGGCGGGTTCTTTTATTCCAAATCGTACCCAAAACTAATGAGCACCAGACTCGCTCACAAGTGACTTACCTACCAAATTTTGTAAAATTCGGTCCATTTGTTTTTTAGTTAGAGTTAGCCTACAAAATCTGCACAGACAGACAGACACACAGACACACAGACAGACACACAGACACACACTCAGACGTCACGCTAAAAATGGTTTTTTCGTATTCTAGAGGTCTTGAAACTTGTAGATCCGTCGAAAACTCGAGTTGCGATTTTCGACTAGATTCCAATACTTTCCCGATACATTACCATGTATTGCAGGGAAAGTAAAAATGCATAGAATGCAAAGAGGGCCTTTTATACTAACAGTGACAAGCCGACCTGAATTTAGAATATAGATATTAGCGGATCCACTTCAACGAGAAAAACTTGATATCGTGTCCATTAGCTCGAGGTTAGAGCATTGGCCAGAAAGTTCAGAGATCCATATCATCGGCAGGAACAAGGAAACATTTACGCCATTTTTACATCAATTATACAACATTTTTGTGAACTTAATTTTACTTTTCCTGCAATACATGGTAATGCATAGGGAAAGTATTGGAATCATGCCGAAAATTGCAACCCGAGTTTTCGACGGATCTACGCGTTTCGAGGCTTCTAGAACACGAAAAAAATATTTTAGCGTGACGTCTGTGTGTGTGTGTGTCTGTGTATCTGTCTGCCTGTCTGTGCAGATTTTGTATCCACTCTAAATAAAAAACTAATTGACCGAATTTCATAAAATTTGGTAAGTAAGTCACTTGTAGGCGAATCTAGTGTTGATTAGCTTTGGATACAATTCGGGATAAAATAACCCGCCATTTTAGCGAAATGGCCTGCAAAAGCCTTTATCCACTCTAGCTAAAAAACTGTTGGACCGAATTTCACAAAATACTGTAGATAAGTCTCTTGTGGATTACCCTGGTGCTGATTATATTTTGGAATGATTCGGGAAAAATAACCTGTTTATGTTTGCAAATTGGCCTTCAAAAATCGCCAAACTCTAAAATAAAAAATTACATATGCTCAAATATATCGATTAAATGCTTGTTTTTTACGTAAATTTTAAAGAAAAAAATAATAGGACCAACCCCATTTCACTAGGACTTGCCGTTCTCGAGATATTTAACTTTTTTCATATTTTCTTTACGCCACCTTTGTAAATAAGTCCAGTTACCAAATGAGAACGAAAATCGAATTAAAAGTGAATTAAATTTAATTAAAATAAAGGGAACATGGATATAAATAAGTCTGCAGGGAAAGTCATGTGCTGCCCACATCAGACTTTTTTTTCTGTTATAAGGATTTGAGGTATATGGCAACACATTGTGCATAAGACTTAACTTTTAAAAAAATGTAACGAATTTAATTAATACCTGCTATACATCTCGTGAAACTCTCTAATAGAGTCTAAACTCTCTAATAGATTATAATTATCAAATAAAATATATCGTAAATAGGTAACTATGAGTTGAATTATACATATTACGAATGTCGAAATGTCGAATCGGAACCTTAGGATGCTCAAATATCTTGTATAAAATTGCATCATAATAAAATTAAGGAGTGTTTCATAAAATGATTAAACGACATTCTGTATAAAGATTTTTGCATAAAATTAATTAATAGTATTTTCAAAATGATTAAGTGTACCAAGGGTTCGAAAGAAGAAAAAATCGATTTTTCGTTTAATAGCTGGAAAATAAAATATTTTCTACTGATTAGAAAAATATACAATTTATGTGCATTTCATTTCATGAAACATAAACATTGTTAGCTTAAAGATGTAAACAGTAAGCACCACGTCTATTCTAAAAGCCGTGAACGGCTTTAACATCATAAATTTTATGTTTTTGAAAAATTTTTCTTGAATGTGGACGCTATAAAATGTACATAAAGTATAAATAAAAACAAGAAAGATCAATCATGCATAAAGCATTGATTATCAAACACTTTCCAACTGATATGCAATTTTATTTAAACTGCTCTAAAATGCGAAACATTCAGCGGTGATATATTTTTTAATGATAACAATACTACAATAATTTACCTTACTTGGAAAATTTAAACATCGTCTAAAAAATGAACTTTATTCAAATGACGTCATTGAAATATAAATCGCCTGGCTCTTTAAAAGCAATGGATATTTCATTCATATCATTTTTATTCTAGACTCTAGAGCTAAATAATTAAGTGTGAAAAAAAATACAGCAATTCTTTTACAACTCATCTTACAATCACTTGCCTACATTCTGTATCCATTAAAATGAGGCTTAGTTGTAGAAGTAATCAAATTTGGATGATCATTTAAGTTAAAAAAAAATATAATGTGGGCAGCACATGACTTTCCTGCAGACCCTCACGTTATTTTTATTAACACTTTACAACAAATTTGAAAAGTGTTTATGACTTTGTTCATTCTGTCTGTCTGTCTGTCTGTCTGTCAGTCTGTCTGTCCGTTAGCACGATAACTGCCGTGAAAATGACTTAATCAAAATGAAATTTCAGTATGTTGTTCAGACGGTCTGTAGGACCAATGGGAATATAAATGAATAATATCACCCTATTAGTTTTGGATTGAACCCGGGTTTAAAAAATGAAATACATTGAGCTCTATGGGACCTAATTTTTCAAACATTTTTAAGCGGATTTAAAATTCACAAATTACTTCGAAATTTTTAGGTAATATTCAAATTGTTCCTTACAATATACAAAAAAAAAATTCAGCGAAATATATTCAGTAGTTTTTTAAATAAAAATTAAAATAATAATAACACTTCTTATATGAAACGATCACGTGACCATGATATGAAAGTATCAGGTGATCCACTTCAAAATGATATATGACATCCATCTTGTCTCAAAATCGTGATTTTTAAAGATCTTTTTATTTGATATTGTAAAAATCTGATGTGGGCAGCAAATGACTTTCCCTTCAGACTTATATTCACGTTCACTTTATTTTAATTAAATTTAATTCACTTTTAATTCAATTTCCGTTCTCATTTGATAACTGGACTTATTTTCAAAGATGGCGTAGAGAAAATACGAAAAAACTAAAATATCTCGAGAACGGCTAGACCTACTATAATGGGGATGGTCTTATTATTTTCTTCGTTAAAAATTACGTATTAAACAAGCATTTAATGGATATATTTGAGCATACGTCGTTCTTTATTTTAAATTTTTGCGATTTCTGCTGTCCATTTTGCAAAAAAAAAAGTGGGTTATTTTTTTTCGAATCGCACCAAAATCTAATCATCACTTGCGTGACCCACAAGTGACTTAACTACTGAATTTTTTGAAATTCGGTTCATTAGATTTTTAGCTAGAGTGGATACAATCCTTTGAGGGCCATTTCTAAAGAAAAGGCAGGTTCTTTTATACTGAATCGTACCCAAAACTAATCAGCACCAGATTCACCCACAAGTGACATACCTACCAAATTTTATGAAATTCGGTCAATTAGTTTTTCAGTTAGAGTGGATACAATATCTGCACAGACAGACAGGCACACAGACAGACTGACAGACACACACACAGACACACACACAGACGTCACGCTAAAAATAGTTTTTTCGTATTCTAGAGGTCTCGAAACGTGTAGATCCGTCGAAAGCTCGAGTTGCGATTTTCGACATGATTCCAATACTTTCCCAATACATTACCATGTATTGCAGGGAAAGTAACACTGTAATTACGCTTTGGCACAGAATATGGAGGCACGAAAAATACGTAAAAATAAAGCTGTTTTAGGACGGATGCAACACTCAATATAAATTGCATAGAACTTTAAAAATCACGATTTTTATTCTGGGAAAAAAAGATGGATGCCCTATTTTATTTTGACGTGGGTATCGTGATCTCTGACAGACATACAGACAGACAGACAGACTGTCTGACTGAATAAAGTAATAAACATTTTCAACTATGTTGTAAAGTGTTAATAACATTTCATTTTGATAAAGCCATTTTTACAGCAATTATCGTGCTAACGGACAGACATACAGAGAGACAGACAGACATACAGAGAGACAGGCAGACATACAGAGAGACAGACAGACAGAATGAACAAAGTCTTAAACACCTTCAACTATGTTGTAAAGTGTTAAAAAAAGAAATTTAAATAAATCAGCGGCCTTCTGAATGGAAGTAACTCTTGTAGTTTACATCTGTGAGCTTAACAAGTTTACTTTTCTTTACATGAAAGGTGCATAAATTATACATTTTTGTAATCAGCTGATTTATTTTAGTTTTAAGCCGCCAAACGAAAAATGTATTTCTTGAAAGTTTTTCACGTCTTGGTTCCATAAAACAATATTTACTTTATTATACGTAGCATTGAAAAAGTATTCATGAAACTTTTCGGCTTCGAGATGTTGGTGCCATTATAAGTTTTAAGAGCTCCTGAACACGTTCTAAATATTTTTGGAGTGATGTCCGTTGGTTTGTTTGTCTGTCTGTTTGATGTCTTGGATCGATTTTATTGTGCGCATGATTGCTTGCACACATAGTAATGAATTTTATGCCCGGCTTTTTTATCAATAAACTTAGAACTATCTAGAATTATTTTAAATTCATGAGAAAACTTCAAAATTTATTCGATATTCCATACTGTTTTAACATGACATTAGAGGGAAGCATTTGACATTGTCATTCATACAATGCTTTATTATTGGCTCAATGATCACGGGACTTCATAGTTTCAATCACTGTTGTGAAAAATAGCCACGATACATTTGTTTTTGTCCGTGACGTCATTAGCCCCGCTTAGGTGGAAAGTTATCCGACGGGGGTACATTGTTAAGCATGGTATTAATAGAAATAATTTTCAAGCCCTTTAAAGTGAAGATTAACACGCTGTAGTTGTAATCATTTAGACCCACGATACCGATTTATAAAAAATTTTCATGTAAAATTTGACAAAAAGTGAAGTCTAGTATGAGAAAGTTGAGTTGAGCAACAATCCAGTTAATTACTTTCCCTGCAATGCATGGTAATGTATAGGAAAGATATTGGAATCAGACCGAGAATCGCAACTCTAGTTTTCGACGGATTTTCACGTTTCGAGATCCCTAGAATGCGAAATACTATTTTTAGCGTGACGTCTGTGTGTGTGTCTGTCTGTATGTCTGTCTGTCGGTCTGTACAGATATTTTATCCACTTTAACTAAAAAACTAATGAATTGAATTTCATAAAATTTGTTAGGTAAGTCACTTGTGGACGAATCTGGTGCTGATTTTTTTGGGGTACGATTCGGGATATAAGAAGAAGCCTTTTTTATGAAATGGTCCGCAAAAGCTTGTATGCACTCTAGATGAAAAATTAAAAAGCCGAATTTCACAAAATTCGGTAAATAAGTCACTTATGGGTCACCCTAATGCTGATTAGATTTTGGTACGATCCGGAAAAAAATAACTTGCCCTTTTTTGCAAAATAGCCGGGAAAATCTAAAATAAAAAACTGCGTGTGCTCAAATATATCCATTAAATGCTTGTTTAATACGTAATTTTTAACGAAGAAAAGAATAATACTGACTCCATTACACTAGGACTAGCCGTTCTCGAGATATTTTAGATTTTAGTATTTTCAATACGCCAACTTTGAAAATAAGTGCAGATATCAAATGAGAACGAAAATTGAATTAATAGTGAATTATATTTAATTCAAATAAAGAGAACGTGAATATAAGTCTGCAGGGAAAGTCATGTGCTGCCGACATCATATTTTTCATTATATTTGTAATTAAAAAATCATCACTTGTAACACGATATAAATTGTTCAATTATACTTTACATATTATTGTTATTATTATTTATAGAGACATAATCCTTACATCAAATTACTCCGTTCCAGAATAAAAATATAATAAGAAAAAATGCGGACAACGTGGGAATAATTCCAAAGAAGTTATTAAAGTTGTTAAGAATACTCCTAAAAGCGCAACAACAAGCCAGTAAATTCAACAATTTCCGACATGAATTCTACACGCTACGGCATAAATTCTACTTCACCACACCCAATATTATGGAGAATTTAAATAAAATGGCATTTATTGCTCTTTATTCGGAAAACTTGAATGAAATTCTTAAAAGCTGTAATTAATAAAATGCATAATACTAAAAATATTTACGACATGCAAGGGATTTTAGTGTTTACTGTATTTTACATGAAGTACTTAAAGATGGAAACAAAGGGAAGTCCTTTTCCTAAATTTCTTCTATGCACATACTTTAAATAACAATTGCAAATCACATTTAGAAGTGAGTGTTTATGAGTTTATGCAGAATGCTGGTATTTAAACCTGTCAAAGACTGGTAGCATGATAACTTAAAACTTTAAGTTGCACACGTATGATATCAAACATCTTCGAGCGCTGAGTATGGAGAAAATTATAAAATAAGTGTGACGAGGATGAAACAGGAGTATGTAACGGAAATGACATCATATTGTTCCGTATACCTAACAGAAACCATTGTTATAATTTAGAGGTTTCGGTCAATAGACCATGGCGCTGTTATGGAGTATAAGATATAATATGTTATGAATCATAATATGTTTGCACATAATGCAATTACTGTTCTTGCCCCGGGGTTAGCCTCAGGAATGAAGGAGGGGACAGTACTAAGTACACAATGGAGTCTATATGTATGGTAGATTTCTGTTACGATGTTGCTCACAGACAAGATGGTACGATCCGGCGCCATTATTTGAGTGGCACAGGACAGGAGTTGTAAAATGTTTATAAAAGAGATGCCGTAGCAAATGTCGAATTATAAAACAACAAATCTCTCGAAATTTATAGCTCCTGTCAGGTGTTAAATCACACCGGGGCCCGGTCGGGACCTCCCGGGGGTGGGATTCCCTTCGGTCATCTATTGGGACGCATAAGAAATGGACGTTACTACGCAATCCAATAATTTGGTCGGAATTAAAACCGCCCTTTCCTCACACATAAGTGAAATAACGAATGTGAGGAAGAGGTGACTTCCACCCCAATTTTATTCCACCCTCTTAAAAATCTGAAGGGACACGACTTTAAAATGTAAAATTAGACTCCTTTTTGATCTCGTTAAAGTAGGTCTCCAAGTGTTAGTACACTTGTTGTTGAAACCTGATTCGATATGCATTTTAGATGCATTTTTAGGCACGGTGTCCGCTGCCACTCTCTAGCGGGACCATATGCATACAGCAAGAAACCAACACCTTTTGCACCCCTTTTCGAGGTGTAGCTCGTGTGTAGCTCCCTCGTCGAGGTGTAGCTCGCTACACTCAGGTGTAGCTCGTAGTCAGACTCAACCATTCAGCAAATTAAGTTTACAACAAGTTACCAGACCGAGTTTTGGATTCATCGGACTTTGGCGATCATCGAAGCTGCGAGGACTTCGCCACATTTGTTACTCAGTACCACACAGCTCTGAAAATAGATGGCGTAGTATGGGCTACTCTTTGGACCCTTTAAACTGCATTTAAGCCGTGCCAACTCTGTGGACTGCAAGAACGGTAATCGACAGATCATTGTCTATCTCACCATATTAACGAGTACGCGGACAGCGTGTTTACTGGGCATCAATCCTGGGCCCCTATGCAGTGTACAACACACGTCAGTTCAGTGCGTCAACCGTCAGCGATGCGGCATGTCTGCGGCAAGATGCCGGAAATTTTATTTGGGATGCGACCCATCCGGCATAGACATGTACGTAGTTCTAGGACCTCCAGGAATCCCTGGGCCAGCTAGAAATTGGGCGGGGGAGAAGTCTGAGTGCTGGGATCACCAATTCCCCGTTAATCCGCCACAGAATCCAGATTGTAGAGATATCTCATAAGAAACCGTGCACCCAATGAACTGTGTAATTCTCAACTACCCAATCCCCTTTCACTATGACTGTGAAGGATCTATCTTTAGGATTACTACCACTTCATCTGTATAGAGGCATTGTGTCCTTTAAGTTTTAATTGTGATGTAATGTATTTGTGTGTTAATCTAAAGCAAAGTGTCAGTGTAATTATAAATTTTGGTAATGTTCCCTTAATTTACAATTGGATTTTAATTAATGAGAATTCGAAGTAGGAATCATTATAACTACCCCATACACCCCTAGGTCCAGATTGGTACTTTTAAGTGTATTGTACTTGTATTATTATTATTAATGCTTAATAATTTAAGTGTTTAATAAATATGTTAGTGGTCGCAAATCGGCTGGTTCTTTTAGGTCAAACTCATTGTGCTTTGGTCTTTGCAGATCTCACTATACTTTCAGGTTCAACTGGAAGACACTATGGGTAATTACTGGCAGTGTATTTATGTAAAAAATTACTCCACCACAGCAGCAAATTCGGTTACCTAGGTTTCGAATTCGGATAAATATTGACAAGTTAGCGAATTTTATGTATTCTGGCAACTTTTTGAATTTTGTAGATTATCTGAAAAAGCATTAAAATGCAAAAACTGCTAAACGATAACACTTTGTTATGCCAAACATAAATATTTATTGCAATTATTATTATCATTCCTTTTCATTAAGAATTCCATTTTGTAAATCTACCCATTAAATTTACAATTACCAATTTGTAGTTCACAAATCATTACGTTTTCAATTTAAATTTGCAGCCGGATTTGATGACAGATTTTATTATTGATACGTGACTTTAGTGTCAATTTAAAAATTAAAATGTTAAGCTTTTTCTGGCTACATTTTGTAAAAGCATCTTTGGCTGCAGTCGTTATTGGTAAATTTACTATGAGCTCATTTTAAACCTGTCTAGAAACTCCATTTTTCAATTAAATTTGAATAGGTCGTATTTCTGCAGTGACATATCGGCACTGTCTATATCACTTGCAAATTTTAACTTGTTATTTTAATTTCATTGACTTGAACTACTCCTGTATTTTTCAAACTCTCGTTATTTGTTCCGCCTTCCATTTTCCCATTGCATGCATTCGCGCATCGGCTTGCAGCACCAATATGTAGCACCTATATGCAGCACCTATATGCTATGTGCTATATGCAGCACCTCCAGAACTATGGACGTGATATAGGCAGGACCACCGTAGCTACGTCTCTATTCGCTTTAAGTATATGGCGCGAAAACGTACTCATGGGCTGGCGATAACTGGTTCCAACTGCCAGCGAACTCAATGGCCGAGGTAATCAGATGATTACCGAAAAAATGTGATTCCTGTTTTATTACCCATCATAAATTAATTAATTAATTCTAATTTAACGTTATTGGCTATCATGATGTAGTTGTAAAATAATGAAATATGATGATGAGTGTTACATTCGGGAACATTAATGTGCACCTTATTTTATTTACCTAATAATGATACAATGCAACATGAAAAAATTTAATGTTTATATTATAAACATACACAGAGAACAGGTATTTTATTAGTATCACATATTAATGTGATATTTTTTTATTAGTCTTGCATGTCATTGTAGCAGATTTTTCACATTATCGCATAATTATCGGGGTTTCTCCTGCAGAGACAAAGAGCGAGGGATAATCTCATATTAACAAACATTAAAAACATGGAAATATTTCTCGAAAGTTTCGTTAGATATAAATTCCCTGTAAGGTAGAAGCATTTGAAAAATAATATGCATTTTTTTTAACAATAATTGAATAATTAATTTACTTAGTTAATATCAAAGGCTGTATTTAATTTCAAATTCTACATTCGATTGTTATGGAAATACCTCAAATTTAACATCCCGCTCATTAGGTTACGCTATTGAATCTTAATGCACCTTTAATCGCGAATTAGTCCCTTAAGTGCATTAAACATTTACTGCTTGTCACATAATTTATTTAGCTCATTTAGCACTTCCAGCTACTGGAACTCAAACTCTAATGGACAGTGAATGTATGTAGTTTAATTGTCAGACCGCTGCCCACTTAGTAGAATTAAGATTAATTGCTCATTTTAGACATAGTGTAATAATTGAAAATATGAAAAAATATTAATCTTACTAAATTCCGTATAGATTGTTTGAATATGGAGAAAAACCAAAATGTTGCATCGAATCAATAAGTAATAATATTCATACCTGCCAAAATTCCACCCAATTTGTGAAGAGAATTCAATTCGTAACTTAAACCCTCGTGGTTTAACTATGGTCTCAAGCTGGTTGCAATGCAATATTGGCCTATTATAATAGAGCAATATATATATATTGGCCCAATAATTATTGGCTTCAATATTGGACCAATATGAAGAAGTGGACATTTTGACGGAATTGGCTCAATATTGGCTTAAAATATGGGGTAAATATTATGCCAATATTTCAAATGTAACACAGATATTTTCGTAATATTGTAATGACATTTTTAGCCAATATTGGAGGATAATGTAACCCAAATATCTGCCCAATATTGGGTTACATTGATAATATTTCCAATGTAATACCAAGATGTGCAATATTGTCTTCGTTAATAAGTCATTGTTTACCAATGTCTCTGTTAAGGGTACATTTTCTTGTATCGGCAAATAATTGTATGAATATAATTTCTTTGAATTTGAAGTTGATGGGTTTGTTTCTCTTACTAGCACTTATGTATTGCACTTTTTTGTCTTTCATAATAAATTCTACATTATGTCTGATGACTTGGCTATGGGTAATTCATTCATCGTATACTTCGGTGACATCTACATGAATTATTTTTTTAAGTTAATCTCTTTGAAATTGTCCACTTTGTTTTCTATTCTCGTTATGTTGATGATAGTTCTGCTTTTCTGGATCACACTTCTGAGGATATTGATGGTATTTTGGATGTTTTGAATTCCATTGAGTAAGGGTACATTTTCTTGTACTAGTAAATAATTGTATGAATATAATTTCTCTGAATTTGAAATTGATGAGCTTGTTTCTCTTACTAGCACTTATTTATTGCACTTTTTTGTCTTTCATAATAAATTCCACATTATGTCTGATGACATGGCTATGGGTAATTCATTCATCCTATTCTTCGGTGACATCTATATGAATTATTTTTTAAGTTAATCTCTTTGAAATTGTCCACTTTGTTTTCTATTCTCGTTATGTTGATGATAGTTCTGCTTTTCTGGATCACACTTCTGAGGATATTGATGGTATTTTGGATGTTTTGAATTCCATTGATTCTTGCATTCAATTTACCTATGAAATGGAAAAGTCATCTTGAGTTTTGGGATGTCTTGGTCATCCGAAACTTTGATGAATTTCTTATTACAGTTTATCGTAAAAATTTTCGCCTCTCTATTGCCACATAAAAATTCCTTTCATTTACATAATCAGAAAATTTGCAGATTTCAATATTTGTCCATGATGCCTTGAATTTTTTTCTACTATGGATTTGCTCAATTCTGAGATAAATTATTTAAAAGCTGTTGCTGTCTATCGTGGTTTCTCTCACAGTGTTGTCGATAGTGGAATTTAAAAATATTCAAAACCTTCCTAAAAGCTTACTTCTAAAAAAGTTTTCAATAACATTATCATTGTACTATATTTTCCAAAAATTAGTCAGTAGATTGTTAAAATCCTAAGTTTCAATACTGCATTTAAACCTTCTACTAAACTCAGATTTTTTTAATCTTAAAAATATCCTTTAAAATTTTCTCTAATAGTTGGGGCATCTCTTGACATCATGCATTTTTCTTATCAATCAAACTGAACGTGCTTTAAAATTTCGTATTAAAGAATATAAAAACTATCAAAAACATGAATTTATTAAATATTCAATTACTCAACATTGCTATCAATTTTACCACCAGTGTGAGTTTTCTTCTGCAAGGATCATGCTAAAATCCACGTTAATCTATGATTTTGATTTCTTTGACGTCTTCCGTATTGAAAATCATTCTAGTAATTCAATGACTTGTCCGGAACTCCATTGTTATTCGCTGTCTGGTTGAATGCTCTGCAAATTTTCCACTTCCTTTGCTCGATTTCATAACCTCTGGACCTCTTTTTCATTTTAACTTGTTTTTTTAATCTTTTTGGGTCTCTCTTGTTCTTAAGTTGGTTTGACTAGTCTTGTCATAATGTTGTGTTTTGGCGCATGCCAATCTTGTGTGTCATTCCTCGTTTCAGATTCGCACCACTGTTCTTCACTGCTTTCTGATTGGCTTTTTTACGTGACCTCTTAATCCAAGTCGTTTGTATATAATCCCATCCGATTCTTTCATTTGTGCCCATTCCGCTTTTGGACATACGATTTGTTCATTCTCTTGCACTGACGAAAAGGGATCCATTGTATCCTCGAAAGCGCTGCATGATCAATCATTTTCGATAGTGTCGAAATGAAAACTCCGTATATAATTGTTTTGATCGCCAAGGAAACGATTTGTGTAAATGTTGATCAATATCTTGCTAAATCGTTCTAAAAAGTAAAATCACTAAATACTAATGAAATTTAATAAGAAATGATGAAGTGGATCTTCCAAGGTCCTCAAGTGCCTTTATGTTAAATTCCTTGGTTGTATGCCGCTTATATTTCCGGCTAGAGACTGCACAGACACACACACACACAAATGGACAGAAATATTCCTTTATTTCATAAGACAAGCGATAATTATCGGAGGATTATCAATTAATTACTTTGAAATGTCTTTTCTTATTGCTCAAAATTACTTCTCTTTGTTAAACTTTTGTATAGTAACAATCTTTATTCGTTCTTCTCAAAATACACATTTAAACCTTGAGCTGATAATTCGACACTCTGCATATAAAGCTTTTTTCTTCGGTGTTAGAAATAAGTTTCAGAGCATTCTTAGATAAAATAATTTTATAAAATACACACCGTTCATTGTAATCAGAAACTTTACCTTCAGTGCTATTTTTCTATTTTCTATTCAGTTGCACATTTGAAAAAGACTGTGTGCTTAAATTAGATTTTTAGTACTTCTTTGTCTCAAATTGCGCCAATTTTTTATCCTTCTTAATTAGACTGCAAATCATGTTTGTGGTGAAATAAGAAAAAGTTAATTATAACAGAGAAAGAAATGCTAAGTCAATTTCTATTAGCTTTTCAGTGTATTCTTTTGTTCTATTAAATTTAGCAATATATGTATTACAAAATATGTTCAATATGTGTTAGAATATATGTTATTACAATATATGTTTGCAATATATATGTTCGTGAAATATATGTTATTACAATACATGTTTGCAATATATGTTCGTGAAATATATGTTATTACAATATATGTTTGCAATATATGTTCGTGAAATATATGTTATTACAATATATGTTTGCAATATATGTTCGTGAAATATATGTTATTACAATATATGTTATTACAATATATGTTTGCAATATATGTTTGTGAAATATATAAATTTACAATATATGTTTGCAATATATGTTCGTGAAATATAGGTATTACAAAAATATTTGAATAAATGAAAATGGAGTAGTTAGAGAGTTTTTAGTACGTTAATCTGGTCTGAGTACACTAGGTTTAAAGTACGAATTATAGGAACGTGGCGGCGTTCCTAAAATTTGCCCCGCTATATAGCAATTCAGAATCGTTAACTGACATGTGTATATTCTACGTGACGTGACAAATCCGGTGTTTAGGGGTCTGTATCTCAACCCCCAACAAAGCAATATATTTGATAGTTTTTATGTAATAGTCCATACAATTTCCATCTTAATTTCAACGAGTTCAACACAATTAGCCTAATTCCTATATGTCCAATATCCTTCGCAAACAATGTAATTTTTATATTTCCAATACTCCATTTAATCTCCATTTCGATCATCGTGCATGCAGAAATTTAACAGTTCGCTCTTTTAAAAAAATTGTAATTATAATAAGCGAATGGATTTAGAAATTTTATGTTTTATTTTGGAGCAGTATGTAATATTTATTGGAGCAGTTCGTAACATTTAATGGAGTAGTGTCGAAAACCCAGACCAATCGACTTAACCCGAGGGCTTACAGTAGAAGTTTCAGTGGTCTGGAACGGTAATGGAGTGGTGTGTAATATTTAATGGAGCAGAGTGCAATATTTGATGGAGCAATGTCAGTGTTGTTGTTGTTGAGACCCAGACCGTCCGACCTACCAGAAAGGTGTAAGGTAACTGTATGGACGGCCGGGAAGTGCCACCCAATTTAGACCGGAACCCAGTGGGGGAGGCATCCACAGGGACCGTACCCTCCTTCCCCTACCACCAACCTCTCGGAAGGGGAGCAATGTCAGTGTGTAATATTTAATGGAGCAGTGTGCAATATTTGATGGAGCAGTGTTCAATATTTAATGGAGCAGTTTGTAATATTTAATGGAGCAGAGTATAAAGGAGTAGTAAGTACTATTTGACTACATGACAAGCATACATTTTTTTAAAATTCACGAACATTCGCTCATTAATCGTTTGAATTCAGCTCAATGTTTGTTCGAAAGATATTTTTTTATCTTTCTGAATGTGGCATTATGCAAAACTGTGATAGTATTTTCTGTCGTAAAGGAACCAATTTATATGATTATTACTCAAAATTGGACTAAATCGTGCCCCCCCCCCAAATAAAATAAAAAAGAAACTAAATTAACTTTTAAAAAATAACGCCGAGGTTGATATTTTTTTTTCAAATGTTTAAATTTTTTTATAGAGTTTCGATAAATTAGTAGTATGAATAGCCACAAATGACGAAGCTATCAACAATGAAACGTTTGGATGCAGTGTTTAAAATCACACCACTGTGCGAGCGTACGGATTCCGCAAGATGTACTGATGTATAGCGTAGATGTTTATTCAGAAATGTCGCAGATTTAAGAGATAAATATTATGTACTTTTCTAACAGCATCGTTTTATTATATAGCTTAAAGAATAGTAATAATAAGATGAATAGTAATAATAAAATGTTTTTCTTCATTACTGAATTCGGCAGATACTTTTACTCGCATCACGTCAAGATCCCAAATGGACAAATATGAACTTATATACCATACCCTGTGAAACCAGAAATAAATCTCACACTAAGTGCTGTGTTATTAGTGAGACAACTTTATGCCAGTAAATTTATTGTATCTGAAACGTCAAACAGTACCCCAGGCTCGATGACGCCATTGTTTATGACACGTGAACTCAAAGGTCAGAGAAACTTATAAATTTAGGGGACTCGAGACAGAGGGGTCGAACAAACTCTTAAAATAATATAAAGAACGACATTGGATAAAAGACTAGCCAATTCAGATGAAGCTTGTAACGTTACCCTCAAGGCCGCAAATGAGAACAAAGTGGGAGTGACAGTCTGGAGGCGAAGAGAGCCGCAGCATGTGACATAACAACAAGATGAATAGACTTGGACAAAATGTAAGAGATCAACAGCTCGAAATCAAGGAGCACGAAACTTAAAAGACGTGTCGACTACTGGATGACACAAGTACGAGTGTCGAGCCAGTAGTACAATATGATCGTCGAATCACGTGTGGTGAATAAGTACCTCGAGTCTATTCCAGTAATATGATCGGCGAAGGACCTGATGGTGACAAAGTACATGACCGAAATGAAGGTATGTGTTCCTCAAATATTGACAGGTTATCAAAATACTTTAGGCATTTAATTATTGTAAGAAGATTAATTATTGTAATTGAGAAGATTAATTATTGTAATTGAGTATTTCAGTATGTTATGTGTTAATTAATGTTTTATTGTTAAAGTTAAAATGGTGTAGTCAATTTAGCATTATAATAATTAATTATTCTTTTCCAGAACTCGCGCGAAAGATAAATAATTGGAGGGCTAATAGCTGCACAACAAATCAATGTACAATAAAAATAAGTCCACCATGTACGAATTTACGACCATGTATATTAAGTTTAATTTAACAAAATTATTATGTTAAATAATAATAAATATTATTATATTCTTGTTCCCACATACCCTATGTTTGTTCGTTCTATCCAGACCGTCCGACCGACCCACAGACGTATGGTTATGCTTTTGAAGCCAATAGGCACATGTGTCTTTCATTCTTTCTACCCAGATCGCCCAGCCTACCCGAAGGTTTAAGATATCAGTGTGAACGGCCGGAACAGTGCCACCAAATTCAGCCTGAACCCAGTGTGGGCGGGATCCTCAGGTACCGTACCCTTCTTTCCCAACTACCAAAGTCTCGGCAGTTTGGACATAGCAGAACCTATGTGGATACCCTATGTGGAAAGTTCAGAAAAAAGCAAGTAACTAGTGAAGTTCTGAGCCAATCTATGAAATTCGAGACGTTCTTAGAACTTGCCAAATTTTTCCAAGTTGTTGATATTTTATCAAATTCGTGACCGAAGTAACCAGAAGTATCTCCAAGATCAAGTGATTCACCAATTTAAATTACAATAATGTTTTCTATTACGTATTTGTAACAATATGATGTCATTTCTGTTACATACTTCCTTTTCATTCGCAACACATTTCCTTCGTTGTTTTGGGCAAAGCTAGTAATTAGTATACCATCTCCTACAAAAAGCATTGTACTCAACACCATCTGTACTGATGATTTCAATAGTATTATAATAACTTAGAAACATTTTTTATTAAATTATTCCACGTAGAAAACCATACTTACTGTAACCAATTGGAATTACAAAGAATACTGTGTAACTTGACTTTAGCGACAAACATGATGACAATGCCCGCATCGATTTCTCGCATCCTCACCTAAAATACATACATCTGGACGTCATTCAGGCCGTGTTATAAATGTGTTCTGGAGGTTTTAGAACTAGTTTTCCGCCAAACTCTCGAAATTCAAAATTTTCTACAAAATTATAATCTTCCCACTCACAAGTATGAAAACGTAAAATTGCTTGAAATTCTATCGCAGCACATTTCACTACACATATAAACAACAATTCAAATTTATCACGCAATTTTTAGTTCCAGCTAATGAAGGTACTGACTCTAGAGATGTTGAAATCATAATTATTCCGATTATAGGCTTGGCATGCTCAGGTAAACAACGTTAAATTGCAAATGTCATCGCTAGTAATTATCAATTATACTAGTTTGCGAAGCGCGTCCAATAGTTCACGCAACATTATTAGGTTTAAAGATAGATCTGTGACTCTGATAGCAGCTGAATTATGTAATTCAAATTGGAAGTCCATGATAGTAAGTGAGAATATATCAATATCTTCTAAAAGCTTTAATGTGGTTTTTAAACTACAATCATTGCAATCACGAATCAAGTAATAATTAATTTTCATTTTCAAAACGTTAAAGTGATTTGTTGCATTTGCGTAATTGCTGCATTATTTATGCACACACACACACACACACACACACACATATATATACATATATATATATACATATATATATATATATATATATATATATATATATATATATATATACTAGCCGCCTTTGGCGACCAGCCTGTTCGCTACCCTTAAAAATTCTGACCGTGGCAAACTCATTGGCGCGACCTACCAGAAAGGTGTAAGGTAACTGCTTGGAAGGCCAGGAAGTGCCACACAATTTAGACCGGAACCCAATGGGGGAGGCATCCAAAGAGACCGTACCCTCCTTCCCCTACCACAAACCTCTCGGAAGGACTTGCAGTCCCACACGTTTAACGTGATCGTACTCCGCGTGAACACGGCTGCAGTTTTGGCAATGGCGGGAATCGAACCCGGGCCTACCGAGTGAAATTCCCGCGCGCTAACCACTGGGCTACCGTGCCATCCGCGACAATCTCCATAACTTTATTTTTATTCGGCAATTTTGGGAATCGAACCCGGGCCTACCAAGTGCAAATCCCGCGCACTAACCACTGGGGTACTTCACCCTCCGCGATATTCTTCATAACTTATTTTTTATTCACCCAATTTAGACCGGAACCAAGTGGGAGAAGCATCCACAGGGACCGTACCCTTCTTCCCCTACCACCAACCTCTCGGAAGGACTTACAGACCCACATGTTTAACGTGATCGTACTCCGCGTAAACACGGCGGCAATTTTGGGAATCGAACCCGGGCCTACCGAGTGCAATTTCCGCGCGCTAACCATTGGGCTACTTTGCCCTACGCGACAATCTCCATAACTTTCTTTTTATTCATCCAATTTAGACCGTACCCTCCTTCCCCTACCACCAACTTCTCGGAAGGACTCACGGACCCACATGTTTAACGTGCTCGTACTCCGCGTAAACACGGCGGCAATTTTGGGAATCGAACCCAGGCCTGGTAACTGGTTGGACGGCCAGGATGTGCCACGCAATTTAGACCGGAACCCAGTGGGGGGGCATCCACAGGGAACGTACCCTCCTTCCCCTACCACCAACCTCTCGGAAAAACATACGGACCCATATGTTTAACGTGATCGTACTCCATGTCAGTGGCGGAAATCGAACCCGGGCCTACCGCGTGCAATTCCCGCGCGCTAACCACTGGGCTACTTCGCCCTCCGCGACAATCTCCATAACTTTCTTTTTATTCACCCAATTTAGACCGTACCCTCCTTCCCCTACCACCAACCTCTCGGAAGGACTCACGAACCCACATGTTTAACGTGATCGTACTCTGCGTGAACGTGGCGTAAGTTTTGGCAGTGGCGGGAATCGAACCCGGGCCTACTGAGTGCAATTCCCGCGCGCTAACCACTGGGCTGCCGCGCCCTCCGCGACAATCTCCATAACTTTCTACATATTCACCCAATTTAGACGGGAACCCAGTGGGGGAGGCATCCACAGGGGCCGTATCCTCCTTCCCCTACCACCAACCTCTCGGAAGGACTTACGGACCCACATATTTAACGTGATCGTATTCCACGTAAACACGGCGGCAGTCTTGGCAGTGGCGGGAATCGAACCCGGGCCTACCGCTAACTTCCCGCGCGCTAATTTGCAATTTAAAATGACCATATGCTTAATTCCATCATCCTCATTCCATTGTTTCATTGTTCCATCATTTAAAATATCCATAAAATTAAAATATCCATTTAAAATATCCAAAAGTTAAAATATACATTTAAAAAATCCAGATCGTCCCATCATTTAAAATATAAATATAATAATTTATATAGAGCAAAGGCGCTCTATTCAGAACCGTGACGTCACCTCCACCTTGACGTCCCCACCCACCACCTTCCCTGCTTCAGCGGGGAAGAAACGAACGGAACGCCGAGAAATTTAAAATCATGACGTCTTTAAAATTGCGATCCTGAAGGCAATTTTCATTATTTCTGGACCAGATTAGACTTGTAAGAATGCCAGATATTTCAGCTTTCTAAAAATGTAAATTATTAGTCGAAATTATGAGTACTTTTTACTATGCGAGAATTTAAAAACCAAAAATCGTTTTTTTGAGTCAAAAGTGACTTTTGCTTTAAAATCATAAAAAAATATTAGAATTTATCTCTGAGATTTGAAATTGATATATTTTTACTCGAAATTCTCTGCTCTTTCCGATGGTGTGATTTGTTTTTTTTTACGATGTCTGGATCGAGGAGAAAAAAGGGCAAAAAGATCAAAAAAAGGTCGAAATCGCATAAAACATTAAATAAATAAAAAAATAATTAGAATTTTGAAAATCGGTTTTCACGTGTCCCCTTCCCTCCCCCCCGGGTCTCCGATTGCCAAATTTCGTAGCTCTCCGACGCGCGGTCGCGAAACGTATAGTGTATAAGACACACACACACACACACACACAGACATTGCCTTTTATTATATAGATATATATATATATATATATATATATATATATATATACATATATATATATATATACATATATATATATATATATACATATATATATATGTATATATATATATATATATATATATATATATATATATATATATATATATATATATATATATATATATATATATATATATACATAAATATATATATATATATATATATACAGGGTGGGTCAAAACTTTTAGGCCAAATTTTAAAGGGAGATAAATCACATCTAATCAAGCAATTTTTGTCATACAAAGCAGCGTCGTAAGGCAAGAGGTGAACCGCTAGTTGTAGCACATGATATGAGGAAATGATGACTCATATGTATATTTAGTGAAAAGAGGAAACACAAAAATGACAGAGTAGACACGAAGTACGTTTTACTGACAGAAATTGGAGACTGTATGGACAAAGCTACAGAAACTGCTCAAAAGTGCGACAACCAGCAGTAATGCAGGCTTCACACCTGCGACGTAGCGAGTGGCGCACGTTAGCAAAAACACGCGCCATATCTTGGACAACGCCGACAGCAACAGCAATCCTAGCTATACGGTGCTCATCGGAGACGATGGGGCTATCGTAGATGAGACTTTTCATATGGCGCCATAAGAAAAAGTCGAGAGAGAGATCAGCGATCATGCCGGCCAAGCTATGGGACCACCCTGACCATATTTTATTTTGAAGTGGGTCACGTGATCTTTAACGGGTCACGTGATCGTGGGTTGTTGTTGTTGAAACCCAGACCGTCCGACCTACCAGAAAGGTGTAAGGTAACTGTTTGGACGGTCGGGAAGTGCCACCCAATTTAGACCGGAACCCAGTTGGGGAGGCATCCACAGGGACCGTACCCTCGTTCCCCTACCACCAACCTCTCGGAAGGACTTTCGGACCCACATGTTTAACGTGATCGTACTCCGCATGAACACGGCGGCAGTTTTGGCAGTGGCTGGAATCGAACCCGGGCCTACCGAGTGCAACTCCAGCGCGCTAACCATTGGGCTACCGCGCCCACGTGATCGTGGGTAGAAGACCCAGACCGTCCGACTCGTCCAGGGGACTAAGAGCACCTATTTGGACGGCCGGACGTGATCGTGGGTGTAATTATTATTTTAATTTTAATTTAAAAAACTACTAAATATATTTTGCGGATTTTTTTTTTATATTTTATGGAATAATTTGAATATTACCTAAAATTTTCGAAACAATTTGCGAATTTTATATCCGCTTAAAAAAATGTTTGAAAAAAATTAGGTCCCATAGGGTTCAATGTATTTCATTTTTTCAACCCGAGTTCAATCCAAAACTAATTGGGTGATATTATTAATTTATATTCCCATAGCTCCTACAGACCGTCTGAACAACATACTAACATTTCATTTTGATTAAGTCATTTTTACGGCAGGTATCGTGCTAACGGACAGACAGACAGACAGATAGACAGACAGACAGAATGAACAAAGTCATAAACACTTTTCAACTTTGCTGTAAAGTGTTAAAAATCTTATGTGATAAGCCCATGACTTTTCCTGCATACTAATATCCACGTTATCATTATTTTAATTAAATTTAATTCACTTTTAATTCAAATTTCGTCCTCATTTGGTAACTGGACTTATTTTCAAAGGTGGAATAGAAAAAATACAAAAAAACTAAAATGTGTTGAGAACGACTAGTCCTAGTTTAATGGGGTTGATCTTATTAGATTCTTCGTTAAAAATTAGATGTAAAACACGCTTTGAATGCATATATATTTGGTCATACGTTGTTTTTTATTTTAGATTTTGACGATTTTGAAGACCATTTTACAAAAAAAGAAGGTAATTTTTTTCAAATTGTACCAAAATCTAATCAGCACCAGGGTAATCCACAAAAGACTTATTTATAAAATTTTGTAAAATTCGGTTCATTAGTTTTTCAGCTAGAGTGGATGCAGGCTTTTGCGGGCCATTTCGCAAAAAAGGCGGATTCTTTTATCCCGTATCGTACCTAAAACTAATCAGGACCAGATTCGCCCACAAGTGATATTACCAACCAATTTTATGAAATTCGGTCCATTAGTTTTTTAGTTAAAGTGGACACAAAACCTGCACAGACAGACAGAGAGACACACCGACAGACACAGAGACAGACAGACAGAAACACACACAGAAGTCACGCTAAAAATAGTTTTCGTGCTCTAGAGGTCTCGAAACGTGTAGATCCGTCGAAAACTCGAGTTGCGATTTTCGGCATGATTCCAATACTTTCCCTATGCATTACCATGTATTGCAGGGAAAGTAATATTAATATCTTCTTTTCTGGAGTTTGCCTGACCAATTGTTCATAGAACGTTTATTGCCTTAAACTCACTTGAAACACTTAGTAGTATTTTGGGCGATCACTCCATTTTTACACATATTGTTCGTATATAAAAATGTTCACCAAATACTTGAATATAGCTTATTTGTCATGCACCTAGATATTACCGAAATTAGTATTTTGCGTCCACCATGTCTTTATGTTATGTATGCCTTTATGCAATTATGTAGAGCCTTTATGTTATCGAGGTTCTGATGACTGGTAACACATTACAACAAAGTTGAAAAGTGTTTATGACTTTGTTCATTCTGTCTGTCTGTCTGTCTGTCTGTTAGCACGATAACTGCCGTAAAAATGACTTAATCAAAATGAAATTTCAGTATGTTGTTCAGACGGTCTGTAGGACCTATGGGAATATAAATGAATAATATCACCCAATTAGTTTTGGATTGAACCGGGATTGAAAAAATGAATTACATTGAGCCCTATGGGACCTAATTTTTCAAACATTTTTAAGCGGATTTAAAATTCACAAATTACTTCGAAAATGTTAGGTAATAATCAAATTGTTCCATAAAATATATGCAAAGAAACTCAGCGAAATATATTCAGTAGCTTTTTAAATAAAAATTAAAATAATAATTACGCCTCTTATAGGAAGCGATCACGTGACCATGATATGAAAAGATCACATGACCTACTTCAAAATGATATATGACATCCATCTTGTCTCAAAATCGTGATTTCTTTAAGTTCTTTTTAATTCATATTGAGTGTAGTATCCGTCCTAAAACCACTTCATTTTTGCTTAAAATATGTGCATCTACATACTGAAACAACGCAATTATAATATATTTAAGTTTACATGATCATCCAAATTTGATTATTTCTACAACGAAGCCTATTTTTCA
This sequence comes from Amaurobius ferox, assembly GCA_951213105.1. Classification (NCBI taxonomy): domain Eukaryota; kingdom Metazoa; phylum Arthropoda; class Arachnida; order Araneae; family Amaurobiidae; genus Amaurobius; species Amaurobius ferox. The sequence continues at coordinate 34,180,300 of OX578154.1, forward strand.
CTTATATAAAATTTAAACAGCAAAATATATAGAATGAGTTGTATTAGAATTGCTGTATTTTTTTAACACAAAATTATTTAGCCCATGGAGTCTGCATAGCTGATATGAATGAAATATTCATTGATTTTACAAAGAGAAGGACGATTTTCTTCGATAAAGTTTTAAGCAAAGAGTTTAATTACTGGTAGCGTCTTGGTCTTAATTTTTAAATAAAATTAATTATTATAGTTTTGTGTTGAATGAAATGAATGGGAAAATGTCATGAATGAAATGCTGCTTTTATAGAAAGATCCAGGTATGTTATTTTTTCTATGACGTCATTTGAATGAATTTCAGTTGTTTTCGATGAAGTTTTCAAATATAATAAATTATCATAGTATTATGATAATTTTAAAAATATTACCGAGGAATGTATCGCATTTTAGAGATGTTTAACCAGGCAATTTATATATCCTGAAGGATTTCCTGAAAGATTTCCTGAATCCTGAAAGGTTTATAAAGTAGTTACATCGTGGGCAAGATACGGCTTCGTCCGAGAATAGCAAAGATTAGAGATGCTGTGATCACATTCAGTCATGACATATCTAGATAGGGAATCGAATGTTTGGTAGACATGTGGAAAATATTTTTTACACTTTAAAGCAAAGTTGAAAAGTTTTTGTGACTTTGTTCATTCTGTCTGTCTGTCTGTCTGTCTGCCTGTCCGTTAATAAAATGACATCCATCTTGTGTCAAAATCGTGATTTTTAAAGTTCTTTCTAATTCATGTTCAGTGTTGTATCCGTCCTAAAACCGCTTTACTTTTACTTAAATTCTGTGCAATAAAATTGCTTTTAAACGATCATCCATCTTTGTTTATTTCTACAAAGAAGCCTATTTTTCACTTATGGAAAATGTCTAGATAGGGAATCGAATGTTTGGTAGACATGTGGAAAGTATTTTTAACACTTTAAAACGTAGTTGAAAAGTGTTTATGACTTTGTTCATTCTGTCTGTCTATCTGCCTGCCTGTCCGTTAGCACGATAACTGCCGTAAAAATGACTTAATCAAAGTGAAATTTTAGTATGTTGTTTAGACGGTCGGTGGTACTTATGGGAATACAAATAAATAATATCACCCAATCAGTTTTGGATTGAACCCGGGTTGAAAAAATGAAATACATTGAACCCTGTGCGACCTAATTTTTCAAACATTTTTTAAGCGGATTTAAAATTCACAAATTACTTCGAAAATTTTAGGAAATATTCAAATTATGCCATAAAATATATAAAAACAATTTCAGCAAAATATATTCAGTAGTTTTTTAAATAAAAATTAAAATAATAATTACACCTCTTATATGAAGCTATCACGTGACCATGATATGAAAAGATCACGTCACCCACTTCAAAATGAAATATGTCATCCAACTTGTGTCAAAATCGTGAATTTTAAAGTTCTTTCTAATTCATATTCAGTGTTGTTTGTCCGTCCTGAAACCGCTTTATTTTTGCTCAAATTCTGTGCATCTACATCCTGAAATAACGCAATTACAATATATATAAGTTTAAAGGTTCATCCAACTTTGATTATTTCTACAACGAAGCCTATTTTTCACTTGTGGAAAATGTAAATACCAAAAGATGTTGAATAAGTTGTACAAGAATTGCTGCATTTCTTTAACGCAAAATTATTTAGCTCATGGCGTCTGCAATACAGCTGGTATATATAAAATATCAATTGATTTTACAGAGAGAAGGAAGATTTGATTGGATGAAGTTTTAAGCATAGAGTTTAATTACTTGTATCTCCATGGTCTTGTTTTTTAAATAAAATAAATTATTATAGTATTGTGATGGATGAAATGAGATGGAAAATATTTATGAATGAGGTGCTGCTTTTAAAGAGAGAACCAGGCTTGTTATTTTTCGATGACGTCATTTGAATAAATTTAATTTGTTTTCGATGAAGTTTTCAAATATAATAAAGTATTATAGTATTATGACAATTTTTAAAATATTATCGAGGAATGTATCGCATTTTAGAAATGCTTAAACCAGGCGATTTATATTTCAATGTCATCATTTGAATGAAGTTCATTTTTTTCGATCAAGTTTTAAGTTCTCAAATATAATAAATTAATGTGGTATTATGATAATTTAAAAAATATTACCGATCAATGTTTCGCTTTTTAGAGATGTTTAAATAATATTGCATTGACGTTTCATAATCAATGCTTTATGCATGATTGATCTTTCTTGTTTAATTTTGAAGTTAAAGAAAAAAATCTGATGTGAGCAACACATGACTTTCCTTATCTAATGCAATGAATTTACTACTTTTACAGTTAAAAAAATGTTATTCTTATAGTAGATACTTATATTCTGTCCAAGATATTGAGTTTTCTTCAATTACTCGTCATTTTCATTGATTTAGCGTGATTTTTATCAATTTGGCGAGATCTTTGTTAATTTGGCAACAATTAAAAATGTCGCCAAGTTGGCGACATTCTGACAAATGTATCGTCAAAATCTCGCCAAGCGTTATGCACCTAGAAATAAGTTATTCTTACAGCAGATAAATGACTATTGGCGTTCAAATACAAAAGTATTACACAAAAAATATTTTTCCATGAATGGAACGAGTTAGATCCACGAAAATAATATCACCCAATTTATCGCCTGGTATTACATATGAAAAGTGAACATGTTTCTCAATAGGAAATATATATTTTTTATTATATATAACTTTTTGATAATTTTTTTGAAAAATGTGCAATATCTCAAGAACGGTTCATGTTAACGTTCTAAAATTTATGTTAATCGTTTTCTAATGAAAAATTACATAAGAAATGTCTATTTGCGTAACATTATTCACGGTTTTGATTTTCTGGCGATTTTTTCAAAATCTCACTCGAAAATTTAGGAGGGTTCTGAACATTCGATTGCGCATAAAAACAATAGGCTTCTAGTGTTTACGATTTGTGATTTTTGTACCAAATTTCGTTCGGATCGGTCCACTTGTTCGTCAGTTATCGTATCCAAAGTCTCACTGACACCCCCCCCCACACACACACGTACACACACGTACACACACACACACACACACAGACACACACACATCACTTCAAAAATGTTTGATTCGTGATCAGGGATGCTTGAAACGTGCTCACCCGTCGAAAACTCGAATTCGAATTTTCGACCCCGTCACAATACTTTCCTGATACATTATGTATATAAGGAAAGTAAAAAGAAAACGTAAATAGTAGTAACTGACAATTCTGATCGTTTTTTTATCAGTAGTAGAATTCAAAGAAATATCTTGCAGCTAAATCTTGGTATCGTTTATTTCACAACCCGACGAGTGCAACGGGGCAGCTTTATACCAATTTGGATTAATATACACAATCCTTGTTTCATGATATGTTTTCTCAGGAAAATGCTTTTAAAACTTAAACAAAAATTGAAGTCCGTTAACCGAAGAATTTTTCCATCTTTTTTTGTCGATTTTATGGCTTTAAGCGATACGGCTTTAAACAATAAAATATTTTATTTTCAGTAACAGTATTTTAGTGACATTTTCTACAAATATATCCATTGACGCCAATTACAGTATAAAACATATACACACACATCGTTCCTTGTGTTTAAAATTATGAATAATCCTAATTTTAGTATTCTAAATGATTATTTTAATAAAAAGTTCTATTAATATATTTGTTTTATTTCTCCTAAAATGAAATATAAAAATACTTTTTCAGTTATACAAAATTATCTGCACAGGCAGATTGAAAAATGAAAGATCCTTATACCATTCGTGAACAAATTTACAAAAACAAAAATTAAAATGGTAGAAGAGATACCCTGCCATTTTTCTCCTGGTTCAACCATCGCTGAAACATAATAATAGAAAAGTTGAGTTGGAAACATCTTTGACAAAATAAAATTGATGACAAGAAATTGAAAATATTAATCATTCACATATTCTTATCCCAAGCCCGTAACTGGTATAACTCAATAAAAATGTGGTAGGAGAGATACCCTTGCCATTTTTCTCCTGGTTCAACCATCGCTGAAACATAATTATAGAAACAATGAGTTTGAAACATCTTTGACAAAATAAAATTGATGACAAGGAATGTAAAACATGAATCATTCACATATTGTTATCCCAAGCCTGTAAGTGGTACAACTCAATAAAACACATTTTCTAATTTATTATGTCAATAATTTTATTATTTAATTACAATAAATTTAATAAAAATCCTCTGCCGTATAAACATAGTTGATTCAGTTTTGCTTCTAAGCGCTATGATATAATTTCCCTCCAATAATAATTCAGAAAATTACCCTCTACATCATACATCGTACATAAAATTTAAATTTCGCGTTTTTTGATAGTATCCCGATAAACCCTGATCTTGAAAACTCAAAACACGGACTAAATTACACTTTGTGGAGAAGACTTCCCGGCCGTTCAAACGGTTACCTTACACCTTTCTGATAGCTTCCCGGCCGTCCAACTGGTTACTCTAAGTCCTCTGGACGAGTCGGACGGTCTGGGTCTTCAACACCTTTCTGATAGGTCGGACGGCCTGGGTCTCAACAGCAACAACTTTGTGGAGTAGAGGATAATAACTGAAAATTTGAAAAACAAAATCCGTTGAAAACTGTGGATTTGTATACAAAACAAACTATTGTGTATACAAAACAAACTATCAAACAGACAAATAATACAAGTTAACAAGCACGCTATAAGAATTATATATACTCAATTTCTTAACTTTATTACTGAAAGATATCCAAATAAATTAAAGCAAATATATCCCAAGAATGTGCTAACTGAAGACACTGCACAATTCTTGACTTAAATTACACGGACGTAAAGATTTATAGAAAATTAAGTACCTCGATTAGTTCCTTACTGTGATTTCTTTCTTATCTCTGGAATCCAAAGTTAATAAGAGAGTTTATACGCGTACCTCTAATGTAACTTGTTCCAAGCACTGATTTTGTACAAGTCTACACCATTTATTGTCAGTTGGCACGCAGTTCCATTAAGAGTTCTGATAGGACTGAGGAGCGTGCGGCTTTTCCACGCAACTGATTATTTTCTCCAACTTTTGTCTTAATGCTCTTCTGTTGTTGATCAGATTTATTTACTAAGATTCTTTTTCAGTATGATCGGTGATAGCAATTATTTTCCGTACAAGACAGTGCGTTTAATTAAAGACGACAGTTTTGGTCGAACATATATATTAAACAGTATCTTATTATTCCTATGGAATCCGTTATTCTAAAAGTTGCATTTAAATGGAAATCATAAATTGTTATTAGTATTAGATTGCTGATGTAGATAGTTCAAAACATGGCATATATGTTGAATATGATAAATATATAATAAAGACATGTACTCAATATGTTGCATGTACTACTTGATAAATACGAGTACTTGGTATACGATATGAACTTGATAAATAAATTCTTGAAAAATATATGAACTTAGTATACGACATGTAGTTGATAAATTATTAAAAATTACAGTTATATATGAACGTTTGTCTAAAAGTATGTATAACATATAACTTTACATATAGACTCGAATTGCGTTTTACTTACGTATATTGCTATTCATACTCATTACATTGAGATTTATCGGTAACAATAACAACATATGTTTGTCTGCGTGTTTATGTCGTTGTAGCAAAATATCTGATCCACTCAGAGCTATGAAATTTTGAACATAGGTACCTCGGCTCTTGAAACGAAAAACCTCTTCTAAATATTTAAAAATTCGAATCATTTTAAAAGTCAAGAATTTAATCGGTGAAATTTGGTCCAAAATCCAATACAGAGACATATTTTGATCGTCTGGGCCATCTATTGGACGCCGTTAAAACGAATTTCTAAAACTAAAGCTATTTTTAGATTTTAAGAACAACTCAAAGAAGCATAATCGGCCCTTTGAACTCCAGATCATCCTAAACATTATCTATAAAGATATAGATTAATTCCAACGGACCATACCATCCTGAAAATCTCCCACGACCTCATTGGTAGTAATCGAGCCTAACTTTCACTCATGAGATTTGGCAACTTTTTCGATTACTTTAAATATTGCCTGTGACGTGGTCCATGGTATCTATATATAGTACAATACTATTTGAAGACGAACATCGTAATTTTGATTTAAATTACAACGGAGATAAACATTTATAGAAAATTAAGTACCTCGATCAGTTCCCTACTGTGATTTCTTTCTCATCTCAGGAATCCAAAGTTAATTAGAGAGTTTATACGAGTACTTCTACTGTAACATGTTCAAAGCACTAATTTTGTACAAGTCTATAACATTTATTGTCAGTCGTCACGCAGTTCCATTAAGAGTCCTGAAGAGCTGAGGGTGTGTGGCTTTACCTCAGGAGCAGATTATTTTCTCCAACTACTACATTAATGCTCCTCCATTGCTGATCAGATTCATTTATTCAGATTCGATTTCAGTATGAGCAGTAATAGCAATTGTTTTTCGTACCGGAGTGTGCATTGAATTTAGGAAGAAAATGTTGGTCGAACATTAAACAGTATCTGATTATTCGTATAGAATCCGTTATTTGAAAAGTTTTAGTTAAATGGAAATCATAAATTTTGTATTAGTATTAAGTTGTAGATGCAGATGGTTTGAGAGATGACATATATATGAAGCATGACAAATACCTGATAAAGACATGCACTTGATACATTGCATGTACCTGATAAAAACATGTACTTGACATATGATATGAATATGATAAATAGGTATGTAGTTTGCATAAGTAAAAGTTAAATATGCAAAGCATATTTTTAACTTTGACATATAATTATGGTCGAAACACTTAAAGACGTATACACCACATTGTGGCGCCTGCAACTCACCATATCATTTTTGTGTGAGTTCCTGGAATAAAATATATTAACATACTACAATCAGTGACTTCACCCATTTTAACTTTAAACTGAACATTTCTAAGAACATTATAAGCATAATTACATTACAATAAATATACTTATATATTTAAGGAGGCGATTGAGTATGTGAGACCAGGTATAATATATTGAAACAGAATCATAACCTCTTATAATAAATGATAGATACATACCTTTGTTATTGTCTTTAGACGCTCAACTGCATGTTTGATTTTTATTGTTGTAATTTGGCATTGCACAACATAAACTCGCTAATTTGCATATTCTGGAGTCTATCAATCCACGCTCGCCCCTTCGACAATCATTGCCTCAGTTTTTGAAGCCAGCATCACCACTTCACTGCATGAGAAATTTTTCTGCATATGCTAACATAACTGCACTGTCAGAGTAACTTACTGAATATTCTCCACTATTTTGGTGTACCTTCTCTATGCATCTCTGTGGAAACTAATGCTATATCGTCTATTGCAACTTCTCCATGCATCTGTGTGAAACTTAATACAGTATCGTCTATTGCTTTTCTGAGCAATATTCTCATCAACCGTCTGCCTGTTACCACTCTTTTTGCCTTGGGTCTACATTCGCCTATCGTATCTCATTGGTTTTTTATTATTATTAGAACCCACACCACACATCTCACCTATTAAGTATTGAATTCGGAAAGGATGTCTTCAGGATGAAGATACCCAGCCATAATACAACAGCTTGGTCCTCATCCTGTATTAATTGAGAACTTACAAAAATAACAGTTGAAGAATAATATATTTAGAGGTGGCGGTATCTCATTGGTTGACCTCAGAGCAATGCGACGACACTTTCTCATTGGTTAAACCTTTAACCAATCCCATGGTTTCCTCTTTAGCCTCCAGTAATAGCTCTGACTGGACCACACCTGTACTTACGAAGCCCCTTCTTTATGGCTTTCCTGACCTCTCGGGTCAGGGCTGCTGTAAATTAGTGCCAACCAGTCTGGGCACTTTGTAAAGCTTGTCAGAAATTAGAAATCTTCACATTATACACAGTCTAAATGTATCCTGGTCTCACAAGGTACTTGGAAAATATATGTTCTTAATAATATAACATGTATTTATTATATTATTATATATCATAGTTAAATTGAAATGTTTGTCCGGGAAAATACGGGAACTTTACCTATAGACTCGGACTGCTTTTTCTTTATTCCATTATTTATACACATTAAATTAAGTTAAAAGAAGATGCTTATATTAGTCTGTTTGTGTTATATGTAGCAAAAAATCTGACCCACCTACAGTCATGGAAGTTAGAACAAAACTACTTCGATTCTTGGAAGTTGGTAAAACAAACAAGCTTCGATTATCCATCGAATGCAGGCCAAACGTCTAAAGACAATCAGAAGGTATGTGCAAGTCAGCTTATAGAAGGTCATAACCATTTTGAAATTAATATATCGCCTGGTCTCACACGTCCAATCTCCTCCTTAATTATATATGATAATTGTTGTAATTAATTTATTAATTAATAGAATGATCTTAATAAATAATATTATTTTAAAGATAAAATGGGTGCAATTAATTGTGAGTAGCATTATGTTAATATATTCTATTCCAGGAACTCGTACTATATATTAATATGATAGGTTTGAATGCAGCCTAATGCAATTGTTTTATTACTATACGAGCAACGCCCACGTAAATTATGAATAATTTAATAATTGTAAAATCCAATATAAATTTTTTATTTTCTAGCACCGCAGAAACACATATTCCAGATTTTTTGAAATTAGAATTAGTTTAAAAGTTAAGCATTTAATCGTTGAAAGTCGATTTTAAATCCAATACAGAAGTATATTTAGACCGGCTATTGCACTTGCTAAAAGTAATTTCTAAAACTAAAATTATTTTTAGACTTTAAGAATAGCTCAAATAGGCATAATCGCCCCTTTCTCAATTTCATCTCAACCCACACTTTATAAGGATAAAAATTAAATCTAATGGGCCTAGCCCTCCTTAAAATCTCTAGTAATCCCACTGACCTTAGTTGAGCTTAATTTTGCTTTTGAGACTTGGCAACTTTTTCGATTACCTTAAATGTTGCCTGTGGCGTATAGTACACCATTATTCAAAGACGAAAACGTCGTGGTCCTGACTTAAATTACACCAGCGATAAAGACTTATAGAAAACTAAGTACCTCGATTAAGTACCTAAATTAAGTACCTACTGTGATTTCTTTCTCATCTTTGGAATTCAAAGTTAATCAGAGTTCATATGACTACCTCTAATGTAACTTGTTCCAAGCACTGATTTTGTGCAAGTCTACTATTTATTGTTAGTCGGCACGTAGTTCCATTAAGACTCCTGATTGGACTGATGGGCGTGCAGCTATACCTCCGGAGCTGATTATTTTCCCCAACTTTTGTCTTAATGCTCTCCATTGTTGATAAGATTTATTCATTCAGATTCGGTTTCAGCATAGGCAGTAATAGCAATTGTTTTTCTTAAAAGAGTCTGCGTTGAATTTAGGAGACAGTTTTGGTAGAACATTCAACAAAAAATGGTTATTCGTTTGGAATCCGTTATTCTAAAAGTTTTAGTTAAATGGAAATCACAGATTGGTAATAGTAATATAATGTAGATGTAGATTTTTCGAGAAACGGTACATATGTGAAATATTACAAATACCTGATAAAGACATGTACTTGATATATGACCTGTACTTGATAAGTGTACATATTTCATATATTGCATGTACTTGTAGAAGATATGTTCTTGATAAATGCATGTACTTGATATATTATGTGTACTTGATATGCAATATGAACTTGATTAAGGCGTACTTGAAAAGATATGTATTTAATGTATGACATGTACTTGATGTACTGTTGTATATTATAGTTATATTAACATGTTTGTCTAAAAATATGTGAAACATATAACTTTACCTACAGACATGAATTGCTTTTTCCTTATTTAATTATTTATACTCCTTAAATTGATATTTATCTATAACAATGAAATTGTTATAGATAATATAAATAATAAATGAAACAAAAATGTTTGTCTGCCTGTTTATGTCGTTTGTTAACATCTAAGCCTCCTTAAGCCTTAAAATTTTAAACAAAAATTTGGTTCATCACGATTTACGATTTTTCGAATAAAATTAAAAGTCAAATATTTAATAGTTGAAATTCGGTCCGAAATCCACGTCACAAGTCTATTTTGATCAGTATTACCAGAGTTTCAGTATCTATTGCGCATTGCTGAAACTAATATCTAAAATTGGAGCTATTTTCGAATTTTAAGAACAGCTAAAATAGGCATGATTAGCCATTTCAACTTCAGCCTATCGTGCAAAGATGAGAAGCAAATTCAATGGATGCTTTTAATCTGTGCACGAAGAATGGACGCCAGGAAATCTCCAACGATCAGACTGGCCATACTTTGGCATTTTTTCGATTGCTTTAAAATTTTGCTGGTTGTGTTATCTATAGTATTATGCGAATACTGAAAAATATTTTTTCATTGTAATGGTATTAAATTTAATATATTCTGATAAATGTTTCAGGAAATATGAAGTTATTAATTTTTCATACTAAGTTTAAAGTGTAATTCATTTATTTTGCACTTTTATCAAATATGTATGTCATCAGAAGGCGCAAGATTGTTTTTGTAATGATGTGTATTTTCCGTATTTTCCTATCGGTTTTTTAATTCGCTTAGAAAATAAATCTTTATTGCGTCATATTTTAAACTAAATTCCCTTGTAAATTTGAACTTATATTCTCTATCAACTGACATCATGTTGTAAGTTTCAAAGAAGAGAGCTGCCACCTGCATAAAATTATCAAACTGAGAAATCGAGAAGAGATACGTTGTCAGGTTTTTCAAAAATTCTCAAAAATAAAATAATTTAAAATGTATTTACCGTCATTAATACCATGCGTTGCCCTTAATTTACAACAAGGATTCATTTATGCCGTGTCGTCTCTTGAAAAATATAATGAAGGAATCCATCGAATCCCTTCTTTATAGCCCGAGCAACGCAGGTTGCATTTTCTCATTTCAAAATACTGCTTTATTTAAATATTTAATTTATATTCTATTTCAGTTGATATAAGTTCTTAAGTTCTTTTGTTCAAGTTCACTAATTGGCGACTTTGGACCATTTTAGCGCATTCTGAGTAATTATAGAATCAATCCCCTGTAGTTGCTATGCATTTTTAAAGTATTTGAGTCCGTACCATGTATTTTAAATTACAGTGCTTGGCATAATTACACAACTATTCTACGGTATTTGCTATATATTTTAAAAGTATTTCAGTCTATACCATTTATGTTAAAAATACGCATTTGACATAATTACAGAAGCATTCCACCGAAATTGATGACTCTAGGCACTCCATAACTCCCGACCTAATTTACACCACCGATAAAGATTTATAGAAAATTAAGGACTTCGATTAGTTCCTTATTATGATTTCTTTCTCATCTCTGTAATCCAACGTTAATCAGAGAATTCACATAAGTACCTCTAATGCAACTTGCTTCAATCTCTGCTTTTGTTCAAGTCCATGGCATTTATTGTGAGTTGGCACGCAGTTCCATTCAGAGTTCTGATAAGATAGAAGTGCCTGTGACTTTTCCATGGAACTGATAATTTTCTCCAAATTTTGCTTCATGTTCTTCCATTGCCGATGAGATTTATTTATTCAGATTCGATTGCAATATGAGTAGTAATATTAATTGCTTATCGTGCATGATAGTTAGTTGAATGCAGTAAAAATGGTTAAATCGAACGATTTGCAGATTATTCCATTCACACCGACCGATAAATTAAAAAAGTTTATTTAAATGGAAAGTTATAAAATGGTATTGGAATTACAATGTAGATGGCTCCAAGGTCAGTTACTTGATGTATGACAAATACTTGATAAAACATGGTCTTGATATAAGTTGTACTTGATATTCAACAAGTACTTAATATACAATATGCACTTGATATTGATATGAACAGTCGGTCAAAAAAATATATATAAACCCGAACACAGCTCATTATTCCAGTTTCATGTACCTTATAGTCAATACAAATGAATTATAAGACTCGAATTAATGTCTAGTATAAATAAATGTGTATAAATAAATCTAATTAAGCATAAATAAATATAATTTCCATACAAAGAATGCAAAGCATACTCTTAAATTAATCTCTTAAATATGGCCGTAATATCATATATTGTAAAACACATTGCGTTGTGCAGCTCATTAAACCCACCATATTTATATTTAGTGCGAGTTCCTGTAAAATAATACATTAACATACTGCCATAATGAACTGCACCATTTTAATTTTAAAATACAATTATTGTTTAAGAACATTTGTTTAATTATTAAATAGATTACAACAATTATCATAGTATTCGTGACATATGAAACCAGAGAAGACAGAGAACATGTGAGACCTGGACATTGTGAGATCAGGTAAGTTAAAATGCCTAAATTGCATTTATGACCTTCTGTAATACTTGACTCACACATACCTGCTGGTTGTCTTTAGACGTTGACACACAGTTCGTACTTTGCACGCTGCCACAAATGCCGCCGTGTTCATGCGGAGTACGATCACGTTAAACATGTGGGTCCGTAAGTCCTTCCGAGAGGTTGGTGGTAGGGGAAGGAGGGTACGGTCCCTGTGTATGCCTCCCCCACTGGGTTCCGGTCTAAATTGGGTGGCACTTCCCGGCCGTCCATACAGTTACCTTACACCTTTCTGGTAGGTCGGACGGTCTGGGTCTCAACAACAACAACACAGTTCGTACTTTGTGAAACACTCATATCTCTTGAACTATAGCTAGTCTGCAACACCAGGGTATACCGCACTGTACTAACTCTAGGTGTAGTACTACTCGTATTGCAGTCGATCTGACATCTGTATTTGAAGTTCTGTATAAGGACATTTCGTTCACATCTATCGAATCTCTCTTACATCTCTATATGGTATCTCTATTGCATCTCTATATGGAGTGTCTTCATGAAATCGTTTTTGAATCTGACATGGAAGTCGTGTTTATCATCTCTAGAACCTTTTGGTTGCCGCCTCTTTTGCTTGAGATCTGACACGCCTATTCGGTTGTGGGCGCGGTAGCCCATTGGTTAGCGCGCTGGAGTTGCACTCGGTAGGCCCGGGTTCGATTCCAGCCACTGCCATAACTGCCGCCGTGTTCACGCGGAGTACGATCACGTTAAACATGTGGGTCCGTAAGTCCTTCCGAGAGGTTGGTGGTAGGGGAAGGAGGGTACGGTCCCTGTGGATGCCTCCCCCACTGGGTTCCGGTCTAAATTGGGTGGCACTTCCCGGCTGTCCAAACAGTTACCTTACACCTTTCTGGTAGGTCGGACGGTCTGGGTTTCAACAACAACAACGCCTATTCGGTTAATATTGGTCGACCTCAGGGCAATGCGACCAGAAATCTTCCATATTGGTTAACATTTTTAACCAATCTCGTGGCCTGGCTACACATTAAACTGCCGTTATCCTCAGGGTTGGCTATGAGGTGTGGGCTTTCAACACTCCATTCAACCAATCTCGTGTCTTCATTTTAGCCTCCTAAATTTATGGTCACTTCGAACTCACGGGGTCAGGGTGCCATAAAACTGGCGTCCTTAAGTCTGATGCCATTGTCAAACATTACGGACCTTATATATATTCAATACAAAACTGTCTCAGCTAAATCTTGTCTGAAATCTGGTCTCACACTTATTATAATCGCTAATACATATGAATGAGACATTACAACTCACTACTGTGTAATGTGACCGTTCCGGTCAGTAAATGCTTGGATATAAACGGCATAGAACCTACAGTTGTAGTTGAAAAAATTCATCAACTTGGAAAATTCAGTATTTTTTTTAAAAAAAGTTCGATATAGAGTAAAAAATGCGAATGTTAGATTCAGTGTTTAGTGTTTTGATGTTCATATGGAAATTTCAAGTTTCTTCGCCCTCTTGCCCCCTTATTATTCGATGGTAGACGTTAGACTATGCCATCTCTAAAATTTAACAATATATATATATATTTTTATTTTGAAAAAGAAATATCATTATCAAATCTATATAAATAAAAATGAAAATCTGTCTGTCTGTCTGTCTGTCTGTCTGTCTGTCTGTCTGTCTGTCTGTCTGTCTGTTTGTCACACCATCACGGGAGAACGGCTGAACCGAATTTGATGAAATTTTGTGGGTAGCCCAGAAATAGCCCCACTTAAAATTATATCCGAGTTTTGAGTTTCTACGACCAGTGGTTCTCGAGATATTAGTAAAAAACGAAATTTTCGTTTGTCTCATCATCACGGAAAAACGGCTGAACCGAATTTAATGAAATTTGGTGAATAGCCATGAAATATCCCCCCATAAATTTTGTCCAAGTTTCGAGTTTCTAAGACCTGGGGTTGTCGAGATATTAATGAAAAACGGAACTTTTTCCTAGGAGATCTACTCCCTAACTCCGTGGTTTATCCAAACGAAAAGCTTGAAAATCGTTTGAAAGTGAATTAAAATTTAATCCCTGAGTTTGATGGGAGATTTTTTGCGTTAATTAGTCACTTTCTGAAAACATGAATTGTTTGAAACATGATTTAAAGGGGAAATCTATCTCCATGGTTCATGGTTTATTTAAAACAAGCTTTTACGGAACAATGAGAAGTATAGAGAAATCAAAATCGTTATTTAATTTCGCAGTTTATGTTATAAGACATGACATATTTAACATGTTATTATAAGATTCTATCTTACATCATGTTACTCAGAAACGCAATTAAATTAAATCTGTCTGTTAATTTTAATAATTATTTTTTCGATTTGAATAATAAATAAATGGATATAAAAATATATTTTAGAAAAGAACGACTTGATTTTTCTTATAGCATTTTGACTGGATAATATCAATTACGGTCTTCAGGTTTAAAATTTATTTATATTTTCGGGGATTATTGATTCAAGGATTATTGATATTTTCAAGTTATTATGCAATTATTTTATTATGACAAAAATTGTTTAAACTCATATATTGTATGTTGTACGAATCTTCTACAAATACACGTGTATATCTTTTAATCTACGAGAATATAAGTAGTACAGGTATATTGACATATGTTTTGATATATATTGGCATATATTGGAATCAATTACGACCTTCTGGTATAAAGAGTACGGATATTATTGATGTTTTCAATTTATTACGTCATCTCTTTTATTTTGGCAAATATTTTTGAGACGCATATTGTAATACGGGTAATCTTCTACTAACACATTAGCATATTTTCTGATCTGCGACAATATAATTAGTACGGGGTTGCATATATTCATTCAATTCCTATTTTTTCTTCTGTAAATTTGCTTACAAAAGGGGGCAGGATGTTTTATTCTTCAGATCTGATCGTGAAGATAATTTTGCATAGTGAGAACATATATTCTTAAACTTCTCTTTAGGAGCAATAAATTTAATATTTTAACAGAATTTGCACATGATTGCGAACTTTAAGTTTCTTTAAATTATACACTCCGTACGAATAACGGGTGTGCTGTTAGTGGTTAATAAATTTTAACATTTTAGGAGGATATATCATGTTGCTCGGCATCGCAATTAAATTAAATGTGTTTGTTAATGTTTTTATTATTTTTTTTCGATTTAAATAATAAATAAATGGATAAATGGATATAAAAGTATATCTTATGAATGGACGGTTTGATTTTTCTTTTAATTATATTAATTGCTGACTGCGTACATCAATTTCATTTATTTTGGCAAAGAGTTTTCAAGCTTATATCGTATTTAGCTACTAAACTCATATATTGTGTTTAGCCAATAAATTCATATAGCCGATTGTTGAAACAGAAAAAGAGTAGAGCGGGTATATCTTCTAATACAATTGTAGTGTTTTCATTTAGTATATTGAAACGGGATAAGAAAGTTTCATTCAGATCTGCAAATTCAAAGCTACGAATTTGGAGGGATATCGCTAATTTGACAACTTTTCTTAAACTTTGCCAAATTGACGGAAATGTCGCCAAATTGATATAAACGACACACAAACAGCTGCCATAAACCTTCGGGTTGGTCGTGTGGCTTGGGTCTTCTACATATCAATGAAATTTTTTTTTGTTTTGTTAGAAGAGAGTACTGAAATGATGTTTGGTTAGCATTTATCTGTCAGACCAACCATCCTACTTAGTAATACATTTAGCGAATTTTTAAAATGTCACCAAATTGATAAAAATGTTTTCAAATCTATAAAAATATCTTGAAATTGATAAAATTGCGCTACATAAATGATATTAATTGTTTTTTGTTAGGGGATAGTATTGTGATGATATTTCGTCAATTTGTCGCAAAGTGGAACTGTCAGTTCTACAGTCCCTCTTGGCGATAAATTTGGCGATTTTTTAAAATGTC
The DNA here is from genome assembly GCA_951213105.1 of Amaurobius ferox. NCBI lineage: Eukaryota > Metazoa > Arthropoda > Arachnida > Araneae > Amaurobiidae > Amaurobius > Amaurobius ferox. The sequence goes on from OX578154.1 coordinate 34,196,669, forward strand.
GCTAATTTGACGAAACTGTCGCCAAATGTTCCATAGAAATATAACTATTTAGACGATATTTTTTCTACCAATTTATTTGAAGCAAATGATATCTCACTTAGCAACGGATTTAAATCCAATGTGTTTATGCGGCAGACAATTTTTATTAAATCCTTTCCGATTTGAATAATGAAGATATGTATATAAAATAAATTTCATTGCCATTTCATTTTGGATTGGATAATATCAATTATACTCTTCAGGTTTAAACATTATTATTATTGATATTTTCCGGAATTATTGATTCAGGGATTATTGATATTTTTAAGTTATTACGCCATTGTTTTATTGCGGCAAAAATTGCTGACACACGCATATTGTACGTTGTACGAGTAATCTTCTAGGAATGCACGGGTATATCTTCTAACCTACGAGAATATAAGTAGTACAGGTATATTGGCATATATTTTGACATATATTGGCTATATATTGGAATCAAGTACAGTCTTCTGGTATGAAGATTAAGGGGATTAATTATATATTCAATTTATTACGTCGTCTGTTGTATTTTACCAAAAAACATTTGTGACTCATATTGCAAAACGGGTAATCTTCTATTAATAATCGGACATTATAAGTAGTACGTGTATATCTTCCCATATAATTTTAGCACTTTAATTTTGACATATATTGGAATAAATGACTGTCTTCAAATTTAAAGATTACGGGTTTATTGGTATTTTCAATTTATACATGTAATCTACTAATACAGGTTATATTTTCTAATATTCGCGTATATAATTAGTACGGGTCCCATACAATTTTAACGCTTTTATTTTGCATATATTGATTCAATTCCATATTTTTTTTTATATTTGCTTACATAAGGGGTCCAAGATGTTTTATTCTTCAGATATGTCTATGAAGATAATTTTATATAGCGAGAACAGAGATTCTTACACTTCTTTTTAGGAGCATTATATTAAATATTTCAACAGAATATTTTGATTAAACATGTCATTTAGTATACTATAAGAATTTGCGCATGATTGTGAATTTCAAGTTTCTTTATATTATATACTCCGTACGAAGAACGGGTATGCTGCTAGTATTTAATAAGACTGCAACATATTCCTCCTTAGTTTTTCTTTCCTTATATAAACTGCTGGCCGTCAAAATTGCTACAGGACTGCGGTTTATCGTTCTGCGACATTGCTGCTCGCGCTGGTCGGGATCCCATGACTGTCATTCGAATATGGAATCGATGGGTCCAGGAGGGCCATTCTGAACGCCATCCAGGATCACAGTGACCCCGGGTCAATAAGGTCCGAAAGGACAGACATGTTGTTCTCTCGGCCTCGAGGGATCGTACAATCACGTCACGTACCCTCAGGAATTTGGCTCGTTTGCTGGATAAGTGTCTGCACGTACAGTGCGACAACGTCTGCAGTAACACGGACTGTCAGCACGGCGACCATTGTTGCGGCTTCCTTTGACGTTGCAATAGAGACAGGCGTGCCTACAGTGGTGCAACGAACGACGGCACTGGACACATGAGTGTCACCACGTCGTCTTTTCAGACGAATCCCGGTTCTGCGTACAGCAGCATGATGGATGTATAGTCAAAATGGGCTATGATCTTGCCTCGGTCGACTTTCCACATCTGCTGACAGGACATTCTCCTTCTTACACGAGACATAGCACGACCTCAAACACCCAACGTTCAAATGCGAGTTCCGAATAAGAAACCCGCTGTGCAATCTTCTCCTTTATACAGAATGTAGATGGCGTTACTCATACCTGTTTTTGCGTATGCACTGCAATGGTAATCATTTGCATATCCTTGCATGCAGTACCTTTCATGCAAATTTGACGTTTGTTGCATGTCGTCTTCATAGTGTAGCAATTTTAATGGCCAGCAGTGTACATAGTGTTGTTGCTGTTGTTGTTACTTATAACCTCCTGTTCGGAGGAACCGAAACAGGACCAGTGACGCAGGAAGAAAGAACGACACACAAGACTGAAGATCAAAGTTTATTACAAGAAAGAATCACTGACAAAGGTCGGAGAGGGTGCAGTTCCACTTTGACGAGGACCCAGAAGGCGGAAGTCTAATTATATCCTCAAGAAACATCCATGCTCTATTCGGGATTCGAACCCGAGCCCCTCATAACAGCAGTCGAAGACGCTATCCATTTCACCACCGGGGCGGCAGTGTGCATATTAATGTGTATAAGGAAACTATTGCGACGTGGTCGAAAATTCGAATGCACATTCAATCATCTCTGAATACTAATCGAATGTTTTTCAGGTAATGTCTGTCTATGTGCGTGTAAGGTTTTAATTGGCTTTTTCGGCCGTTTTGTTGATAAGTTCGTTATACTAGCGTTTAAAATGAATATCCTGTTGAAAATTTAACAAAATATACTTTTAATTCTGAAAAAGTCTTTGTTAAAAATTTAGTAAATTTAAAGTATGGCTTATTTATCTTTACTATTAAATATTTAATAAACTAAGGATGACGCTTATTTCTCTTAATATTTTAAATACTTAGTGAAATAAAAATGATATATTTTTCTCATTATTTTGGATAATATCACAAATTGACTTTCATAAGCAAATGATTTTTATGCATTACTGCGTACCCTTCACTTCAGTGTATTTATAAAAGGCAGGTTCTTCATTGCCGAATCATACCAAAATCAAATCAGCACCAGAGTATCTCACAAGTAACTTGTCTACAAAATTTTGTGAAATTTGATCAATTAGTATTTCAGCTAGAGTGGATACATACATTGAAAAGACAGACAGACACACAGAGAGACACACAGACTGGCACATACACAGACAGACAAACAAACAGAGACACATGAGATTTTTGCTTGTTATTTACGGTCAAGAAAGGCGGGTTCTTTCCTTTACGAATCGAACTAAAATCTAATCAGCACCAACGTCACAAACAAGTGACTTTCGTACCAAATTTTATCAAATTCGATCCATTAATTTGTGAGTTAGAGTGGATACATACTGTGAGGCCAGAATATGTCCTCACATGAGGCATGTTTATTGCAGTATTTATGGTGCATAGAACGGCTAACAAAGATCGAGTCTGGCTGGCGCCGGTGTTTACAACAACTTGAACTTTTAGGTCAAATACAATAAATTTGAGTGTCCCAGGCCAAAGGGGGCTGAAAGGGGCCTTGATAAATGTCAAGTGATGCCATTGGGTTCAGAAGAACCAATAAGCAGCAAGGAGAAGAAGGGTGGAGCTACCTCCCCCCCCCCCCCCGCCGAAGGAACCAAGTCACTTCGATACAAAATGTTGTAGAACGAACTCGGATCCAGAATGTGGTAGAAGTGACTCGGATACGAAATGTGGTAGAAGTAACTTTGATAAAAAATGTTGCAGAAGCAAGTCTGACACGAAATGTGGTTGCGAGAAGTCCTACGAAGTGTTGGTGAAAATAGTTTGATAAAAGGAGCAAAGCGAACATGACCTAGCAGTTGCAGATGTAAAGTATCAGTCGAAGTGAAAGTACGATTAGGAGCCACACACCATGGAGTTGTGGCCGTACTTCAGCACTAAGACGGATGCAAGACTGATGAGCCGAAGAGTAAACTGTAAGGTATGTGCTCATTTCTCCAGGTCAAGGAAATCATCGAAATCTAATATTGCTGGTCGTATCTCCCCTAGCTAATATATTAAATGAAAATTGATAATAATTGAAAGTTGATATTGTTGAAAATTAGTGCTTTTGATAAATTGGTGTTGTTAATAAATGATATTGTTTAAGTTTTAAATAGGCTAGTCTTTTTATAATGATTAATGAATTCTTTTCAGGACTTACACAAAAGGTAAAAATAATTGGAGGGTTATTGCGGCACAACAACGAGCGATGTACGTTTAAATGTTAATTCCACGTTATGAGTTCAACGGCCATATAATTAATGTTAATTTAAATGTTAATTGTAACTTAAAGTTTACATAATATTTACCACGTGCCACATTTGGTTACCGTGACGCTTTTGTGTAAGTCATAAATTTAAAGGAAAATTTTAATGAATAATACTGAAGTGAATAAAAATAATTTAAATAAAGAAATGAAGGAAAATTTTAGAGGAGCATATGTTGACCAGATATTTTGCAATGGTAAAAAAAATATGCACAATCATTTTGAAAATGAAAAATCTTTTGAATATATTATAATTGAAAATAGTGTGTGAAAAATTTATGATATGTTAAGAATATTTTGTTGCATGAAGTATTTTATGTGCAGTATTTTTTAAGTGTATTCATGTGTTTAGATTAAGTTAGAAAATTTTGGAAGGGATGATTTTGTGTTAAATGCCTCAAAGGAATACTAGAAATTCGAGACGTCAAATGTCTCCCGATAGGTCACAAATTGAAAGAAGTGAAAATCAGAGAGTAAAAATGGATAACTTTGGATTACTTAATTTATTGTCAAATTTTTATGGAAGGGAAGGAGAGAACATTGAATTTTTTATCGGACAATTTGAAAATGTCGCAAAAATGGCCGAATGGTCGAAAGAGAATAAAGTTATAATTTTAAAAACTAGATTGAAGGAAAAAGCTTTAGAATTTCTGACAAAATAAAGGGAATTGCAGAATGCAAACAACATGGGAGAAGTTAAACAAATTTTGATTAAACAATTTAAGCCATCTGTAACTATGCTTCAAAAGCAAATAAATTTAAATAAAATTAGAATGACGCCAGACATGAAAGTTGCTGAGCTAGCGTTAAATATTTCTAATGCAACAAATGATTTTGTAGGAAATAACTCAACTAATGAAATGTTTGAAATTAAAAATAATATAATGTTAGTTAAATTTTTAAAAACTTTAAGAGGAGATATTGCATTTGAAATAAAAAAAAATAAATATTACTGATTTTGATAAAGCAGTTGAATTCGCAGAAAATTTGGAGAAAATTATGGAGGAGGAGTGTGACCGTTCAGAAATCAATTCAGTGTATCGCAAGGAGAATAATGCTAGAAAAGTTAATGGTAATCAACGGGGAATACAGGAAAAATCACAAAATGGAAATGTATATTGCTTAGGATGCGGGAAAAGAGGTCATTATTTTTCTACGTGTTGGCATAATCAAAACGGACCAAATTATTATGGGGAAAATAAATATGGGAGTCAAAATATAAGAAATGGGCAAAGAAATGGTTTTCGTAACACTCAAAATAGCGGATTCAGAGAACGAAAGGATAGTCGATCAAATACCCAAACTATTGCGAAAGATAGCAGTCAAAATCGCGGGTCTTTAAATTAAGCGAGGGGCTTTGGCCAAGTCAAAATTTAATAAATAGACCAAAGTCCCAATCTAGAAGAGATAATACAAACGCAAATAAAATGCAAAATGATAAAAAGGAGGGTCGCACTCGAAGCCCAGGTCCCAATTTACAGTTAAATATAATTGAAGCAAATCAACATAATGAAAATGAAAGTAAAAATGACAATAAAAATATAAATAATATTGAAAGCATTCAAAAATTTACGGGGTCCGCTGATTTGATAGGTCCGCTTCGATGAAAAATTCGTCAAAAGTCTAAAAAGTGCGGCAAATAGTAATAAAAAGAAAATTAAGGAAAATACAGGAATTAAAGAAATTAATAAAAATGAAAATGAGGCGTACAAGGCAAAAATAAATTTAAATGATGAGCACAAAAATGAAGTTAACACAAAATCGACTCAAATCGTGAATAAAAAATGTGATAAAATTAAGGAAACTAAATGTAGAATTTCGCAAATTGATTCACAAAATATTAAAGGTAGCCATGTTAATGACTATACTTGTTCAAATAATGAAAATAATAAAAATATTGATACAGAAAATAATGTTAAAATTGTTACGAAGTCGAAAAATCCAATTGTCACACATGATGAAGTTAAACCCATATTTGAATTTAATGAAAATAATAAAAATGAGTATTATGACAGTAAAAATATTGCACAGGTCGATAAAGCCAATTTTCCTAAAAATGGAAAGGCTAGTGAGTTTGCTAAAAATAAATGTGGTAATGAAGAGTCAAATCTTGACGATTAAGTCTATGTCACGCTCACACGCAGGATAGCTTTGCAACAAGGTCAGTTGATTGCAGAACAATTCGACATAAGTCAGGAAATTCCGGATAAGGAGGTTATCTTTATCCCCACAAAACACGCAAAATTACTCTTTCCATTTGGTGCAATTCGAACTGAAATAAAAAATAACAAAATTCATATTGTAATTAGTAATCAAAAGAAGGTTAAAATTACGTTAAATCAAAATATGCGAGTAGGAGTGATTAAAAATTTCAAAACAATTACTAATGAAGAGATGCAAATCGGAGATACCGTATTTTTGAAAGAGGAAAATAAACCAAATATGTTTCAAGATAGATTTCAAGGACCGTTTCGAATAATTGAAATTGGAAAAGCAAATATGTTGACCATTAGAAATAAATATAACATGAAAGATGAACCAATTAAAATTCACGCTACCCAATGTTATATCGAACAAAATGTACAAAGTGCGGAAGAATTGATGGAAAAATATGATATGGACAGTGAAATCGTTGATATTCACGCAAAAAAATGTCATATGGCACAAAAGTTACAAAGTGAAAATAAAGATAACGGTAACGGTGAAATAATTGAGATTCAATCAAAAAAATGTTATACTGTACAAAGTGTACATAATGAAAATGTTCAAAATATGAATGAAAATATTCAGCATGGAAGTGAAAATACGGATATCAAAATTATGCAAACTCAAAAAGGTGATAACAATTTTGAAAATAATGATCATGAAATTATGCAAAATGAAAATGTTAAAATTCAAAGGGTACATAATGCAAATGAAAGTAAAAGGTTTGAAGAAATGCAAAGTCAAAATCAAAATCATAATGATAAAAATACTCAAATTGCTAATTTTCAAGAAAATCCGAATGAAATTCTTAATTATCAGGAAATACAAAATGTAAATTTTCAAGAAAATGTAAACAAAAATCATGATAATGATAAGCAAAATTCTCTTAAAAATAAAATAATGGATGATTTCATTGATGAAAATAATAATTTTCAACAAATACAAAATTCAAATGTTTGTAAAAATGTTCAAAATGAAAAGAATAAAATAATAAGGGATGTTAATCACAATGATAATGAAGGTAATGATATTCTAAAAGTAGATTCAGAAATAATTGAAAGTCAAAGCAAATATAAAGAGTATGTCAAGCAGAAATTAAAGTTACTAAATGAAATACATATGTATAGCGCAAATGAAATTGAAAACATTCATGAACAAGGGGAGAGAAAGCTTGATCTCAAAATTGTTTCAAGAAATTAAGAAATTTTAAAAATTCAAATTTTGCTGATGATTGGTGCCTGAAAAATTGTAAAATGAGAGAGAGATAAAAAGAGAATAATAAATCAAAAATGAATTAATGGTAAATGATCTGGAATTGAAAATAATTTAAAAATGAGAAAATGGCTAATGATATGAATTAAAAAAAAAAGCAATAATGAAAGAATTGTTTAAGAATGGAAATGGTGTGAATTTTTAAGGAAAAAATGAATAATCATGGAATGGTTTAAAAATGAACATGGTATGAAGGTTACAAAAATTGATAATAAGTGTACAAATGGTTCTTTTTCAAAAAATAATATTATATATAATTTATAATGTTAACTCAAATATGACATGTGATAAGAAAATTATGCAGAGAGTAATGTGTGCAAATAAATCTTCAAAAATGAATAAAATCAAAATATGTTACCTAAGTGGGTGGATATAAGGTCTGTAAACAAATACAGGCAAGGGCAATGTTGGGCAGGCAGTCCAGTCAAATACTTCATTGTCAGGACAAGATAGGGTGGAAGGCAAGTCCATTCACTACATTTTGTCTTCAGGTTGTTTTCAAAGGCAATCAAAAATCTTAAATCTTCGGAGGGATGATAGGTCTCTTGAGAGAGAGTCTTGAAGCTTAAAAATTGAATGACAGATTTAAGTAAAATGAAAAAAATAGTAATGAGCTGAAAGTGAGAAGGTTAGAGATTATTCATAGATGATATAAATTTTATGTCAAAAGGTAAACAAAGACATAAATAATTGACAATTTTAAATCAATTTGAATTTAAAATGTTAATTTATAAACAGTAAAAATCGCTGTAAAAAACCCGTTGCAATAAAGCAATCGAGGACACGATATCTCGTGTAGGAATGTTCAAGTGTGAAATCCTTTGAAATTGTTGAAGTAAATAAAAGTTTGAGGAAGAATATATAAATTGTACAATCAATTTAAATAACTAAATTAATCCTAGAGTGATAGGATAAATGAATTAAATTTAGTTAAAATCTTGTTTACGTGAATAAATTTGTCATGAATATGTAAATTGTTTAGGCAATTTAAGTAACTAAATTAATCCTAAAGTGACAGGATGAATGAAAATAAATTTAGTTGAAATTTTGTTTAGTGAATAAATGAATAATTTCACAGAAGGTGTTAAAAAAGAGTTTGAAATAAAAAAAAAATAAGTGAAGAATTTTGAGTGCGAAATAAAGCATTTCTGTTGTTTATTTACAACATAAAGAAAGGTTACGATAATCATGTGTTGAAGGCCCAGACCACACGACCAACCCAGGGGGTTTATGGTATCATGTTGTGTGGTCGGACGATAATCATGTGTGTATAAATAAATTATGGATATGAAAATAAAATGTAAATAAATATGGTAATGAAAATAAAATGTAGGTATTGTTGAGGAAAATTGTACGATAATAAATAAATGTGAGATACATATATAATGAATATAAATAAATATGGAATGAATAAATAAATATGTAAAATAATAGGGCACTCAGATGTCAGAGGGGAATGTAAATGAAATATTAAAGTTATCGATGAGATACTGTAGCAATTGAAAGGTATTTGTAAATAGTAAATTGTGTGAAAAAGATATTCTGAATAAGGTGTTGAGAAATGTGATTATAAATAAAATAAATTAGGATGAAATAAATGTCATATATGGTAAATAAAATAAATGATAATATGTATTACGCCGATAAAGGGGTTAGCCGCAATTAATAAAATGTCAAAATAAATAATTAGATAATAATGTGTGACATAGAATGATAAACAATCACGCAAATAAATGGTTATAAATGTCATGTATTCAAAGTCATAAGGATTAAAATAAATTGTGATACATAAATAAGAAATTTTATAGATACGGTGAGTAAATAAATCCGCGTTCAAAAAGGATATATAATTAATAAATGAAAAGGATTTCAATTGTTAAAAATATAAAATAAAAATTTTCAATTAAGTAAATAAAGGGTTTTCAGACAAGAAATTAAAGGCTTGAGTTGTTTTAAAAAGATGGAATAATTTTATATAAAATATAAAAGTTATGAAAGCATTAAGCAAGGAGTTAAAATAAATAAAATTTAAACAAACTATATCAAAACTTTAAAAGTTTAAAATTAAATTTCCAAATTTAAAAAAAAAATTAAATTTCACAAAAAAGAAAAAACTTTTCAAAAAAATTTTTTTTTAATTTCAAAGTCATATGGAAGGTATAGAGAAAACAAAATTAAATAAGAGAGAATCTCAACATCAAATGGAAAGGTAAAATTTAAATAATAAATAATACAATAAAATAATGTTAAATTTTACATGAAGTCAGTATAAAAGGGGTTGTTGTTGAAACCCAGACCGTCCGACCTACCAGAAAGGTGTAAGGTAACTGTTTGGACGGTCGGGAAGTGCCACCCAATTTAGACCGGAATCCAGTGGGGGAGGCATCCACAGGGACCGTACCCTCCTTCCCCTACCACCAACCTCTCGGAAGGACTTTCGGACCCACATGTTTAACGTGATCGTACTCCGCATGAACACGGCGGCAGTTTTGGCAGTGGCTGGAATCGAACCCGGGCCAAGTATAAAAGGGGTATACATGCTGTAATAGAAGGTACCATTAAGATGATTTTGATATTAATACAAGCCACCTCAAAGGAACCTAATGAATAATATTTAAATAGGGGACTTTTTAAGCTGTGTTGAGTTTAAAAAAAAAAAAAGAGAGAGTTATAAAATGCAAATAATGTACGAACCCATCTGCAGCATTCAAGTATTCATGGTTCATTAGCAGAGAGGAATAAATAATATAATTAAATAATGAGGAGGTTTATATTTAAAAAGAAAAAGTCGACGTTTATAGAACACGCCGAATGGGTTAATAAAATATTTAAATACTTGGTTACAAGCTTTTGAAGAGCGCTAGAAGAAAGTCCACGCTGCACGTTGTCCTATTCGAACTGCTTTGTCATTTGGGAAGACTTGGAAATTCAGCTTGCTAATCGCTGTTGAAAAAGCGATTAAATAAATAGGAATCTTTGTCGAGGGTCTCTTTTGCAGACTGGTCACTGTTCCGAAGTTCGAAAGGGGGATTTGAACATTTCCGGTACGCATTTCCGGTAGCGAAGCTTGAGTAAAAAGGGGTCATATAGAAGGGTTCTTTTAATGATCTTGTTGAAGACATCAATCAGTACCTGTCACAAATCAGGGGTTGTTGTTGTTTGTTGACATTCTGGGACAAGATGGCCTTTTAAAGGGAAATGTCTAAATGTGTCATTCCCAATGGAAAAGTTAAAGTTACTGACTTCTGTGAAAACTATATTTTAATGGCTAATGTAAAAAAAAAATATATGATTGTATTAATAAGTATGTACCAGTATCATGGTTCAGCAAAAATGTTATATAGGTGATAAAGTTATCAATTATAAAAAAATATTTGATGAAGTATGTAAAGAATTGTGTTAAAAAAATAATAATGTGTAATTTGTAAAAAAAAAAAAAAGTGTGTAATGATTTTAAAAATATAAAAGAAGATAGTAGTGTGTGACATTTCAAAGTGAATGTGCATATGTTTAAAAATCTTTTTAACTACCCAAATTTAATTTAGCTTCAATTGAAAGCTGGACCTGGTAAAGTTCATGAGTACGTAACTTATGTTTATTTTGTGTATATTATGTGTGCAAAAAACTTTTCTGTTACAGCAAGACTGTTGAACTTTTCTGGACGGACGTTGTCCAAAAGAAAGTGAAAAATGCCAATTACAGAGTTGCAAGTGCATCGAACTTTGGTTTCTAACTTTGATGATTAAATTTTTTTTTGCTTCTTTTTTTTTCTGTTTGTGGGGAGATATTTGAGGCCAGAATATGTTTTCACATGAGGCATATTTATTGCAGTATTTATGGTGCATAGAACGGCTAACAAAGATCGAGTCTGGCTGGCGCCGGTGTTTACAACAACTTGAACTTTTAGGTAAAATACAATAAATTTGAGTGTCCCAGGCCAAAAGGGGCTGAAAGGGGCCTTGATAAATGTCAAGTGATGCCATTGGGTTCAGAAGAACCAATGAGCAGCAAGGAGAAGAAGGGTGGAGCTACCTCCCCCCCCCCCCGCCGAAGGAACCAAGTCACTTCGATACAAAATGTTTGAGAACGAACTCGGATCCAGAATGTGGTAGAAGTGACTCGGATACGAAATGTGGTAGAAGTAACTTTGATAAAAAATGTTGCAGAAGCAAGTCTGACACGAAATGTGGTTGCGAGAAGTCCGACGAAGTGTTGGTGAAAAGAGTTTGATAAAAGGAGCAAAGCGAACATGACCTAGCAGTGGCAGATGTAAAGTATCAGTCGAAGTGAAAGTACGATTAGGAGCCACACACCATAGAGTTGTTGGTAGGTCGGACGGTCTGGGTCTCAACAACAACAACAACACCATAGAGTTGTGGCCGTACTTCAGCACTAAGACGGATGCAAGACTGATGAGCCGAAGAGTAAACTGTAAGGTATGTGCTCATTTCCCCAGGTCAAGGAAATCATCGAAATCTAATATTGCTGGTCGTATCTCCCCTAGCTAAAATATTAAATGAAAATTGATAATAATTGAAAGTTGATATTGTTGAAAATTAGTGCTTTTGATAAATTGATGTTGTTAATAAATGATATTGTTTAAGTTTTAAACAGGCTAGTCTTTTTATAATGATTATTGAATTCTTTTCAGGACTTACACAAAAGGTAAAAATAATTGGAGGGTTATTGCGGCACAACAACGAGCGATGTACGTTTAAATGTTAATTCCACGTTATGAGTTCAACGGCCATATAATTAATGTTAATTTAAATGTTAATTGCAACTTGAAGTTTACATAATCTTTACCACGTGCCACACATACATTGCACAGACAGACAGACGCACACACAGGTATCAAGCTAGAACTAATATTTTCGAATTCTATAGGTCCCAAAGCGTGTAGAACCGTCGAAAACTCGAGTTGTGATTTTCGGCATGATTGCAATACTTTCCCTATACATTACCATGTATTGCAAGGAAAGTAATATATCATTATTTCTATTTTCAGCTAGATAAGCCAAATATATTGTGTATCACGAGTCCCTAGAATGCCTATTTGTCGACATATTCAAGATAATTCCTCACGCGGAAGAAATATCCAGAAGATTGAAGACTCCGGAAGATTGAGTGTCGATTTCAAATTGGGAGGATAACGATCACGCAGTATACTAATCTGGGTAAAAATAGAACTAATAGGAGGCTGACCTGAGGTAAAAATAGAAGGAGGTAATCAGTCAGATTACCAGTTACACGTCAATTTGATATTAGAAGGTGGGGAATGCAGAGTCCAATTCGACAATAAGACCCTGCAATTTCGTCATAGTAGCTCAACGGTAGAGCTGAATAGTTCGGAGATCCAGAGTTCGGTTCAAGGATGTGGCAGCAACGCTTTTTACTTTAACTGTCACAATTTATTGTTGCTGATTTTGATTTTTGGACGAAATTTAAAATTAAAATTATTTTATATAAAAAGCTTGCATAATATTAAACGTAAAGTTTAAGATATATAACAAGAAACTCGCATAACGCTGTTGAATCGGATTTCAAATTTGTTATTTGGATATTATGGATATATTATGGATTTTGTCATTATCACAAATGAAGTCACAATATCTGAGGATTGCACAAATAGCAATAGTTAACACTTTGCATTACACTACAATTCTAAAACAGTTATTCTGGGTGTTTTTATTGGAAATTGATGGATGGTCTTCAATAAAGTTTCCAAATGATACAGTTTCGAATACTGTTTTGTCTTCCATTAAACACTGAAAGGAATGAACTAAAATGTTGTACACTGAGGATTCTGACAGTGATGAATTGATTTTTGCCAAAATGTTCCCATGTATAAAAATATAAATGCTTTTCAAATATGATTTTCATAATTTGTAATTTACATTAAAATTTTAAAGATGAGAAATTGCACATATTATTTTTGAGGTATTTAATATCACAATATAAATTTGAAATTAGTTTGTCTCCTAATTATCTCAAACTGCTAGGTACTGCGGCCCTTATAGGTACTATAGGTACAGTACCCATTTAACACTAAAAACTTGAAATTTCAAGCAATCATAACTCCTCAACGACTTAGTAAAATATATAAATGAATCCCGGGATACTTTTGCCTGGAGAATCAGAATCAGTTAACAAAAGTTGGTGTTTCCAGTTCAAAAAATCTGATGTGGGCAGCACATGATTTTCTCTGCAGACTTATATCCACGTTCTCTTTATTTAAATGCAATTTAATCCACATTTAATTCAATTTTCGTTCTCATTTGGCAACAGACTTATTTTCAAAGGTGGCGTAGAGAAAATATGAAAAAACTACAATATCTGGAGAACGGTTTGTCTTAGAACGGTTAGTTAATGGAATTTATCTTGTTCTTTTCGTCGTTAAAAATTACGTATAAAACAAGCATTTAATGGATATATTTTAGGTGTACGTAGTTTTTGTTTTAAATTTTGAAGATTTTTGCGAGCCATTTCGCAAAAAAAGGCAGGTTATTTTTTTCCGAATCGTACCAAAATCTAATCAGAACCAGGGTGATCTATAAGCGAGTTATCTGCCGAATTTTGCGAAATTATGTCCATTAGTTTTTCAACTAGAGTGGACAAAGTCTTTTGCGGGACATTTCGCAAAAAAAGGCGGGTTATTTTATTTCAAATCGTACCCAAAACTTATCAGCACCAGATTCGCCCACAAGTGACTTACCTACCAAATTTTATGAAATTCGGTCAATTAGTTTAGTTAAAGCGGATACAAAATCTGCACAGACAGACAGACACACAGACAGATACACATACACTCAGCGGACACACACATACAGACATTACGGAAAAAAAGTTTTTCGTATTCTATAGGTCTCGAAACGTGTAGATCTGTCGAAAACTCGAGTTGCGATTTTTGGCATGATTCCAATACTTTCCCTATACATTACCATGTATTGTAGGGAAAGTAAAAATCGTGTTTGTGCAACGTTTATGATAAAAACATCCCTTTATACAAATTAGTTGTTCATTCATTTATAGCAGGCATTATGACGAGTCTAATGAGGCACAAACATTTAGTTTTACGGTACGACTCCAGAAACCGGAATATCGCGCGGTGTTGTGTTTCTTTTTTGACCGGCTGTGTCACACAGGAACCGTGTCACACAGGAAAATTAGAGTGTGACGGAAATAAACAAGTTCCTTTTATGTGCACCAGAATGTGTATCCAAGGACAGGAGGGCGGAAAAGAAATATGAAATTAAGCCCTCTTCCAAGGATCACACAAACAGAAAGAAATTTGATATTAAGTACGTTTACTTACATTAGCGTTATGTTTGCAATAACCTCAGGTCCGGCTGCCCAGGCTTACAAAATGCAAACTGGACACAAAGGCACACAGCAAAATAACAACAAAGATCAGGTTGGGAAAACATGAGTCCAAGTTATTAAAATAATTTCTTTTTATTTATATATATAGATATACTCTATGCAAATAAAGAAACACAGAAGATAATTCTGGCCATTTTCTGTAATAAATATTGAAAAATAACATTTGGCCTTTGAACTTAAATGTCATCAAATTTTATAAAACTAGAAGCATTAAACACGACATTTTATATATATATATTCAAATATTGAATATAATTACTCTTGATATGAATTAAATATGTTTTCACTTTAACGACTGAAATTCTGGCCTCAATTTAGATCTAGAAATTCTCCTTTAAGAATTTCGATATTTTCAATAAATGCTATTTAAATACCTGAATACTTCATCACTTTTTCATATTACCAATTTCACACAAGCACTGATTCAGATGAGTACTTCGACTCAAGATCTCAAAGGATCAAGAAGCAAATCGTGCACACACAGGTTGAATTCTTGCAGAGAATATTCACCCCACGATTTTTATAGAAATGATCCAATGATCCAAATACTTTGGCTGTTCAAACATCTCTGCGGTAGAACGTCCAAAACAATGCCGAAACTTAAATGGAGTAACCAAACGACTCTTCGGATCAGATCAACAATCTAGTCCTACAGGACGACATCGCGCTCGATTCCTTAATCCAAATCTCCAGAATTTTCCGAAATTAAATCTGAAATAAATAAATGAGAAATTAGTAAATTTTTAAATAAAAGCAATTGTCTTGGCCCACACGGATTATAAGATTCCGTCTGAATCAAAGTTATAATCCGAAACACAAAAATGACCGTTGGGTCATAAATTCCTCTGTGTCGAACAATAGAGCGAGAAAAAAAAGAGCTCCGTCTCCATTGAAAACTCAGGGCCAAGAGGGCCCCTCTACTGTGAAAACTGGCAATATAGGTCGCCTCGACCTTCAACTCCTTGTATGAAATTAAATGTAGCATCAAACGGTTTTGTGCGGCAACCTCGCGCCAACGCCTGCAGAAATGAAACCACAGCTCCGGGCAATAAATGAAGTAATAAGAAATTATCTTCGGTACATCTGCCGAAGCGAAATCCCACACTTTCTGCATGAAAAGTGCAAACTCGTACCGAATTAAAACCTTGGAATAAAGATGGCTTCCGAAAGAGAATGATTTTGGGAAGAACAGAAAAATGTCGTGTTTCACACTCGTACAGTCATAAATCACTATGACAACTGTATATCACATATGGCATGTACTTGATAAAGACATCTACTTGATATATTGCAAAGGCTTGACAAATACATGTACTTCACATATGACATGCATTTCATAAAGACAATGATGAAACCGTGATAAAACCGAGTACTTGAAAAAGACATGTTCTTGACATACGACAAATACTTGATAAACACATGCTCTTTATAAAGACATGTACTTGATAAAGACAAGTACTTTGATATATTATTCTATAATACAGTTATAGTAGCGTTTTTCTCTAAAAATATGGGTAACATTTGACTTTTGCTAGAGATCATTGTGTTATTCCTTATTTCATCATTTATGCTCGATAAACTGCGATTTATATCGCACACTTGAATACATAATACTAATAATTAATTTAAATTGCATTTGCGGATTCAAAATAATTTATTTTCTAATTAGCGTTTGGGGGGGGGGGGGTCATTTCAAAATGACATACTTGTCCTAATTACAGACAGATATATCTCAGAAAGTGCTTATTATGGGCGGTTTTATTATTTTTTTATTCAAATAGAACAATCCTTTATAAGTTTCATATATAACTGTATTATAAGAAAACGTTAGTGTTAAATATATATATGTGCATTCAGTGTTAGATCTTCTTAATAGCACCTCTGCGGCTGCTTCGCTTCAAGTTGAAACAAAAATTATCAGAAAGTTATGAGATCATATAATGTAAGTTCTTCAAATCACCACTTTTAGTGCAATTCTATTCTATTCCATTTATCTTTACCTGGCACCTATTTCTATTAACCCCTCTAATGAGACCAGGGAGAGTGTATAGTAAGAATCTTCTTTGGACAGTTAATGCGACATGATAATTTTCTCTCTACATCTTCTTTAATGTTCTCCCCTAGCCTATAGTAGTTATGTGTTTTGAATAAATATTGAGTAACTCTGATACTCGTTATAGATTGATGTGGAACATCATTTCATTCGCATATTTCGAATGGAAGAATATTAATATCTGGTACGGTGTGGCAATGGTTCAATGTGTATAGAGAAATGTTTCTATATTTTTCAGTTTTCTGAATTAACTACTTTTATCTTAATTATATTGATTTGATAGACAGATATAATACAGTTTATTTCGCTAGAATTGGACTCCAAACGGCAAGGTTATACACTATGAAAAGTTTGAATGTCGTTGTTGTTACTGATGACCTCCTGTTTCGGCGGAGCCGATTCCGGACCAGTGACGCAGGAAGCAGGAAAGAACGAAGAAAGACACACGACGAGAGAACAAAGTTTATTACCAGAACACATCACTCACGAATATCGGAGAGGGTGCAGCTTCACATTTTCAAGAGGACCCACAAGGCGGAAGACTGACTTCCTCCTCAAGAAACATCCATGCCTTATTCGGTATTTGCACCCGAGCCCTCAAGACTGCAGCCGAAGACGTTATCCACTTCACCGCCTGGGCGGCAAAGTTTGGATGTAGTGTGTGTAATCACTTCACGGGGCCAGAATGCTTTCAAAGCAAGGGATAAGCGTATATTGGTCTATGGAACAGATGATGTTGTACAGATGTCGAAAATTAAAAAAAAAAAATTATTGAATTTGGCAGATATGTTTACTCGTATTACCGAAATTAAACCAACTGAAATATGACGAACTGATATATACCTTCTATTGAAATTTCTGAGAGAAGCACGTAAATTGCAAAATACGTAGCTAACTACGTATTTCAGATTACCCTAACTTCAGACTCAGTACAGAAACTTTGGATCAGTACCACAACGTCATACACATTTTTACTTCCCTTGAAGTATTGGAATCATGCCGAAAATCGCAACTTGAGTTTTCGACTGATCTACATGTTTCAAGACCTCTAGAATACAAAACAAACTAATTTTAGCGAGACGTATGTGTGTGTGTGTGTCTAGATGCCTGTCTGTCTGTGTAGATCTTATATCCGCACTAACTAAAAACTAACTGACCGAATTTCACAGAATTTGGTAAGCCACTTGTGGGCGAATCTTGTGCTGATTAGTTTTGGGTACGATTCGGGATAAAAGAACCCACCATTTTTTGCGAAATGGCCTGCAAAAGCATGTATCCACCCTAGCTGAAAAACTAATGGATCGAATTTCACAAAATTCGGTAGATAAGTTGTTTGTGGATCACTTTGGTGCTGATTAGATTTTGGTGTGATTCGAAAAAAATAACTGCCGTTTTTTGCAAAATTTCCCGCAAAAATCGTCAAAATTTATAATAAAAACTACGTATGCTCAAATATATCCATTAAATGCTTGTTTTATACATATTTTTAACGAAGAAATGAATAAGATCAAACCCATTACACTAAGACTAGCCGTTCCCGAGATATTTTAGTTTTTTCGTATTTTCTCTGCGCCACCTTTGAAAATAAGTCCAGTTACCAAATGAGATAGAAAACTGAGCTAAAAGTGAATTAAATTTAATTAAATTAAAGAGAGCGTGGATATAAGTCTGCCGAGAAAGTCATGTGCTGCCCACATCAGATTTTTTGACTTAGTACCTCAACATGACACTTCAGGCAAAAGATATGCATCAGAGCTAATTGGGCATGTCAATAGATTTCGAAATAAATGGAAAATTTTTACACTAACGTTTAACCCAAGATTATTTAGTACATTTCTTATGTTGCCCAAATTTTCCAGAAAAAATAGAAGAATACGATATGAGTGACTTCTGAGATGAAATTGATGTTGTGATGGATACACTCGCACTTGGATACACAGAGTCTCATCAATTATCCAAATCACTTAATTTATGTTACTCACAAATAAATCTGTCACTTATATAGAACACTGTGTGGACTTAATTTATTTCCGAAAATTTAACCCTTTAATAACTTACACGCACACATATCTTTAGCCAAAACTTTATCTCTTTTAGCATTTCTGACAGAAACACTTATATAACTACATACTATAGACAGCCTCAATACGGCAACTTTGGCCAGTAGTACCACAATTTCAGACTCCGTTTTTTTTTCACTTAGTCCCTAAACCTGATACTTCAAAAGATATGCGTCACAGTTAATTGCCCATGTCAATGGGTTTCGAAACAAATGGAATGCTTTTACATTCAAGTTTAACCAAATATTATTTGTTACATTTTTTATGTTGCCAAAATTTGTCAGATGGAGTAAGGAGAGGGGGACATAAGTGACTTCAGAGCTAAAATTTATATCGTGATGGATACACTCTTCCTTGGAGACACAAAGTCTGAGTAATTATCTAAATCACTTAATTTATATTATTCGGATATAAATCTGTTACTTATATAGAACACTAGCAGCTGTTGCTCGGGATTTACGATGCAAAACTCAGATGAAAATAACACCTTAACATATAGGGTCGTGAATCTTATATATTGTTTTTTCCCTAAAAACTAAATTCAATGCACAACTAAATTCATGTGCACAACTAAATTCAATTGAATAGTTTATCAAAGAGGTGAAAAAAAATTAATTTTATCCTCTCGTCAATGACATCTGCTGACATCAGTGTTTAATATTAATTTCCTTATATGCATAATGTATAAGGAAAGTATTGTGACGGTGTCAAAAATTCGAATTCGAGTTTTCGACGGGAGAGCACGTTTCAAGCATTCATGATCACGAATCAAACATTTTTGAAGTGATGTCTGTGTGTGTGTGTGTGTCAGTGAGACATTAGAGACGATAACTGACGAACGAATGGACCGATTCGAACGAAATTTGGTACAAAAATCACAATCCGTAAACACTGGAAGCTTATTGTTTGTATACGCAATCGAATGTTTAGAACCCCCCTAAATTTTTGAGTGAAATTTGAGAAAATCGTCAAAAAATCAAAACCGCTAATAAAGTTACGCAAATAGACATTTCTTATGTAATTTTTCATTAGAAAATGATTGACATAAATTTTAGAGCGCTAACAGAAACCGTTCTCGAGATATTGCACATTTTTTTAAAAAAATTATCAAAAAATTATATAAATTGAAAATAATATTTCCTATTGAGAAACATGTTCACTTTTCAAATGTAATACCATGCGATAAATTGGGTGACATCATTCTCGTAGATCTAGCTCGATCCATTCATGAAAAAAATATACTTTGAGTAATAGTTTTGCATTTGAACGCCAATAGTCCTATATCCGTTGTAAGAATAACTCACTTCTCCGTCCATAACGTTTGGTGAGGTTTTGGAGACGAATTTGGCGGAATGTCGCCAACTTGGCGACATTTTAATTGTTTTTTTAACTGTAAAAGCAGTAAATTCATTGCATTATATAATCAGTCATGTGTTGCCCCCATCAGATTTTTTTACTAAATACAGTCAAATTAAACATAATTTGCATATTATACTATATATTAATTGAACAATTTTTTCTTTCTCATATTATGTAATATATTATAGCTAAATAATTGTTTTCCCGAAAATTTTCTAAGTCGAGATTTTGATGCGTGTATATGTTTTCAGACCTCCCGAAAGCGTTTTCGCTGTTTTTGTAGTGAGGCCCCTATGACTAATGTCTATGGTCGATTTTTGTTTTCTACACAACATCGGCTAGAAATATTAATGAATATTCACGAAACTTTGTATCTGGCTTTGTTATAAGGAAAAATCTAGGACTAGACAGAAATGTACTCTTTTGTAAAATTCGAGGCAAAACTTCAATATTTACTTGAAATGTTATATATTTTAGCGTGTCAGCATAGGAATAACTGGACATAATCATGCATAACATGGATTATTTATGCCTCAATGATCACTAGACTTAATAGTTTCAATCATTGTTGTGAAAAATAGCAATCACACAATGTTTTTGTTTGTGACGTCATTAGCCCCCTTCGGGTGGAGTTACCCCCCGTGGTTACATTGTCAAATATCGAATCAATCAACTTGTTTTATCAAGCTCTTTAAAAGTAAAGTACGCTATAATTGTAATAATTTGGACCCACAATATCAAAAAGAGAATAAAGCTACTAAAAAGGGATTCAGGTATTATAACGTCTAGTTGAGCTACATGCCAGTTAATTTAAATTGAAACTATGGGTCTACGACCAGTCGATCTATATACAGGATGTCCAAAGCTATCGGTGCCCAATGGCTATTTCTTCAACCGTTAGTCACAGAGATACACTTCCAATTACAAAAATGTTTTACATTTTAAAATCCATTATCGTGGAAACAGTTTAAGTCAATAAATGCATTTCTGAAAGAAATACGAAATATAACTTTTTATACAGTCCCCCGGTTCTACCAATTATATTTAGGAAAATCATCCTCATACAATTTTATGCAAAATAAAAAAAGTATCATCCTTTTACGACCAAAATTGACCAACTTATAGCTGTTTAAAGATGGACCTCTTATTTGCTGAGAAATGGTCAATACGGTCCCTGATTGGTTGGTTGCCTGAAACCGGTCATTTTTATGCGTGGAAAAGCGACTTAATGCTTCATAACTCGGTGAATTTTGGTCGTAAAAGGAAGATTTTTTTTTATTTGCAATTTTTTTTTAATTGTATGAGGATGATTTTCTTAAATATAACTGGTAGGACCGGGGGACCATATAAAAATATATATTTCGTATTTCTTTCAGAAATGTATTTATTTATTAAACTGTGTCTAAAACAATATGTTTTAAAATTTAAAACATTTTTGCAATTAGATTTATATATCTGTGACTAACGGTTGAGGAAATAGCCATTGGGCACCGATAGCACTGGACACCCTGTATATTCATCTGTGCGCTTTTTTGAAACACACTATATAAATTTATTCAATAAGTTTCTTATAAAATCATATTCTTTAATTTAATCTCAACTGACAAACAATCAATATTACTAAACTTCTGTCTTAATTTAAATACTGTATGAGGACCCTTGAGAATTAATCTTCTTGATTAGTTCTCAAATGCCTGTTTCTCATCTTCTGAATCCATAGTTTACCAGAGAGTTAGTTCTTGAGTACGTCTTAATGCAACTGGTTTGCAGCACTGATTTCGATAGAATCGTATACGTTAATTTTTACTGTGTTCTCACTTCCATTATGCGTACAAATTGGAATGAGAAGCGTGCTGAGTGGAATTCACCTTTGGAGCATTTGATGCGACCTGATTAGTTTAGACCTGAAGCTACAGCCTTAATGTCGTCGATAATGTAGTCGATGGGAATTATTTATTGAGTTAATACCCTACGTGCTTAATAGGGATTGTGTTGCGGATAATGTAGTTCTAGTGTACAAGCCTGTACGATGCAAAAGCTGTACGATGTACTATGCGATATTCAGGTTTTGATATTTTGGTCATTGTTTATGACGATGTTTGTTTTCATACCAATTTTAATTACTGATCATATTTAAAAAACGTTTGAAATAAATTTAGTGTGTATGTATTTGTGTGTGTGCATGTGTGTATGTGTGCACGTGCGAATATATTTATTTGTGTTTATGTTTGTGTGTGTGCATGTATGCATTTACGTGTTTATGCGTTTGTGTGTGTATGTGTGAATATATTTATATATGTACGTGAGAATGCAGTTATGAGTGTATGTGTGAATATATTTATGTGTATATGTGTAAAAGTATTTATGTGTGTATTGCAACCTTGTTTCCCTAACCAGGAAAAGAGTCCTGGATATCCCAACTATCAAGGCGACGCTCTACCGTTGATCTATTGAGACGGAATTGCAAGCTCTTGTCTTCGAAGTGAACTCTGTATTCTCCACCCTCTAATATCATATTGGCGGGCAATTGACAATCTGACTGACCACCTCCTGATATTGTTTCCTCAGGTAAGCCTCGTGACACTACTATTTTCCCTAGGTTAGAATCCTGCCATGGTTGTCATCCTCTCAATCTTACAGTGCCCACTGAATCCGTACTAATCGCTCTAGGGTCACTCTCAGCCCACCGACACTTTTGCACTAACCACTGTAGAGAGCCTTGCTGCCCAAACCGGAAATCGAACCATGGATCTCCGAAATGGCCTATCGATGCTCTACCTTTGAGCTACTGGGACCGAATTGTAAGCTCGTATCAAAGTGGACTATGTAGTATGTGTGAATGTATATACGTGTATATGTGTGAATATATTTATGTATGTATGTGTGAATGTATTTATGTGTGCATATTTATAGGTGTGTGGGATTTGGGAACAATTTAATTCAAGACTAAAATTACGTATCCCTTTGATATTTTATTTTTGGATATATTTTTTGAAATATGTCTTGAAATTCTCAATATCCGCATTAGGGTAAGAATTATGAAAAAATAGGATTTTATGTAATTCATATTTAGCAAAATTTTAATTTTTTTTTTTTTTAATATTGCGTATTTCTTATGAAAAATGGTAACCTATTCTCGAACAATCATAGTTATTGTGAAAAATTTATAGTTTGGCCTATTAGTATATACGGTATTAAAATAGTACAAATGAACTCACTACTAATAGCACATTTCCTCATCTTTATATCGCAATTCCTTAATACATGTCATCTGTGAGACCAGAGATCAGAGACATCAATAAATTAGAACATTAAAAATGTCAGAAGTAAATAGACTGGTGAGAAAAGCTGAATACTAAGCCAGATAAAGGGGCGACAACATTGATATTAAACTTGAACAATATTTATACCCAATAAATAAGTTTGAATTCTTAAGTGGAACGGATTTATTACTAATTTCAAAATTAATCTTTAGAGACACCGTTTAAGTAAATTTTAAAATAATTATACAAAATCGTATAATTTTACACCATGGTACTTATTAGGATACATAATTATGTGTATAGAAACATTATCTCTCAAAATGATGTAGGGAGAATAAGGGCAGGACGAAATATGAAGTTATTGAGTCAGATTGTTGAGGTGGTTTTAAAAGGTAAATATTTACAAGTAAAGAACTTCATTTAATTTCATATAGATTACTCTTAAGTACATTCCTTTGCTTCAGACAAAATAAAAATATGAATGCATGAATTTCATTTAAAAATATGTGTTAAAACATGAAATGAACTCTTCGACAATAAATAAATTTGTTATTGTAAGATTAATGTTACTTCCTATGGAAGTAAATAAAAAACACCAACAGAAAAATTGTTGATCACACCACAAACCTAGCGGTTATAGTGGTAGAAATGTATTATGAATAAAAAATTGTCATCCTTATATTTTAACTACTTACTCCTTGTCATCTGCGAGAATCAAGAAATTAGAACATTAAAAATGTCAGCAGTAAATAGTATGCTGAGACAAACTGAATACTGGCCCAGACAGAGAGACGGCAGTAGGGAATAGTAGGGGGTACTGGCTCACGCGGTGCTATACTTTAACATGGGGAAATTGCGGTGCTAGTTCTCCCATGTTAAAGCATAGGCGCACCTCATGAGCAGGGGTGGAGCTTCCACCAGCACGTGGCTTTCCATGAAGTCAGTCAAAGGTTAGGATGGATCAGATGATTTTTTTTTCTTTTTTTTAAGTGTT
Source organism: Amaurobius ferox (assembly GCA_951213105.1). Taxonomy (NCBI): domain Eukaryota; kingdom Metazoa; phylum Arthropoda; class Arachnida; order Araneae; family Amaurobiidae; genus Amaurobius; species Amaurobius ferox. The sequence goes on from OX578154.1 coordinate 34,221,190, forward strand.
AATGTTTTATAAATTTTAAGAATGTGTCACTTTTAGCGTTTTTTCACAAAAAGTTTCAAAAACATTAAAAAACAACAAAAATGTACGTTTTTAAAATAAATTGTGGTTTTTAGATTGTTTGAATTCTCTATGGGAAATAACATGGGTTTTCGCACTTTTGTGTATTTTTTGTAAAAAAAATGTGCGTTTTTGCAAAAGTCTTACCAAAACGGCGTTTTTTGAAAAATGTGACATTTTGCAATTTTTTTTCAAAATGCCGTTTTCTCTATGGGAATTAACATAGGTTTTCGCACTTTTACATTTTTTTTTTAAAAATGTGCGTTTTTGCAAAAGTGTTACCAAAAATGCGTTTTTTGAAAAATGTGACATTTTGCGATTTTTTTCAAAAACACACTTTTTACTTGTAAAAACTAACAAAAACATGTTTTTAAAGTAGCAGAATCGCGTGAATTGATGTCTTAAAGTAGCAGAATCGCGTGAATCGGGTGTATGGGAATCTCGAGAATCTCGGAGGGTTTAAGGGGGGTCGTTTCCCCAATCCTTTCGGTCTTGGATTTTAAAAAATTTAAACATAAATATTTTTAAATAATATCAGATACCTGTTTTCAACAATCTAAATGGGGTAATGTCTCTTTCATACATTAGATGTTGTTAGAAATATATATTTTTTTTAAATTGTGGTCCCACCTCCACCCGGTGTATAGGATACACCGCCACAATTCAATCTAGCATGGCCTGCTCATTTAAATTTGAACACCGTATGCTAGGCTCTTGATACCATCCTTTAAGATATGTCGCTTATCATCATAGGGGGATAACCCCATTTTAATTTGCTTCACAGTAAACATCTGGTGGTCTTTACTTGCAATTTTAAATTGTTCCACTCTATTATATCTTCGCTTTGTTAGGCAATTATAATAATCTTCATGATGGATGTGTTTTTTTACAACATTCTTATTAACACCTTTAACAGTCTTTTTATCTGTGAAGGGCGTTTTTAGGCTATACATTTTCGATCTTAGACCTACAAATTCCACGGCAGGAGTTCCATTCAACTCGTCTTTCATTTGTCCAATCCTTTTTTTATTCTTATTGGAATGGAGTGGATGTGTTGGAGGATAATCCGAAAAGTCAAAATAGTCTTCATAACTTTCAAAATCTTTGTAAATATCCTCTGTTTCAATTTCATAGCACAGGGAATCTGTGTCTGTGAAAAGCAATTCGGCTCGGCTTCCATACATCTTCTTAATAAAATCATAATGAAACTCATACATAAGTGTTTTACTCAAGTCCAGTACTGAAAAACCTGCATAGATGGGTCTATTCAGTTTCAAATGAGTCTTATGCATATGAACTGCTACCAGATCTTCATTAAATATTTTGAAGGAGTGTAAGGCTGGTGATGCAAGTAATTTTTTCAGTCTCTTCTCAGTCTGTACTAGCTTAACATCCATTCTTTTTCTCAAATTTTCCATAGTTTTTCCAAACACTGCGTTATTTATAAGTTTGAACAGATCTTTTTCAAAGGAATTTTTTGCTTTCATTCTCTTCTCTGTGTTAAATTGTACATAGGGCTTCAACCAGGGCTCTTGCTTAAAAGTTAATACTCGATGGATTTTCACAAGTTTCATCCCTAGCTTCATATACTGCTTTAAATTTCTATAATGCAGAACATATTTAACCTTATGATTCAAATTAGGTGTTAATTTGATCTGGTCCTTGCATATTTTCAAATTCATTTCTTCAGATAAATTCCGGCTATACTCCGAAATCAGAGATGGGGTGATATGAACTCTTTCGGGTGCTAGAGGATAATCATTATGCTTATCATGCAAATCATGGGGATAGTCTATATCCGCTTCGATAGTATATCCCACAGGTGAGTCATCTTCAACAGTAAGTGGATCAAAGTTCTGAATGTCTTGAGAATCAAGCCATCTAAAATCCGATACAGGGAGTGCTTGGCTTAGAGCCCACCCATACAGATTATTAGCATCCAGGTACATTATATATTTGCTAGGTTTCGTAGAATCAAAATGTTCCAAATACTTGTTATTAGCCTGACTAAGGCGTTTACTAATAACACTAATACCGCCTCTTATACCTTCTTCTAAAAATAAGTACATATCAGGATCTGTAATCAGTTCTAATGATACTCCACTAGTCTTCAAGGCTGCATTCCAGGCAAGAGATGGTAATGTTAAACAGTGGGCAGCATCTATTCCATAATAATTTAATGTCAAATCACGGAAATTCTCAAAAATGTCCGCTAATAGAAGAATATCAGTTTTTATGTACAAGTCATGATACTCCCCCATATTCTTCATCTTTAAAGATGTCCAAACATGTTGAGCATAGGCATAGGCATCATCAGAGACCTCCTCTCGATTTAAATCATCAAAGAAGGCCTCTTTAAAGGGTAAACTCTTTTCTTCAAACTTGGTAGCACAATCCATATAAGAATAGGGGTAAACACCCTTTCTAGTCACTAAATCCACTTGATCACTTGTAAAATGTTCTTGGGTGATACGAAACTGATTGGATTCCAAACTAGAACTTAGTTTCTCAATAGAGGCAGGTAAGAATTGAAGAGAATCTATAAACTGTAAACTTCCTAGGCTGAATGTAATATATTGCTGCATATTGCTACTGATGCATTCAATCCTCTTTCCTTTAAATTCACCGATCCCCTGCATAATTAAATGTCCATCATACCCCTTTAAATTATGAAACACAACGGGTATGCGTCGTCTTATCTTGTAATTCAGATTACAATTAGGATGGGCTGAACCTCTGTACTTGGAAGTTAAGTGGCAATGGTCTCTCACACGCTTTTCTCCTAAAGCCTTGTTACAAATATGGCAGAGAGTAGCATTTTCAAAGTTTTCATGATCTTCAGCAGTAAAATTCATTTTCATATTTTCTCTCAGTATTCTCTGAATCTCTTCTTCTTCTTGAATAAGGGCTTTCAAAAAATGATGAATCACATCTTCACCCCTATAGATAACAGGTCCTTTAAAGGTTTTTCCATCAGGCCCAATAATAATATAGGCAAAACCACAAGGAACATGATGAGATAAGATACTCTCATGTGAAACAGAAGGGGTATTCTCACATATATCCACTTTCATTAGGAAAGACTCAAAGTCTGCGTATACCACAAATGGTACACGCATTTGCATGTAAATACTTTGAAATTTCAAAATCTTGTCATTGTCACTGGGAAACTCCACTCTCTGTAGACCATACTGGCTACATAAATCAATATGCTTCTTTAAACGAGCTTCAGATGAAAATCGTTGTAAACAGTAGTCACAAAAATATTGCTTCTCTTTATGTTTTCTTATACTGTATAAAAGTCTGCTCATACCTCTAATACAACAGTAATGAGACTGCTCATCATTACTAATAAGCAGTAAATTACAGTGTTGTTCTCGTCTATTAGATGATATATAGAGCGGAAACACCTTCTTATCTTCATATCCAAAGACATTCAGGCTCACATTATTATTATTTCGCTCAAATAATTTAACTTGGTGTAAAGGAGTGGGAAACTCGATTCCATCCAGATTCAACTTGCATTCATGCTCGGTATATTTGCTGACACGTGATGCATTCTTATAAACTGGATAAAGTTCTGCTAAGATGGACCACATAAAACATTTCTGATCACTATTTTCCACATTGATAATAGCTTTCTTGGCTAATAGTTCTTTAGGTAGCGGGATATAGCTTGAAGCAGCCAGAGGATCATATGTCCCAACATCAATCATGAGTTCCTCGATTCTCTCTAAGACCCAACCGCTACCACGGCCTTCATAGGTTTCGAACGATGTTAACACTTTTGCAAAGGCAGTATCCATATTAGAATCCAAATCTTCTTCTGTAATGTTTTTCATACAAGAACTTCTGAAATAGTTTATACAGTATTCCTTTTCTCCTCCAGATCGGAAACGAGTAAAACGGCAACATACACTTATGTACCATATAATACTACGTTTCAAAGCAATTTCCTTTAGCACTACTTGCTTTATCTCAATTCTATGAGAATCCAAAAAGGTAAGTAAATATTTTTCAGCATGACCAGCAATTTTATAAACAGTCACAGTACCGTTTAAAGCCTGTTTGCAGGGTTTCTTAGTCGCTTTCTTCTTCTTTTTTTTCATACACGGAGCATCTAATATTTTTCTTTTAGTGCCTCGCATAGGCTTATCACCATGAATTGGCCGCTCATGAATCTTCTCATGACGTATCAGATCATCTTTTCTTACAAAAGCCGCCTTACACAATTCACATATGTAATCCTTCTTTCCATCATGAATCCTCATATGGCGCACTAAGCTTCGTTTTGCCATGAAGTTCTTCGCACAACTAGGACATACCTGTAAAAAAAAAAATACAAGACTTTGGTATAAACACGCTATTCTCGATAACAATGTAATACATGTCTCAAGATGTATATAAAGAAATCGCTAATCCATTATACTATCCCCATTGACATTGAATTATTATGGAATAGATGCTGTCCACTGTTTAACATTACCATCTCTTGCCTGGAATGCAGCCTTGAAGACTAGTGGAGTATCATTAGAACTGATTACAGATCCTGATATGTACTTATTTTTAGAAGAAGGTATAAGAGGCGGTATTAGTGTTATTAGTAAACGCCTTAGTCAGGCTAATAACAAGTATTTGGAACATTTTGATTCTACGAAACCTAGCAAATATATAATGTACCTGGATGCTAATAATCTGTATGGGTGGGCTCTAAGCCAAGCACTCCCTGTATCGGATTTTAGATGGCTTGATTCTCAAGACATTCAGAACTTTGATCCACTTACTGTTGAAGATGACTCACCTGTGGGATATACTATCGAAGCGGATATAGACTATCCCCATGATTTGCATGATAAGCATAATGATTATCCTCTAGCACCCGAAAGAGTTCATATCACCCCATCTCTGATTTCGGAGTATAGCCGGAATTTATCTGAAGAAATGAATTTGAAAATATGCAAGGACCAGATCAAATTAACACCTAATTTGAATCATAAGGTTAAATATGTTCTGCATTATAGAAATTTAAAGCAGTATATGAAGCTAGGGATGAAACTTGTGAAAATCCATCGAGTATTAACTTTTAAGCAAGAGCCCTGGTTGAAGCCCTATGTACAATTAAACACTGAGAAGAGAATGAAAGCAAAAAATTCCTTTGAAAAAGATCTGTTCAAACTTATGAATAACGCAGTGTTTGGAAAAACTATGGAAAATTTGAGAAAAAGAATGGATGTTAAGCTAGTACAGACTGAGAAGAGACTGAAAAAATTACTTGCATCACCAGCCTTACACTCCTTCAAAATATTTAATGAAGATCTGGTAGCAGTTCATATGCATAAGACTCATTTGAAACTGAATAGACCCATCTATGCAGGTTTTTCAGTACTGGACTTGAGTAAAACACTTATGTATGAGTTTCATTATGATTTTATTAAGAAGATGTATGGAAGCCGAGCCGAATTGCTTTTCACAGACACAGATTCCCTGTGCTATGAAATTGAAACAGGGGATATTTACAAAGATTTTGAAAGTTATGAAGACTATTTTGACTTTTCGGATTATCCTCCAACACATCCACTCCATTCCAATAAGAATAAAAAAAGGATTGGAAAAATGAAAGACGAGTTGAATGGAACTCCTGCCGTGGAATTTGTAGGTCTAAGATCGAAAATGTATAGCCTAAAAACGCCCTTCACAGATAAAAAGACTGTTAAAGGTGTTAATAAGAATGTTGTAAAAAAACACATCCATCATGAAGATTATAATAATTGCCTAACAAAGCGAAGATATAATAGAGTGGAACAATTTAAAATTGCAAGTAAAGACCACCAGATGTTTACTGTGAAGCAAATTAAAATGAGGTTATCCCCCTATGATGATAAGCGACATATCTTAAAGGATGGTATCAAGAGCCTAGCATACGGTCATTATCAAATTTAAATGAGCAGGCCATGCTAGATTGAATTGTGGCGGTGTATCCTATACACCGGGTGGAGGTGGGACCACAATTTAAAAAAAATATATATTTCTAACAACATCTAATGTATGAAAGAGACATTACCCCATTTAGATTGTTGAAAACAGGTATCTGATATTATTTAAAAATATTTATGTTTAAATTTTTTAAAATCCAAGACCGAAAGGATTGGGGAAACACCCCCCTTAAACCCTCCGAGATTCTCGAGATTCCCATACATCCGATTCACGCGATTCTGCTACTTTAAGACATCAATTCACGCGATTCTGCTACTTTAAAAACATGTTTTTGTTAGTTTTTACAAGTAAAAAGTGTGTTTTTGAAAAAAATCGCAAAATGTCACATTTTTCAAAAAACGCATTTTTGGTAACACTTTTGCAAAAACGCACATTTTTTAAAAAAAAATGTAAAAGTGCGAAAACCTATGTTAATTCCCATAGAGAAAACGGCATTTTGAAAAAAAATCGCAAAATGTCACATTTTTCAAAAAACGCCGTTTTGGTAACACTTTTGCAAAAACGCACATTTTTTTTACAAAAAATACACAAAAGTGCGAAAACCCATGTTATTTCCCATAGAGAATTCAAACAATCTAAAAACCACAATTTATTTTAAAAACGTACATTTTTGTTGTTTTTTAATGTTTTTGAAACTTTTTGTGAAAAAACGCTAAAAGTGACACATTCTTAAAATTTATAAAACATTAACACTTAAAAAAAAGAAAAAAAAATCATCTGATCCATCCTAACCTTTGACTGACTTCATGGAAAGTCACGTGCTGGTGGAAGCTCCACCCCTGCTCATGAGGTGCGCCTATGCTTTAACATGGGAGAACTAGCACCGCAATTTCCCCATGTTAAAGTATAGCACCGCGTGAGCCAGTACCCCCTACTATTCCCTACTGACGGCAGTAATGACGCTAAACTTGGACAATATTTATAACCAATAAATATACTGATAAAGATTGAAATGAAATCAGGGATATGCGACAAAATAAATAAAATCAGCCCTTGATCGAAGTGGGGCTGACGAACACTCAAAGGTCTACCACTAAACCAGCATCACTTTGAAGGGGCCAGGCTACAACCATTAAGAAACACATGCATCCTAGAAGGAATTTTTTCCCTGAATTTACGTCTACAAATTAAAACAGGACTGATAAAAGATGTTTAAATGTTCGAGAGGACAGTCGAGTTGATCATGAATAGTAAGATGGTGTTAAATATTTTAAAATGATGGAGAGAAAAATAAAGAAAATTAGCATCCCTATGTGACTTCAAGGACCAAGCAAAAGCCATGGCGGTGCGGCAATCATGAAGTGCAAAACAATTTACATGCAGTTGGAGGTATGTACCAGCATTTATAATGTAATATGTCGAGGTTAGGAATATTTTATATTCGGCAAAACAAAGTCGTTCCCCACTCTGGTCTAACAATACTTCGAGTCCGTCTTCATAGTGACAAGAGTTAGGCCTGATATTTTTGAAAATTCATATTTGGATAAACAAATAACTTTGAAATACTGTTTAAAATTCAATTTAATAAATAAAGCATCATTTATCAAAAGGCAAAGTGTCAGTATGTCAGAGGACAAAATGCAACCCATAGAGCTAAATAACTTAGAGACCTGCTTCCTGTTTTAACTTCAAATTCACTTTTTAAACAATGCAATTAATGAACATTTTGTTTATAGATAGATTGCTTGAAGCTGAATAGTATGACCCATAAAGTTAGAGATAGTTAGTATTTATTCTTTCATAGTATGTACAGAAATTGCAAACTTGAGATAAAAAGTTTCAGGTATTAAAATTGACAAATTATCTTGTTAGGCGATCTAATGGAACATAAATTAATTGTCTTATGTTAGGGGTTGATATCAAATATACCTCTTCATAGGGAGTCATATAAAATATTAATATTGATTGGGGTGTGTGTATGGCTCACATGCGTCTTTGAATATTAGGAGCAGGTAGGATGGGAGGTAGGAGTTGATGTCCTCCGATCCCTGTTTCCGATACATGACCGTGGTGTATTGGGACAGGCATAACGGACAGAACGCGCGAATTATGCTGATTACATTCATAAAATCTGAAATTGAGTCTTCAATGATAAATATGACTATTTCCCTTTCAATTTAAGGAAATATTCTCAATATAAGAAATTGAAGGATTTTTCACGTTTTCTTCACTATTCAGCGTAATTCATGTAAGCTAAACGGATTTTAATAACTTTCTTAATCGCCATATATTAACCCCTTTGGCCAGTACTTAATTTTTTTTGCTCAACATTTTAATAATAATTATGGCTGCATCATTGAAGTGTACTTGATTCAGATTATGCTTCAATTTAATTTTGTTTATATCAGTTAAAAGTTTCTAAAAAAATATTTCGGAAGATGAGCTTGGGCATGCCTAAGACATCCTAGATTTTTTATAATAAAATAACATAGTCGTTCTCAAAAGGCAGATTATTCGATTATAACTCGCTTTGAGGAACAAAATATATTTTTTTTCTATTCGAATGAGAATCATGTGACGTATATTTATACTAATACTTGATACGATAACAATACATCGTAAATTTTCTTTAAATTTACAAACTTCTATCATTGCACAAGTGATGACTTCAATTATGCACTCGATGGGAGTCAGAGAAAATTAATGATCTTGATAAGTTCCGTACTGTGATTGCACGTTTTCTCATCTTCGAAACCAAAGTTTATTAGGAAGTTCATGAGCACACTTAATGAAACTTGTTCTAACTACTGATATCCGTTGAATTATATACCGTTTATTTTTACTCCGCATGCATTCCCATTTATAGTTCTAATTAGATTGAGACGCTGGAATTACCTTTGGAGCATTTAATGCGACCTGGTTATTTACTCTTATTTTTGCTTTAATGTACTTCAGTAGTCGATGGAGTTATTTGTTGAGAATCAGGTTCAAGGTGTTGCAACAGGAATTGATTCTTGTATTAGAAATGTTGTTAAAGATTGAGAAAATGAAGTATTTGCTGTATTTGGTATATTTAGTTATGGCCGGTTCGAAAATTGGATTTTGGATTTATGACCTACGTGTGCTTTTAAAACATTTATAAGTACACATTTAAAGATTTAAATTGATTTTGCAATATGATGTTTTTATTTTTTTTCTCTTATATAAGCACAACATTTATTACTATTGGTAATCTGTGGGAATGTTATGGTATTTTGATAATACTTACGGGAGTTAAAATGTATTCTGTTATATTTACGTTATAATTACATTTAAGTGGGATTTATTTTAAGTCAGTTTGTTATCATAAGTTGAGAGTATTATTGAAGGAATCAGTTAGATAATGAATAACGCACTGATGCCAAATGTAGATATCGAAGAATTTTTCTTTAAAATGGCCTGGCTGATCTTCGAAACCGGAATATATGTTTATAATACATATTACTGAAGATAGAAATATTTTGATCCTTCAAATTCGAATTATTCAACTAATATATTTCCTATTGCTACAGCAGATTTCACATTACTACATTTTTTCTATTACTACAATATGTTCTAAATTTTCTACGAAATTACAAAATCTTATTATTGCTCAACCGCTGACTTCAATTACGATCTTGATGAGATTAGGAGAAAATTAATGACCTTGATAAGTTCCATACCGTGTTTGCATATTTTCCCATCTTGGAAACAAAAGTTTACCAGAAAGTTTATGACCACCCTTAATGCAACTTGTTCTAACTACTGATATCAGTGGTTAGAGCAAGATTTTCTTGGAAAGCAGTCCCATTTATGGTCATAATGATACTGAGGAGCTGTATTTACCCTTGAAATATTTAATGTGACCTCTCGATTTACTCTTTTATGTTCTTTTGTAGTCAATGGAGTTATTTATTGAGATTAAAGCCCAAAGTGCTATATCAAAAATTGCTTCCTGTATGAGAAAAGCATTTAAAGTTTGAGAAAATGGATTATAATAGATTATGACGTTGTCAAAAATTGGATTTCTAGTTTTTAACCGATGTCTACGTTTAGAATATGTTTTAAACTAAAATACAATATTCTGAAGGTGATATTATTTCTTATGATCTTATGCGTCTCTACGTAGGCCCAATAATTTATTACTATTGATTAGCTGTGGAATGATCATGCAATTCTGAGAATAATTACATGATAAAAAATTTTATTCTGTTACAGTTACGTTATAATTGTTTTCAAGTGGAGTTTATTACTTTCCTTATATACATTATGTATAAGGAAAGTATTGTGAAGGGGTCGAAAATTCGAATTCGAGTATTTGACGGGAGAATACGTTTCAAGCATCCCTGATCACGAATCAAACATTTTTGAAGTGATGTCTGTGTATGTGTCTGTGTGTGTGTGAAAATATATGTGTGTGTGTGAAAATATGTGTGTGTGTGTGTGTTTCAGTGAGACTGTGAATGCGATAACTGACGAACGAATGGACCGATTCGAACGAAATTTGGTACAAAAATCAGAATCCATAAACACTGAAAGCCTATTGTTTTTATTCGCAATCCAATGTTCAGAACCCTTCTAATTTTTCGAGTGAATTTTTAAAAAATAAAAAATAAATAAAAAGCGCTAATAAAATTATTCAAACAGACATTTCTTATGTAATTTTTCATTAGAAAACGATTGATATAAATTTTAGAGAGCTAACATGACCCGCTCTCGAGATATTGCACATTTTTCAAAAAAATTATCAAAAAGTTATATAAAATAAAAAAAATATTTCCTATTGAGAAACATGTTCACTTTTCATACGTAACACCATGCGATAAATTGGGTGACATCATTCTCGTGGATCTAGCTCATTCCATTCATGAAAAAAGATACTTTGAGTAATATTTTTGTATTTGAACGCCAATAGTCATTTATCCAATAGTAAGAATACCTTATTTCTCCGTCCATAACGCTTGGCGATATTTTGGCGGCAAATTTGGCGGAATGTCGCCAACTTGGAGACATTTTTAATTGTTGTCAAATTAACAAAAATCTCGCCAAGTTGATGAAAATGATGCTAAATCAATAAAAATGACGACTAATTGAAGAAAATTCAATATCATGGAAAGAATATAAATATCTACTATAAGAATAACATTTTTTACCTGTAAAAGTAGTAAATTCATTACATTATATAACGGAAGGCATGTGCTGCCCACATCAGAATTTTTTATATCGTTTTGTTAGCATCCGTTGAGAGTATTATTGAAGGAATCAGTTAGAAAAAATATCGCTGTACATTATTGAAGACAAAAAGCTGTTTTTAAAGTGACTTGCTAACTTATTTCTCCGGAATTTTCTAGGAATAATTCACATGAGGATCATGTATTTTCTTTATTACATATGATGATAATATATTCTACATTTTCTACGCATTTACATTATCCTGTCATTGCGCATCTGCTGCCTTCAATTACTTTCTTGATGAGAGTCAGAGAAAAATAATGGCCTTGACAAATTCCGTACTGTAATTTCATGTTTCTACATCTTCGAAACCAAAACTTATCAGAAACTTCATGACCATCATTAATGCAAATTGTTCTAACTACTGATATCTGTGGAATTATATGCCGTTTATTTTTACTTGGTACACAGTCCCATTTATGGTCGCAATTAGATTGAGGAGCTGGATTTTCCTTTGAAACATTTAATGCGATCTGATTGCGACCTCTTTTGCCTTAATGTTCTTCTGTAGTCGAAGGAGTTATTTATTGACAATGAAGTCCCGTGTGATGTAACTAAACTTCCTTCTAATATGAGAAAGGTAGTTAAAGATTGAGAAAATGTATTATTTACTGTAATTTGTTATAGTTGGTTATGAAGGGATCTGGATATCGATTTTTTGACTGATTTCTAAGTTTAAAGAATTTTTTAACTTAAATCCAATTTTTTTGAGGTGTTTTAATAGTATTATTATTTTATTTCTTATGCTCTTATACGCCTATTATAGGTACATCATTTTGTTACAATTAGTTAATTGCAGAAATATCATGCAATTCTGAGAATAAATATGCGAGTTAAACATGTATTCTGCTATAATTACGTTATAAATTTATTTAGGTGGGGTCTCTTACTTCCTAATACGTAGTACTGTGGGAGTATTGTTTTCACGAAAATGTTCTTATTTCGAGATTTTGAGGTCAATACATGTTTTAAGACCTTCTGAACACATTTTGAGTATTTTTGGAGTGATGTCCGTATGACAAATGTCGGACGGTCTGATGTGTGTGTCGGACGGTCTGATGTGTGTGGTCGATTGTTTTGTGTACGCGATAGCAAAAACAAATGTTAACCTATTTTTGCGAAACTTTATATTCGGCTTTGACATAAAAATAATATAGGAATAATATACACATAATATAGAAATAACCCTTTTAATTACACACACTGACAATGAAAGTTGTGCAACAGGAAAACATGGTACAACCGCGAAATGAGGCAAATAGATAGAAAGCGCGCTGGTATGCAAAGGATCACAGTCTGGTGTGTTTGCGCCTGACCGTGCACCCATGAGTGGTGCTGCAAGCATCAGCCAGTGGCCTTTTAAACCGGCTTGTAGTCGACGCCCCATCAATGCGAGAAACTTCGTCCAACGCAAGCACGAGTACGGAGCAAAAAGAATGGTGGGTTGACTCCAGAAATGTCAATATACGCAACTGACGGACGAGAAAAGCCTGATTATAGGGATGAAAACCCATGGTGGTCAGCTCGTCGGATAGCCCGTCAAGTGGATAACTCGGAATAAACAGTCCGACGGTGTTGGGAGCGCTGGCCACGGGATGCGTCCCAAACACGAAGGACAGTCTATGGACTGACCAGGCATACAGAGGATCCAGGCATACGAGATACCAGGCATACGAGTACAGAGGATCGAACGATCTTGCAGCAGGCACGTATAGAGCCCATTGCGACCTGATCCGCGATACAGGCACACGTAGCGGCTCATGTGTGCCCGCGAACTATATCTAGACGCCTGATAAAAGCAAATCTGAGATCCCAGCGTCACTTACGTGTACTGTCGTTAACACGGGAACTCCGGCGACACCGGTTGTAGTGTTTCTTGGACAGAGCAATGTGGAACGCCACAGGTTGGTGATATGTGGTGTTTAGCGATGAGCGCCGCTTCTATTTGGGGGCCGATGATCAGCGTGTCCGGGTGTGGAGGTACCCAGCACAACGCTGCAATCCCAACTTCGGTATCGAGCGCCGCATCAGCCCCACTGTAAGCATCAAGGTCTGGGGAGCCATAGCCTACGACAGCCGATCCGCTGCTGTAGTGGTATCTGAAAAATTGACTGGCCATCGATCCGTGGATGAGTTTCTACGGCCCCACGTGCTCCCAGTCGTTGCTGAGATTTCAGGTGCGCAATTCCAGCAGGATAATGTCCAGACCCAACGTCTCGGATCGTCCAGGCCTGCCTGAGTCATGTCCAGACACTTCCATAGCCAGCCCACACTCCAGACCTGTCCCCTACCGATCATGTGTGGGACCAGTTGAAACGCCATCCGCCTCGTTTCCGTAATCTTCTTGATTTGGAGCGTAACGTCCAGCAGATGTGGAATCGTATGCCGCAGGACAAAATCATGCATCTGTTCACCACCATGCCGTACCGTATTTCTGCTTGTATCGCAGCACGGGGCGGTGCAACGCGCTAGTGATGATGACCGTACTGTGTACCACAGCTCTCTTTGTACATGTTCTGCTGCGCTGTTTTTATGATCATGTATATCATTCTAATGTATCCTTCCATCGATAGCATCCATCGATCGTTCTGGTCCATCTTGTGCTTCTTTCTTGGGGCTCAACTTTCATTGTCCGTGAGTGTATGTATATTCGTTGACTTTTTTCTTTGCAGTCTCATCATTTCGCCGGGGGTTCAGATACGCCCTCATTGCTCTCATTGGATGCTCTTATTGGATGTATTGTGAAAGTATTATTTTGTGTTCAATTTCGAGATTTTGATGTCAATATATATTTTAAGACCTTCCGAACATTGTTTCAGTATTTTTTGAGTGATGTTTGTCTGCGTATGTCGATCTGTCTGATGTCTGTGGTGGATTTTTTTATGTTCACCAGAGCAACCTCAAATATTAATTGATTTTCACAAAACTTTATATCCGGCTTTGATGTAAAAAGTTCTATAACGAGATATACTTTGTGTTTTAAATTCGAGCGAAAATGTCAATATTTATTTGAAATTTTTATTTACTTAACATGGTAACATAGAGCAAAATTTGACATTATCATGAATAAAAATGTTTATTTATATCTCAATGATCACGATAATGATTAGTTTAATCATTGTTGTAAAAATAGCCGCGATACAATTGTTTTGTTCATGACGTCATTACCCCCCCCCCCCGTTTTGAGGGGAAAGTTACCGCGAAGGAGTATCTTGCCAAGTATGCTATCAATCGAAATATTTTTCAAGCTATTTAAACTGAAGGAAATCATATTATTGTTGTAATCATTTGGGTCGACAGTACCGATTTTTCAAATTGGTTTCTTGTAAAGTTAAACAAGAAATATCATTTGGGCATAAAACATTGTTCATGAAACACTTTCCAACTTCAATGCAATTTTATATAAATATTTCTGAAATACGATACATTCCTCGGTAATAGTTTTAAAATTATCACAATACTACATTAATTTATTATATTTGAAAACTTAAAACTTCATCGAAGTAAATGAACTCCATTCAAATGACGGCATTCAAATATAAATTGACTGGTTTAAACTTCTCTAAAATGCGATACATTCGTCGATAATATTTTTTAAAATTATCAAATGTTACAATAATTTATTATATTTGAAAACTTCATCGAAAACAAATGAACTTTATTAAAATGACGTCATCGAAATACAAATCGACTCTTTATAAAAACAGCATTTCATTCATAACATTTTTTCTATTTTTCCATTCGTAAAAACACTATAATAATTTATTTTATTTAAACATTTGAAAAAATGTTATGTACCATATTTATTTTAAAATGTGAAACCTCTCTCACATATAAATAATTCAACTCTTGGAAATATGTTTATAATATAATATATCTCTTTTTTCTTTCTGGAGGATATAGTAAGAGTGAGAATTTAATTGAAATAGTTTTTCTCCCTACATTAAATAATTTTTATTTAAAAAACTACTTAACATATTTTACTGAAATTTCTTTATATATTTTATGTGATAATTTGAATATTTCCTAAAATTTTCGAAGCAATTTGTGAATTTTGAATTCGCTTAAAAAATGTTTGAAAAATTAGGTCCCATAGGGTTCAATGTATTTCATTTTTTCAACCCGGGTTCAATCCAAAACTAATTGGGTGAAATTATTCATTTATATTCTCATAGGTTCCACAGTCTGAAAAACATACTAAAATTTAATTTTGATAAAGTCATTTTTACGGCTGTTATGGTGCTAACAGACAGACAGACA
Source organism: Amaurobius ferox (assembly GCA_951213105.1). NCBI lineage: Eukaryota > Metazoa > Arthropoda > Arachnida > Araneae > Amaurobiidae > Amaurobius > Amaurobius ferox. The sequence goes on from OX578154.1 coordinate 34,236,691, forward strand.
GAATGAACAAAGTCATAAACACTTTTCAACTATGTTGTAAAAAGTGTTAAAAAATAATGAGAAATTCGAATTATTCCCCACTCCAGTGTTTTTATATCGTTATGTTGGGATTTGTTGTGAGGATTATTGAAGAAATCATTTAGAAAAAATATCACGCGCTCAGGCCTACTGAAGACATAGCAGGGTTGTTTGAAAAATGACCTGGTAAATCAGCGAATGTGACATATGTGTTAGTAGGATCGAAATACTTTCCTTTTGTGACTATTTAAATGAGAAGTATATAATTTACATTTCTCTCAGTAGTACAGCAGATGACAATATATTCTACATTTTCTACGAATCTACAAAATATTATCATTGCTCAACTGCTGAATTTTATTACGTTCTTGATGATAATCTGGGAAAATTAATGGCATTGATAAGTTCCACATCATGATTGCATGTCTTCCCATTTTCGATACCAAAGTTTACCAGAAAGTTCTTGAACACACTTAACGCAACTTGTTCTAACTACTGATATCAGTGGAATGATATACCGTTTATTTTTACTTGGCACGCAGTCTTATTATTTGTCCTAATTAGACTGAGAATCTAGATTTACCTTTGAAACATTTAATACGACCTGATTATTTACTCTTATTTTTGCCTTAATGTCCATCTGTAGGCGATGGAATTATTTATCGAGTCCCAGGTGCAATGTACTGTAACAAAAATTGATTTTGGTATGAGAAATGTTGTTAAAGATTTTAGAAAAACGATTATTTATTGTATTTTCATTACTTGCTTATGACGGGTTCGAAAAGTGGATTTTTAGTTTATGACCGATGTCTGCTTTTAAAACATTTTTAAGCCCTAATTTTAGAATTCGTGGTTATTTTATACTATTTTATATTTTAAGCTCTTATGTAAGAATACCATTTATCACTATTAGTAATCAATGAGAATATTAAGCAATTTGATAGTAATTACGTGAGTTGAAATTTATTCTGTTACAATTACGTTATAATTTTATTCAAATGGGATTTATTATTTTATTCGTTAGCATCTGTTGAGAGTAAGAATTTTTTTAAAGGTATCAGCCATTAAAAGTATAACGTGCTGAGGCTTACTGAATATATCACAGAGATATCTGAAAGTGAATTGGTTGATCTCCAAAGGAAACATATGGCCTTATAATACACGTTAGCAGGATCGAAATATTTTTATTTTCTGACTATTCAAATGAGCATTATATAACTCACTAGCAGCAATTACCTGGGTTCGGGTTTACCGTGCAAAACAGTGATAAAAATTACACCTGAACAAATGAGGCCGTTAATCCTATACATTGTTTTGTCACTGTTCAATCAAAGAAGATGTTCAGCAAAATAAAATCAGTAGTTGTTTTAAATAACAATTAAAAGAATAATTAAATCATTTATATGAAGAGATCACATGACAATTATATGAAGAGATCGCGTGACCATTATATGGCGAGTTCATGTGACCATTATATGAAGAGATCACGTGATCTTTCTTGTGATTTCTTAATATTTTTCGTTGTTGAGTAAGCCTGTGAGAAATAAACCATGGTGGTCGTTTTTATTTAAATTCATATCTCAAACCTGCGGTTTTCAAAAGTGACTAATACGTTCAATAAACTCCCACAAAAACTTAATTCCACAGATTTAATTGATTTTCACGTTTTAAACAAACTATTCCAAATATTTTTTGTTGGGAAACATGGAGTTAGAGAGTAGAACTCCTAGAAAAAGGTTTAATTTTCCATAAATATCTCGACAACCTCTAGTCTTAGAAACTCGAAACTTGGACTAAATTTAAGGAGGGCTATTTCAAAGTTAGTTACCAAATTTCATTAAATTCGTTTCAGTGGTTCTCCCGTGATGATGATACAAACAAAAATGCGAAGTTTTTCACTAATATCTCGAGAACCACCGGTCACAGAAACTCGAAACATGGCTTATGTTTTAAGTGGGGTGATTTTAAGACTACCTACCAAATTTCATCAAATTTGGTTCAGCCGTTCTCCCGTTATGGTGCATCATACATACACGCATGCACACTTTTCTTCTTTATATATATAGATATTTCTCCCATTACTACAGCAGATGACAATGTATTCTACATATTATACGAATTTACAAACGCTTTTCACTTCGCAACTGCTGACTTTAATCATGATCTTAATAGAAGTCGAAGAAAATTAATGATTTTGATAAATTCCATACTTTGATTACAAGTTTCTCCATCTTCGAAACCAAAGTATATCCGAAATTTCATATGTACCTCTAATGCAACTTGTTCTAACTACTGATACCCGTGGAATTATATACCGTTTATTTTTACTTGGCACGCAGTCCCATTTATGGTACTAATTAGATTGAGAAGCTGGATTTCCCTTTGAAACATTTAATGCGACCTGATTATTTACTCTTACTTTTGCCTTAATGCTCTTCAGTAGTCGAAAGAGTTATTTATTGAGACTCACAGGTACAATACGCTATAATAACAATTGTTTCTCGTATGGGAAATATAGTTACAGAGTGAGAAATGGATTATTTACTGTATGCTTTTCCAGTTGATTATAGGTAACAGATATCGGCGGGCACGTGAATATGAAGTGAATTTTGTATTAATTGGAGAAATATTATTGGTTCTGAAAATTTCTGTGATTTAATTTAATTTTTTTAATGACAACATTTTTGAATCACCTATTTCTTAGTACCTGCTAAAGATAGAGCTCAGATAAGGAGATGTATGGATTAAATATCCATTTATGAAGAATGTAGGATGGTACACTAAAACTGTACACTTCTATGTGTGCGTTTGTTGTAAGGTTCAGTATTTGCGTTTTAAAATTTGTGATTTTATTGGATATATTTTTTTTCTTGATTGATTATGGTTAAATTTTGGATGTTAACTAATATATATTCAGCCGTTTCCTAAATCATTTCACTTTAAATATCTTTTCTACTTCCGGGTTTAAATATTTCCTTAAAACGTGTAATTTTCAGGATCGTTTATAGGTAGAGTTTAGAAAATGACTGGTAGTTTTGAAGGCTTTGATATTTTAATGATTTTGTCGAATATTTGTTGGGAGCCTTCTAAACATTCTATCGTATTTAAATCGACATGGTTTGACCATTTATTACAACAGTGTCTACTTATTGCAATAAATATGTAAAATTAATTTCAGACTCTTCATTCGTTCGTGAAATATCGCGTCTTCCACAAACTTACGGACACACACACTAGCATACAAACATACACATCTGTAACCGAAAAATGATTTGATCCAGGTTTTGGAATACTTGAAAGGTTCTCTTCAGGCAGAATCCCCAATTACAATGTCCCACCCCGTCACGATACTTCCCATCTACTTTATACTGCGCATGTAGGGAAACTTATAACTTAAAACATGAATGATCCAAGATTTATGAGACCTGAAATATATTGCACCATTTATGATTTTCTGTTAGTATTAGTTTCCATAAAATCACTTCCTAATTATTGCCGTCAAACGAAATCTTTATGACAATTCATCATAAAATTCACCGCTGACTTAACACTTGTATTAAGTGATTGATGCCTTGTCCAGTGTAAAATGACGTTGTAGATGTTAAATGGGGAAAATTGACTTTACCTAATCAGCACGTATACGGAGTCTACAATCAAATTACATACTTGAAGAAGGACTCCTCAGAAACTATTTCCTTTTATGACAGATATCGAAAACTACCAGTGTCAGATTTACCATAAAGAGGAAGAAGAAGCCACTTCATATTTTTCATAATCTGGTGGAGAGGATAAAAAATTCAGCTATGCTAGATTCTATAGTGTAATCGATGCTATCTATTATTTTGCAATAATCAGCCTTTCATGTCACCAAGGACTTTCTGGGGTGTCTGAAACAGTTTTAACATACATTTTTCTTCGCCTATGGGGGGGGCGCATTGAAAATACGTCTACGTTGAATTCTGTCCGATCGTCGATAATATAAGTGTGCAAGGATGTAGCTTTCTAGTTTCGAAAAAGGTATTCTGAGGGAACTGGAAATTCCTTTCAAAACCCCTATTTTCTCTGTCTTTTAGTGATATGTGGAAAACCATCCTGCTGCGATAAGTTCTGTACCGTAGTTAATACTATAAGTCTGTAACAATTCATCTTTCTAGGTTATCAGCGATAATCTGGAAGATCTATGAGGATTTTTCAAAACATCTCTTTCCCTCTGTCTTTTGAGAAGTAAGTAAAAGATATCCAATTACGTTAGCGTTTATACTATAGTAGTGCAGACATTTAGCATTTTAGATCGTTGAGGGAGGGGAGCTTCTGGTGCATCTGGAAATGCAGAAGCACACTAAACACGCTCTACTATGTAATTGTGATATTGTAGGAAAATAAATTTAGGAACTAGCAAACCTGCGCTCTTTGCATGTTACGCCCTGCTTGCTTTTATTTGGGTTCAAATAAATGTTCGAAAACCCCAATTCCAATTTTCTACCCAGTCACGATACTCTTCTTCTACAATGTACTGCGCATGTAGGGAAATTAATAAATTTAAAAGCATGAATGGTCCAAGACTTACTAGACGTGAAACAGTTTGCCTCATTCGTGATCTTCTGTTAGTATTTGCTTCCCAAGAAATGACTTCTTAATTATTGCTATCAAACAAAAACTTAATGATAATTTTTCATGAAATGTTCCGCTGATATAACACTTGTATTAAGTGATTGATGTCATGTCCAGTGTAAAATGGCCGTGTTGGCTGTAAATGGGGAAGATTGACTTTACATAATAAGCATATATATATATAAGGAGCATATAATCAAATTATATGCTGCTGTAAGGATACCTCAGAAGCAAATTTATGTTATAACGAATATTGAATACTGTCAGTGTCAGATTTACCAAAAAAGGGAAGAAGAAGTCATTTCATATTCTTCATTATCTGCTCCTGGGGGGAGAGGATAAAAATTCGATTAGTTCTATTCCATTGCCGATGTCATTTGGCAAAAATCAGCCTTTTTGGTCACCATTGGATTCTAAATTGTCTGAAAAGTTTTAACATACATTTTCCCTTGCCTCTGGGGGTACATTGAAAATCTATTTACGTTGAATTATTTCTGAAATACTATAAGTCTGCAAGGATTTAGTCCTCTATTTTCGCAGAGGGCTTTTGAAGGAGCTGAAAATACTTTTCAGAAAACCCTATTTTCTCTGCCCCAGGAAATATATGTAAAATCCTGCTACAATAAGATCTGTACCGTAGTTAATACTGCAAGTCTGCTATAAATCATCTATCTAGGTCATCAGGGAGCATCTGCAGTGTCTACAAATAATTTTCGAAACCTCTCCTTTCCTCTGCCTCCAGGGGTGTAAACAAAGAAAATACTAAAATAATGCAGACATTCAGCCTTTTAGGTCGCTGGGGAAAACGGGGTTAATATATATTTTGTAATATCAGTGTCGGATTTACGCTAAAGTGAATGTGTGTGTGTGTGTGTGTGAAGAACCACTTCAATCACTTAGAGTGAGTGAAGAGATGCCATTTCAGATCCCACTTCTCAAGCGGCATGAATTTTCAGTTATCTCTATTTTCAACGAATTTTAAGTAAATAACAACTATGGATGAGGTATCTCCGGGAGAAATCGGACCGTTACGAAATATGTATGCATTTTTAAGCGTATATATATATATATATATATATATATATATATATATATATATATATATATATATATATATATATATATATATATATATATATATATATATATATATTTGCACCAAATAGATAATTATATCAATGATATTTAATTGTAATATCAGATACATTGTTATATTTACGAATATATATATTGACTATTTTAATATTTTGCATTTGGTCTTTCAACAAAGCTAAATAAAAATTTGCACGAGAGTTGATTTAACCATATTTTCTGACTTTCACTAGAAATCGAGTCTGTTTTTTCTCGTGCACTGACACAGGGGATCGGCTGCATTATTGTGTTTCTCGTGCTCATTTACGTTGCTCTAGTTTTAATTATCCTTTTTTATTAAAAGTGTAAATTACTTATTGATATCGTTAGCGCATGACGTGATGATTAGTGATTTACTTTAGTAAAAATTGTGCGCATTATATTAGGTGATTGGTTCTGAAGAGTATTGGAAATATAAACACTATGTTGTTTCCGGAAGATGGTGCAATTGATCCACTTATGCTATGATTGTTCACATGTGATTTAATTCGTAATCAATGGATAAATTCTACCTGCTCACGTTATACGTAGACACAGTTTCACTTATTTGCCACTCTTGCTCACGCGCAGCAAGAAAGGGTGGAAGTCTGGGATGCTCTATTAAAAATATGCTATGTTTGAGACTCTTGCTCCGATTTTGATGCAGTTTTCACATTATATTTTCTACTCTGAAATGCACCCATTTGACGCAATTTTGTTACTTTGTGGCTTTTGGCCGCATATCAGGGTAAAAAACTGTCCGCAAAACATGGTTTTGTTACTTTGTTGCCGCACAACATGTAAAAAACAGGCCGCACAATATGGTAAAAAACTGGTCTCACAACATGGTTTTGTTACTTTGTGGCTGCACAACATTATAAAAAACTGGCCGCACAACATAGTAAAAAACTGGCCGCACAACTTCGTTTTGTTACTTTGTGGCCGCACAACTTCGTTTTGTTACTTTGTGGTCGCACAACATTGTAAAAACTGGCCGCACAACATGATTTTTTTACATTGTAGTCGCACAATATGTTAAAAAATTAATATCTATAAAAACTGTTTTCAACATTCAGTGACAGTAACGGGCAAAGCCGACTAATATTAAAGGAAAACAAATTTACGAATATCATTGAATCCTACATATCATATCAATCAATCTAATTCTCATTTATCTGTCTCACACATGCAGTAATGCAATATTATCTCAAATCTTATTAATTAGACGAAGCGTCAGCAGTTGTGACACTTGACCTTATTTAGTTTGTAATTGTTTGTAAATGGATCCATGTGTACAAGTCTGTGATTTCAATCAGATAATCTTCATTGTTTATCTGTCATTCTGTGTTATTAACGTATGTAAACGTAAGTCAGAATAATATACAATTACATCGTACTAATCTAACCCGAATATAAATAGATTAGCATCTAGTGAAAAGTTTGGCGTTGTATTTTTAATATGGCTTTACTTTATTATAATGTATTTTATGCAGTTATACAGAGAAAATCTGCCAAAAATGTGACTTTCATAATATATTTCAATATCGCGAGGAGATAATAAGAAACATTGGAGGTTCCACACAACTCATATTACCTATAGGCGTTTTGTTTCTACCATCGGTAGCTTTTTTATGAAATTTTTTTAATAAAAAAACGCTTTATCTTTTTGATATATTAGGGCCCCGTTGAAAAGCAAATTTATAACACCTTAAGAGCGAATATTAGTGAATCCTAAAGAATTACATCTTTAGAATTACAGTTAACATGCATATAAACAACTCAATCATGTGATAGTAGTTGAAATATTTTTATTTTATGATTTTGTTCGACAAAAATCATGCAATATCTTAAAAATAGCGAATGTTAGCTTTCTATAAATTATTTCATTAATATTAAAAGAAAATTTCACATATACAATAGCATCTTTCGTAACATTGCTTCATATTATTATTTTGTGAATATTTTAATTTCTAATGAAATATAATAAATTTGTTTACATTAAAAATATTAGTTTGAAAAAATAATAAATTTTGTGCAATAAAATGTCCAGTTAAAAGATGTATTAACTTTCTTCTTGTTAATTTATTTGTAATAAAACAATTAAATTATCAATTTCCACTGCTTGGAGGTTTTCCCAATGGTGTTAAAATGGAAACATAGAGTACACAAGAATGGGTCTAAGTTTTTGAATAAATAACACGTTTATTCACATGCCCAACGTGAACAGGAACAATATACAGAAAACAGCAGTTAAATGCTCCTCTAATTTCACAAACTAATTGAAAGCAATCTCAAAACATTGACAAAAGTAATTTTACAAAATAGTAGCTACTATTCTCGAAACAGTGACGAAAATTACAACCCAATGTAGCTCCCGGCAGTCCAAATGGTTGCTCAAGTCCTTGAACGAGTCGGATGGTCTGGGTCTTCAACCCAATGTAGCTTGTATCTTGTCAACTCTTCTCCCCGCTGAGTGATGATTCCTTTTTAAAAGGTCTCTCCGTTGGAACTACTGGAATTATCTAATATCTCGTAGACTATAATTTATTTCGCTATCTTTCTCGAATCTTTGAAAAGTTGTCAAATGCCGAAACATTTGCTATAAATCGCCATATCTGGCAACCCTTCTTCCTAATCGGAATTATGGGAACTCTAAATTTACGTCATGGGACATGATGCCCATACGAGTGTCTATAGGAGGAAACACCCAGATGCAGCTGTCCGACACAAAGGACTCCGAAACAAAGAAGAGAGGATATATTACACTTTCTCAACACTATCAATCGGTAAGGCACTAATTTGTGTGAAAATCACTCAGACATGTTAATTGTTTGAAATTGTTTGTTGAAAATAAATAATTGTTTTCACAAATTAACAACAAAGATCAATCATGCATAAGCATTGATTATGAAACAATTTCCAACTGAAATGCAATTTCATTTAAAAATCTCTAAAATGTGATACATTCAGTGGTGATATCTTTTACATTATCACAGTACTACAGTAATTTATTATACTTAAATATTTAAAACTGTATCGAAATATAAATCATCTAATTCTCTATGCAAAATCAATGAATATATCATTCATATAACTTGTATTCCAGACCCCAGAGCTGAATAATTTTGTGTGAAAAAAATCCAGCAATTCGTATGTAACTCACCTTACAATCGCTTGAGATATTTGCATTCTGCATAAGTTAAAATTAGGCTTCGATGAAGAAATAATAGAAGTTTAGGGATCATTTAAAATCACAACTATTGTAATTGCGTCGGCACGGAATTTAGATACACAGATCATACCCAGATACACAGATAATATATATATATGTGTGTGTGTGTGTGTGTATGTATTCAAAGTATTAGAATCCTGCCGAAGATCGGAACTCGGATTTTCGAAGGATCTACACGTTTTGGGACTTACAGAACACGAAAAAACTATTTTTAGGAAGACGTCTGTATGTGTAGGGGTGTATCTGTGTATGTTTCTGTGTGTCTGTGAGGATATTGCATCCACTCTAATTGAAAAACTAATAGACCGAATTTTATAAAATTTGGTAGGAATGTTCTTTGTGGGAAATCCTGAAGTTCATTAGATTATAGTAGGATTCGTAATAAAAGAATCTGCCTTCTTTGCGAAATGGCCGGCAGATATTGCCTTTAACCACTCTAGCTAAAATCCAATGGAACAAATTTAACAAAATGTAGTGTATAATATTTCAATAACCTACACGTGATTTATATACCAAATTCAACAAAATTTGGTATATAAATCATTTATAGATTATTCTAGTATGATTAGGGAAAAAGGAACGGGCTATTTTTGCGAAATGGCCCGCAAAAATCGTTAAATATAAAAATAAAAGATTACGTGTGCTCAATTATATCAATTAAATTCCTATTTTATACGTGATTTTTGACAACAAAAAGAATAAGACTAACCCCATTACTCTAGGACTAGCCGTTCTTGAGATATTCTAGTTTTTTCGCGTTTTCGCTACGCCTCCTTTGACAATAAGTCCAGCTATCAAATGAGAACCAAATTTAAGTTTAACGTGCAAATTCAAAGTCATTTAAGATACTTATTTCTGTAATTTTGTGCAGATAAACTCAAATTATTATTGAAGAAATAAAGAGAACGTGAATATGAGTCTGCAGGGAAAGACATGTGCTGCCCACATCATAATTTTTAACAATATTACAACAATGAGTTATAGAAGTGAACGGGAATTATTTGCTGGCCATTTCGAAAAAAAATGTATGATCTATATTTAAAGATCTACCAAATTTTTGTAGATTAAAACGTTCAACAAATTTAAGCTGTGTACCAAATACTAACTCTCTAGAAGGAAAGTGCATTAAAATGCTATCAAATAGGTGTATCATGAAGAGTTATATAAAATTAAAAAAAATTGAAAAATTGGTATCTACCAAATTTATTTTAAAATGTGAAGCCTTTCTCATATACAAAATGATTGAACTCTTGGAAAGATATTTATTATACAATATATCTCTTTTTCTTTCTGGAGGATATTCCAAAAGTCAGAATTTAATTGAATTTTTTTCCCGATATTAAATAATTTTTAATTAAAAAAGTACTTAATATATTTTACTGAAATTTTTTTCATATGTTTTATGGTATAATGTGAATATTTCCTAAAAATTTCGAAGCAATTTGTGAATTTTAAGTTTGCTTAAAAAATGTTTGAAAAATTAGGTCCCTTAGGGTTCAATGCATTTCATTTTTTCAACCCGGGTTCAATAAAAAAATAACTAGGTGATATTATATTTATTTATATTCCATAGGTCCCACAGACCGTCTGAAAAACATACTAAAATTTCATTTTGGTAAATCCATTTTTACGGCAGTTATCGTGCTAACGGACAGACAGACAGACAGACGGAATGAACAAAGTCATAACCACTTTTCAACTATGTTGTAAAGTGTTGAAATCAAATCATCCATAGTGTCTCGAGGCGTGATCTAAGTTGTATATACACCAAATATTATAGCTGTAAGATGTAAAATAATAGCTTTTAGCTTGATTACCAAATTGGATTATGTAGCGGGGAGTTTTACAGTCTAATTAGATGAAAGTGACCTAACTCCAAATCTTGGTAATAAATGACTCAGTTGGCATACGGTCAATCGATAACACACATGCTCAAGAGTTCCAATGAAACTATTTACTGGGACTACAATAACTCATACAGAAATTAACTGTATTGATAAATATTCATATATATATATATATATATATATATATATATAAGGATATAAACAAGAAGAAAAATAGGCGAGAAGAGGAGTGACCATATGATTTGCATAGAATGGCAGGGGTGGATTGCGACTCCCCTTTCCCGCTTAAAGCAGCTTTTACGACCTGGGCAACGCTCCCGGCACCAATGTAACTCAATGGTCAATCTCCCACATTTGCAAAGAGCAAAGATGGAACCAAGCAAGGAAGAGATACACCCTACAATCCAACATGAAAACACAACATTTTATAAGGGAAAGTCGCGCAAGCGCGAAAAGACTTCATGATGATAGGATCGCAGATATGAATATATATATGATTAAGAATGCTCATTTAGATTCAAACAAAGCACAATTTCTTTCTTTGAAAAAGGAATAGTAAAGGAATAGTATATATATATATATATATATATATATATATATACATGTATATATATATATATATATATATATATATATATATATATATATATATATATACATACATACAAGTTGTCCAGTGCTATCGGTGCCCAATGGCTATTTCCTCAACCGTTAGTCACAGAGATATTCTTCCAATTGCAAAAAATGTTTTAAATTTTAAAACCTATTATCTTAGAAACAGTTTAAATCAATAAATACATTTCTGAAAGAAATTCGAAATATAATTTTTTATACGATCCCCCTGTCCTGGCAATTATATTTAGGAAAATCCTCCTCATACAATTTCATGCAAAATAAAAAAAATCTTCATTTTACGACCAAAATTCACCGAGTTATGAAGCATTAAACTTTATGACATAACTCGCATTTCCACACATAAAAATGCCCCGTTTCTGGCAACCAACGAATCAGGGACCGTAATGACCATTTCTCCAGGCAACCAACCAATCAGGGACCGTATTGCCCATTTCTCATCACAAAAAGTGCTCCAGTTTTAAACAGCTATAAGTCGGTCAATTTTGGTCGTAAAAGGATGATTTTTTTTTTATTTTGCATAAAATTGTTTAAGGATGATTTTCCTAAATATAATTGGTCGGACCGGGGTTGTTATGTTACTTGTTTCGGTGATTGGTCCACATAACGGAACCAGTCATAATTTTTTAACATTAAGTAAAACATAATTTTGAACATAAACTAAGTGGAATCATATTCAAAGTTTATATAGACATCGCAAGGCAGCTTTGATTAAAACGCCACGCAACGATTTTGATATATATAAGCTTTAATATGAAATAGTAAAAATTATACGATATGGAATATTTTTATTATTATTAAATAAATACCTAATTTAAACATCCATATTATTTCGTTAAAAAAGATCAGTTATGCAGATTTTCTCTAAAATTTTTCAGTTTTTTTTTACACTAGACGTTTCAAAAGTAAATTTGCAAAATTTTTGCAGACACAAATACTTTATAAGCACTCTTACAGAGTTTTTGCAGAAATTTTGCATGCTTTTGAAGAAATTAGTACTTTATACAAAAAGTTCATATATTTACCAGCATATTTTACAACGCTTCTAAATATGCCGAAATGCAAAAATGTGTTTGGAGGTTTTGCATTGTTTTTGAACACAAAAGCATTTGTACAAATAACTTCTCTGGATCAACGAACTTCATATATCGAATTAATTACATTATGCATCATACGATACAAAATGATAATTTATTTCATTTATAGATATTGCTATATCATAAGGAAACGGATTTGCGAACATAATTAAATCCTTGATATCATATCAATCACGCTAATTCTCATTTGTCTGTCTCACGCATATTACCCCAGATCTTATTCATTAAGCAAAGCATCATCAGTTGTGGAACTAGCCCTGATTTAGTTTATAGTTGTCAGCAAACGAATCTATTTGTTCAGGTCTGTGTTTTCAATCTATGTTGTTAATCTGCCATTCTATGTTATCAGCGTATGTAAAGGGAAGCCAGAATATTATACTATCATGTCATGCTCATCTAATCCGATAATAAATTGATTCGATTTTAGCGCAAACGGTTTCCTTGAAATTTTAATAAGACTAGAATATATAGTAACATATTTTATATAAGTGACTTTCAAAGCAGTTTAACGAATTTCGATATTTTGGGAGAAAATAGATGCAAATTAAACGTTTCGTATAATGCTGATTACCAATAGTCGATTTATATATGTAAATACGTAATACTTAAAATATGTCGATATGTTTGTGCGTGCGTGCGTTTGTATCATCCGCACGGCAGAATGTCTGCACCGAATTGGATGAAATTTTCGGAGTAGACTTGAAATAACACCTTTTAATATTTAGTCTGTGTTTTGAGCTTTTATTACCAGGTGTTATCGATATATTAATAAATAGAGATCCATCATGCAGAAAGAAATGAATTTGAAACACTTTCCAACATAAATCCCAATTTTATTTAAACATCTGTAAAATGCGATGCATTCACTTCTGTAATATTTAAAATTATCACAATACAACAATAATTTATTATTGTTGAAAATTTGAAAATTCATAGAGAACATGAACTTTATTCATTTGACGTCATCAAAATGTTTTCGTCTGGCTCTCTATGTAAAAACAGTGAATAATTCATGCAAACAGTTTTATTCCAAACTCTAAAACTAAATAATTTTACGTGAATAAAAATCAGGAATTTTTATATAACTATTCTTGCATTCACTTGTTTACATTCTGTATCCATTAAAATTAGGATTCGTTGTAGAAATAATCAAAGTTTGATGACAATTTAAACTCAAATAATATAATTGCGTTGAACTGAATATAAATGCACAGGAAATACGCAAAACTAAAAAGAAAGCTATTATAGGAAGGATGCAACACAAAATATAAATTTCAAAGTCACGATTTTTGCTCTAGGAAAAGAAATATGCATGCTTTATTTTATTTTTAAAGTGAGTCATGCGATCTCTTAATATAATATGGATGTAATTTTTGTTTTAATTTTTATTCAAAAGACAACTGAATACATTTTGATGAAAAGTTTTTTATATATATTATGAGATAATTTGATTATTTTCTAAAATTTTCGACTCCATTTGTGAATTTTAAATTCGCTTAAAATATGTTTGACGAATTAGGTCTCAAAAGATTCAATGTATTTCACTTTTTTAACCAGGGTTAAATCCAAAATTAATCAAGTTATATTATTCATGTACATTCCCACATGCCCCACAGACCGTCTAAAAACATACTAAAATTTTAATTTGATAAAGTCATTTCTACGGCTGTCATCGTGTGAACGGACAGACAGACAGACAGAATGAACAAAGACACAAACACTTTTCAACTATGTTGGACAGTGTTAAAAACGTACTATTAAACCCACAATTGAGATAGTATTCCGCAGACGATATTTGCTTCAAAAAATTATTTGGAAAAAATCTAATATTGGTAGCATATGAATTTATCTGCGGATTCAAATTATTTTTTTTTATTTCAATATGCATTAAATTGAGTTTATTTGCTGAAAACAACATGGATAATTTTCTGATCTTATACCTAATTTGCGTTTTTAATGCATTTCCGTTTCCTTCGGAATTTATTTCACTAAAAATTCTTCAGTTCCTGGAAATTCCAAAGAACTAAAATATCTTAAGAACTGTTCATCCTACAGTTATGAGGTTAACCTTATTCGCTTTGTTGTGAAAACTTGCCTCTAGAATAAGTACTTAGTTAATATATTTTAGAAATTTTAGTCATGTATTTAAGATGTTCACCATTGACTTACCTATAAAACTGTATCTTTGTGGAACATTTCGCAAACAAAATTCGATTCTATTTTTCCGAATCGTATCAAAATCTAATCAGCATCAGAATAATCTTCAAGGGACTTAACAACTAAGTTTTAAGAAATGTCATTAAATGTTTGTTTAAAAAAATGACAAAGGTCTTCAGTCACTCTAAATTAAATATTGAATATCTCGAGAATGGTCCATTTTAGAGTAATGGGTTTGGTTTTATGCTTTTTGTTGTTAACCTTTTGCTTACGATTTGGATAGCGCCTATACCAAACGAGAAATCTCTCAACAAGACTAGTATTTTACATACCTTATCCTAAACTGGCGTCTGGACGGCAATGCATGCAAGAGCACGTTTCAAGTATCCCTGCTCACGAATCGAACATTTTTAAAGTGATGTCTGTGTGTGTTTGTGAAAGTATGTATGTGTGTGTGTGAAAGTATGTGTGTGTGTGTGTGTGTGTGTGAATGTATGTGTGTGTGTGTGAGTGTGTGTGTGTGTGTGTGTGTGTGTGTGTGTGTGCGTGTCAGTGAGTGTGTAGAGACGATGACTTACGAACGAATGGAGACCGATTCGATCGACATTAGGTACAAAAATAACAATCAGTAAACACTGGAAGCCTATTGTTTTCATACGCAATCGAATGTGCAGAACCCACCTAAATTTTCGAGAGAAATTTTTAAAAATCCTCAAAAAATCAAAACCTGTAATAAAGTTATGCAAATAGACATGTCTCATGTAATTTTTCATTAGAGAATGATTGACATACATTTTAGAACGGTAACATGAACAGTTCTCGAGATATTGAACATTTTTGCAAAAAATTATCAAATTTATATTTAAATTAAAAAAATATACTTCCTATTGAGAAACCTGTTCACTTTTCATATGTAATGCTATGCTATAAATTTGGTGACATCATTCTCGTGGATCTAGCTCGTTCATTTCACGAAAAAAGATACTTTGAGTAATAATTTTGTATTTGAACGCCAATAGTCATTTATCTGCTGTAAGAATAATTTATTTCTTAATCCATAACGCTTGGCAAGATTTTGGCGACGAATTTGGTGGAATGTCGCCAACTTGACAACTTTTTAAATGTTGCTAAATTATAGAAAAACTCGCCAAATGGATAAAGATAACGCTAAATCCATGAAAATGACAACTCATTGACGAAAATTCAATATCTTGGAAGGAATGTAAATACCTACTATAAAAATAATTTTTTTTACTGTAAAAGTAGTAAATTCATTGCATTATATAAGGAAAGCCATGTGCTGCCCACATCAGATTTTTTTTGTAATTTGGTCAATTAGTTTATCAGCTAGAGTGGATGCATACGATTTTTACAGGTCATTTTGCAAAAAAAAAGGATGGTTACTTATTCCCGAATCATACCAAAATCTAATCAGCACTAGATTCACCCACAAAGGATTTCTATAATAAATTTTGTAAATTTGGTCAATTAGTTCGGAGTGGATATTAGATTGGATACATACATTGCACAGATAGACAAACACAGACAAACGTCACACAAAAAATACTTCCTTCGTGTTCTAGATATCTCAAAACGTACAGTTCAGTCGAAAACTTGAGTTGGGATTTCGACATATTTTCAATACTTTCTCTAGGTATTGCAGGGGAAATGAAAAATATATCATGTTCAAGCAACGAAATTTAATCCAATCAGTTGATACAACACCAAATAATTTTTTATTTAAACAATATGATGTGGTCAACACATGACTTTCCATATATAATGCAATGAATTTACTACTTTTACAGTTAAAAAAAAGTGTTATTCTTAGAGTAGATATTTATATTATTTCCAAGATATTGACTTTTCTTCAATTAGTCGTCATTTTCATTGTTTTAGAGTCGTTTTAATCCATATGACGAGATTTTCGTTAATTTGGCTACTTTTAAAAATAACGCCCAATTGGCGAGATTCCTCCAATTTTGGCGCCAAAATCTCAGCAAACGTTATGGACGGAAAAATAAGTTATTTTTACAGCAGATAAATAACTGTTGGCGTTCTATTAAAAAAGTATTACTCAAAGTATCTTTTCTCGTGAATGGAACGAGTTAGATCCACGAGAATGAAGTCAACCAATTTATTGCATGATATAACATATGAAAAGTAAACATGTTTCTCAACAGTTAATATTTTTTTAATTTATGGGATTTTCTTGATAAATTTATTTTAAAAAATGTACCATATCTCGAGAACGGTTCATGCTAGCGTTCTAAAGTTTATGTCAATCGTTTTCTAAGGGCAAATTACATAAGAAATGTTTATTTTCGTAACTTTATTAAAATTTTTGATTTTTTGATGATTTTTTCAAAATTTCATTCGAAAATTTAGGGAAGTTCTGAACATTCGTTTGTGTTTTAAATCAAAAGGCTTCCAGTTTTCATCGATTGTGATTTTTGTACCAAATTTCATGCGAATCGCTCCATTCGTTTGTGAGATATCGTCTCCACAGGGTCACTGACACACACACACAGACATCATCTCAAAAATGTCCGATTCGTGGCACACACACTCACACATACAGATATATCCTCAAAAATGTCCGATTCGTGATCAGGGATGCTTGAAACGTGC
Source organism: Amaurobius ferox (assembly GCA_951213105.1). NCBI lineage: Eukaryota > Metazoa > Arthropoda > Arachnida > Araneae > Amaurobiidae > Amaurobius > Amaurobius ferox. Next base: position 34,254,027 of record OX578154.1, read on the forward strand.
TCCCCCGTCGAAAACTCGATTTCGAATTTTCGACCCCGTCACAATACTTTCCTTATACATTATGTATATAAGAAAAGTAATAATAAAAAATATATATACATAAATTTTATCCGAACTTCATTTTTATTGGATTATATCCTTTATGGCTGTTGGGTTTAAATATTACTGAGTTCGTCGACTCTTTCAAATTTTGTAGTCATCTGTTTTATTTGAAATATTTTCAAACCCATATATTGTGGTATAGGTATATCTTCTAATACACTCGTATAACCTTCTATGAAAATATATGTGTTGTACATATTTAATAAGAAACATTGCTTGGAGATTATTTCCTTGTTAGTAATAATTAAATCTTAGGGTTGACCTAAATTAACATCCTTAAATTGCCCTTAAATTGCATAGCCATACATTACATTGCTGCTGCATTATAACCCACCAGAAATATTTATGCGAGTTCCTAAAATATAAGTATATTAACATTATACTACATAATTAATTTCACTTATTTTAAACTTTAAAATCAACATTAGTTATTAAAAATACATATTAAAGAGCCAATTATATTACATACTCGTATATAGATATATATTTAACGAGGAGACAGTATGTGTGAGACCAAGCTTTTATCTGTCTAAAATCATTATGATCTTTTATAATAGCTGACTGGAACATACCTCTTTATTCTTTTTTTATTGTTGCACCACTTCTCAATCTGCATGCTAACTGCATATTGACTGTTAAATCACACTCTTGGCCCGCATAGCATCCTAATTCTTAGAGAAGACTCCAAATGTGACTCTTCACACCACTTCTTAATATCCACTGCTTTTTGCATGTCTATCGTAATGAATGCATTTTCTCTACATGAATAATGTAACTCTTCCATGTTGAATTTTTTACCTGTTGCCACATCGTGTTGCCTGTGGTCCAGATATGCCCACCGTATCTCATTGATTGTCCTCCTTGCGATGTTGCAAAACTTCATTGGTTGATTCTTTAACCAATCGGCATAATTTCAACTTTGGCTTATAGTAGATTTCTACCCCCAACCACACCTGTAATTTAAGTATCTTTATTTATTGCTTTCATGACCTCACGGGTCAAGGCTGATGTAAACGTGTGCCTGCAAGTCTGGGTTTTGCCTGTATCATAAATCTACGTATATTAACACATCCTAAACGTCTTTTCGTCTCACAATATGTAGTACGGGTATATCTTGAAATGCAATTTTAGCGCTTTCATTTTACTATATATTGATTCAATATCATTTTTCTGTAAATTTGTTTACAAACGGGATCAGGTTGTTTTGTTCTTCAGATCTACCTTTGAATATAATTTTGTATAGCGAGAACACAATTCTTAAACTTCTATTTCGGAGCATTAATTTAAATATCTTAATATAATATTTTGAATAACAATGGCATTTAGAAAACCGTAGGAATTATTACATGATTGTCAATAATTAATTTCTTTGTATTGTATATTCTGGTATACTGCTAGTTTTTACTATGAATATTTGGCAGAACGAAAAAACACATTTTTGCACAAACTTTTGAACATAAAGCAGAAATTGCCACTTTGTATAAAATGATTTCATGAAAACTTTTTTCAGTAATATCTTTAAGAGCTGCACAAACGTAAAAAATATGATAAAACGCCATTTCTCAGAAATTAATTTCGATTATTTATTTTTTGATCGTCTTAATGAGATGGAAGTGAAAAGCTGGCTTCTTGGAGAATTTTAAAAATGTCATTTCATTATTTTCATCAACACGGAAGAGTTCAACGTTACAAAAAATACAGAAAAACGGCACATTTCAAATTGTGTTCTTAATAGCATATTTTATTTCATTCAAGTTCGTGGAGCTCTAAAGATGAAATGTGTTTTTTGACTAATCATTATTTTTAATAATAAAACATAAATTGGAAACAATTTATTTCTTGCTTTGTTATACAGAATGTAATTATCATGGTTAACTTAGCATTTGGAGTCCTTCCTAAAATAAATACATTCACAGTAAAGCTGAAAAAACATTTTAAATTATGTAACCATAATATTTTATTTTACCAATTTCCAAATTAAGCAATTTAGTTTTGCTGCATAAGTCTATTTGACCTAATGTGCATAATGTTATATGTAATTAAGCAAATTTTCCCGGTTCTAATTTTAAAAAATCTGATATGGGCAGCACATGATTTTCCTTATATAATGCAATGAATTTGCTACATTTACAGCAAAAAAAAACAGCTTATTCTTATAGTAGAAACTTATATTATTTTCAAGATATTGAATTTTCGTCAATTAGTCGTCATTTTCATTGGTTTAGCGTCATTTTTAACCATTTGGCGAGATTTTCGTTAAATTAGCTGCATTTAAAAAAGTCGCCAAGTTGGCGACATTCCGCCAAATTTGCCCCCGAAACCTCGCTAAGTGTTATGGAAGGAGAAATAACTTATTCTTATAGCAGATAAATAAATTTTGGTATTCAAATAAAAAGTATTACTCAAAGTATCTTCTACCATGAATGGAACGAGCTAGATCCACGAAAATGATGTCACCGAATTTATTGCATGATATAACATATGAAAAGTGAACATGTTTCTCAACAGTTAATATATATTTTTTTAATTTATTGGATTTTTGATAAATTTATTTGAACAATGTGCAATATCTCAAGAACGGTTCATTCTAGCGTTCTAACTAAAGTTTATGTCAATCGTTTTCTAAGGAAAAATTACATAAAAAATATCTATTTGCATAACTTTATTAAAGGTTTGATTTTTTGATGTTTTTTTCAAAATTTCACTCGATAGTTTAGGGAGGTTACTGAACATTTAGGTTTACTGAACATTTAAAAACAATAGGATTCCAGTATTCACGGATCCTGATTTTTGTACGAAATTCAATTCGAATCGCTCCATTCGTTCGTGAAATATCGTCTCCACAGACTCACTGACACACGCACACACACACACACACACACATACTTTTACACACACACACACACAGCCATCACCTCAAAAATGTTCGATTCGTGATCAGGGAAGATTGAACGTTTTCTTCCGTCAAAAATTCGAATTCGAATTTTCGACTCCGTCACAATACTTTCCTTATACATTATGTATATAAGGAAAGTAATTACCGTAATCTAGTATATTTTCAATGAATAGATATATATGAGCCAGATTTTATGCAACGATTTTATGGAAACACAGCTATTGTAACAACTGTATTAACGCAGCTATAGCAAACTTACATAAAATAAAATATGCTATTACGAAATATTTTAGAAATGTGTCTTTTTCCTGCATTTTTGCATTTTGCATTTGTCAACTCTGCTGTATGACGGTGAAAAATATTAATTGAAATTATTGAAATTCTACAATATATCTAGAGGCAATTTTTTACCCTTTATTACGTTAAATCGGTAAAAAACAAAAAATGAAAAATGAAGAAAAATTTTGATGAAGGGCATATTTTTCACATTTTTACTTTCCTTATACACATACTATAATGTATAAGGAAAGAATTGTGACTGGGTCGAAAATTTGAATTCGAGCTTTTTACGGGAGAGCACATCAAGCATATCTGAACACGAATCAAACGTTTTAAGAAGATGTCTGTGTGTGTGTTTGTGTGTATGAGGCTGTGGAGACAATATCTCTCGAATTGTCTCCACAGTACCAATATCCGGAATAGAACCAAAATCTAATACCAAAATGAATAGTACCAAAATCTAATCAGTACCAGGGTGTCCCAAAAGTGGCTTATCTACAGAATTTTGTGAACTTCGGTTAATTAGTTTTTCAACTAGAGTGGATACAAGCCTTTGAGGGCCATTTCGCAAAAAAATGCGGGTTTCTTTATCCTGAATCGTACCCAAAACTGATCAGCACCAGATTCGCCCACAAGTGACTTACCTACCGAATATTTTTAAATTCGGTCCATTAGTTTTTCAGTTAGAGTGGATACAAAATCTTCACAGACAGACACACAGACGCCACGCTAAAAATAGTTTTTTCGTATAAGAGGTCTCGAAACGCGTAGATCCGTCGAAATCTCGAGTTGCGATTTTCGGCATGATTCCAATACTTTCCCTATACATTACCATGTATTGCAGGGAAAGTAAAAACTAACATTCTTGATAAATTAAGCTGCAATTTTCAATTAGTAAGTTGTCTTTTGTGTAATAACGTATAGTGCTGAGCGTCGACAATAGTTGTCTCAATGATAAACTACACCATTTAGGGTTCTGAAAGAGTTTAGCCCCTACCCCCCATTTTGCCCACTGCCATGGAAAATTCGTAAAAACCTCATATGATGGGGTTTGTCCACTGGATTGTATAAGTGCATAAAGATTCAAGCTTCAATGTCGCTGGAGGGATGTTTGATGAATGTCAATAAAAACTCATAATCTCAGCTCCAGTGGAGAGGATAAAATGCGACTATGATAGGTTCATCCCTAGAATCGAGTGTATAAGTTTGTAAAAATCAGCTTTCTACATCACCAATGTGCTTCTGGAGTATCTGCAGCAAAGATTTAGAAGCATTTTCTACTCCCAACGGGGGGGGGGGGGCAAATTGAAAATATATCTACATTAAACTCTGTAGGATCGTCAAAACTACAGGTATAAGTGTATAAGGATATGACGTTAAACGTGGTATCAATCGCAATAGTTTGCCAAGCCATTTAAGGTGATGAGTAATACGCTATAATTGTAATTATTCGAATCAAAGATACCGATTTTTCAAAATGTTACATGTAAAATTTAGAAAAAGAAAACACAAGCTCTTAAAAATGGTGTATAGTATGAGGAAATTGAGTTGAGGCACACTTCAATTAATTTAATTCAAATTAATTTTCAGTTATTTTATGTCTAAGCATGTTTTGACCGAAAAGTTGGACTGCAAATTTTCCATCTTAATACCATCTAAAAGTCCAAAGAATTTTCTTTCCAACGATGCTTTAACCGACTCTATTGAAGAATTCATATAAATGTATTTATTTATTTTTAAATGCATCGAAATATTTATTTTAGGCTGTTGCTACCCATTTTGCCGTATCACCAAAAGCAAGTTCGGCACAATTTTATAGTTTGCCAAAAGTTGAGTGTATGTTTCCCCATTCTAACATATATTTTAGTAAGAAATTATTGAGTCGGTTTGACGAGGTGTTTTCGTAAATGTGATATTTAAACTGAAGCAGTATATTTAGAACCCTAATATCGCCGGAAAATTCATTCTAGTGTTGAATATATGCATAAAATCAAACAACTCTCTGATATATAAAACAAAAACAATCATTAGCTCATACCAAACAATATAGCACATTTAATTAACAACGCTTTGATTTAGAATGTTTTGTTATTTTCAAAATAACCATCTTCTTACTATATTTAAAACAGAACTTTAATATGGTTACTAAGTGAAAACATTTATATGATTATAAATAAAATACTTAATATCCTAAGTGAAACTTTTATGATTCTAAGTGAATCCTTTAATTTGATTCTAAGTTAAACATTTATGATTCTAAGTTAAACCTTAATTATTTTTTCACAAATACATATAAACAGGGAATTCCCAATCAAAATTGCTTCTAAACTATGTCGCAGTTATATTATGAGATTGATGACATATCACTAATTACAACATTATATTCTGAAACTCGATAAGTTAATAATGACAGATGGCAGAGTTAAACTTCATTTCGGAAATCTATATAGCAGTCAAGCTGTATAGCAAGGTTGATATGTGTTCTAAAATTTGGCATAAATTCCCTCATTGAGATATGTGAATGAGTTCATTTTGGAAAAGCAGAAACTGTCAGCAATGGTGCACAAAAAATTGATGTTCTTCTATTCCCAGAAAGGAAATATAGACTTAAATTCTACATGTGTAAATTGAAACACGTATTCTTATTTTATTGAATTACAAGAACGAATTACCTGACGTTTCCTGGGTCTTAAATAAGCTAACACTCAAAAGAATTTAGCAAGAAACATCAATCATGCATAAAGAATTAATTATGAAAAACTTTCCAACTGCAATGGAATTTTATTTAAACATCTCTAAAATGCGATACATTCCTCGGTAATATTTCTAAAATTATCATAATACTACAAATTATTATTATATTTGAAAACTTCATCGAAAACAACTGAAATTTATTCAAATGACTTCTTCGAAATATAACACGCATGTCTCTCTAGAAAAGCAACATTTTATTCATAAAAAAATTTTCCATTCGCTTCATTCATCACAATACTATAATAATTTATTTTATTTTAAAACTTAAAACATGAATGTACAAGTAATTTAAATCTATGCTTAAAACTTCATCGAAAAATAGTTTGCTTCTCTGCGTAAATTCAGTGAATGTTTCATTCATATCAGCTATATTGCAGACTCCATGAGTTAAATAATTTTGCGTTAATGAAATGCAGCAATTCTTATTCAACTCATTATGCATCTTTTGGTATTTACATTTTCCATAAGTGAAAAGTAGGCTTCGTTGTAGAAATATTCAAAGTTGGATGATCATTTAAACTCAACTATATTGTGATTGCGCTGATTCAATATGTAGATGCATAGAATTTAAGCAAAAATAAAGCGGTTTTGGGCCGGATGCAACACTAAAAATAAATTAAAAAAAACTTTAAAAATCACAATTTTGACACAAGATGGATGCCATATTTTATTTTGAAGTGGGTCACGCGATCTTTTCATATAATGGTCACATGATATTTCGTGTGAAAGGGTGTAATTATTATTTTAATGTTTGTTTAAAGAACTACTAAATATATTTCGCTGAATTTTTTTTATATATTTTATGGGATAATTTGAATATTTCTTAAAACTCTTGAAACAATTTTTGAATTTTAAATCCGCTTAAAAAATGTGTGAAAAATTAGGTCCCATAGGGTTCAATGTATTTCATTTTTTCAACCCGGGTTCAATCCAAAGCTAATTGGGTGATATTATTCATTTATGTTCCCGTAGATCCCATAGATCATTTATATTCCCATAGATCTGGAAAACATACTAAAATTCCATGTTGATAAAGTCATTTTTACGGCATTTATCGTGCTAACGGGAAGACAGACAGACAGACAGACAGACAGACATACAGAATGAACAAAGTCATAAACACTTTTCAACTTTGTTATAAAGTGTTTATATTCCCATATCATTTATATTCCCATAGATCTGGAAAACATACTAAAATTCCATTTTGATAAAGTCATTTTTACGGCATTTATCGTGCTAAAGGGAAGACAGACAGACAGACAGACATACAGAATGAACAAAGTCATAAACACTTTTCAACTTTGTTATAAAGTGTTAAAAACCGAACCTCAATCGGATCGATCATGAATGCAAGACGAAAAAACAGAGTGAATGATATGGAATAGCATTTAATGTACACGAAAACCCTACCATGCCTTTTATTGTCTTTAATCACTACCACAGCTACGAAGAAATGCATCGGGATCTCCTTGATACCTCCTGGTACTAGGTTCATGAAATCAGGAACATGTCTTAGATAAACAAGAAAGATCAATCATACTTAAAGCATTGACTATGAAACACTTTCCAACTTCAATGCAATTTTATTTAAACATGTCTAAAATGCAACACATTCCCCGGTAATATTTTAAAACTTGTCATAATACTACATTAATTTATTATATTTGGAGACTTAAACCTTCATCGAAAAAAATGAACTTCATTCAAATGGCGGCATTGAAATATAAATTGCCTGGTTTAAACATCTCTAAAATGTGATACATTCCTTGGTAATAACTTTAGAATTATCATACTACTTCGATAATTTATTATATTTGAAAAATTCATCGAAAACAACTGAAATTCATTCAAATGACGTCATAGAAAAAATAACACGCCTGACTCTCTCTATAAAAGTAGCATTTCATTCATAAATAATTTCCCATTTATGTCATTCATCACAAAACTATAATAATTTATTTTATTTAAAAATTAAGACTATGGAGCTACAAGTAATTAAACTCAATGCGTAAAACTTCAACGAAAAATATCGTCCTTCTCTTTTAAAATCAATGAATATTTCATTCATATCAGCTACGCAGACTCCATGAACTAAATTATTTTGTGTTAAAGAAATACAGCAATTCTAATACAACTCATTCTAGATATTTTGCTGTTTACATCTTACATAGGTGAAAAATAGGATTCGTTGTAGAAATAATCAAATTTGGATGAGCATTTAAACTCAAGTTTATTGTAATTGCGTTGTTTCAGCATGTAGATGCACAGAATTTAACCAAAAATAAAGTCGATTTAGGACGGATACAACACTCAATATGAATTAAAAAGTTTCAGGATATATTTTTAATTCTTTACAATCATAACTGACAATTCAAATATATATTTGTAAAACTTGGAATTTTAACTTTCTGAATTTTACATCTTGCTACTGAAGCGCTATCCGCCTGGAATTCTCGGTTTCGCGATTGAGACGCTTTTCTATGATCTTTCCACTGGCCCTCGAATGAAACTCTAGGCGTATTTCTTTCTATTTTCTTTAAAGTGATTTAGTGGATAAAAAGGAAAATTTAAGCCTAAAAAATAATTAAGAATCTAATTCAAATTAAAAAAAATTACACCGAAGTGCACCTATTCGGGTCCTTAAGTGCATGTGTAACAAATTTCATGCCGTACGTTTAGATTACCCACTACAGACCGCATATGTAAGTAGTTACACATGTATGTTACGAACGTGTCCTCTAAAAACGAGGAATCGAGGTATGTACGCCGGATACGGTTTCCATTTTTTGGGTAAATTACGTTTATTCACAAGCACAACGTAAACAGGAATAGTACACAGAGAATCAACACTTAAATGCTCCACTAATATCACAGAATAAGCTATATTATTCTCAAAATACTGACAAAAATACTTTCACAAAACAGCCGCTACTATTATCGAAACATTGACAAAAATCACAATTCAATGTAACGCGTGTTACGTCTATTCGTCAACTTGTCTTCAATTCAGTTATAACTCCTATTTGTAATCTCGCCCTAGAAACTTCTGGAAATCAATATACCTCAAGGAATAATAGTTCTATCGAGTAGTTTGGGGAATATTCCGGAAGCAGCCAAATTGGCGACAAATCGTCAAATCTGGAAAACCTTCATCTAACTGGAAATCCTGGAAACCCTAGGCTCACGTCATGCTGATGTCGTGGACTGTGTTTTCTTCGCCTGGCCTTCCAGAGAGACAAAAGAGGAGACGCCAAAGGGAAAAATGCATGTTCGCAACAATAGAGAAGCAGATACACAGTTGTCTTCCTTTATTAAGTTAGATGTGCATTTGTGTGATCATTTTGGGTGTGCCTTTGTGTGACCATTTTTGGAGTACATGTGTGTGCCCTTTTTTCATGAAATACATAACATTTTGTTAATCTTATAAAATATATATTTCTATGACGAGTTTAAAGCAGGCGTTTGCTTCTAGAGGAATTGCTGAAAGTTGACAACAAAGAGTGTTTATGTTTCTCCAAAAATAGACGGATTATTGTTTATGGCATTTTATTGGCATGTTAAATTTATTTCCAATTTATCATTTCTGTTAGCATCTAAGATATAATTTGTACTTTATTAATTTCTTCTAAACAATTTACAATATATTTGTTCTAAGAAATTTTCTAGCTATAATTTCATACGTTTTCTTGATAGAATTAATAACTTTATAATTATTTTTTTATATTTAATTTTTAAAATGACCTAAACAAACCTCACAAAAATGAACTAGTAAGATAATATTTATTCGGGTAATTTGTAACAAAATTGAACTCGCAGGATAAAATGTGGCGTTAATATTTGAATTGGTAATTACAAGAAACATATTAATTTATATTTTAATGTTTCGAAGTAATGAACACATAAATTATAACAAGAAAGATCAATCGTGCTTAAAGCATTGATTATGAAACACTTTCCAACTTCAATGCAATTTTATTTAAACATGTCTAAAATGCAACGCATTCCTCGGTAATATTTTAAAACTTATCACAATACTACATTAATTTATTATATTTGAAAACTTAAACCTCCACCGAAAAAGATGAACGTCATTCAAATGACGGCATTGAAATATAAATTGCCTGGTTTAAACATCTCTAAAATGCGATACATTCCTCGGTAATTATTTTAGAATTATCATAATACTATGATAATTTATTATATTTGAAAACTTCATCGAAAACAACTGAAATACATTCAAATGACGTCATAGAAAAAAAACACGCCTGTCTCTCTCTATAAAAGCAGAATTTCATTCATTACATTTTCCCATTCATTTCATTCAGCACAATACTATAATAATTTATTTTATTTAAAAATTAAGACCATGGAGCTACAAGTAATTAAACTCTATGCTTAAAACTTCATCGAAAAAATCGTCCTTCTCTTTGTTAAATCAATGAATATTTCATTAATATCCGCTATGCAGACTCCATGAGCTAAATAATTTTATGTTAAAGAAATACAGCAATTCTAATACAACTCATTCTACATATATTGATGTTTACATTTTACATAAGTGAAAAATAGGCTTCGTTGTAGAAATAATCAAATTTGGATGAGCATTTAAACTCAAATATATTCTAATTGCGTTGTTTCAGTATGAAGATGTACAGAATTTAAGCAAAATAAAAGAGGTTTTAGAACGGATACAACACTCAATATGAATTAAGAACAACATTAAAAATCACGATTTTGACACAACATGGATGCCATATATCATTTTGAAGTGGGTCAAGTGATCTTTTCATATCATGTTCACGTGATCGTTTCATATAAGAGGTGTAATTAATATTTTAATTTTTATTTAAAAAACTACTGAATATATTTCGCTGAATTTTTTAAAAATATTTTAAGGAACAATTTGAATATTACCTAAAATTTCCAAAGCAATTTGTGAATTTTAAATCCGCTTAAAAAATGTTTGAAAAATTAGGTCCCTTAGGGCTCAATGTATTTCAATTTTTCAACCCGAGTTCAATCCAAAACTAATTGGGTGCTTTTATTAATTTTTATTCCCATAGGTCCTACTGACCGTCTGAATAACATACTAAAGTTTCATTTTGATGAAGTCATTTTTACGGCAGTTATCGTGCTAATGGACAGACATACAGTCAGACAGACAGAACGAACAAAGTCATAAACACTTTTCAACTTTGTTGTTAATTGTTAAAAATGAACGACTGAAATAAAAATGTGGGTGGTTATTTAGAATGATATCTCCAAAGCTTATTAATTTAAATTTGTAGTTTTAATGTTACGGACATAAGTATACTAAACAAGAAATATCAATTATGCATGAAGCATTGATTATGAAACACTTTCTAACTGCAATGCAATTTTATTTAAACATCTCTAAAATGCGATACTTCCACCAGTAATATTTTTTTAAATTATCACAATACTACTCTAATTTATTATTTTTGAAAACTATAATCTGCATCGAAAAAACTGAAATTTCTTCAAATGACGTCATTGAAATATAAATTCCCCGGATTGAACATTTCCAAAATGTGATATATTCTGCGGTAATATATTTAAAATTATCTCAATACTACAAAAATTTATTATATTTGAAAACATAAAAGTTTATCGAAAAAATCTGAACTTTATTCAAATGACGTCATAGAAATATAAATCGGCTGGTTAGCTATGGTAAAGCTGTAAATTATTTCATTCATACACTTTTATTCCATTCCTTTCATTCATCACTATACTACAATATTTTTTTTCAATTTAAAATCTTAAAACCATGGAGGTACAAGTAACTCAATTATGTAATTAAAACCTCAACAAAAAATTGTCTGCTTCTCAATGTAAAATCAATGAAAGTTATTAGTTAGTTTGCAGACTCCAGAGCTAAACAATTTTGCATTAAAGATATGCAGTAATTCTTTTACAACTCATCCTACATCTTTATTTGTTTACATTCTCCATAAATGAAAATTAGGCTTCGTTGTAGAAATAATAAACATTTGATGATCATTTTAGTTCAAATATATTGTAATTGCGCTGTTTCACAAGGTCGATGCCCAAAATTTAAACAAAAATAAACCGGTTTTAGGACAGATACAGCACTAAATATAAATAAAAAGGAACATTAAATTTCACGATTTTGATACAAGATGGATGGCATTGATCATTTAATATCAAATATATTGTAATTGCGTTGTTTTAAAATAAGATGCACAGAGATTAACCAAAACTAAACCAATTTTAGGACGGATACAACACGAAATATAAATAAACAAGAAAGATCAATCATGATTAAACCATTGATTATGAAACACTTTCCAACTTCAATGCAATTTTATTTAAACAAGTCTAAAATGCAATACATTCCTCGGTAATATTTTGAAACTTATCACAATACTGCATTAATTTATTATATTTGAAAACTTAAACCTTCATCGAAAAAAACGAACTTCATTCAAATGACGGCATTGAAATATAAATTGCCTGGTTTAAACATCTCTAAAATGTTATACATTCCTCGGAAATAGTTTTAGAATTATCATAATACTACGATAATTTATTATATTTGAAAACTTCATCGAAAACAACTGAAATTAATTCAAATGACGTCAAAGAAAAAATAACACGCCTGGATCTCTCTACAAAAACAGGATTTCATTCATAACTTTCTCCCATTCATTTCATTCATCACAATACTATAGTAATTTATTTTATTTAAACATTTTGTTTAAGACCATGGAGCTACAAAAAATTAAACTCTATGCTTGAAACTTCATCGAAAAAAATCGTCCTTCTCTTTATGAAATCAATTAATATTTCATTCATATCAGCCATGCAGACTCCATGGACTAAATTATTTTGTGTTAAAGAAATACAGGAATTCTAATACAACTCATTCTATATAATTTGCTGTTTACATTTTACATAGGTGGAAAATAGGCTTAGTTGTAGAAATAATCAAATTTAGATGAGCATTTAAACTCAAATATATTGTCATTGCGTTGTTTCAGTATGTAGATGTACAGAATTTAAGCAAAAATAAAGTAGTTTTAGGACGGATACAACACTCAATATGAATTAAAAAGAATTTAAAAAAATCACGATTTTGAAACAAGATGGATGCCATATATCATTTTGAAGTGGGTCATGTGATCGTTTCATATCATGGTCACGTGATCGTTTCATATAAGAGGTGTAATTATTATTGTAAATTTTATTTAAAAAACTACTTAATATATTTCGCTGAATTTTTTTTTTATGTTTTATGGAACAATTTGAATATTACCTAAAATTTTCGAAGCAATTTGTGAATTTTAAATCCGCTTAAAAAATGTTTGAAAAATTAGGTCCCATAGGGCTCAATATATTTCATTTTTTCGACCCGGATTCAATCCAAAACTAATTGTGTAATATTATTCATTTATATTCCCATAGGTTCTACAGACCGTCTGAACAACATATTAAAATTTCAATTTGATTAAGTCATTTTTACGGCAGTTATCGTTCTAACGGACAGACAGACAGACAGACAGACAGAATGAACAAAGTCATAAACACTTTTCAACTTTGTTGTAAAGTGTTAAAAATAAATTTAAAATCACAATTTTGGCACAAGATGGTCATATTTTTTTAACACTTTACAACAAAGTTGAAAAGTGTTTATGACTTCATTCTGTCTGTCTGTCTGTTAGCACGATAACTGCCGTAAAAAGGACTTCATCAAAATGAAATTTTATTATGTTGTTCAGACAGTCTGTAGGACCTATGGGAATATAAATGAATAATACACCCAATTAGTTTTGGATTGAACCCGGTTTGAAAAAATGAAATACATTGAGGCCTATGGGACTAAATTTTTCAAAAATTTTTAAAGCGGATTGAAAATTCACAAATTGCTTCGAAAATTTTATAAAATGGTCAAACTGTTCCATAAAATATATAAAAAAAAATTCTGCGAAATATTTACAGTAGTTCTTTAAATAAAAATTATAATAATTACACATCTTATATGAAACGATCACGTGACCCACTTCAAAATGATATATGGCATCCATCTTGTTTCATAATCGTGATTTTTTAAAGTTCTTTTTAATTCATTCATATTGAGTGTTGTATCCGTCCTAAAACTACTTTATTTTTGCTTAAATTCTGTGCATCTACATACTAAAACAACACAATGATAATATATTTGAGTTTAAATTATCATTCAAATTTGATTATTTCTACAACTAAGCCTATTTTTCACCTATGTAAAATGTAAACAGCAAAATATGTAGAATGAGTTGTAATAGAATTACTGTATTTCTTTAACACAAAATAATTCAGTCCATGGAGTCTGCATGGCTGATATGAATGAAATAATAATTGATTTTATAAACAGAAGGACGATTTTTGTCGATGAAGTTTTAAGCATAGAGTTTATGAATTGTAGCTCCATGGTCTTAATTTTTAAATAAAATAAATTATTATAGTATTGTGATGAATGAAATGAATGAAATCCTGCTTTTATAGAGAGATCCAGGCGAGTTATTTTTTCTATGACGTCATTTGAATTTATTTCAGTTGTTTTTGATGAAGTTTTCTAATATAATAAATTATCGTAGTATTATGATAGTTTTAAAAATATTACCGTGGAATGTATTGCATTTTAGAGATATTTAAACCAGGCAATTTATATTTCAATGCCGTCATTTGAATGAAGTTCATTTTTTTCAATGAAGGTTTAAGTTTTCAAATATAATAAATCAATGTAGTATTGTGATAAGTTTTAAAATATTACCGAGGAATGTATTGCATTTTCGACTTTTTTAAATAAAATTACATTGAAGTTGGAAAGTGTTTCATAATCAATGCTTTAAGCATGATTGATCTTTCTTGTTTATTTTGAAGTGGGTCGCTTGATATCTTCATATAATATGGGTGTAATTATTATTCTAATTTTCATTTCAAAAACTACCCAATATATTTTGCTGAAATTTTTTTTATATTTTTTATGGAATAATTTCAATATTTTCTAAAACTTTCGAAGCAATCTGTGAATTTTAAATTCGTTTAAAAAATATTTGAAGAATTAGGTCCCATAGAGTGCAATGTATTTCAGTTTTTCAACCCGGGTTTAGTCCAAATCTAATTGGGTGATATTATTCATTTATATTTCCACAGGTCCCACGGACCGTCTGAACAACATACTAAAATTGCATTTTAATAAATCATTTTTGCAGAAGTTATCGTGCTAATGGAGAGACAGACAGCCAAAATGGAAGAACAAAGTCATAAACACTTCTCAACTTTGTTGTAAAGTGTTAAATTGTTAAAAATAAACGAGATTGATACATAATTAATTAATAAAGAACTTGATTTTGTGACGTAACTGAAGAAGATGTACCAAATATGGTAAAATCAAATAAGTGTCCATATGTAAATTTTAAATGATAATATTTATTTTAAAAGACTTTAAATTAACTATCCGTGCGTACAGTAAAACTCCGCACATTGCATGAGTTCTCAATAGCCCTCCAATTTTACCTCTAAATCGTGAGTCTACTTACCATAGCTGAAAAATAAAACATTTGTTATTAACTATTAATTAATTAATTTAAATATATATTTGTCATTATTTGATGTTTAACTTTAAAATTATATGTTTATTTTTGTAGCACTCAATTATTAAAATACATTTTCAAGAATAACCATTGATTCACAACAGCTATTAATAATTTATCAATTTACAATAGCCATTAATTTAATCAATTTCAGAAATAATCCGTGAGACCGGTTTTTATTTCTAAACATCAAAAGGATCTGAATTTGTAAATACAGTTTGTTAGCTCGTACCTTTCTATATATTTACACTGCATTATTGACAACTGCTTTGTCTTGGGTTATATGCTACTTTATCAAGACGATGTTAAACTGAACCACAAGTTTAACATCGTCCTGATAAATATTTTAATGTTCTCCATTTGAAGGAGTATTTCATTTTTACAGCTAAAGCAACATCTTCCTATTGCTGCCGTCCTAGCTGCAACATTAATCTTTTCCAACTCTAGGGCTGTTTTGGAAATCTTAAATTAATTTTATCTTATTTCGGGGAACCACGCCTTCAACGAGTTTAATTGGTCTTGCGTTATGTGATATTTTGGCTACGTCTTGATTTTGCCCGCCATTTTGAGGGAGTTTGTTCGAGTCTTGCTCGAAAGCATCGGTTAAGCCCATGTCCCCATCATGACTTCCAATATGATGACTTCCCATATCAAGACTTTCCTTAATCCGTGAAATTACGGTCGTAAACCTCTCCAAAAAATACTCTCAACCTTTGTGCCTCTCGTCTGAATCCTGTATTCAACTAGTTTTGTTTTTTTCTATTGCCTAAATCAAAATATGCCTATTTGGCCTCACAGATATAAAATTAATTTGACAAATACACTGTATCACATTTTTATTTTCTTCATATACATAATGTATAAGGAAAGTACTGTGACGGGGTCAAAAATTCGAATTCCATTTTTCGACGGGAGAGCACGTTTCAAGCATCCCTGATCACGAATCGAACACTTTTGAAGTGATGTCTGTGTGTGTGTCAGTGAGTCTGTGGAGACGATATCTCGCGAACGAAAGGAGCGATTCGAATAAAATTTGGTACACAAATAACAATCTGTGAATACTGGAAGCCTATTGTTTTAAAACACAATCGAATGTTCAGAACCTCCCTAAATTTTCAAGTGAAATATTGAAAACATTATCAAAAAATCAAAACCTTTGATAAAGTTACCCAAATTGACATTTCTTATGTAATTTTTCCTAAGAAAACGATTGACATAAACTTTAGAACGCTAGCACGAACCGTTCTCGATATATTGCACATGTTTCAAATAAATTTATCAAAAATTCCCATAAATTAAAAAAATATATTAGCTCTTGAGATACATGTTCACTTTTCAAATGAAATACCATGCGATGAATTTGGTGACATTATTCTCGTGGATCTAGCTCGTTCCATTCATGAGAATAGATACTTGACTAATACTTTTTTATTTGAACGCCAATTGTTTTATCTTCTATAAGAACAACTTATTTCACCTGCCATAACGCTTGGCGAGATTTTGGCGACAAATTTGGCGGAATGTCGCCAACTTGGCGAGTTTTTTCAATGTTGTTAAATTAACAAAATCCTGCCAAATGGATAAAAATGACGTTAAATCAATGAAAATGACGCCATATTGACGAAAATTCAATATCTTGGCAATAATATATGTATGTACTATAAGAATAATCTATTTTTTTACTGTAAAAGTAGTAAATTCATTGCATTAAATAAGGAAAGTCATGTGCTGCCCACATCATATTTTTTATATTGTTATATCCGAAACGGCTGTATGGAAATGTTCACATTTCTGTACTTTGGTATACAAAATGAAGCAGGTTCTTTTAATCTTCAGATCTATCTTCACAGATTAATTTATATAGCAATAACTTATATTCTTAAACATTATTTATTTTATCGCGGAGTTAAATTCAATATTTTAACGGGTATTTTTTTAAAGACAATATGAATATTATAATTTGCATATATTTTAAATCAAAAACAAAGCTGGGTATATTTGCTATATGATGACAAAATGGACTTAAATATTATATGGAGCATAACTACATGAGAAAGCAGATTTTAAACATCACGCTTCATATATTTAATTGCAATTGAATGCACAATCAATCCAATCACCCACCTTATCAACCTATACAATTGACTATACATACACTAATTTATTTACTGCAGGAATAACACATATTATTCTCTATACCTAAAACAACCATTTTATATGCTTTAACTATGTTTAAATTGCGTACATACTGCCAAACGATGCTATCTTAATAGCCTTTTAACAGTTCCAAACGTGTTACATTCTGTATCCTTCCTTATCGATCATTCTTGTCGACTCACGCTGTTTAAAGGCTGTTATCCAGACTATACATCTCCCACTGCAGTGGGTGTAAAGGTATTAACATATATTAACAGGCGACTTCGCGATAAGCAGCAGTGTGCGCTCTGCCGACTGCAAATATGAACATTTAATACGGCATTAATTCTTGAATGGACACGACTATTTCTGTGTGTGATTCAGAAATGCATTGGAATACGACAAATATCAAATAAATTCATAGAAACTTGGTATTATCTTTGAATCTCGAAATATTTGTAAACTGCAAGTATATAAATAAAAGGAGGCGTAATATATATATATATATATATTTATATACAGAGAGAGAGAAATTTCAATATAAGAATACACATATAAATATACATAGTAAAAATATAAATGTAAATATAAGTAATAAATATGAATAATAAATAATAAATGAAATACGCATATACATTTTTAAATATATAAATATATTTTGTGCGGAAGTAAATTTATATGTAATAAAAGAAATACACACATAAATAAAATTTATATAAAGAAGAAAAGTATGTATGTATTATCCGCCATAACTGGGGAACGGCTGAACCGAATTTCATGAAATTTGTCTTGGTAGGTCCTTTCCTAGGAGTTCTACTCTCTAGCTCCATGATACACAACGAAGAAGGTTGGACATTGCTGGTTTAAAATGTGAAAGTCAATTAAATCTCTGAGTTTTGTGGGAGTTTATTGAACGTATTAGACACTTTTGAAAATCGCAGGTTTGAGATATGAATTTAAATGGAAACTATCATCATAGTTTATTTCCCACAGGCTTACTCAACAACGAAAAGTATTAAGAAATCACAAGAAAGATCAATCATGCATAGAGCATTGAATATGAAACACGTTCCAACATTAATTATATTTAAACATCTCTAAAATGCGATACATACAGCGGTAATATATCACAATCGGCCCTATATGTTCCGGTGTAATTTTTATCATAGTTTTGTATGGTAAATTCCGAGCAACGCCGGGTAGTCGCTGCTAGCAAATATATAAATGTATTTTGTCCTAAAGTATATATTGATGTAATAAAAGAAATACACGTATAAAAATTATATATGTATCACATACATAATGTTCTTTGCACGTCAACATGCATAATATTTAGTGTAACAGTACTAGCTCAAATATAGGGCATAACTCTAGACAAACTTGAGATCGAACTGATAGACCAATGGTCTGATTATGATGTAATCTGAAAAAATTAAGCGTTAAAACAACAAATAACTGATAACATGTTTTACTGGGGTGGGACAGCCCAGTTGTTAAGGCACAGGGACTGAAGTCGCTGGCCCCGAATTCGATTCCTAGCTCTACCTGCATAAACTGCCAGAAAGGTTTAAGCTGCACATTAAATATGTGGACCCGTAAATCCTTCCGAGAAGTTGTTGGTAGGGGAAAGATAGTAAATTCCACGTGAATTTTGACCCTACTGGATTTTGGTTCAATTTATATGGCGCCGACAGGCAGCACAAACAGTTACCTTACATCTTCAGGTAGATCGGACTATTGGGGTCGAAAAAAGAAAGAAACATGTGTTCAAGATCCAGGTCATCCGACTCACCCTAAGGTATGAGTACCAGGTTGGGTGACCGGACATGAAACATGTGTGTGCTACCTTCAAAATCATTAGCAAGTCACCTTTGTGAGTAAGACAGAGCAGAAATCTCATCCAAAAAATTACAATAACTTGGTGTGGATTTGATTGCTCTGTTTTTATCCTAAAATATGCTGTTTTTCTCCAAACCCGATTTTACATATAATACCAGACAACAGACAAAATGAAGTTGAAACTAAGGTATCTAATTTTGCAACATTTTATTTAATTTAATTTTTGTTTGTATGTTAGTGTAGATCATTGTTCTAAATAATCATGTTCCACCCATTGCAGTAAAATTAATTTTCATGTGGTGCTGTCTTTTATAGTAAAATGTAATCGTTTTTTTTTTCAATGTAAACCTTATTGGAATATCCCGTACTTATCGAACCATAGAAATGTACCAGTTTTTCGAGAATAACTTAAAAACTAGAGAAGAGCTCAAATGTAGTATGGCATTATCTTTTGCCGTAATACATTTTCCATACATTCAAGTTACATACAAATTTAATTTTACATAGAGGGTACTTAATAAAAAAAAATTTTACACGTTCACTAATTTTGACATGCTGATAAATAACATGAACTTAGCAACAGCGGATTATCTATTATTACCAAGATAAGGGAAGTCAGGTTATTCATTGACAATGGATGATTTGCATTGATTGTAGGAATATCAACCATGCATAAATCATTGAATATGAAACACTTTCCAAGTAAAATGCAATTTTATTTAGACATCTCTTAAATGCGATACATTCATCACTGACATTTTTTTTAAATTATCACAGTGCTACAATAATTTATTAAACTTAGAATCTGAAAATTTTATAAAAAAATCTGATGTGGGCAGCACATGACTTGCCCTATTTAAAGCAATGAATGTAATACTTTTATAGTAAAAAATTGGTTATTCTTATAGTACATACTTATATTCTTTCCAAGATATTGCATTTTTATCTTTTAATTGTCATTTTCATTGATTTAGAATCATTTTTATCCATTTGACGTTCTCTAGCTCTTTTGCAATCCTTTCCATTTCCACGTGTAGCAGCAGCGTTACTCAGAATTTTGTCCTTATTTTTCAAAAAAGTAGATAAAGTGTTTGGGGCTATCCCTTACTCGTTGGCATTTCCTCTTCACACCCTTTTCCACATCACGAATGACGGCGGACTTTTCAGCAAGCGTTAAATTCTTGAATTGAACGCGTGGTTTACTCAAAGACATCGTGAATGTTTACTAGCGAAACTCTCATAACACTACAGACACACTGACAGTAGGAAGCTCAAATGGCATCTGAAGCCGGTTGAACCAATACCCTCTGCAGGTTGAACGCGTGAACCGGTTGAACAGGTAGCGGAAAGGGGGGTTTCAGCAGTCACGTGTCGAACAGGTGGGGGTATTCCGGCGATGATTTCTTAACGATGAAAGGCCGAAGAGTTTTTATGGTTCGAAAGTTTTTATAAAAAAACTTCGAATTAAGGAAGTTGAATTTCGAATTATCCACGATTTTTTAACATTGATTTAATACACAGTTCAAGGGGCCAAGAGAAATCTTCGAATTAACGACGATTTCGAATTAGAGATGTTCGTTTTATCCAAATTGCACTGTATATGTTCGAATTTTTACAAAAACAAATTAATTACTTCGTTATTTTAGTTTTCGTGATTTATCAAGTAAACATATAAAAATTTAAATTGAATATACTGTGAAGGAAATCCAATGGACTGTCCTCCCCGATCGTCTGTGTATGTCAAACTTTCGGTGGGGTTCGTGCCTCGCTTTATCCTCTACAGAAAGGATCGTTTCTTTTAAATATTTATTTATTTACTTATTATTATTACTAATTCTATTATTATTACCATTATTATTAATGTTATTATTAATATTAATAGTATTATTAGTTGCAATTTAGGCGGTTTAAAAGGCGAATTTGCAAATGTATTATTTAAATAGCGGGCGCTTATTCAGGACCCGAGCAAAGTCGGATAAATAAGAATGTTTTGAAAACTGATATAATAGGGTTATTATTATTATTATTATT
This sequence comes from Amaurobius ferox, assembly GCA_951213105.1. Classification (NCBI taxonomy): domain Eukaryota; kingdom Metazoa; phylum Arthropoda; class Arachnida; order Araneae; family Amaurobiidae; genus Amaurobius; species Amaurobius ferox. Next base: position 34,275,681 of record OX578154.1, read on the forward strand.
ATTATTATTATTATTTGCAATTGAGGTGGTTTCTGTAAATGTACTATTTTAATAGCGGATTATTTAGGACAGGGCAATGTCAAGTGTATCTAGTATTAAATAAGAATGCTTTGAAAACGGGTACAATGGAATTACTATTATTATTATTATTATTATTATTATTATTACTATTATTATTATTATATTGTTATTATTATTATTATTATTATTATTATTATTTTTATTATTAGTACTATTATTATTACTATTATTATTTAAATTAAAGCGAATTGAAGAGTCGAGTCTGTAAATGTATTATTTAAATATCGGATGTTTATTTAGTACCTGCGCAACGTCAGATAATTCTGGTATTAAATAAGAATGTTTTAAAAACTGATATAGGGACTATTCTATTCTATTTATTATTATTATTATTATTATTATTATTATTATTATTATCATTTGCAATTGAAGAGGTTTGAAGAAGGGAGCCTGTAAATGTATTATTTAAATAGCGGGCTCTTTTTCGGGAACCAGACGACGTCGGGTAGTTCTAGTATTAAATAAGAATTCTTTAAACACTGTTTAAATGACATAATTATTTTTATTATTATTATTATTATTATTATTATTATTATTATTATTATTATAAGCTATTGAGGCGGTTTGAAGAAGCGAATCTGTAATTGCATAATTTAAATATCGGACGCGTATTTAAGACCCTGCCAACGTTAGGTAATTCTAGAATGAAATGAGAATTCTTTAAAAACTGATAAAATGGCATTGTTATTATCACTATTATTATTATTATTATTATAATTATTATCATTATAATTATTATTATATGCAATTGAGATGGTTTGAAGATGCGAATCTGTAAATGCATCATTTAAATAGCGGACGCTTATTAAGACCCAGGCAACGTCGGGTAATTCCAGAATTAAATAAGAATGCTTTGAAAACTGATATAATGGAATTACTCGTCTCTTAGGTTATCTTTTAAAGTAATTTATCATTGCTTAATGATATCAAGCAATAGGTTGTGACGTGAATAATGAGATTGTTGGGTACTTATCATCGACCTAACACTATGTGTGAAATCCCATAGGGTTGTCTTTAATATCAGATTTTCCCTTCCGTTGCATGTTAAGAGGATTAAATAATTTATCTCTCTTTTAATGGTGTCATTTTAATGAAATATTATTAGGTTTTGCTACTGGTATAAAAGTATTTTAAATACAATATCTTTACTAATTTGCGTTAAAGGAAAACGATTTTAATTTCCGAATAAATAAATCATGCAGTGAGTTTGCTATAATTGGAATGATATTACATAATACAAGAAAGATCAATCATGCTAAAAGCATTGATTATGAAACACTTTCCAACTTCAATGCAATTTTAATTAAACATTTCTAAAATGCAATACATTCCTCGGTAATAGTTTAAAACAATTCTACACTAATTTATTATATTTGAAAATTTAAACCTTCATCGAAAAAAATGAACTTCATTCCAATGACAGCATGAAATATAAATTGCCCGGTTTAAACATCTCTAAAATGCGACACATTCCTCGGTAATATTTTTAAAATTATCATAATACAACGATAATTTATAATATTTGAAAAATTCATCGAAAACAACTGAAATTCATAAGTAACGTCACAGAAAAAATAACACGCTTGGCTGTCTCTATAAAAGCAGCTTTTTATTCAAAAATATATTCCTATTCATTTCATTCATCACAATACTATAATAATTTATTTTATTTAAAGATTAAAGACCATGGAACTACAAGTAATTAATTTCTATGCTTAAAACTTCATCGAAAAAAATCGTCCTTCTCTTTCTAAAATCAATGAATATTTCATTCATATCAGCCATGCAGACTCCATGGACTAAATGATTTTGTGTTAAAAAATTACAGCGATTCTAATACAACTCATTCTACATATTTTGCTGTTTACATTTTACATAGGTGAAAAATAGGCTTAATAGTAGAAATAATCAAATTTGGATGAGCATTTAAACTGAAATATATTTTCATTGCGTTGTTTCAGTATGTAGATGCACAGAATTTAGGCAAAAATGAAGTAGTTTTAAGACGGATACAACATACTCAATATGAATTTAAAAGAACTTTAGAAACCACGATTTTGAGACAAGATGGATGCAATATATCATTTTGAAGTGGGTCACGTGATTTTTTTATATCATGGCCATTTGATCGCTACATATAAGAGGTGTAATTATTATTTTAATTTTTATTTAAAAACTACTGAATATATTTTGCTGAATTTTTTTTTATATATTTTATGGAACAATTTGAATATTACCTAAAGTAATTTGTGAATTTTAAATCCCCTTAAAAAATGATTGAAGAATTAGGTCCCATATGGTTCAATGTATTTCATTTTTTCAATTTAAATTAAATTTCAATCCAAAACTAATCAATCCAAAACTTATTGGGTGATATTATTATTAATTTATATTCCCATAATTCCTACAGACCCTCTGTACAACATACTAAAATTTCATTTTGATTAAGTCATTTTTACGGCAGTTATCGTGCTAACGGACAGACAGACAGACAGACAGAAAGACAGACAGACAGGCAGGATGAACAAAGTCATAAACACTTTTCAACTTTGTTGTAAAATGTTAAAATTAGCTATCTCCATGTGTATCTATTTGTGACATCACAAAAAAGCATACTTTACTGTAGCAATGTTAAATGACTTTAAAAGATAACGTATTTTTAAAAATCGAATCTTCGAATAGCCACAAATTTGGTACGGGGAAAACTAAACTCAAAGGATAATAGATCTGGTCGATTTCTGTTAGAATTACTTTAAAAGTTATGAACACTTAAAGCCGAAAATCCGTCGAAGATTTGGCCTGAAAATTACGTTTTTCAACAGTCTATTTTCGAATATAAGTGATAGAAATGCATGTGCTTTTCAAACCATGTCTAGACATTTGGGTGCTAAAAATAATTATTTCGATTTTTTAATATCATGAATTTTAAAGATAATTTTTCAATTTTAGGAATATAGTAGCTTTTATATTATAAGCGTGTTCTAAAAATTTGGTATAAGTCGGGTGGAAAATTTTGGAAATAGCATGTAAAAATTCATTTCCTGATCTCTCAGTAGAGTTTCCCCGTGTCTTATTTTAAGAAAAATTTTATTAAGGAATTGTGTTTCCTTAATAAAAATAATTTGCAGTTCATCATTTGGATTTCTGTTTGAGAATGATTTTAAACATAATTTTATCACAAACAGCATAATTTTACACTGTAAAATCATCAACTGGCATTATCTTCTTTTAATAATCCACCGTTTGTTATTCTTATTGAACCTATAACTTCATATTTTGCTACTTGCGAATTATTTAGAAAACTGCTATTCAATCACTGTACTGATAAGTGAAATAAAACACTTTCATCATTCATCATCCCTTCCTGATATCAGGGAATATCATTTGACGAGAAAAGTGAACGTTCTGGGACGTTAATCATCATCTTCGAAGAAAGTTTTCTATCCTTTAGGGGTTTCTTTAATTACAAACGTCCACTTTGGTTGAATGCAAATGTGATGAATTAATATATCACTATTTTATAGGTGTCACTTCACCCTAAATTATAAGCAGGCTCAAAAGTTAATGCACTAACTCTGAAGAAAACGGTCGAACTTTAATTAATTTTAAATGAATGTTCTTAGATCAAAAGGAAAAATATAAAACTAATATCATCGAAATCGGTTATCTAATTTGGTCTGTAGGCCTAGCGACGACAAGAATGACTAAAATCGTTCAAAAAGGCAGTTTTTGGCAGATTTTTTCCTTTTTGTGTTCTACAGATTTGAATAATCATTTCTTTATTTTCAGCTTTAGGCATACCATATGATACATATAAAAAATCTGATGTGGGCAACACATGACTTTCCTTATATAATGTAATGAATTTACTACTTTTACAGTAAAAAATAGGGTTTTCTTATAGTAGATACTAATATTCTTTCCAAAACATTGAATTTTCGACAATTAGTCGTCATTTTCATTGATTTAGCGTAATTTTTATCCATTTGGCGAGATTTTCGTTAATTTGGCAACATTTCAAAAAGTCGCCAAGTTGGCGACATTCCGCCAAATTCGTCGCCAAAATCTCGCCAAGCGTTATGCACTAAGAAATAAGTTATTCTTACAGCAGATAAATGACTATTGGCGTTCAAATACAAAAGTATTACTCAGAGTATCTTTTTTCATGAATGGAACGAGCTAGATCCACAAGAATGATGTCACCTAGTTTATCGCATGGTACTACATATGAAAAGCGAACACGTTTATCAATAGGAAATATTTTTTTTTATTTTATATGACTATTTGATATTTTTTTTGAAAAATGTACTATATCTCGAGAACGGTTCGTGTTAACGTTCTAAAATGTATGTCAATCGTTTTCTAATGAAAAATTCCATAAGAAATGTCTATTTGCGTAACTTTATTAGTGGTTTTGATTTTTTGAGGATTTTTTCAAAATTTCATTCGAAAATTTAGTGGGGTTCTGAACATTCGATTGTGTATAAAAGAAATAGGCTTCCAGTGTTTATGGATTGTGATTTTTGTACCAAATTTGGTTCAAATCGGTTCATTCGTTCGTCAGTTATCGTCTCCACAGTCCCACTGGCACACACACACACATACTTTCACACACACACACACACACACACACACACACACACACACACACACACACAGACAGACATCACTTCAAAAATGTTTGATTCGTGATCAGGGATGTTTGAAACGTGCTCTCCCGTCGAAAACTCGAATTCGAATTTTCGACCCCGTCACAATACTTTCCTTATACATTATGTATATAAGGAAAGTAAAAATTATAAAAGGCACTGGAATAAATAAAACATATTATATATATATTTTTTTAATTTAAATTTTATTTTGATGAAAAAGCAATTTTTTTTTTAAATCCGAGAAATGCCTTGATGGTAAAAAAGTTATGCTAAATCTTCCCGATGTTGAAGAAAACTCTTCAGAATTATTTTCTGCAATAATTTTTTCCACAAGTATCATTCTATATTGATGAGCTTTTTGGTTTCCCATCTGCATTAGAGTACAAAATGCAGTAACTCCAACTAAATCCATTAAATACAAGAATATATTTTAATACTTCTTTCCTCGTTTCTTTTGTGTTCAATACTCAGCTAAATATTGATCCACTTTATCAACATATCCCATTTTGTCATTGTTTGTGCCATTTCACCCATTTTATCATTGTACAATTGCACTGTGTCATTCCAACCAGCCCGCTAACGAAAGCTAGCAAAGTGCCAATTGGTGCAGTAATACTCATTTATCCCTTAATTACTTTTGATCCGTATTAAACAGCGTCGAGAAAATTCATATCGAAGAAAAAAATGTATCCCCGAGGTTTTTCGGGAAAATATTTATTTGTGAAATATACTAACACATGTTAACACGGGATACTCAGTAAAGCGGTTCATTATTTGTGTGGAAGACTCCACGTTCTTATATACATGCAATACCTAAGTCTCAAACACTTGCATCCCCAGTGGCATTTAATATTGGTCCAATTTGGACCAATGTTCGCATTACATTGAAAATATTTCCAATGTAATCCCACTATTGGGCAAACATTGAAGTTAAATTTTCGAAATATTTTCATTACAGTATTACGACAATATCAGTGTCACATCTTCTATATAAATAAAAATGAAAATCTGTCTGTCTGTCTGTCTGTCTGTCTGTCTGTCTGTCTGTCTGTCTGTCTGTCTGTTTGTCACACCATCACGGGAGAACGGCTGAACCGAATTTGATGAAATTTTGTGGGTAGCCCAGAAATAGCCCCACTTAAAATTATATCCGTGTTTTGAATTTCTACGACCAGTGGTTCTCGAGATATTAGTAAAAAACGAAATTTTCGTTTGTCTCATCATCACGGAAAAACGGCTGAACCGAATTTAATGAAATTTGGTGAATAGCCTTGAAATATCCCCCCATAAATTTTGTCCAAGTTTCGAGTTTCTAAGACCTGGGGTTGTCGAGATATTAATGAAAAACGGAACTTTTTCCTAGGAGTTCTACTCCCTAACTCCGTGGTTTATCCAAACGAAAAGCTTGAAAATCGTTTGAAAGTGAATTAAAATTTAATCTCTGAGTTTGATGGGAGATTTTTTGCGTTAATTAGTCACTTTCTGAAAACATGAATTGTTTGAAACATGATTTAAAGGGAAAATCTATCTCCATGGTTCATGGTTTATTTAAAACAAGCTTTTACGGAACAATGAGAAGTATAGAGAAATCAAAATCGTTATTTAATTTCGCAGTTTATGTTATAAGACATGACATATTTAACATGTTATAAGATTCTATCTTATATCATGTTACTCAGAAACGCAATTAAATTAAATCTGTCTGTTAATTTTAATAATTATTTTTTCGATTTGGATAATAAATAAATGGATATAAAAATATATTTTAGGAAAGAACGATTTGATTTTTCTTATAGCATTTTTGACTGGATAATATCAATTACGGTCTTCAGGTTTAAAAATTATTATTATTTATATTTTCGGGGATTATTGATTCAAGGATTATTGATATTTTCAAGTTATTATGCAATTATTTTATTATGACAAAAATTGTTTAAACTCATATATTGTGTGTTGTACGAATCTTCTACAAATACACGTGTATATCTTTTAATCTACGAGAATATAAGTAGTACAGGTATATTGACATATGTTTTGATATATATTGGCATATATTGGAATCAATTACGACCTTCTGGTATAAAGAGTACGGATATTATTGATGTTTTCAATTTATTACGTCATCTCTTTTATTTTGGCAAATATTTTTGAGACGCATATTGTAATACGGGTAATCTTCTACTAACACATTGGCATATTTTCTGATCTGTGACAATATAATTAGTACGGGGTTGCATATATTCATTCAATTCCTATTTTTTCTTCTGTAAATTTGCTTACAAAAGGGGGCAGGATGTTTTATTCTTCAGATCTGATCGTGAAGATAATTTTGCATAGTGAGAACATATATTCTTAAACTTCTCTTTAGGAGCAATAAATTTAATATTTTAACAGAATTTGCACATGATTGCGAACTTTAAGTTTCTTTAAATTATACACTCCGTACGAATAACGGGTGTGCTGTTAGTGGTTGATAAATTTTAACATTTTAGGAGGATATATCATGTTGCTCGGCATCGCAATTAAATTAAATGTGTTTGTTAATGTTTTTATTATTTTTTTTCGATTTAAATAATAAATAAATGGATAAATGGATATAAAAGTATATCTTATGAATGGACGGTTTGATTTTTCTTTTAATTATATTAATTGCTGACCGCGTACATCAATTTCATTTATTTTGGCAAAGAGTTTTCAAGCTTATATCGTATTTAGCTACTAAACTCATATATAGTGTTTAGCCAATAAATTCATATAGCCGATTGTTGAAACAGAAAAAGAGTAGAGCGGGTATATCTTCTAATACAATTGTAGTGTTTTCATTTAGTATATTGAAACGGGATAAGAATGTTTCATTCAGATCTGCAAATTCAAAGCTACGAATTTGGAGGGATATCGCTAATTTGACAACTTTTCTTAAACTTTGCCAAATTGACGGAAATGTCGCCAAATTGATATAAACGACACACAAACAGCTGCCATAAACCTTCGGGTTGGTCGTGTGGCTTGGGTCTTCTACATATCAATGAAATTTGTTTTTGTTTTGTTAGAAGAGAGTACTGAAATGATGTTTGGTTAGCATTTATCTGTCAGACCAACCATCCTACTTAGTAATACATTTAGCGAATTTTTAAAATGTCACCAAATTGATAAAAATGTTTTCAAATCTATAAAAATATCTTGAAATTGATAAAATTGCGCTACATAAATGATATTAATTGTTTTTTGTTAGGGGATAGTATTGCGATGATATTTCGTCAATTTGTCGCAAAGTGGAACTGTCAGTTCTACAGTCCCACTTGGCGATAAATTTGGCGATTTTTTAAAATGTCGCTAATTTGACGAAACTGTCGCCAAATGTTCCATAGAAATATAACTATTTAGACGATATTTTTTCTACCAATTTATTTGAAGCAAATGATATCATGTCGCTTAGCAACGGATTTAAATCCAATGCGTTTATGCGGCAGACGATTTTTATTAAATCCTTTCCGATTTGAATAATGAAGACATGTATATAAAATAAATTCCTTTGCCATTTCATTTTGGACTGGATAATATCAATTATACTCTTCAGGTTTAAACATTATTATTATTGATATTTTCCGGAATTATTGATTCAGGGATTATTGATATTTTTAAGTTATTACGCCATTGTTTTATTGCGGCAAAAATTGCTGACACACGCATATTGTACGTTGTACGAGTAATCTTCTAGGAATGCAAGGGTATATCTTCTAACCTACGAGAATATAAGTAGTACAGGTATATTGCCATATATTTTGACATATATTGGCATATATATTGGAATCAAGAACAGTCTTCTGGTATGAAAATTTAGGGGATTAATTATGTATTCAATTTATTACGTCGTCTGTTGTATTTTACCAAAAAACATTTGTGACTCATATTGCAAAACGGGTAATATTCTACTAATAATCGGACATTATAAGTAGTACGTGTATATCTTCCCATATAAATTTAGCACTTTAATTTTAGCATATATTGGAATAAATGACTGTCTTCAGATTTAAAGATTACGGGTTTATTGGTATTTTCAAATTATACATGTAATCTACTAATACAGGTTATATTTTCTAATATTCGCGTATATAATTAGTACGGGTCCCATACAATTTTAACGCTTTTATTTTGCATATATTGATTCAATTCCATATTTTTTTTTATATTTGCTTACATAAGGGGTCCAAGATGTTTTATTCTTCAGATATGTCCATGAAAATAATTGTATATAGCGAGAACAGAGATTCTTAAACTTCTTTTTAGGAGCATTATATTAAATATTTTAACAGAATATTTTGATTAAACATGTCATTTAGTATACTATAAGAATTTGGGCATGATTATGAATTTCAAGTTTCTTTATATTATATACTCCGTACGAAGAACGGGTATGCTGCTAGTCTATATAAATAAAATTGAAAATCTGTCTGTCTGTCTGTCTGTCTGTCTGTTTGTCCCATCATCACGGGAGAACGGCTGAACCGAATTTGATTAAATTTTGTGGGTAGCCTAGAAATAGCCCCACTTAAAATTTAGTCTATGGTTGGAATTTCTACGACCAGTGGTTTTTGAGATATTAGTAAAAAACGAAACTTTCGTTTGTCTCATCATCACGAGAGAACGGCTGAAGCGAATTTAATGAAATTTTGTGGGTGGCCTTGAAATAGCCCATCATAAATTTTGCCCAAGTTTCAAGTTTCTAAGACCAGGGGTTGTCGAGATATTAATGAAAAACGGAACTTTTTTTATAGGAGTTCTACTCTCCAACTCCGTGGTTTATCCAAACGGAAAGGATAAAAATCGTTTGTTTAAAGCGTCAAAGGGAATTAAAACTTTATTTTTGAGTTTGATGCAGGATTTTTGCATTAAATAGTCACATCTGAAAGCATGAATTGTTTGAAACATAAATTTAAATGGAAAAATCTACCTCCATGTTTTTACATGTATTAACCTCCATGTATTTCACAAGCTTTTACTCAACGATTAGAAGTATAAAGAAATTAAAATGGTTATTTAATTTCGCATTTTATGAGGAAGATTCTATCTTATATCATGTTGCTCGGCAAAGGGATGGAATTAAATGTGTTTGTTAATGATTATTATTATTTTTTCTATTTGTATAATAAATAAATGGATGTAAAAATATATTTTATAAATGAACGGTTTGATTGTTCTTTTAATTATATATATTGCGGACTGCGTACATTACTTTTATTTATTTTAGCAAAGAGGTTTCAAGCTCATATACTGTGTTTAGCTAATAAACTCATAATAAATGAACGGTTTGATTGTTCTTTTAATTATATATATTGCGAACTGCGTACATCACACTTTTATTTATTTTAGCAAAGCGGTTTCAAAGCTCATATATTGTGTTTAGCTAATAAACTCATATATTGTGTTTACCCAATAAATTCATTTAGCCGATTGTTGAAGCAGAAAAAGAGTAGAACGGATGTATGTATCTTCTAATACAATTTTAGTGTTTTCATTTAGTTTATATACAGATGGGATATGGATATTTTATTCTTCTTATCTGCAAATTTAGAGCTACGAATTTAGCGGAATATCTCTAAATAACTTGGTAACTTTTCTTAAACTTTACCAAATTAGAGGAAATATCTCCAAATTGATAAAAATGACCCAAATCAATGAAATTAAATTTGTGTTTTTAGAATAGAGTACTGAAATGATGTTTCTGTAGCATTTGTCGGTCAGTCCATCCATCCTACTTAGTAACGCATTTAACTAATTTTTTTAATATCACTAAATTGATAAAAATATTTGTAAATCCATAAAAATATCATGGAGACGAAAATGTCGCCAAACCTTCCATGGAGATCACATTGTTCAGACGACATGATTTCCATCAATTTATTTGAAGCAGATGATATCATGTCGCTTAGCAACGGATCCAATGTGTTATGTGTCATACGATTTTTATTAAATCTAATAAAAATATGTATATAAAATAAATTTCATTGACATTGCATTTTTGACTGGATAATATCAATTACGGTCTTCAGGTTTAAACATCATTATTATTGATATTTCGGGGACAGTTGATTCAGGAATTATTGATATTTTCAAATTATTATGCCATTGTTTCATTATGACGAAAATTGTTGAAACTCATATATAGTACGTTGTACAAGTAATCTTCTTCAAATGCACGGGTATATCTTCTAATCTACGAGAATATAAGTAGTACAGGTATATTGGCAAAATTTTTATATATATTGGCATATATTGGAATCAATTACGACATTTTCTGGTATTAAGATTACGGGGATTTTTGATACTTTCAATTTATTACGTCATCTTTTTTATTTTGGTAAATATTTTTAAGACTCATATTACAATATGTTTAAGCTTCTACTAACACACTGGCATATTTTCTAATTTGCGAAAATATAAGTAGTACGTGGTTGCATATATTGATTCAATTCTTTTTTTTGTGTGTGAATTTGTTTACAAAAGGGGCCAGGATATTTTATTCTTCAGATTTGCCCGTGAAGATAATTTTGCATAGTGAGAACAGATATTCTTAAACTTCTCTTTATGAGCAATAAATTTAATATTTTATCAGAATTTGCACATGATTGCGAATTATAAGTTTTTTTATATTATATACTCCGTACGAAGGACGGGTATGCTGCTAGTTTGAAATATTTTCAATCGAATGCCAATAATCGCGAAATATTGTCCCAATATTTTAAACCCATATTGGGCCAATTCCATCAATATACCCACTTTTTCATATTGGTCCAATATTTCCAATATTGGGTGCCAATATTGCAGTACATGTAGGGATGTAGTAAAAATGCACGCCCTTTTCTTACGAGCTTATTTGGCTTTTGTATACTTCAAGTGTCCAAAATTTATCCATTTTTACATACATAAAAAAAAATCTGATGTGGGGAGCACATGACTTTCCTTATATAATGCAATGTATTTACTGCTTTTATAGTAAAAACAAAATAGGTTATTCTTATAGTAGATACTTATATTTTCTCCAAGATATTGAATTTTCGTCAAATAGTCCTCATTTTCATTGATTTAACGTCAGTTTCATCCATTTGGCGAGATTTTCTTTGATTTGGTCGCCAAGTTGGCGGAATTCCACCAAATTCGTCGCCAAAATCTCGCGAAGCGTTATGGACGGAGAAATAATTTATTCTTATAGCAGATAAATCACTATTGGCGTTCAAATACAAAAGTATTACTCAAAGTATCTTTATGTATCGCATGATATTACATATGAAAAGTGAACATGTTTCTCAATAGGAAATATGTTTTTTGTTTATATAATTTTTTTGATATTTTTTTAGAATATGCAATATCTCGAGAACGGTTCATGCTAGCGTTCTAAAATTTATATTAATCATTTTCTAATTAAAACATTATATCAGAAATGCCTATTTGGGTAACTCTATTAGATATTTTGATTTTTTGATGATTTTTTCAAACATTCATTCGAAAATTTATTAGGGTTCTGAACATTCGATTGCGTATAAAAACAATGGGCTTCCAGTATCCACGAATTGTAATTTTTGTACCAAATTTCGTTCGAATCGGTCCATTCGTTCATCAGTAATCGTCTCCACAGGCTCACTGACACACACACACAGACACACATACTTTCACACACTCACACACACACATACACACACACTCGCACGTACGCACACCCAGCCACCCAGACACCCACCCACACACACGCACACACACACACACACACACACACACACACACACACACAGACATTACCTCAAAAATGTTCGATTCGTGATCAGGGATGCTGGAAAAAGGGCTCTCCAGTCGAAAACTCGAATTCGAATTTTCGACCTCGTCACAATACTTTCCTTATACATTCTTGTATGTAAGTAAAGTAATAAGTGACGCAAGCGCTGTGAACGAAGTATAGATCCCTACGAATTTCTAAAATCCATCAAATTATTTCTATATGTATCGACTCAAAACCTTTTATTTTATGACTCCGAAATGTCTTTCAGAAAGAATCTTTGAGTTGGCGAGTTCTTAGCCATTTAGATACTGGTCAGGCATTGATTGAAGCCGCAGATTGTTCCATCATTAGTTTTGTATCGTATGCACTCATATTCGATTTTTAGTTTCTGTTTATGTGCAATAATCCTATGCATCATCCTCCAAAAATCCATTCAATTATATTGAGCAGTTTTTGAGGAAACAAAGTATTTGTGCATGCAAAAACAAATTTTGGACACCACTGAATATAATATTAAGATAGCTCAGAGCATATAACAGTATCCACGTACCGTTCTAAAATTGCGCTCGTTGGCATAATATGGATAGCAATAAAATATTTTCTGTCACGCAATGGGCTTCAAATTTCGTACAGAGTGAGCAAAATTATGTTGCAATGCATTTTTTATTGCTGAAAAATGCTGAATTGTATCTGCATATAGAGCAACCAATTCTGTACTACTACACAGAAAGCTTCAAATTTTGTTAAACGTGTGCGAAATTGTTGTAAATAGCGAGCTTTCTTACTACTACTGCAAACTAATACTACTTTCATGCTACTACTTCTATGGGTAAGTAGTACGATGTAAGGCGGTGCAAACAAATTTTTGGGAACAACCCTATTGGCTGATTCTTTAAGTATACAACACTTTTGACCTTTTTAATAATTCGATTCTTCTTCTGCCATGCATAATGAAATTTCTAGCGAATTCTAAAGCATTCAACGTAATATATACTACTGGCACGTAATATAAAATACTTTCATTACTATTTATTATGCGTTTCTGATATCATGTAATATAACTTGACGGGAATAACGAGCTTGCTGTGAAGTTTATCACCATCATCGCAGTAGGTGTTTTATCCCTAAGGGCTTACTTTAATTTCAGATTTCCTCTTTGGTAAAATGCAAAGGGGATCAGATGATTTATTACTCTTTTATAGGTGTCACTTCAGTGTAATTTTATCACATGAATCAGAAACGTTAATTAAAAATGTTTAATAGATTTAAAATAAAACTACTTTATTCGGGTTAGAAGTGTTCTAAATTAGAATTAATTTCATTTAAAAATTTTAGACCAAGATTGTGTTTGGATTCTTTTTCTCGCTCTATCTCTCTTTCTTTCTCCATCTCCCTTTCTCTCAAACAGTTTCTTTCAATCTCTACTTCCTTTCTCAATCTCTTTCTCTCAGTCTCTTTCTCTCAATCCCTATATATCTTCTAATATCTCTTTGTCTCCCTCTCTCACTCTTTCTCGCTTTGTTTCTCTCTCTTTGTTTCTCTCACTTTGTTTCTCTCTTTTTGTTTCTCTCTCTTTGTTTCTCTCTCTTTTTATTTCTCTCTATTTGTTTCTCTCTCTGTCTCTCTTTCTTTTTTCTTCTCTGCCTCTCTCTCTCAGTCCTTTTATTGTACCTCTGTCTCTCTCAGTGTTCTTTTCTCTATATTTCTCTCTCTGTCTCTCTGTCTCCCCGTTTCTCTCTCAGTCTCTGTTGATGTTTCTCTGTCTGTTATTTTGTTTCTCTCTCTGGCTCTTTCTTCTTTCCTCGCTCTGTCTCTTTTTCTTTCTTTCTCTCTGTATCATCTCTCTCTCTCAGTCTCTCTTATTTTTTCTCTGCCTCTAGCTTTATTTCTCTCTCTGTCTCTATCTCTCCGTCTCTCTCTCTCAGTCTCTCTTATTGTTTCTCTGTCTCTCTCTTTGTTTCTCTCTCTGTCTCTCTCTTTGTTTCTCTCTCTGTCTCTCTCTTTGTTTCTCTCTCTGTCTCTTACCCAGTCTTTCTATTATTGCTTCTCTCTCTCTCTCTCTCCTTTTCCTCTTTCTATCTCTTTGTTTCTCTCTCTATCTCTCTTATTGTTTCTCTGATTCTCTCTCTATCTCTCTTATTGTTTCTCTGTTTCTCTCTTTGTTTCTCCCTATGTGTTTCTTTCTCTCAAACAATTCCTCTTAATCTCTCTTTCTCAATATATCTCATTCTCTGTCTTTGGTGTTATAGAAAAACAAAACAAATATAGTTTCTTGTAACTTATTTTCAATAAAAATTAATAAGTATAAAGTATTGATTAAAATTAAACATACAAATAATTTCATTATTTTGAAGAAATATCACGTTTACTCTGAAAAAAAAAATTAAGAATGATTTGTAATGAGTCCTAAAATAATTTTTATTTATACCTTATTTGACTCATTTGACATACTCATTTGATAACAGTGTCATTTATTTTTTACGATGTTTTAAATTTTAGTTTCAAAACGCAGGTAATTCCCCAAGAACGACGTTAATTAACATTTTATAAATAATTTTCTTTGCGGATTAATTGAAAACACAAAGCTAAATTGATGCTCTTGTTCAATATAATTATCATTTCATAATGGTTTTGCCGCTTAAAAAAATAATTCGAAAACCAATGGAATTTTATTTGATGCTTTCACCACGAAAATTAATAGGCGTCTGTAACGGCGGTTCGTCAGTTAACGCAAGTGAAGCGCTGTTTTACTTGAAATTATCGGTTAAATGGTTTATTATTATTATTATTATTATTTGGCGAAATTTTCAGACTCGTTGCGCTGTTTATAAATAACATTTGACGACACGTGTGCTAGTTGCGCGATGTATTTTGATGATTTCGGTATTGAGGACGAGGACGTTCCTTATGCCAAGAGACGCCATTTGACCTCTGGTGGCCATTTTGTGACATAATCGTAAGAAATATCGTTATATCGTCACTTCTGATTTATAGATAGATTCAGATTCACAATACATTCGCACAAACGCAAACACTGTAAATAGCTATAACCTTTGAAATATGACTAGTGCCGCTTTTCAATGTGTTTCCTCCTTAGTGAAAACAATAGTGCACATGCACTATATATTGTGTTTTGTTTTAAAAATTAATCAGGAAGGAAAGTGAAATGAGAAATTATGATAAAATGCTTTGAAGTTTGGATGCAGTTTTAGAGAAAAAAGTAGGAAGAATGAAATTTCAGTTCACATATTAAGTGACTTCAGGAAAGTTGTAGAATCATCAGAATCTTTTAAATACCGCCAAGTTCCAACAAGATTAAATGTGTAACAACAGGTCGAAAACGAACTGAAATAATGCACAAGGGTCCCAACAGCTTAGTATTATTGACAAAGTGGAACAAGAATAATGATAAAAATATTAGTATTAGCGGCCATTCAGCCAGACTGCGAATAATGAAACGGAATACTGGACAAATCATTAAACAATTTTTATGATTTTTTTATTGGCTTTCCCAGGTGGAATCTTTTTCTACGTCATGGGTTATACATATACACCTCCCTCCTTTCGCCAACGATCCTACCGTGCTGAAAACACCGGTTCTCGTTAGTTCACCGAAGTCAAGCAGCATCGGGCGCGGTTAGTACTTAGGTGGGTGACCACCTGGGAACACCGCGTGCTGTTGGCACATTTCGGGCGCGGTAGCCCGGCGGTTTGTGCGCTAGATATGCACGATGCCACAACTGCCGCCATGTTCATGCGGAGTACGATCACGTTAAACATGTGGGTCCGTAAGTCCTTCCGAGAGGTGAGTGGTAGGGTAAGAAAGGTTCGGCCCCTGTGTATGCCTTCCCCACTGGGTTCCGGTCTAAATTGGGTGGCACTTCCCGACCGTCCACACGGTGACCTTACACCTTTCTGGTAAGGGGCGCGGTAGCCCATTGGTTAGCGCGCTGGAGTTGCACTCGGTAGGCCCGGGTTCGATTCCAGCCACTGCCAAAAAACTGCCGCCGTGTTCATGCGGAGTACGATCACGTCAAACATGTGGGTCCGAAAGTCCTTCCGAGAGGTTGGTGGTAGGGGAAGGAGGGTACGGTCCCTGTGGATGCCTCCCCCACTGGGTTCCGGTCTGAATTGGGTGGCACTTCCCGACCGTCCAAACAGTTACCTTACACCTTTCTGGTAGGTCGGACGGTCTGGGTTTCAATAACAACAACACATTTCTGGTAGGTCCGACGGTCTGGGTCTCAACAACAACCCCCCTCCTTCCATCTACTTTTATTTTTGACTTCCGTATTTGTTGCCCTGTCTTATACTCGCAAATATGATCTGACGTATCCTCGAAACAACAATGTTTATCAATTTGTGCGTAATTTCGTTGCTTAAGTTTCCCTTACATAAATATGTGCTGTTTCCTATCAAATTTCACGAATTTTTACGAATTTATTTTGTAGAGGGTAAGTTAATGCCCCATTAAGACAAATTATCCTTTCCATATTATTTTCACATAATTTCTGGATGGATATTGAACAATACGATTATTATCGTTAATACGCAGGAAAATTGAAAAATTATTAATACGGTTACTTAATTCCAGGCATGGCCAAATCGTTTATTCTAATAATATTACGTGGATTATTAACCACTTATCCTAAACTGTTGTAACATGCGATTGCTCTAAATTTTAGAAGATTAAAATATTTCACGATTGTAATCTTTTAATGGGATTATTTGAATTTACAAATCATGTTGGGAAATGCCCTGGGTTATGTAAGTAGTAATGTGTTCATAAATAAAATATATCTGGTACATTAGTGTATTTTATTTATTATGTTTTCGAATATTTCCGTTTTCGTTTCTTTGGAATAATTTTATTGAATTTCAAGATTTATTATTTATTCAATTTCAAATTCAAGGATCTCTAAATGATGAAACCAAACACATGGTTAAAATGAAAATAAATGTAATTGAATAACAATTTATTAGTCTTAATAATCAATAATAGTCCCACGCATAAATAAACAATGAAAATAACCATCTGTATACGCAAGTTTCAATTAGGCGTTTTTTAATAATATCTCGACAAACTTTGGTTTTAGAAATTCAAAACATGTTCGGTGTTACACGTAGTACTGTAGATAATTACCATGGCAACTGTACATACAAATCAGTCAAAAACTATGGACTTGTATACGACACAGAAGCAACAAGGTTTTCCATTTCATATAACACTAGAATATTTACACTTTGTTGCTCAATATTTAAGAAGTTGTTGTTGAGACCCAGACCGTCCGACCTACAAGAAATGTGTAAGGTAACAGTTTGGACGGCCGGGAAGTGCCACCCAATTTGGACCGGAACCCAGTGGGGGAGGCATCCACAGGGACCGTACCCTCCTTCCCCTACCACCAACCTCTCGGAAGGACTATTGGACCCACATGTTTAACGTAATCGAACTCCGCATGAACACGGCGGCAGTTGTAGCAGCGTGAAAATCCAGCGCGCAAACCACCAGGCTACAGCGTCCGAAAGGGGCCAACAGCTTGCGGTGTTCCCAGGTTGTTACCCACCCATGTACTAACCGCGAGCGATGCTGCTTGACATCGGTGATCTAACGAGAACCGGTGTTATCAGCACTGTTGCGCCATTGGCATCAATATATAAGAAGTGTGAAAGTTCCTTTATTACTGTAGATGATATTGTTCTTCAAAACATCCCATTAAAATATTTCATTTTTCGTAAATGAACAAGAGGAATCTTTATTTTCGCTATTCAAAATTATCTGTACAGCCGTATATGAAAAATTAAAAAATTCTGATTTGTCTATAAATTTACAAAAATATAAAATATGATGAATATATATTAACTTGAAATCGTCAAAAGTGGTTTTAGGAGATGTACCCACAACGTTTAACAATCCGTTAAACACTATATATGATTTTGAAAAACATTTGTAAAAATAATAAACAAATGACTAAAAAAATAAAAATATCATTATTCCCATACTCTTAGATCCTATATATCAATATTTTGTGCTCTTTAAAGCGGGCTATGATTGTAAAAACCCAGTTAAAAAGGCAATATTTTTTTTTTTATGAAATGTCATATTATATACATTTCTTTAATATTTAAATCGTACAAATAAAATAAATATTGTCTGCCAAATCAACACAATTGATTAAATACCCCTACTAAGCAACAGTATATAATACATTTTAAGCAAAATGTATCTGCCCAAAAATACAATTGATTTTATTTAGTTGCTAAGAAGTAGTATATAACTCTTTCCAAAAATAAAATTGTCCGTCAAAATAACTCAACTGATTTAATTCCGTTGCTAAGCAACAGTATATAATTTTCTTCACCTAAATATAGTCTGCCGAATAGACACAATTGATCTAATTCCGTTTCTAAGCAATAGAATGTATAGTTTTTTTTCCAAATAACAGACAGACAAACGGACAAAATACAGTCAGGCTAACAAGCAAGCGAGCTTTTTATTTCATATAGAATATATATATTAATAAATATAAATTTCACAAAGATAATTTCATATATAAACTATACCGAATTAAATTCTTTGAATTAAAATGTACAAAAAATATCCTTCCACCAAATTTCAACTATTCGAGAATATACGTTTGGGATGCAAAAGGTCAAGGGATTAATTTAGCGCATTTCTCAATTTGCGTTTTGGGGCAAGACTATTTTACTCGCCATTACTTGGAATGGAGTTAATTAATTTTAATTAGCTCAACGGACGCTGCCATTTATTCTAATTTTTTAGCTGTTGTTAATTAGACCGCTGCTAAAACATGCGATGTCTTGCCTAATTCTTGATTGCATTTTCTTCTAATGTTGTGTTTAATATAGTTACAGTAATATGTTAAAAAAGTAATTAAGTGGCTGTCAATCACATGCAAATCTGTAAGTTTAATATACTCGTGCGTCATATTTTAAACCAGGCATTTTAAGTTGTATTTCCGCATTGATTAAGAAAAACATTCTTGCCGAATGATTTTCAAAAGTTGATGTTTGTGGGTGTAATTTAATTGGTTAAGTAAGCGCATGTTTATTATATTATGATCTTTCGAAACATTTAATTTTAGATACCTTATCCTGGATTTGAGAAAAGGATTTTAAAATAAGGATATAACAAAACTTTTACTTCGTGCAAACATTAATTATGTTTTCTTTTGTTGTTGTTGCTGTTTGTCTTTCAGGGATTTACGGATACATATGAAGGATTTATTTTTATTTAATTGGGTGGATATTTGAGTGCTGAAAAAGATCTTATTCAGATTCTAAGGATATATCAAGCATGCGAAAACAACTCCGTGTTGCATAGGTAGAGGGCTCTGCGCAGCGCAAGCATGTACATCCACTCCCTGTCTTATCCTGCTTTGTATATCCTGTGCGTTTCATTGTAATCTGACAATTCCTATATATATATATATATATATATATATATATGTGTGTGTGTGTGTGTGTGTGTATTTAGGAAATTAAATTCCATTTTCCTCTGTTGAAAATGAGTTATTTATCTCTCTGCAAGATACAAGATTACGGAATTAGGTTCTCTTGCTTCCGTCCTTTGTAGTAATTTCCATCAGGCTTACTGTGATAAATTACTTTCTACTTGTTATTTCCAATTTTTTAAATTATTTGTGAAACGATAATACTCTTTTCTGGCACCCAAATTTCTTTTTCATTTCCAAATTTATAATAAATGAAATGAAATTAAATATAATGAACTAAGGGAGAAACCCTGGGTAGTTTAGTAATACAGTAAAAATTAACACATAAAATTTTCAATATTTCAACCGTAAACCAACTCAGCAAATTATGCTTTATAATTTATTGGGCAAATATGTAAATTCCTGATACTTATTTTCAGTTATAAACAATAATTACAGTCAGGCATATATGTATTTTATTTGATTTTGTTCCACGGACTGTGTAATGTTTAAATCAAAATTTAAATATATAGGAAAAATCTCTAATCAAACATTTATTTCAGTCATATTTGTGAAAAAAATCAGCACTGACTACATTCCGGTGGAGATGAAATGGTTTGTGTGAAAAACATTTTTAAAAATAAAACTACAGTAAAATTCAGTTTTCACTTTCCTTATATACAATAATGTATAAGGAAATTATAATAATAAGGGATATTAATCACAATGATAATGAAGGAAATGATATTCTAAAAGTAGATACAGAAATAATTGAAAATCAAAGCAAATATAAGGAGTATGTTAGGCAAAAATTGGAGTTACTAAATGAAATAGGAATTCTTAACACAAATGAAATTGAAAACATTCATGAACAAAGTGAGAGAAAGCTAGGTCAAAATTTTTTCATGAAATCAAGGATTTTTTAAAATTCAAAATTTGCTGATGATTGGTATTTGAAGAATTGTAAAATGAGAGAAAGATAGAAAGAATAACAAATCAAATGATTCTAAGGAAAATGATCTGGAATTGAAAAAATTATAAAAATGAAAAAATGGATAAGGATATGAAATTTAATAAAAAGCAATAAGAAACGAATGGTTTAAAAATGAGCAAGGTATGAATTTTACAAAAATTGATAATAATTGTACAAATAGTTATTTTTCAAAAATAATATTATATCATAATATAATTTATGATGTTAAGTCAAAATATTACATGTGATAAGAACATTATGCAGAGATTAATTTATGCAAATAATTCCTACGAAAATGAAAGGTAGAATCAAATATGTTACCTAATTGGGTAGATAAAGGGTCTGTAGCCAAATTCAGGCAAGGACCATGTTGGTGGAAGGCAAGTTCAATCACTTCAATTTGTTTTCAAAGGCAGGCAAAAATGATGAGTCTTTCAAGGGAGTCTTGAGGCTTAAAAATTGAATGACAGGTTTAAGTAAAGTGAAAAAATAAGTAATGAGCTGAAAGTGAGAATATTAAAGATTAGTCATAGATGGTATAGATTTTATGTCAAAAAGTAAACAAAGGTATAAATAATTGAAAATTTTAAATCAATTTGAATTTAAAATGTTAAATTATGAGCAGTTAAAGGAACTGTAAATCGCCCGTTGCAATAAAGCAATCGAGGACACGATATCTCGTGTAGGAACGTTCAAATGTGAACATGCATTGAAAATTACGTAGATAAATAAATGTTTGAGGAATAATATAAATTGTACAAGCAATTTTATAAATTTGAATTTTTATAAATTTGAATATATGTATAAAGGACAATATGCAATCACAACACCCAGTTAATAAAATTATAATTACGAGATTAAGTATGAAAATGTACTAAATCTACCGATATAAGTATACATGCAATAACCTAACGCTAAGAAAAACCTCAATGTGATGCCAATTTCCGAAAGTGTCGCCCCCACCCCCAACATGCCTTCAGCAGAGAGTGAAGATCAACAACATGCAAAAAGACTAAAAAACATTTGATAACTCATGGCGCAATGCAGCTCATTTTAAAAACTTTTAAACTAATGTTTGGAATAATATTGCCAATAAGGCAATGTATACCAGTTAAGCTATAAAAGAGTATGCGCAAAGCAGCAATAACAATCTTATGCATTATATAAAATTCAATGAAGGAATGAACAGTACCAAAAAGTGGTTGTGGGGGGGTCTGACCCCCACTCCCCGGTTAAAAGCATGCTTTGAGTGCCGCGGCAAACACTCCCGGAAAACCGGCACCGTTCATAGAAAGTCCTTGTGACTAAAGTAATTGCCGAAAATAAAGACACAGAAAATAATCAAAATCCAAATGGAATACCTTAGGTGAAACCAATCGAATCCACCTCACGCCAACACCACCAATGCCATCAATAATTCCATCGAACACTACACACAAAGAATCTACCCCATCCCCTACATCACCAGATTAACTCCGAGAACCGAAGAATCTCTGATTATATACTGTATACCGCTGCCACGGATTCAACTAAAAATCCGTTAAATTTAATTTGCACTCTTGTATATCAACCCAGGGGATTCCTTTACTAACATTCATAATTTTATCTTTACATAAAACAACATAAAAAAATATAAGATATTGTAAAAAGATTTTCCCTTTGGTGGTGATCTTGAATCTTGGTCTACAATGATGCTTTGGAGTGACGAGTTATTTACAATAAATACGGAAGTGTATTGAAACCGATCTGTTTGGTGCAATCGAAAGCATGAGGAAATATTTTTTTACACTCTTACACGAGTTAAAATTGTTATTATACTTTATGGCATGGCAAAAAATGTGAATATAGCGACTGGCAATGTCGGCACCTATGTGACGTGTGCTCGGTCTACCAATATAAGGGTATTTGGTCGATCGTCAAAAAATGACCCTTCCTCTCACCTTATCTATAACTTTTTAGACCGGTTAATCACAGTAGGGGGAATATACAAAAAATCGTCGTTGAAAAAAATAAAAATGATTAAAACGAAAATTTCAAGATTTGTAACACATTGAATACTCATGAGGTATCAAAATCTGGAATACGGATGAATGAACCGTATTTAAATATAAAAGAGAATAGTGTACTTTAATAACTAAATCGTATAAATAAAATAAATATTGTCTGCGGGATCAACAAAATTAATTTAATTCCTTTGCTAAGTAACTGAATGTAATTTTTTTTTTTAAACAAAAGGCGTCTGTGAAAAAAATACAATTGAATTAATTCAATTGCTAAGCAATAGTATATAATTTTTTCCAAAAATAAAACTGTCCGTCAAAATAACTCAACTGATTTAATTACGTTGCTAAGCAACAGTATATAATTTTCTTCACATAAATATTGTCTGACGAAATGACACAATTGATCCAATCCCCTTTCTAAGTAATAGTATATAGTTTTTTTTCAAATAACAGACAGGTAGATGGGCAAAATACAGACAGACAGACAAACAAGCAAGATTTCCATTTCATTTAGATAGAATATATATTAATAAATCTAAATTTCTCAAATATAAGTTCATATATAAACAATACCGAATTAAGCTCTTTGAATTAAAATGTACAAGAAATATTTTTTCACCAAATTTCAACTATTCGAGAATATACGCTAGGGATTCAAAAGATCAAGGGATTAATTTAGCACATTTCTCCATTTGCGTTTCTGGGTCATGGCTATTTTACACGCCATTACTTGGAATAGAGTTAATTAATTTTAATTAGCTCAACGGATGCTGCCATTAATTCTAATTTTTAGCTCTTGTTAATTAGACCGCTGTCACAACGTGTAATGTCTTGCCTAATTCTTGATTGCATTTTCTTCTAATGTTGAGTTTAATATAGTTACAAAAGTAATTAAGTGGCTGTCAATCCAATGTAAATCTGAAATTTTAATATACTCGTATGTCATATTTTAAACCAGACATTTTAAGTTGTTTTTCAGCATTGATTAAGAAAAATATCCTTGTGGAATATTTTGCAAAAGTTGATGTTTGTGGGTGTAATTTGATTGGTTAAGAAATCGAGTGTTTATTAAATTCTGAACTTTCGAAACATTTAATTTTATGTACCTTATCCTAGGTTAGAGAAAATTATTTTAAAATAGGGATATAACAAATCTTTAAAATCGTGCAAACATTAATGTTGTTTTATTTTGTTGTTGTTGCTGGTCTTTCGGGGTTTCATGGATACATATGAAGGATTTATTTTGATTTAATTTAGTGGTTATATGAGTGCTGAAAAAGGTCTTAATCCAATTATATATATATATATATATATATATGTGTGTGTGTGTGTGTGTCTGTGTGTGTGTGTGAGTGTGCGTGAAAATATAAATACAGGGTGTCCCAATAATGACATACATGCACACACACACACACATATATATATATATATATATATATATATATATGTGTGTGTGTGTTTAGGAATTTAAATTTCATTTTTTTCTGTTGAAAATGAATTATTTATTTCCCTCCAAGATATAAGATTACGAAAATAGGTTCTCTTGCTTTCGTCCTTTGTCGCAATTTCCATCGTAATTCCGGTGATAAAGTACTTTCTGCTTGAAATTTCCAATTTTTTAAATCATTTCTGGAACGACAATACACTTTTCTGGCTCCCAGATTTCTTTTTCATTTCCAAATTTATAATAAATGAAATGAAATTTAATATAATGAACTAACAGAGAAACCCTGCGTAGTTTAGTAATACAATAAAAATATACACATAAAATTTTCAATATTTTAACCTTAAACCAACTCAACAAATTAAGCTTTATAAACTATTGGGCAAATATGTAAATTCCTGATACTTCTTTTTAGTTATAAACAATAATTACAGTCAGGCAAAAATGTATTTTATTTGATTTTGTTCCACGGACTCTTGTTGTTGAGACTCAGACCGTCCGACCTACCAGAAAGGTGTTCCATGGGATGTGTAATGTTATAATCAAAATTTAAATATATAGGAAAAATCTTTAATCAAACATTTCTTTGAGTCATATTTAGGAAAAAATCAGCAGTGACGCCATTCCGGTGGAGATGAAATGGTTTGGGTGAATAACATTTTGTAAAATAAAACATCAGTAAAATTCAATTTTCTTTATTTGTTATCTTAAATCTATTTATTTTGGTTACAGGTTTTCAAACTGCTGCAAATTAATCGCTAACAGTGTATAGATCACAAGCATTTTTAGTTGCCATTGCAATATTTTACAAAATCTGTGTTTTGAAGATCAATCGTTGACTCCTTATTTAACATCTTAAAATGACATAAAAGTCGTATATAGATAATGTGAAATTGTATAGACTTTTACGTTTGAAATTATTTTTCCAAATATTTCTTAACCCAAATTACTCTTTTTCTTGCTGGTGATAATCATGTTACTTATGTCATTACTGAAGGATAATTAACTGGTTTCAGATTATTTTAGACAGCAGTTTGAAGAAAGTTTTATAATGGTAAATGTTTTTTGTCAATAAAAACAAAAGTCTAATCTGCAACCAAGTGATGCATAATTTACCAATTTGCCAAATTACATTATTTTGTAGTAAATAGGAACATATTTGTACATTATAGAGGCAATGGTGGTGGTTCATTTTTGTTGTACTAACCGTTTGCAATTCAACATTCCTATTTTGGAATATAAATTTTAAAATTTTCTCCAAACATATAGTGTGAATAATTATTAATAATTATATTGTTATATTAAAATAAGATATGTATTATTTTTTTAAATTATATTCTTTCCATACGATTTTATACTAAATTGTTTTGTAAAATTGTATATTGTTTTGTATATGTTAAACTTTTTATGCCTTTGTAGGATTATAATATTTTCTATGAAATATGCCAAAAATACTAATACCAGTTTCTAATATGCAGTAAATATTTTACTGTACTCAGTTATGGGCGGTTGAATAATTTTATTAGTTTCACATTGTCATTTTGAAACAACTAATAAAACATGTTTCGAGAAATTAAAGCTGACATTTTGCACACATATATCTTTATAAATAAAGTATTGTAACTACATAAAGCAACTACTGAGTAATAAAATAAGTAAAATGCTAAAATAGAGACCGTTTTATGTTCCATTGAGGGATAAATGCAAGCATAAATAACATTTATTGCTTTGTCAGCTATATTTGTTGTGTCTGAATTCACTTTGAGCGGAGCTGATATAAAAAGTATTCTATGACTCAATCAATGATTTTGATGAAATGTGCATAAATATTTTAATTTAGATAATTAGAATGTCTGCAAAATTGCAAATTCGCCTTCAAACACATCCAAACAACACTGAGTAAAATCTCAAATACTATAAAGAAGACCAGAAAATATAATAAATAAATTTAAGGTAAACGAATATAAAATTGTAGTTATTCAAACAATGAAAACGAAAACTGAAATACCAGACAAGTAAATTACTAATAAACCAGAATTTGTCAAATTGTGAAAGGGAATGAAAGTTCAAATCATAAATCATCGTGCATGTTATAATGTAATCATTATGGGGAAAATTTAAACGATGGTCAGTGTGCCGATTATTAATTTTGTTTATTAAATTATACATGTAATCTGTTCCAAAACTTACTGCTGTGTACATTGCGTTGGTGGCCGCAAAACCCACCCATTTTTGTGCTTAACGGGATACTAAGTTAACAAACTAAAAAATAAGGTTAATAGTAAAGGAACAAACATTTATTTATCACATACTTAATTTACACTCTTTAGTTTACAAATTAAAATAGTATCACAATAGTGGAATACATCTCAAGGGTAGTTCGGGGGGTGTAATGTCAGTTGAATTGATATTTGGTTGGAGCACGTGGTGGGATGCATTAATTAGCTTTTCCTTAAAAACACAAAATTAGACAAAAAGGTTATCCTCATATAGTTAAGTGTACGGTACTTGATCTTCTTTCATATAACTTGTGTAACACCGATGCTTCGTCACACTTTACACTTGCAAATCCAGATGAACATGAGCTCTCCTTCGAATTCCTATATCAGAGACGCACACACAACTCTTAACACTGCTACCGCCGCTTACTCTTCACTAGTCCAACTCCAACAGCCTGCCTTGACCAAATCTGACTCTTCGAGCAACTCTCACGTATATTCATTTTTCGGTCAGCGGTCTCGTGCTGGAATGTAGAGCTGATGGCTAATCCGTAGACATGGGGTCGCCGTCTCGGTTGCCGCCAAACGGCTTAGCGTGGTATGTAAAAATGGGGCGTGGTATGTAAGATATGGGGCCACCTGTATACTATGGCCCATCTGCTTAGCGTGGGAATAATCCGCCCGCATTCCTGGTTCCATCATTTTAATCCTTCCAAATATTTAATACTTTACATTTCTGGCATTACAGTCAGCATTTCGACCACATTTAGCAATTAAATATACATTATCTTTTGAGAAAGTTGCAGTACCTGGAGGACCTAGTAGTAGTAGTCTTCTTCAACTCAGACCGTCCGACCTATGCAAATATGTAAGGGGAATCTCCAACTCCATGGATTACGAATTTGTTAAAATTAGTATTATCTGTGTTTTCTCTGAATGTAATGCGTAATGTCCTGATATATACGATTCTATAGAAGAAAATATCTTTTTGCCTGTCTGTAATACGTGGCAATAAATTTGTAAATAAATTTGTAGAAATTGTTGCACACATTTGGCAACTTTAAGAGAGAATCTCGCCAAATTTAAGAGAGGTCAATATTTCGGAATATTAAGTTGACTTGAGATATTGTAAAAACTGATTTCATTTTTGTTTTCTGAGTTCTGTTGTCAATTATAAAACCATCAATGAAATGTCAATAAACTAAATGCAAAACAGAATATAATTGATCTGTGCAAACTTGCCAGCTCCGCTTGAGTTTTACAGTCGGTTTATTCAGCCTAGTTTTATAAAAACCTTAAAACCATAATGTGTTTTTTATTTTATTTTATTTTTTTATTCAGCAAAAAATAATGAGATACATCTTCTATTTAAACATCCCATATCACCACCTCTGCGTAATAAATATTTTTAACACCCTGGAATTTCAGCTGTAATAAATACATGAATCCAGATTTAATATTTAAAATATAAAACTTTCCATTCAAGCGTAAAATGAATTACAACTCCCTCTCTCCACGGAATGGAAATGAAAGAGATTGAAACGAGATATTCTCCTATTTCCGTCACTTGTCCCAATTCCAATAGTCCCTTTTGAAATAAATCTCTTCCTGCTTGTTATTCCCAATTTTATTACGATATGCATTCAGTTTAGGAAAAAAAGTGAATCATGAAAATTTCTGGATTAAAGAATTTGAAATATCGTATAATATATCTTTTGTTATTTGTATTTAGATTAAAATGAGATTTGTTCATTTTATCTCCCTCAAAATGCTGCATAAATTTAATTCTTGCTGATAATTTAGAAAAACATTTTATTTTTTAAATGAGCATTTAAGACTGTCAAAGTCAGAAATTTGACACACTTAAACAAGAAAGATCAATCATGCATAAAGCATTGATTATGAAAGACTTTCCAACCTCAATGCAATTTTATACAAACATCTCTAAAATATGATACGCGCCTCGGTAATATTTTTAAAATTATCACAATACTACATTAATTTATTATATTTGAAACTTCATCGAAAACAAATGAACTTTATTCAAATGATGTCATCAAAATATAAATCGCCTCTCTAAAAATCAGCATTTCATTCATAAAAATTTTTCCAATCATAACAATTCTATAATAATTTATTTTATTTAACCATATTTATTTTAAAATGTGAAACCTTTCTCATATATAACATAATTAAACTCTTGGAAAGATATTTATTATATAATATATATATTTTTTCTTTCTGGAGGATATAACGAGAGTCAGAATTTAATTAAATTGTTTTTTCTCCCTATATTAAATAATTTTTATATAAAAAACTACCTAACATATTTTACTGACATTTTTCTTATATATTTTATGGGATAATTTAAATATTGCTTAAAATTTTGGAAGCTATTTGTGAATTTTAAATTCGCTTAAAAAATGTTTGAAACATAAGGTCCAATAGGATTCAAAGTATTTCATTTCTTCAACCCGAGTTCAATAAAAAACTAATTGGATGATATTATTCATTTATATTCACATAGGTCCCACAGACACTTAGAAAAAACATACTAAAATTTCATTTTGATAAAACCATTTTTACGGCAGTTATCATGCTAACGGACAGACAGACAGACAGACAGACAGAATGAATGAACAAAGTCATAAACACTGTTAACTATGTTGTAAAGTATTAAGAATGAACAAAGTCATAAACACTTTCAACTATGTTGTAAAGTGTTAAAAATGAAGTTGCAGGGCTGATTTTCATACGTTTAATTCTGTGTAATAATACATGGAGTTTAGAGCTCAATTGCAAATGGAACTAATTAGGTTTTGCCTCATGGTTGAGTTTCAGTCTTCTAGGTTGTGGAGGGTTTCGGAAAAGATATCTGGCATTTCACCCCTACTCCTCAATTTAATGCATAGACTTATATAGGATAGACGAAGTTGTGTGTCTTAAACAACATTAGCAATATATCAAGCCCAGTAGGTTGAAATTAACAAAACGAAAACACACAATCGCGATTCACTATTCCCCTGAACCTTGTTCAACTAATTAAGTTCCTTTTGAACGACTTACTTCGTTGTCGGGAGTGAATCACGTAAATCTCGGGTGTGAAATCGTCTGCTCCATGAGTATGCAATTAATGTGTTTTCTCGGGCACTTCCGGTTGTGATTACGTTTCGGTAATGTCCCATCTTCGGATACATATACTGGGTTGATCTTGAATCAGTTGTTCTATTCTCTTCTTGTCTTGTGGTCTGTATCACCTTCATGGTTCGATCTTGTCATAGATAGTCATCATGTTTTTTTACGTACAGCAGATATTTCATTCTTTGACGAAGAATTGCAGTAACGGATCAATATGTCAAGTTAACTGCATATTGCAGAATTTCAGTTAAAAACTTGTTTATTTTCGATCCAATCCAACGAAGTTTAACATCTTTGCCAAGGGAAACACTTTCGCTAGATAAGTTGGTCACGTTTTGGGGTAAAGTAGTTATTTTTACCTAATGTCTGTGTTTATACAACTGGTATAAATGACCATGTATTCAACGCAATTTCTTTGAGATTTCAAAGTTCACGACCTGTACATATCACTTATGCCTTACTAAATTGTTTTACCAAATGTTGTAAACTGGTAATGGATGTTTGATTCAATAAAAATAATTATACTGTTTGTCTCCTCACTTCATAAGTGAAGGGAAAATCTACGCGCTTCTCTGCAATATAATTCACAAAATTAACGTATTCAACCAGCAGTAACGTTTTTAAGCGATTATTTGTTTTTGGTTGTCCGTAACACTCGGTGTTATACTTGGCGAAAACGGCGATTAATCTAGCAAAGTATCTCAACCTTGGCGACTTTTCGCCCCATATTGACGAAATTTTCGTCCATGTTTCAAAAATCACCCCAAAATAATGATAAGAAAGATCATCATGCATAAAGCATTGATTATGAAACAATTTCCAACAGAAATGCAATTTTATTTAAACAGTCCTAAAATGCGATACATTCAGCAGTGATATATTTTAAATTATCACAATACTGCAATAAGTTATTATATATGAAAACTTAAAAGTTATATATGAAAACTTCATCGAAAAAATTAACTTTATGTAAATACCGTCATCAAAATATAAACCGTGTGCCTCTGTATGTATAAGTAGTGAATATTTCATTCCCACACTTTTATTGCAGACTCCTGACTTGATTAATTTTGTGTAAAAAAATTCAGCAATTCTTATACAACCTATCGTACATTTATTTGTTTTCATTCTGCATCAATTAGAATTAGGCTCCGTTCTAGAAATAATCAGAGTTTGATGATCATTTCATTTAAGACCGACCATTTGGCACGGAATATCGATGCACAGAAAATACGCAAAAATATAGTGGTTTTAGGACGGACGCAATACGAAATATAAATTTAAAAGAACTTTAAATATCAGGATTTTTACATTGGGAAAAAATATAGAATGATCCTTTGCAAGTCAATCCATCAGTACCCTGTCACAAATCAGGTGTTGCTGTTTTTTGTTTACATTCTGGGCCAAAATGGCCTATTAAAGGGAAATGTCAAAATGTGTCATTCCATGTGGCAAAGTTAAGGTTACTTAAAGAGGATGATGTGACAGTATGTGAATTTAAAGGGAAAATTTGATTGTTATATAATAAGTATGTACCAATGTCAAGGTTATGCAAAAATATTATATATGTACTGAAGTTATTAATTATGAAAGATGTTAGATTAAGGAGGAAAATAATTGTGTTGAAAACGTAATATACTGTGTAATTTGTAAAACAAAATGTGTAATGGTGTTAAAAATATAAAAGCTTAAAAGTTAAATAGTCAGTGTGTAACATTTCAAAGTGAATGTGCATATGTTTAAAATACTTTAAAATTATCAAAATTTAATTGTGCTTTAATTGGAAGCTTAACCTGGTGGATTTGATGTGTGCATAACTTTTGATATACTGTAATATATGTGTTCAAAAAACTGTTGGTGTTTACAGCAAGACTGTTTGAACTACAGTTCTGGACGAACTTTGTCCCAAAAGGTGAAAAATACCAATTGGAGAATGACAAGTGAATCGAACTTTGTTTCGAACTCTATTGATCTTGAATTTTTTTGTTTTTTGTCCGAGGGGAGATATGTGAGACCAGAAAGTGTTCTCACATCTGAGAGACACTTTTATGTGTGAGTATTTATTGTGGCCAAAACGGCGAACAAAGCGTTTAGTCTGGCTGGCACCAAGGTTTATTAAGACTTGAACCTAAAGGTCAGAAGACTATAAATTTAGGAGTGCCCTACCAGAGGGACTGAGCTGGGCCGTACTAAATGTGCAATGGTGACATTGGTTAAGGAGTAGCCAGTAAGCGCCAAAAAGAAGTACAGGCGGAGTTACTCCCCCCCCCACACACACACACCGAGGGAAACACAGCCTGTGACCAGAGAACGAGATCAGATATTCACGAAAAAAGAACGAGATTAGACATTGGAGAAGACAGATGGAATTTTGAGGCAAGAGCAGACCAGAAATAAGGCAATCATGATTTTCGACTTAAAAATGAGATATACTAAAATGACTTAAGAAAGATGCTGGTGAACAGTTGTTCGGAGTTGTCTGGTGCAGATATGTTATGATGACTTGTGGATAAAACCGCCTAATAGCATGAAATAAGTGGAGTGTTTGAGTTAACAGTATTCAATGAAGTTACGAGTGGGCATTACACTTCGAGTTGATGCGTGCAACTACAGACGAGATTGACCAAGTGCTGCTAATAAGGCCCAAAGTGAAGGTATGTGTTCATCAATCATATACAGGTTAATAAATATGTTAGGTACATGGTTCAGGGTCTCACGTGCTCTCCTCTCACATTCTATCTTAATAAATAATTAATAGGAAGAGTAGTTAATGTATCGGAATTGAATAGGTATTTTGGTATTTAATAGATGTTATTGTTAAGTTTAAATTGGTCTAATCTGTTTATTAAAATAATATTCCTTTACAGGACTCACACGAAAGGTAAAAATAATTGGAGGGTAGCGGCACAACATAGCAATGTACATTAAATATAATTCCACTATATGAATTTACGGCAATGTGATTAAAATTAATGAATTTCTAAAGTGTGACTTTAAGTTTCATCTTTTTCGGTTGCCACAGATTTCATATTTTATTTTGAAGTGGGTCACGTGATCTATCCATAATAAATGGGCTTGATTATTATTTAATTTTTATTTAAAAAATGCCAAACATATTTTGCTAAATTTATTTTTATATATTTTATGGGCTATATTGAATTTTTCTTAACATTTTAAAAGTCATTAGTAGTAAAAAGTAAGTAGTAAAATGTAATTAGTAGTAACAGTAGTTGAAAAGTAATTAGTAAAATTTAAATGTAATTTAGAAACATGTTACAATCAAAATTAACCACAATTTACTGAGGAATTGGTGGGTCAATTTTGTTTACATTTTATTCCAAAATGTCCGTTTAACACAAAAGTAATTGTGCAGCTATAACCCAGAGCGAAACACATCTATATATATATACAAAGAAGAAAAGTGTCTGTGCATGAGCCACCATAACTGGAGAGAGAGGCAGAACCGAATTTTATGAAATTTGTCTTAATAGTCTTGAAATCACCCCACAAAAACATAGGCCATGTTTCCAGTTTCTACGACCAGTGGTTCTCGAGGTATTAGTGAAAAACGACACTTTTCCTAAGAGTTCTACTCTCTAACTCCATCATTCACAACGAAAAAGGTTGGACATTGTTGGTTTAAAACTTGAAAGTCAATTAAATCTCTGAGTTTTGTGGGAGTTTATTGAACGTATAAGATACTTTTGAAAATCGCAGGTTTGAGAAATGAATGTAAATGGAAACTATCACAATGGTTTATTTCTCACAGGCTTACGCGACAAAGAAAAGTATTAAGAAATCACAAGAATGATCAATCATGCATAAAGCATTGATTAATAAACACTTTCCAATTTTAATTTTAATAAAAATCTCTAAATAGCGATACATTCAGCGGTAATATACCGCAATAGGCCCTATATGTTACGGTGTAATTTTCATCATAGTTTTTTTTTAATAGTAAATCCCGAGCAACGGCGGGTAATCGCGGCTAGCATTGAATAAATTATATAGTGAAATCCGGGGGCAATCTGCCCGTAAGAAGTTAATGAAAACGATTTATTCATGAGATATATTGTACAATAATCAAAGACTAAACCTAATGACTGCTTGTCTAGTCACAACACAAAAGGAGGCATTATAATATCCATTATTATAAATAAATTAAAATGAGTAAAATATCAAACTTCGTTTTCAATATCTGAGGTTATACACAACAAAAAGCTTCAAAAATATCTATTATTGTAATTAAGTTATAAATAAGTCCAATATCCTGCTTCTTTTTCAGTATTTGATATTATAAGCATCGTAGATCTCCAGAAATCTTTATTGTTGTAAATAAGGTAAAATTGAGTCCAATATCCGGCTTCTTTTTTAGTCTATAATGTCATTCTTAATGTAGAACTCTAGAGTTATCTATTGTTGTAAATTAATTAAAAAGGAGTCCAATATAGAGCTTCATATTCAGTATCTAACATCATACGCAGTGCAAACTGATGTCCAAAATTAAAATTACAAATACATTTTTTGCAATATTTCAAAGTGGCTACAATTAATTTTTAAGAAATTGATGTCATATACACTGTTTACAACTGAAATCGCAACACAATAATGTTGTAGGTGTAGCTTTGTGTAAATCAGTCAATGAAAACAGAAAGGTGAGATATGCAAATGATCATAGTTTCGTTACGTATAGTGACGTAACACCTTGCCGAGCAGTATAAAAGCGTCAGCTCAAGGAGGAGCGATATCACACCTAAATTGTAGTGTCATTGGTTTCAGGTTGTGAAAATCATCACAGAATATCAAGAGTACGTCGACGTAGCACATACGTTCAGTTGTCTTCAAAGGAACGGCAACAAATCATTGTTTTACGTGAGGGTGGATTTAGCCTTCGAAGGATAGTTGCACTATTGCGTATTTTTTATTGGCTTTCTCAGGTGGAATATCTTTGTACGTCATGGGTTATACATATACACCCCCCTCCTTTTCATCTACTTGTATTTTTGACTTCCATATTTCTTGTCCTGTCATACACTGGCAAATAGGATCCGACTTATTCTCGAAACAACATTGTTTATCAATTTGGGCTTAATTGCGTTGTTTAAGTTTTCCTTACATAAAACTGTGCTGTTTCCTATCTAATTTCACGAATTTTTACGAATTTGTGTTGTAGAGTGATAAATTAATGCCCCATTAAGACAATTTTTCCCTTCCATATTATTTTCACTTAATTTCTGGATGGATATTGAACGATATGATTATTATCGTTAATAGGCAGGAAAATTGAAAAATTATTAATACGGTTTCTTAATTCCAGGCATGGCCAGATCGTTTATTCTAAAAATATTACGTGGATTATTAACCACTTATCCTAAGCTGTTGTAACATGTGATTGCTCTAAATTGTAGAAGATTAAAATATTTACGGATTGTAATCTTTTAATGGGATTATTTGAATTTACAAATTATGTTGGGAAATGCGCTGGGTAATGTAAGTAGCAATGCGTTCATAAATAAAATATAAATACTACATTAGTGTATTTTATTTATTATGTTTTTGAATATTTCCGGTTTTGTTCATTCGGAATAATTTTATTGAATTTTAAGATTTATTATTTCTTCAATTTCAAATTCAAGAAACTCTAAATGATGAAAGCACACACATGGTTAGATTGAAATTAAATGTATTGCGAATTATAATTTATTACTCTTAGTAATTCATAATATCCCACGCATAAATAAACACATAAAATAATCATCTGTATATGCACGTTTCAATTGTGCGCTTTTTACTTTCCTTATATACATAATATATAAGGAAAGTATCGTGACGGGGTCGAAAATTCGAATTCGAGTTTTCGACGGGAGACCACGTTTCAAGCATGCCTGATCACGAATCAAACATTTTTGAAGTGATGTCTCTGCGTGTGTTTGTGTGCGTGAAAGTATGTGTGTGTGTGTGTGTGTGTCAGTGAGTCTGTGGAGACGATAACTGACAAATTATTTTTATACGCAATCGAATGTTCTGAAAGCGCTTAAATTTTCGAGTGAAATTTAAAAAAAAATCGTCAAAAAATCAAAACCGATAATAAAGTTACGCAAATAGGCATTTCTTATGTAATTTTTCATTAGAAAACGACTGACATAAATTTTAGAACGCTAACATGAACCGTTCTCGAGATATTGAACATTTAAAAAAAATTATCAAAAAGTCATATAAAATAAGAAAACATATTTCCTCTTGAGAAACAGGTTCACTTTTCATATGTTATACCATGCAATAAATTTGTTGGCATTATTCTCGTGGATCTAGCTAGTTCCATTCATGAAAAAAGATACTTTGAGTAATACTTTTGTATTTGACCGCCAATAGTCATTTATCTGCTGTAAGAATAACTTATTTCTTCGTCCATAACGCTTGGCGAGATTTTCGCGACGAATTTGGTGGACTGTCGCCAACTTGGCGACTATTTTAAATGTAGCCAGTTTAACGAAAAACTCACCAAATGGCTAAAAATGGCTCTAAATCAATGACGACTCATTGATGACGACATGGAAAATGTCGACTCATTGACGAAAACTCATTATCTTGAATGTAAATGTCGTGACGGAATTCGTCACTCCTTTGTAAATTATATAACTACGATACCTTTTAAACTTTTATATTGATATTTAATTAATCTGTGTCCTGGAACCCTCATGTCATTGAATATTTTACCATATTTAAATTTATTTGAATCTGTATTGTATTGTGGCCATTTATATTTACTATAATAATTCTTTCATACTCGAGGAACAGCGTCCGTTGCTCAAGGTCGCACTTGTTTGCTGGCGGAGACTTCTTGATTCTGGGCTCTCTCCCTGGAAAACATCGTCGAACCCACGAACGGCTCGGAACTTATCCTTCAGGCTAAGTTCTGTCGCTGTGAGGCTTGGGGAGAGATGCCACTGCCGCTACCATCGCCACTACATTGACTGGGACTTCGCTGATGCCGAACCTCTTCGCTTGCTGCCGCCGTTGACCGTCCGGGAACCTCCTTTTCCGGATGCCTGCAGACCGCTTCGGATGGTGTCCGTGATGAAACCTGATCCCTTTGCGGGCCGTTGCTCGTATACTACGTGCCTCCTTGGTCGGGGAAAATTTCTCCCCGAGGGAACTCGGGCGGATGTGTGGACTTCAACCTTTCTGAGTCCTTCCAGATATGGAGGTAAGCGACCCTTTTCGGTAATTGGAGGCTGCTGCCTCGTCTGACCTGTGCACCGGCGAACTGAACCTCCTGATGTATTCTCAGGATCTTCTGAGCTAAATTGCTACTAAATTAATTCCCTGAAGTAAATAATTGAATTTAAGTAAATTAACAGTTAAGCGTTCCTCGAGTGTGTGTTTTCTCTCCATGACCATGCCATAGTTAATATAATTGAATATGTGAAATTAATATGTAATTACTGATTTATTGAATTGATATTTAAATTCTGGCAAAGAGCCGATGATTTTTGGTAGAAGAGGACCAGTGGTTCAGAGTTGATAATAAATCAGAAATTGTATTTGATGTGCTAACTCCAATCTTAAGTATTTAATAAATTTTGGATTTGAATTTAAATTGTGTTTTTATTTGTGTAGAAATTGTGTTAATTATGTATTTCAGCTTTGGATGAGTTCTTAATGTAAAAGTATTTTTCTGTTTATTTTGATTGGGTTTCTCCGCAGGTCATCAATTGGAATTCTTCCAATTGACGGGAGGTTTGTTTAGAACCTGGGTATAAGAAATTTCCTGAGAAAGTTAGACTTTCTCGGTCTGCCGTGTCGGGCGGGAATCCGTTGGGACTTCTGATGCCCTCGGAATTCCCGTCCTGACATAAATAACTACTATAAAATAATCTATTTTTTTACTGTCAAAGTATTAAATTCATTGCATTATATAAGGGAAATCATGTGCTGCCCACATCAAATTTCTGTTAATATCTTGACAAACTTTTGTCCTAGAAATTCAAAACTTATATGGTGTTACACGTAGTACTATAGATAATTACTATGCCAAATTTGCATAAAAAGTCAATCAAAAGCTTTGGACTTCGACACAGAAACGCACAGAAAAGCAAGATTTTTCTATTTCATATAATTATAGAATATTTACACGTCGTTGCTCAATATTTAAGATATGTACAAGTTCCATTATTACGATACATGAGATTGTTTTTCAATACATATCATTAAAATATTTAATTTTTTTTAATGAAGCAAAAAAATCTCTGTTCTCGCTGTACAAAATTATCTATACAGTCATATTTAAAACATAATGGTTTGTAAACAGATTTATAAAATTATAAAATATGATCAATATATAACAACTTAAAATAGCTGAAGCGGTTTTTGGAAATGTGCCCGCACCATTTATATCCCGTTTTAACAATCGGTTAAACAATGTATATGAGTTTAAAAAATATTTCAAAAAAATTAAAAGAATGACTGAAAAAATAAAAATATCATTATTCCTATACTCTTAAACCCTATATATCAATATCCCGTACACTTTATGGCGGACTATAATTGTAATAACTCAGTTACAAAGGCAATACCGTTTATTTTTAAAATTTATTTTTATATACATTACTTTAATATTTAAATCGTATAAATAAAATAAATATTGTCTGCGGAATCAGTATAATTGATTTAATTCCTTTGTTAAGCAACAGTATGTTAATTTTTTTAAACAAAAAGCGTCTGCCAAAAAAATGCAATTGATTTAATTCAGTTACTAAGCAATAGTACTCGTATATAATTTCTTCCAAAAGTAAAACTGTCCGTCAAAATAACTCAATTGATTTAATTCCTTTGCTAAGCAACAGTATATAATTTTCTTCACATGAATATTGTCTGCCGAATAGACACAATTGATCTAATCCTCTTTCTAAGCAATAGTAGGCGGGGTAAGATGACGAGCTGGGCAAGATGGGGAATAACAGTTTTAACGACTTTATTCTTAGGTGGCAGCACTTGACGAGCATAGGTACAATTCCCTGTATCAGAGCAACTAATCGCATGCGGAAGGCCTCATTCTTGCTGCATGTACAATTTATATTCTTAGGCAAACTATATTAAAGGCCGTGAAACTGTTTTCCACTTGCACTAAATAAGGTTGAGCTACTTAAAAGTAAGTCATAAAATTCTGATATAATTCATGGTTACACTTTATAGTATCAAATACTCAGCTTTATAGTATTAAATACTCAGCTTTATAGTATTAAATACTCAGCTTTATAGTATTAAATACAATCTATCATAGTTTTAATCTGAAGCATAGTTTACTGTATATAAGCCATGTTGTTTCTTTTAGTCATTCAGAGCAGGATGACGAAGTACTGCGGGGGCAAGATGACTAAGATCATTATCTTCCACAAAGGAAAGTACGCCTATTTCATTAGGTGTGAATTATAGCGACACTGAAAGTGTAGTTAATCCCAACTGTGAAAAAATTCCGGAACCAAGATGATCGCCTCTTCCATCAACATTTAACTTTAAACACTTACCACAAGCTAAAAATCAACAAAAAAGAGAAGACAAATGTCAACCAGTGTTTTAACAAGTCCACTAATAAGAAATTTTTTGCTTGAGAAACAAAATTGAAAGGATGAAATGGAAAAACAGAGAAATAAGAAGAAAATTGCTATAAAATTGCGTTTCGAGGTATACGCGGATCAAAAGAGCAAGGGTATTAACTGCCCAGCTTGTGATGAACTTTATATTGATCCACCCGACGAAGACTGGATACTGTGTTTGCCCTCAGTGCGTAGCTTGGTGGCATGAAAACTATACTGGATACGAAAGAAGGAAATTCATCTGTGAGTTTTGTAAATAACGTAATTCATTAATGACTGTGCACCTTTATATTATATTAGTGTTTTGCACGTTCTTTAATTACCTCAAAAGTCTTGTTAGGTCAAAATTTGCAAGTTGTTATCTTGCCCCGTATTGAAAGTCACCTTGCCTCAGCACTGGGGTAAGATGAATTTTTTTTACAATATGTTAAAACATGTTTTTGAATGGTTTAGTTTGGGAGATTATCCGATATAATTTTTTATTAATCATGGACCTTATGGATAATTTATTTATGTTGCAAAAAATATGTATTATAAGTTTTACGAATTAAAAATGAATCAACTTCGTTAACATCGTCATCTTACTCCGGTCTCCCCTATATAGTTTTTTTTTTTTCAAATAACAGACAAAAGACAGACAGAGTGTCAAACAAGCAAGATTTCCATTTCATTTAGATAGAACATATATTAATAAAGCTAAATTTCACAAATATAATTTCATATATAAACTATACAAAATTAAGCTCTTTGAATTAAAATGTACAAGAAATATTTTTCCACCAAATTTCAACTGTTCGAGAATTTAACTTATTTAATTTTAGGATTCAAAAGGTCAAGGGATTAATTTAGCACATTTCTCCATTTGCTTTTCTGGGTTAAGGCTATTTTACACGATATTATTTGGAATGGAGTTAATTCATTTTAATTAGCTCAAAGGGCGCTGCCATTTATTCTAATTTTTAGCTCTTGTTAATTAGACCGCCTCTACGACGTACAATGTCTTGCCTAATTCTTAATTGAATTTTCTTCCAACGTTGTGTTGAATATAGTTACAAAAGCAATTAAGTGACTGTCAATCAAATGTAAGTCTGTATGTTTAATATACTGGTACGTCATATTTTAAACCAGGCATTTTATGTTGTTTTTCCACATTGGTTAAGAAAAATATTCGTGTGGAATGTTTTGCAAAAGTTGATGATTGTGGGTGTAATTCGATTGATTAAGAAAGCGCGTGTTTACTAAATTCTGAACTTTCGAAACATTTAATTTTATATATCTTATACTAGATTTGAGAAAATTATTTTAAAATAAGGATATAACAAAACTTTTGCATGATGCAATTAAATTTGTATTAATTTGCAGTTAATTTTGTTCTCTTTTGTTGTTGTTGCTGTTTGTCTTTCGGGGTTTTACGGACACACATGAAGGATTTAATTTTACTTAATTGAGTGGCTATTTGAGTGCCAAAAAAGCTCTTATTCACATACTAGGGATATGTAAAGCATGCAAAAACAACTCCGTTTTGCATAGGAAGAGGGCTCAGAAGGAGCCCAATCATTTGCATTCACTCCCTGTCCTTGTGCTACCCTGCTTTGTGTGACCTGTACGTTGTATTGTAATCTGACAATTCCTTCATTGCGTTTCATTTTTCACAAATACGAGAGTACACACACACACATATATATATACATATATATATATATATATACATATATATATATATATATATATATATATATATATATATATATATATATATATATATATATATATATATATATATATATATATATATATATATATATATATATATATATATATATATATAGGGTGTCTAAAAATGGCATGCATATATATATATATATATATATATATATATATATATATAAGTGTGTGTGTTTGTGTGTGTGTGTGTATTTAGGAATTTAAATTTCATTTTTACTTTCCTTATATGTATAATGTATAAGGAAAGTATTGTGACTGGGTCGAAATTTCGAATTCGTGTTTTCGACGGGAGAGCACGTTCCAAGCATCCCTGATTACGAATCGAACATTTTTGAAGTGATTTCTGTGTGTGTGTGTGTATCAGTGAGACTGTGGAGAAGATATCTCACGAACGAATGAAGCGATTCGAATGACATTTGGAACAAAAATCACAATCCATGAATATCGGAAGCCTATTGTTTTAAAACACAATCGAATTTTCAGAACCCTCCTAAATTTTCAAGTGAAATTTTGAAAAAAACCATAAAAAAATCAAAACCTTTAATAAAGTTACGCAAATAGACATTTCTTATGTAATTTTTCCTTAGAAAACGATTGACATAAATTTTAGAACGTTATCATGAACTGTTCTCGAGATATTGCAGATTTTTCAAAAACATTTATCAAAATGTCCCATAAATTAAAAAAAAAAAATTTACTCTTAGAAACATCTTCAGTTTTCATATGTCATATCATGTGATAAATTTGGTGACATCATTCTCGAGGATCTAACTCGTTTCATTCACGAGAAAATATATTTTGAGTAATAATTTTGTGTTTGAATGCCAATAGTCATTTATCTGCTGGAAGAATAAATTATTTCTCTATCCATAACGCTTGGCAAGATTTTGGCGACGAATGTAGCAGAATGTCTCCAACTTTGCGACATTTTCAGATGTTGTCAAATTAACGAAAATCTCGGCAAATGGATAAAAATCGCTAAATCAATGAAAATGACGACTAATTCAAGAAAATTCAATATATTTGAAAGATTATAAGTATCTATTATAAGAATAACATATTTTTAACTGTAAAAGTAGTAAATGTATTGCATTATATAAGGTAAGTCATGTGTTGCCCACATCAGATTTTTTTTTTGTTGAAAATGAGTTATTTATTTCTCTACAAGATATAAGATTACGGAAATAGGTTCTTTTGCTTCCGTCCTTTGTATCAATTTCCATCGTACTTCCTGTGATAAATTACTTTCTGCTTGTTATTTCCATTTTTTTTAATCATTTGTGGAACGAAAATACTCTTTTCTGGCACCCAGATTTCCTTTTCATTTCCTAATTTATAATAAATGAAATGAAATTAAATATAATGAACTAACAGTGAAACCCTGCGTATTTTAGTAATACAGTAACAAGAAAGATCAATCATGCTTAAAGCATTGATTATGAAACACTTTCCAACTTCAATGCAATGTTATTAAAACATGTCTAAAATGCAATACAGTCCTCGATAATATTTTAAAACTTATCACAATACTACATTAATTTATTATATTTGAAACCTTACACCTTCAT
This sequence comes from Amaurobius ferox, assembly GCA_951213105.1. Taxonomy (NCBI): domain Eukaryota; kingdom Metazoa; phylum Arthropoda; class Arachnida; order Araneae; family Amaurobiidae; genus Amaurobius; species Amaurobius ferox. The sequence continues at coordinate 34,318,305 of OX578154.1, forward strand.
CGAAAAAAATTAACTTCATTCAAATGACGGCATTAAAGTATAAATTGCCTGGTTTAAATATCTCTAAAATGTGATACATTCCTCGGTAATAATTTTAGAATTATCATAATACTACGATAATTTATTATATTTGAAAACTTCATTGAAAACAATTGAAATTCATTCAAATGACGTCATAAAAAAATAACACGCCTGGCTCTCTCTATAAAAGCAACATTTCATTCATAAATAATTCCCCCATTCATGTCATTCATCACAATACTATAATAATTTATTTTATTTAAAAATTAAGACCATTGAGCTACAAGTAAGTAATCTCTATGCGTAAAACTTCATCGAAAAATATCGTCCTTCTCTTTCTAAAATCAATAAATATTTCATTCATATCAGCTAAGCAGACTCCATGGACTAAATTATTTTGTGTTAAAGAATTACAGCGATTCTAATACAACTCATTCTATATATTTTGCTGTTTATATTTTACATAGGTGAAAAATAGGCTTAATAGTAGAAATAATCATATTTGGATGAGCATTTAAACTGAAATATATTGTCATTGCGTTGTTTTAGTATGTAGATGCACAGAATTTAGGCAAAAATAAAGTAGTTTTAAGACGGATATAACACTCAATATGAATAAAAAAGAACTTTAAAAATCACGATTTTGACACAAGATGGATGCCATATATCATTTTGAAGTGGGTCATGTGATCATTTCATATCATGGACACGTGATCGCTTCATATAAGAGGTGTTATTATTATTTTAATTTTTATTTAAAAAACTACTGAATATATTTCGCTGAATTTTTTTTTATATATTTTATGGAACAATTTGAATATTGCCTAAAATTTTCGAAGCAATTTGTAAATTTTAAATCCGCTTAAAAAATGCTTGAGGAATTAGGTCCCATAGGGCTCAATGTATTCCATTTTTTCAACCCGGGTTCAATCCAAAACTAATTGTGTGATATTATTCATTTATATTCCCATAGGTCCTATAGACCGTCTGAACAACATACTAAAATTTCATTTTGATTAAGTCATTTTTACGGCAGTTATCGTGCTAACGGACAGACAGACAGACAGACAGACAGAATGAACAAAGTCATAAACACTTTTCAACTTTGTTGTAAAGTGTTAAAATGTACACATAAAATGTTCAATATTTCAACCGCAAACCAACTCTACAAATTATGCTTTATAAACTATTGGACAAATATGTAAATTCCTGATACTTCTTTTTAGTTATAAATAAAAATTACAGTCAGGCATAAATGTATTTTACTTTATGTTGTTCCACGGACTGTGTAACGTTTAAATCAAAATTGAAATATATGGGAAATATTTTAATTAAACATCTCTTTGAGTAATATTTATGAAAAAAATCAGCATTGACTCAAATCCGGTGGATCTGGAATGGTTTGGGTGAATAACATTTCGCAAAATAAAACTTCAGTAAATTTCAATTTTTATATCATGTTTTAAAACTCATTTAATTTGTTTACAGGCTTTCAAACCGTTACAAATTAATCGCTAACAGTGTATAGCTAACTAGCATTTTTTGTTTTTGTTGAAATATCTAACAACATCTGTGTTTTAACGATCAGTCGTTGACTCCTTGTTTAACCTCTTTAATGCCATAAAAGTAATATATAGATTATGTGAATTTGTTTAGATTTTTACCTTTGAAAGTAATTTTCTAAAGATTTCTTAACCCAAATTACTCCGTTTCTTTCCATATGATTATTCTTTCCATATGATTTTATATTAAAAAATATTATGTTTTGTGTATGTTAAACTTTTTATGCTTTAGAAGAATTATAATATTTCCTATGAAATATGCCAAATATACTAATATCCATTTCTAATATGCAGCAAATATTTTACCGTACGCAGTTATGGGCGATTGAATAATTTTATTAGTTTCTCATCGCCATTTTGAAACAACTAATCAAACATGCTTTCGGGAAATTACACCTGATACTTCGTTACAATAAATAAAGTATTGTAGCTACATAAAGCAACTACTGAGTAATAAAATATGTAAAATTTTAAACTAGAGGCCGTTTTATGTTCCATAGAGGGATAAATGCAAGCATAAATAACATTTATTGCTTTGTCAGCTATATTTGTTGTGTCTGAATTAACTTTGAATAGAGCCGATATTAAAAGTATTCGTTGATTGTAGATTTTGATGAAATGTGCATAAATATTTTAATTTAGATAATAATTTTTTCTGCAGAATTGCAAATTCGCCTTCAAACACATGCAAACAACACTAAGTAAAATTTCAAACACCATAAAGAAGACCAAAAAAGAAAATAAATATATTTAAGGTAAGCGAATATAAAACTGTAGTCATTCAAACAATAAAACCGAAACTGAAATACCACAGACAAGACAATTACTAATACACCAGAATTTGTCAAATTGTGAACGGCAATGAAAGTTCAAATCATAAATCATCGTACATGTTATAAAATAATAATTATGGGGAAAATTTAAACGATGGTCATCATTTCTACTTGCTTTAGCAATTAAATGTACATTAACGTTTGTGAAAGTTACACTAACAGGAGGACCTAGGTGTAGTCTACTTCTTCAACTCAGACCTTCCGACCAACGCAAAGATGTAATGGAAATCACCAACTCCATGGATTATGAATTTGTTAAAATTAGTATTATAATTGTTTTCTTTGAAAGTAATGCGTAATGCCCTGATATATACGACTCTATAGAAGAAAATAGCTTTATGTCCGTCTTTAATAAGTGGCAATAAATTGGTAAATAAATTTGGGGACATTGCGCATATTTAGCAACATTAGTGAGAATCTCGCCAAATTTAAGAAAGTTCAATATTTCGGAGAATTAAAGTAGACTTGAGATATTGCAAAAAATGATTTAATTTTTGTTTTCTTAGTCCCGTTGTCAATTATAAAACAATCAATTTAAATGACAATAAACTAAATAAAGAACAGATTATAATTGATATGTGCACACTCGCCAGCACCGCTTGAGTTTTACAGTCGGTTTATTCAGCCTAGTTTTATAAAAACCTAAAAACAATGATGTGTTTTTTATTTTATTTTATTTTTTTATTCCGCAAAAAATAATGAGATACATCTTCTATTTAAACATCCCATATCACCACCTCTTCGTAATAAATATTTTTAACACCCTGGAATTTCAGCTGTAATAAATACATGGGATTTCCAGATTTAATATTTAAAATATAAAACTTTCCATTCAAGCGTAAAATGAATTACAACTCCCTCTCCACGGAATGGAAATGAAAGAGATTGAAACGAGATATTCTCTTATTTTCGACACTTGTCCCAATTCCAATAATCCCTGTTGAAATAAATCTCTTCGTGCTTGTTATTCCCAATTTTATTACGATATGCATTCTGTTTAGAATAAAAAGTGATTCGTGAAAAATTCTGGATTAAGGAATTTGAAATAATGTATAATATATCTTTTGTTATTTGTATTTATATGAAAATAAGATTTGTTCATTGTATCTCTCCCAAAATGCTGCATAAATTTAATTTTTGCTGAAAATTCTGAAAGCATTTTATGTTTTAAATGAGCATTTAAGACTGACAAAGTCAGAAATTTGATACACCTAAAAAACAAGAATGATCAATCATGCATAAAGCATTGATTATGAAACACTTTCCAACTTCAATGCAATTTTATAAAAATATCTCTAAAATACGATACGCTCCCCGGTAATATTTTTAAAATTATCACAATACCACATGAATTTATTATATTTGAAAACTTCATCGAAGAAAATGAACTTTATGCAAAAGACGTCATCGATATATAAATCGCCTCTATATAAAAGCAGCATTTCATTCATAAACATTTTTCCAATCGTTTCATTCAACACGATTTTTATTATAATAATTTAAATTATTTAAAAATTTGAAAAATTGTTATCTACCATATTTACTTTAAAATATAAAACATTTCTCATATATAAAATAATTAAACTCTTGGAAATACATTTATTATATAATATACTTATTTTTTCTTTCTGGAGGATATAACGAGAGTCAGAATTTAATTGAATTTGTTTTTCTCCCTATATTAAATCATTTTCATTTAAAAAACTACCTAACATATTTTACTGAAATTTTTTATACATTTTATGGGATAATTTGAATATTTCTTAAAATTTTCGAAGCAATTTGTGAATTTTAAATTCGCTTAAAAAATGTTTGAAACAATAGGTCCCATAGGATTCAATGCATTTCATTTCTTCAACCCGAGTTCAATAAAAACTAATTGAATGATATTATTCATTTATATCCCCATAGGTCCCACAGACCGTCAGAAAAACATACTAAAATTTCATTTTGATAAAGCCATTTTTACGGCAGTTATGGTGCTAACGGACAGACAGACAGACAGAATGAACAAAGTCATAAAAACGTTTAACTATGTTGTAAAGTGTTAAAAATGAACAAAGTCATAAACACTTTCAACTATGTTGTAAAGTGTTAAAAATGAAGTTGCAGGCCTGATTTTAATACGTTTAATTCTGTTTAATAATACGTAGAGCTCAATTGCAAATGGAACCAATTAGATTTTGCCTCATGGTTGAGTTTCAGTCTTCTAGGTTGTGGTGGGTTTCGGGAAAGCTATGAGGCATTTCTCTCTTACACCTCAATTTAATGCATACACTTATATAGGATAGACGAAGTTATTTGTGTCTTAAACATTAGCAATATATCAAGCCCAATTGATTGAAATTGTTGAAAAAAAAAACTAAAACACTCAATCGCGATTCACTATTCCACTGAATCTTGTTCAACTAATTAAGTTCCTTTTGAACGACTTACTTCGTTCCCGGGAGTGAATCACGTAAATCTCGGGTGTGAAATCGTCTGCTCCATGAGCATGCAAGTAATGTGTTTTTTCGGGAACTTCCGGTTACGATTACGTTTAGCTAATGTCCCATCTTCGGACACATATACTGGGTTCATCTTGAATCAGCTGTTCTTTTCTGTTCTTGTATTGTTATCTGTATCACCTTCATGGTTCGATCTTGTTATAGATAGTCATGTTTTTTTTACGTACAGTAGATATTTCATTCGCCGACGATGAATTGCAGTAACGGATCAAAATGTCAAGTTAACTGCATATTGTAGAAGTTCAGTTAAAAACTTGTTTATTTTCGATCCAATCCAACGAAGTTTAACTTCTTCGCCAACTGAAACACCTTCGACAGATAAGGTGGTCACGTTTTGGGGAAAAGTAGTTATTTTTACCTAATGTCTGTGCTTATACAACTGGTATAAATAGCCATGTATTCAACGCAATTTCTTTGAGCTTTTAAATTTCTCGCCCTATACATATTACTTATGCTTTACTAAATTGTTTTACTAAGTGTTGAAAGCTGGTAATGGATATCTGATTCAATAAAAATAATTATACTTGTACTATTTGTCTCCTCACTTCATGAATGAAAGAAAAATCCACTCGCTTTTCTGCAGTATACATCGCAAAATTAACGTATTTATTCAGCAGTAACGTATTTAACGAATTATTTGGTTTTGGCTGTCCGTAACACTCGATGTTATATTTGGCGAAAACGGCGATTAATCTAACAAAGTATCTCCAACTTGCTAAATTAATCGCCGACTTTGTGATATTTCGCCCCATATTGACGAAAAATTCGTCCATATTTCAAAAATCAATCCAAATTAATGACAAGAAAGATGAATCAAGCATAAAGCATTGATTATGAAACACTTTCCAACAGAAATGCAATTTTATTTAAAAAGTTATAAAATGCGATACACTCAGCAGTGATATATTTTAAATTATCACAGTACTACAATAAGTTATTATATATGAAAACTTAAAACTTCATCGAAAAACTTAACTTTATTAAAATGCCGTCATCGCAATATAAGTCGTGTGTCTCTATGTATAAGCAGTGAATATTTCATGCATACACTTTTATTGCAGACTCCAGACTTGAATAATTTTGTATAAAAAAATTCAGCAATTCTTATACAACCCATCATACATTTATGTGTTTACATTCTGCATCAATTAGAATTAGTCTCCGTTCTAGAAATAATGAGAGATTAATTATCATTTAAACTACAAAGTATTGTAAGTGCGTTGGAACAGAATATAGATACACAGAAAATACGCAAAAATATAGCGGTTTTAGGACGGACGCAACACTAAATATAAATGTAAAAGAACTTTAAAAATCACGATTTTTACATTGGGAAAAAAAGATTGATTCTATATTTTATTTTGAAGTGGGTCACGTGATCTCTGCATAATAAATGGGCGTAAGTATTATTTTAATTTTTATTTAAACAACTACCAAACATATTTTGCTAAAATTATTTTTATATATTTTATGGGCTATATTGAACATTTATTAAAATTTTAGACGTCATTAGTAGTAAAAAGTAATTAGTATAAAGTAATTAGTAGTAATAGTAGTTTAAAAGAAATTAATAGTTAAATAAAATGTAAAAGTAATTTAGAAACTTGTTAGAATCAAAAGTAACCAAAACTTATTGAATAATTGGTAGATCAGTTTTGATTACGTTTTATTTTAAAAACGTCCTTTTAACACAAAAGTAATTGTTCAGCATCTACAACCCAGAACGAAACACATATTGAAAAAATCTGATGTGGGCAACACATGACTTTCCTTATATAATGTAATGAATTTACTACTTTTACAGTAAAAAAATAGGTTTTTCTTATAGTAGATACTAATATTCTTTCCAAGATATTGAATTTTCAACAATGAGTCGTCATTTTCATTGATTTAGCGTCATTTTCATCCATTTGGTGAAATTTCCGTTAATTTGGCAACATTTCAAAAAGTCGCCAAGTAGGCGACATGTCGCCAAATTCGTCGCCAATATCTCGCCATGCGTTATGGACGAAGACATAAGTTGTTCTTACAGCTGATAAATGACTATTGGCGTTCAAATACAAAAGTATAACTCAAAGTATCTTTTTTCACGAATGGAACGAGCTAGATCCACGAGAATAATGTCACCCAATTTATCGCATGGTATTACATATGAAAAGTGAGAATGTTACTCAATAGGAATTTTTTTTTCATTTTATATGACTTTTTAATAATTTTTTTGAAAAATGTGCAATATCTCGAGAACGGTTCATGTTAGCGTTCTAAAATTTATATCAATCGTTTTCTATTGAAAAATTACTTAAGAAATGTCTATTTGCGTAACTTTATTAGTGGTTTTGATTTCTTGACGATTTTTTCAAAATTTTATTCGAAAATTTAGGGAGGTTCTGAACATTCGATTACGTATAAAAACAATAGGCTTCCAGTGTTTACAGATTGTGATTTTTGTACCAAATTTGGTTCGAATCGGTCCATTCGTTCGTCAGTTATCGTCTCCACAGACTCACTGACACGCACACACACACACACATACTTTCACACACACACACACACACACAGACATCACTTCAAAAATGTTTGATTCGTGATCAGGGATGCTTGAAGCGTGCTCTCCCGTCGAAAACTTGATTTCGAATTTTCGACCCCGTCACAATACTTTCCTTATACATTATGTATATAAGGAAAGTAAAAATTATATAGAGAGTTACGCGGACAATCTGCCCGTAAGAAGTTAATAAAAACAAAATATTCATGATATATATTATGCAATAATCAAAGCCATAACTTAATTACTGCTTGTCTAGTCACGACACAAAAGGAGGCATTATCGGTCGTTACTAATTCCCCGTGGTGAAGGGGCGCCTACGCACCACGTCCACAAGACCCTCCCGTGTGTCCCATGGCGAAGAGGAGGATATTTGCAGCTTCACATTTATAGAGGCTCCCTGAAGGGCGGAAGTCAGACATGATCTCGACATGACAACATCCATGCCCACTGGCGGAATTCGAACCCGGCAATTCAGCGATCTGATGGAAACTCATGCCCCTGACCGCTCAACCACCGGATCAGCAAAAAGACATTATAATATCCATTATTGAAAATAAATGAAAATTATTTAAATATCTAGCTTCGTTTTCAATATCTGATGTTATACACAACAAAAACTTCAGAAATATCTATTATTGTAATTAATTTATAAATTAGTCCAGTATCCAGCTTCGTTTTTGTTATTTGATATTATAAGCATCGTAGAACTCTAGAAATCTTTATTGTTGAAAATATGTTAAAATTGAGCCCAATATACGGCTTCTTTTTCAGTCTGTGATGTCATACGTAATGTAGAACTGTAGAATTCTCTACTGTTGTAAATAAATTAAAAATGAGTTTAATATATAGCTTTGGTTTCAGTATCTAATGTCCTACACAATACAGACTGATGTCTAAAATTAAAGTTGCAAACACATTTTTTGCAATAATTCAATGTAACTATGACTAATATTTAAGAAACTGATGTCATATACACTGCTCACAACTGAAATCGCAACACAATAATGTTGTAGGTGTAGCTTTGTGTAAATCAGGCAATGAAAACAGAAAGGCGAGATATGCAAATAATCATAGTTTCGTTACTTATAGTGACGTAACACTTTGCCGAGCCGCATAAAAACGCCAGATCAAGGAGGAGCGATATCACAGATAAATTGTAGTGTCTTTGGCTTTAGGTTGTGAAATTCATCACAGAATACCAAGAGTACGTCGACGTACCCCATACGTTCAGCTGTCGTCAAAGGAACGGCAACAAATCATCGTTTTACCCGAGGGTGGGTTTAGCCTTCGAAGGATCTTTGCACTATTGAATCTTGATGTGAGAACAGTTCAACCGTGTGTATTACGGTTCGTGAGAGACAATGCAGAAACACGAAAATCAGGTAGTGGAGCTTCCAGGTGTAATTCACCATGCGAAGATCGTATGCTTCTGAGAAGTATTCGGGCGGAGCCGCTTACCACAGCAAGCGTGTTACAACGACATTTATCCTGTACTACAGGTAACGTGGTCTCGACACTAACAATTCGAAACCGTTTGTATACACAGGCCTCCGAGTTAGACGACATTTTCGGCACCTACCATTTCAACGTCTTCCCTGGTTACGTCGCCTCCAGTGGTTTTAAACGAGACGCAATTGGTCTACAGAATGGCGAAACATTTTATTCACGGATGAATCACGATTCTGTTTTGGCATGCCAGATGGCTGTACTCGCGTATGGCGGCGCTTTCAACGACGCAGTGGCTACACAGCCCCCTAAGTGATACCATGGTTTGGGTTGGTATAAGATCTTGTGGAAGAACACCTTTGGTCCACGCTTCTGGCAGTATGACGGCACAATGACACGTCTCTTACATTGAGAGACCTTTGGAACATCCATATCTGTCAACCAGGTATGGACTGGTTTTTCAGTAGGATAATGCCAGGCCACGTACTGCACTGGTCTACAAAGTTTTGATATCCTCCGTTGGCAGGCATATTCTCTGGATTTGTTGCCGATTGAGCAAAGCTGGGACATCAAGTGTCACCGATTAAGAGAATTTAAATTTCACCAACCTATGTTCAGATACAAACCCAATTTCATTCCGTGTGGAATGCCATCCCATTAACAACATCCCATTAACAGCACGCCATTAACAATCTCAATAACGTGTTGTCTCTTCATATTCAATCCTACATAGCCTCTAGCGGTGAGTCTATTCCATATTGATGTAATGCTATTAAAGTTCCATACCTTCATTTTCCAGGTATGATATTTTGATCATTTGCACACATCCATATAACAATTATATTCTGAAAATTTCATAAAGATACATCAATTTCGTGATGGTGTTGCTATTTCAGTTGTGAGCTGTGTTTAAGATAAAGCGGTGAACGGTGAATGTAATATAATCATTCTGTGTCTGTTAAACGGTTGAAAATGTAAATTTGGTAAAAAACATGAAAGTGACCATTTTCCGAATCGGATAATTCTATTCTGAATCTCCGTATCTAAGAATTCGTTTGTAGAAGTGTGTTTCATGCATTAAAAATCAAGATACGGACTAATTTAAGTTAAAATGAGTTCTGAATGAATGAATCGTTTATAGACGATGGATTGAGATGGACAGACATCGGCAGGATTTTAACTGGACAGTCTCATGCGGAGGTTGCTCGGTGGTTACGAATGTCTCGAATTTTGATATTCAGATTATGGCACCAATTCCAAACAGCGGGAACTATCGGGACCCCGTTCATGATTGCCCAAAAGAGACGACACTTCGGAGGATCAGTACATGGCATTATCTGCCAGCGAGAGATGACTGCTAAAGAACTCTCTCAGGAAATCTCTGCTGCATATAGAACAAAAATTTCTAAACAAACTGTATACAGATGTCTAGCAGAAAAGGCCATTTACGCCAGTCGGCCAGTGGCGTGTTGCAAACCCAGACCACTCGACAGGCCCAGAGAGTTTGTAGCAGCTTTTTGAGTGGCCGGACCAATGGTGTGTTGCTGTGACCCAGACCGTCGGACCTACCAGAAAATAGACCAGTTCCACGAACCTACGCCACCTTTGAAAATAAGTCCGGTTACCGAATGAGAACGAAAATTGAATTAAAAGTGAAATAAATTTAATTAAAATAAATATAACGTTAATATACGTCCGCAGGGAATGTCATGTGCTGCCCACATCAGATTTTTTACTTTGGACGAGAACTAACTTATTATTTCCAATTATTTAGCTTCCTGAAAATTATATATGCATTATTCAAATGTACTATATTCCCCATTAGATGCAGCAAGTAGTTGGATGAAGGGTTGAAAGCAACTTTCTTAATGGGTATGATGCTTGGCAACACAATTCCCGACAAGTACACTCTATTGCTGCCTCATGGCTGCTCCATTCATTCAACTTATAATTAATACCACTCAACTTTAACTCAACACAATCGTTTGCCAATCAACAAAATATCACTTGAACACAGAGTACTTTATCGAAGGCTTCTAAATCAGTATTAACTGCTTTGATCTGTAGACATATTTAGCTTAACGGTATGATACTTGCCTGGAAACGCATTGGTCATGATGTGACTCCCAAGTTGGCGTTTGCGGGATTAACCACATACGTTTTCTGCCGGTTTGATGTATGTTAATCATCAGTTAAATTCATTGGAGTGTCGCTGAACTCGACCTATTCATACCACAATCCATTTTTAAGTAGTTTTTTCTTTTCAAATTTTTGAAAACTCAGTATCATTGGTCCAAATAATTGTAATCCAATTACCAATGGGACGTAACTAGTAGGTTTTTCTTCAATTAGGCGTTATTTTTTTAATTTTGACGATATTTTTGTCAATTTGGGGCGGAATTGACCAAATTGACAAACGTATATTTAAAATCGAAAAATTGATTCTAAATGAACGTAACTAACGCCAGATGGTTGAATTTAATTATTAAAATATTTTAATATATAGACTACATTTTTTATTGCAGATGCTATCAATAGTAATAATTGTCAATTTAGAGTTTAGCGAAATATAAGTGAATTGGGTATTTTGAAATAGTTTTACATGTTCACTATCGAAAATCGCTAAATGTATAGTGGCGGAGTATAATTAGTATACATCAGATTTTCACTGTCAAAAAAGTAAATTAATTGTTGTATACAGAGATTATAATATTATTAAACGGATTAGCTATAAATAATATCAAACTAGATAATTTTTAAGTAATAAGAAGCATAACTTGTATTCTGGCGTCTATGTTTTATGACATAAACATTAATTACTTAATTACACAAATTTACACTATCCACTAATTAGTTATGAACTGCTTGCTAAAATTTATTATACTAAAAAATCTGTGTAAAGCACATGGCTTTCCTTGCAGACTCAAATTAATTTTTCTTTGTTTCTGTAATAATTCATTAAAATGAGTTTAATTGCAGAAAATGACATGCAAAATTATTTGAAATTACACTGAATTTGCACTTTTAGTTTTCATATGGTAACTGCAAATATTTTCAAAGGCGACTTATTAAAATTTCGAAAAAACTAAAATATCTAGTAAACCGCTAATCCTAGAAAAATGGGGTTAGTCTTATTCATTTTATCGTCAAACATTACGTATAAAGCAGGCATTTAATTGATACATTTGAGCATACGTAGCCTTTTATTTTAGATTTTGTTGATTTTGCAAGCCATTTTGTGAAAAATTAAAGCAGATTTTGTTTTCTCGAATCTTACCAAAATCTAATCAGCACTAGGGTAACCCACAAGAGACTTATCTACCAAATTTTGTGAAATTTAGTAAATTAGTTGTTTAGCTACAATGGATACACGTGATTATTGATGGCCATTTTGCTCAAAAATGGCAGATTCTTTTATTTCGAATCGTACTAAAATCTAATCAAGCAGCAGGCCAAGTGACATACCTACCGAATTTTATAAAATACGTTCAACTAGTTTTTGAGTAGATACAAATGTTGCACAAACAAAGAGACACATGCACACATACACAAACAGGCACACACGTAAACACATACACGCACGCACATACATACAGACACACGCACACATACACGCACACACACGCGCATACACACACACACACAGACACACACAGAGACATAGGGAGAGAGACATATAGACACCCATACACAGATACACACACACAGACGTCACGCTAAACGTTCTCGTGAAATCCCAAAACGTGTAGATCTGTTGAAAACTCGAGTTGCGATTTTCGACACGATTCCGATACTTCTCCTCTACATCACCATGTCATATAGGGAAAGTAATAATGCTATAGACATATATTTGAGCAACTTTATTAATATTCATCTTACTTTGATTTGTTATCCATATTACACAAGTCTTAAATGTCGTGCAATGCTATTTAAAGGAATTCTTCGCATTTAAGTGTTCCTTCATTGAAGTTCTTGTGGAAGATTTAATTATAATTACCCTTGCTGTTTCTTACATTTTTATACTATATGCATCCTTCTATACTCATACTCAGTAGTACCAAACATTATTTGTTAAAAATTTTGACTTAAGTCAGCAAATGGAAATGATGCTCAATTTATTTTGGGAAGCAACAATGATATGGAAGTTTTCCCGGCACCTCTGTATCGTATTTACATGAGTAATCTCGATCTGTCAAACATCGTCTGAAATATTTTCAAGCCGAACGCGAGATTAAGTTGTCTGAATTTTCATCCGTACTCTCGACTTTTGACAATGTTATGATGAGATGGGAATGCGATGCAATATGCTGTATTTGTTGCAATTCCTAGACGATGGTGGATTCTGAATTTGCACTGCATATCGTTTATTATGAAAACTTGATATGTGCTATATATATTTGTATTTTAAATACTTCATATTTACCTGTAATCCTCTCAAAAGTTTAAAGAAATAGAAGAAATTTAAAGTCAGGTCTCCAAATAAAAGGAAAAATCTGATATGGGCAACACATGGTTTTCCCTGCAGACTTATATCCACGTTCTCCTTATTTTGATTAAATTTAATTCACTTTTATTTCAATTTCCATTCTCATTTGGTAACTGGACTTATTTTCAAAGGTGGCGTAGAGAAAATACGAAAAAACTAATCTATCTCGAGAACGATTAGGCCTAGTGTACTGGGGTTGGTCATAGTCTTTTCTTCGTAAAAATTACGTATAAAACAAGCATTTAATGGATATATTTGAGCATACGTAGCTTTTACGTTTAGATTTCGAAGATTTTAGCGGGCCATTTTGCAAAAAAGGCAGGTTATTTTTTTTCTAATCGTACCAAAATCTAATCAGCACCAGGGTAACCCACAAGCGACGTATCAACGGATTTTTGTGAAATTCGGTCCAATAGTTTTTAAACTAAAGGGGATAAAACTATTTTGGCGGGCCATTTCACAAAAAAGGCGGGTTCTCTTATCCTGAATTGTACCCAAACTAATCAGCTCCAGAGTCGCCCACAAGTGAGTGACTTACCAAATTTTATGAAATTCGGTTCATTACTTTTTTAGTTAGAGTGGATACAAAATCTGCACAGACAAATACACAGACAGACACAAATACACACAGGTACACCGACACACACACAGACGTCACGCTAAAAATGGTTTTATGGTATTCTAGAGCTCTCGAAATGTGTAGATCCGTCGAAAACTCGCGTTGCGATTTTCGGCATGATTCCAATACTTTCCCGATGCATTACGATGCACGGCAGGAATAGTAAAATATATACGCACTCATAAAAAATGTGCTACAGCCACGAAACTCGACATGAATGTATTGTATGACATTTGGCAGGTATACAAGCCGATATATGGTGCGACATTTATGTTGTCGTGATGAGATTTCTATAAATCTCGTCACTTATGCAAAAAACCTAAAATCTGCATTATATTTCAATATTCTATATTTTAAACATCATTTTTAATATATTTAACCCTGTTTAATTTACCCTCTTGTCTCTTAAATATATATATATATATTATGTTCTACAATTATCGGTGTTAAAAGAATAGCTTTTACGCCATTTTAATATTAACCCATATATTTAACCCTGTTTAATTTACCCTCTTGTCTCTTAAATATATATATATATATTATGTTCTACAATTATCGGTGTTAAAAGAATAGCTTTTACGCCATTTTAATATTAATTTGTAAAGCACGCATTCAGAGAGAGAAGTATTTTTCTGACCGTTAATTTCAGGGTCATATATCGCCTGCAGAAGAGGAAGTTATGTAGAGGCTTTGCTCTCTGCATGTTTGAATTAACTGCAAGGCTTGCATTTTTCACAGAATTGTTCTCCAGCGAAAAAACGGCTGGAATAAATTAGGACCTCGCTGGGAGAGAAGGAATCTTTTGAGACCTCTTTGTGAGGCTAGGCTTTTGAAGTCGAAAACGAGTTTTGATTGGTTCAAATCGGTAAATAATTCTCTTGCAGGTCCGATTCGGATTACCAGGCTGGTAATGAATTTTTGGTATAAAAGCGAAGTATTGGAGTAATTTGGACACTCTTCCCTGTACAGCTACAGACGACTCCAGGTCGGTCTGGACCGTATCACACGTTGCTCACTACAGATTGCTGGATCCGACCCTACGTCGATCCTTGCTTCTGTGGGCATGGGGAATGGTCGCCGACATCGACGGACATCAAAGGAAGATTCTGCCGGCCGCTGGTCAAGAGTTGGTCATCGCAGCTGATTTATTTCCATTAACCACGACTACAATGACGAACCGATGTTGACCTGATGTCCTTCTGCCGGGTCTGAGTGTTGTTGAATCGAGGAGCTATATGATGCCGAGCCCTGACCGGGCCTATGCAGTCTTTCTACATATTTGTGAGCCGGGCTTACTTACGTACGGGTTTTCCGAGGGCAATGCGGCGGAGGTTTGTCCCTCTTTCCATCTCAACTACTACGTTCCGGAGGTAAGAAAGTTGACCTCTCTACAGCTATACACTGAATTTTACGGAAGCATTATCATTAATTCCTGCATAAACTTAAAGTAACTACTGGGCTTCCGTCTTTAAATTATATCTGCATTGATTGAATAATTTTAATTGGAATTATCTTGCTATTCTAAAATCATTTATAAGTAATTTTTCTGGGTGTGTTGCTCCCTGTGTTTTGAGACCATACCATTTCCATACAAAATCAATTAAAATATAAATATTGCCCTGCCTCTTTTATCATTATATTATTGAATGATATATAATCCCAGCAGTAAACCACCTGTGGCTGCTTAAGATGTTAACATGAGTCCTGTGTCCAGTGATGGGAAAATTGATATAGATTCAGTAACTGTGATAATTAGTAACTCGCTTCTAAAATAGAATTTCCTTATAAAATATTGGATTTATTAAAGAATTAACGGCGTGTTTATTTGAGTCATCTAAATTGTACTTGATATCAGTGTTTTCATAAGATGGTGGTGCCTTCCTAGGTAAGGGTTTATTTATTATTGAACTTCGGATTTTGGAGCAGGTCATCTGTGGGTTTCACTCACAGACGGCAGGAGTTTCGAACATGGGGTAGTAAATTTTAGAAAGTTAGGATTTCTCTGGTCAGCCGTGTCTACCGGAAAGTCCGGCACGACAATGTTGAGAATCAATAATTTGCTTATATACCACTGTGGACGATTATGTCACACTATTGAAACTTATGAGCTAATTTAGTGGTAGTCTGAGAAGGCTGCAAGTGCCATCGAATCATGTCCCAGATATGTCCTATTGAAGATAGTTCAGGTGACATAGATAACCATGGGAGTGTAATGATATATCAAATGCATTATTGAGAAAGTCGTGAGGTATGTGGTTGAGCGTTGTCTTATTGGTAAATAAAACCTGAGCAACTTAACGCCATATGCAGAACAAATAGGAAATGCATTATTTTTAGACCAACAATGTTGGGAAATGGGTGGCTCTGATATTTCTTGCTTAACGATCATTCTAGAATGCTTATTGACACGCTCCGTGAGAGTCCTCTTTGTCTGGCCAATGTAAATTATGTACACTAATTGCTAACAGAACAGATACCACTTTTACGTAAGTGCGTAATAAGAGCTTTAAGGGATGCACACTGGAATTTATTAACTGGTCTAAAGACAATATGAAACTTGATAAAGCTTCTGCTTGATGCAACACAGAAAGTATGTGGCCAATTTCTTGTTTACAAGATAGCTGCCACAAACTTTTAATAGATTTCCATGAAATTTTATATCCGGCTTTGCTATCAAAATGTCTAGAATTAGATATGTTTGTTTTATATTCGAACTAAATTTATACGGAAATACATATTTTTTTTACATGGCAGTATAGGACAAATTGTAATATAATCATGCAAATAAGGCGTTATACAGGGTGAGTTCGAATTGTCTTTACAAAATCAGAGGGTTGATAGTACCCTACCAGACGAGCAATAATTACCATGGAACATAGGGTTACATTGCACTCTGAGAGGCAGAAAAGAGGCACTTCGAACAGCGTCAAGCATGACGCATTCAGCGCCTCGGAAGTCATTGTGTACCTGCCGACGTGGTATTTCCTACGCCAGACACGAACGCAGTTACCGTATTCAAATGTCCGGGTAGCAAAATCAGAATAACTGGCCCCTAGTAGGTTCCGGCGATAGCCAATCAGAGCACATGTTGCCCTTTAAAAAGCAGCCAACTTCAACGCTGCAACTTATTCCCGTGATAACATCGTCCGAATCGTTGCGTGAATGCTATGGCGGAGTACACCTACGAGGAATTGGCCGACATGCACCTCACATACGGTGAAATCAAAGGGAATGGACGCGCAGCACGAAGATTGTATGAGCAGCGGTTTCCAACACGTCGTATTCCCAGTAATCCTACCTTTAATCCACATCAACGCAGCACCTGGAATCTTCGGGAGGGTGCGTCAGTCATTCCTTCGCCGGTGTGAATGGTGCAACGACACGCGTGGTCGCCACTTTGAGCACTATCTTGCACACTGTTACTGGGACTTAATCCTGTAGCTTGTATTCTTTTAAATAAATAAAATGAATCACTTTACAATACTTTACATCCATTTACAATACTTTGCATTACCTTACAATACTTTACATTTCTACTAAATCTTGTGATAAAATATCTACACTTATAGTTTGAATATACTAGAACGTTTGAAAATATGTTGTATTCAGTAGTTGTAGGGAAAAAGGATCATATATAGTAAATAAAATACATATTTTGTGAAAAAAAAATACCCAGCAAGGCACTATATGGATGGCATATAGAAACAGAAGACGTATTTTGCAGAATAACTAAATACGTCGTGGAAAAGAAAATAATTTACAACCATTTAAATCGAACATAAAACAAACAATTTACTCTCATAATCTTGAGTTAAAATATTCACACTCATAGTTTGAAAATATCAGGAAAATGTGAAAGTGTTGTGTTGAGTAATTGTTGAGAAAAAGGATCATAAGCAGTAAAATAACACATTCTGAGTAAAAAAAATCTTAGCAAGGAAATTCTATGGATGACAAATGAAAACAAAGAAAATTTCTAAACTTTTATTTTGCGGAATAACTAACTTGATACATCATAGAAAAAAAGCATTTTACACCATTTAAATCGATCATAAAACAAACAATTTACTTTCATAATATTGAGTTATAAGATTCACACTTATAGTTTGAAAATATCAGATAAATTTAAAGTGTTGTGCTGAATAGTTGTTGAGAAAAAGGATCATAAATAGAAAAATAACACATTCGGATATAAACAACAAGGAAACTCTATGGATGGCATATGGAAACAAAGGACGTTTCTTTATTTCGCAGAATAACTAACTTGATACATCGTAGAAACGAGAACGTTTTACCCCACTTAAATCGATCATAAAACAAACAATTTACTCTCGTAATCTTGAGTTAAAATATTGACACTTTTAGTTTGAAAATATCAGAAAAATCTGAAAGTGCTGTGCTTAATAGTTGTTAAGAAAAAGGATAATAAACAGTAAAATAACACATTCTGAGATAAACAAATCTCAACAATGAAATTCTATGGATGGCATATGGAAACAAAGAACGCTTCTAAACTTCTATTCCACAATTAACTAATGTGATACATAACATTCTACACCATTTAAACTGATAATAAATCAAAATTAGAAAATTTCAACGCCGTTTGGTTCCGTTAAGGTATAAGAAAATCAATGATACTACATAAAGCTACTTTTTACTATATTTATGCATTTTAGGGGATTAGTTGTATGTCCTCATTATAACATTGATACAGTTAAATGTTTTAAAATATTATTAAGCATTTTAAAAATTATAGTTCCTAATAATTTGCAGAAAAAAATCAGAAAATTTCAAAGTTTTATTAAATTTGAGGGGTTTTAACGGCACGGGTTAGTTAGTATTAACCGATTCAAATTAAATGTCGCATAGTTAAATAATATCACCAATGCAACAACACATTTAGAATATGAGACCTGGGATGTTCTTGATTTTTGTACGATTGACCTAAGAGGAATAAATTTTGAACCACTCTGGTGTTCATTCATGGACATTTTCTATCACATTTAGTGGATTTTAAAGACTTCCTTAAGATTCTAGTATTGATAATCTGCCAAAATAAATAATTCGTTTGCATAACAGCTAAACACATTGATTAAAAGCATCAACTTGTTATGAAAGCGTGGAACAGCCTCCTTATTCAGGATAAAAAGTTATCTATGAAGTAATAGCTTTCTTATTCGGTTAAAAACACAGAACCATGAAGGCATAAAATAGCCTCCGTATTCAGAATAAAAACACAGAATTATGAAGACGAGGAATAGCTTCCTTATTCAGGATAAAAACACAAAACTATGAATGCGAGGAATAGCTTGCTTATTCATGATATAAACACAGAGCCATGAAGGCTAGGAAGAACATCCTTACTCAGGATAAAAACATAGAACTATGAAGGCATAAAATAACCTTCGTATTAAGAATAAAACCACAGAATTATGAAGACGAGGAATAGCTTCCTTATTCAGGATAAAAACACAAAACTATGAATGCGAGGAATAGCTTGCTCATTCACGATTACACAGAGCCATGAAGGCTAGGAATAACATCCTTATTCAGGATGAAAACACAAAACTATGAATGCGAGGAATAGCTTGCTTATTCACGATATATACACAGAGCCATGAAGGCTAGGAATAACATCCTTATTCAGGATAAAAACATAGAACTATGAAGGCATAAAATAACCTTCGTATTCAGAATAAAAACACAGAATTAATAAGACGAGGAATAGCTTCCTTATTCAGGATAAAAACACAAAACTATGAATGCGAGGAATAGCTTGCTTACTCACGATATAAACACAGAGCCATGAAGGCTAGGAATAAAATCCTTATTCAGGATAAAAACATAAAACTATGAAGGCATAAAATAGCCTCCGTATTCAGAATAAAAACACAGAATTATGAAGACGAGGAATAGCTTCCTTATTCAGGATAAAAACATAAAACTGTGATTGCGAGGAATAGCTTGCTTATTCATGATATAAACACAGAGCCATGAAGGCTAGGAAGAACATCCTTACTCAGGATAAAAACATAGAACTATGAAGGCATAAAATAGCCTCCGTATTCAGAATACAAACACAGAATTATGAAGACGAGGAATAGCTTCCTTATTCAGGATAAAAACACAAAACTATGAATGCGAGGAATAGCTTGCTTATTCACGATATAAACACAGAGCCTTAAAAGCTAGGAATAACACCCTTATTCAGGATAAAAACATAGAACTATGAAGGCATAAAATAGCCTCCGTATTCAGCATAAAAACACAGAATTATGACGCCGATGAATAGCTTCCTTATTCAGGATAAAAAGAAATTATGAATGCGAGGAATAGCTTGCTTATTCACGATATAAACACAGAGCCATGAAGGCTAGGAATAACATCCTTATTCAGGATAAAACATCGAACTATGAAGACATAAAATAGCCACCGTATTCAGAATAAAAACACAGAATTATGAAGACGAGGAATAGCTTCCTTATTCAGGATAAAAACACAAAACTGTGATTGCGAGGAATAGCTTGCTTATTCATGATCACAGAGCCATGAAGGCTAGGAAGAACATCCTTACTCAGGATAAAAACATAGAACTATGAAGGCATAAAATAGCCTCCGTATTCAGAATACAAACACAGAATTATGAAGACGAGGAATAGCTTCCTTATTCAGGATAAAAACACAAAACTATGAATGCGAGGAATAGCTTGCTTATTCACGATATAAACACAGAGCCATGAAGGCCAGGAATAACATCCTTATTTAGGATAAAAACATAGAACTGTGAAGGCATAAAATAGCATCCGTATTCAGAATAAAAACACAGAATTATGAGGCCGAGGATTAGCTTCCTTATTCAGGATAAATACACAAAACTATGAATGCGAGGAATAGCTTGCTTATTCACGATATAAACACAGAGCTATGAAGGCTAGGAATAACATCCTTATTCAGGACAAAAATATAGAACTATGAAGGCATAAAATAGCCTCCGTATTCAGAATAAAAACACAGAGTTATGAAGGCGAGGAATAGCCTCCTTATCCAGGATAAAAACAGAAATCACCTGTACCAATAAATATATTAGCGCTGGTAGGTTGTGTCAAAAACCCAGACCGTCCGGCTCATCCAAGGACATAGAGCAGCAATTTGGACTGCCGGGCTGGTAGGTAGTGTAGAAGAACCTGACCACACGACCAACCCTAAGACATATGGCAGCTTAATCCGTGGCCGGCTGGTAGGTAGTGTGTATTATTTGTTAGAAAACTTTAGTGTAAACAAGCAACAAGTACATCAGTTATAGTACTGTCAAAATCCAAAAATTACTGTGTGCTGATTGGCTAATCACATTAGGTCAGCTAGTCACTAAGTTTTAACCCCATTTTATGTATTCCTGCATATTGAGACTTCAACATCCAGATTATGCTAATTTTCTATCTCAACTCATTTGAAATTAGCATACTCCGGAAAAACATTAACTTCTACTTCTACTTCAAAAACTTCTACTTCAACCAGACAGCACTATTTAAACTGCTGGATGTGTCAGTAGAAGCGATTCTGTCTTTGTTCTGATGAATGTGTTCAGTTGACCTGTATTATGCGGTCTGTTGTTTGATCTAGTAATGATACTGTTCAAACATTATCTATTTTCTAGAATGTTCTTAATGATGTTGTGTACGTTTGAGGGTAAATTGGCAAAGTATGTGGCCGGTTTAGTTAGGCCTAAACTTTATGTCTGCTATGGAATTTCAAGACTCTGTTGATATGACCTGTTCAAACACAATATCAAAGTAAATGATATGTGTTATGTTTATGTTTTTATTATATTCATTTCGTGAAAATAAATTTTATTATTACTTTCCTTATATACATAATGTATAAGGAAAGTATTGTGACGGGGTCGAAAATTTGAATTCGAGTTTTCGACGGGAGAGCACGTTTCAAGCATCCTTGATCAGGAATCAAATTTGATGTGATGTGTGTGTGTGGGTCTGTGGAGACGATAACTGACGAACGAATGGACCGATTCGAACGAAATTTGGTACAGAAATCACAATCCGTAAACACTGGAAGCCTATTGTTTTTAAACGTAATCGAATGTTCAGAACCCCCTAAATTTTCGAGTGAAATTTTGAAAAAATCAAAACTGCTAATAAAGTTACTTAAATAGATATTTCTTACGTCATTTTTCATTAGAAAACGATTAACATAAAATTTAGAACGCTAACATGAACTGTTCTCGAGATATTTCACATTTTTAAAAAAAAATTATCAAAAAGTCATATAAAAAAAAGATATATATTTCCTATTGAGAAACATGTCCACTTTTCATATGTAATGCCATGCGATAAATTGAGTGACATCATTCTCGTGGATCTTGCTCGTTCCATTCATGAGAAAAGATACTTCGAGTAATACTTTTGTAATACTTTGCGTTAATACTTGCGTAAGTAATATTTGCGATACTTCGAGTAATACTTTGCGGAATGTCGTCAACTTGGCGACTTTTTGAAATGTTGTCAAATTAACGAAAATCTCGCCAAATGGATTAAAATGATGCTAAATCAATGAAAATGACAACTAATTGTCAAAAATTCAATATCTTGGAAAGAATATAAGTATCTACTATAAGAAAAACCTATTTTTTGTAATGTTAAAGTAGTAAATTCATTGCATTATATAAGGAAAGTCATGTGTTGCCCACATCATATTTTTTTTCGCGCATTGACTCTTCACTGACGTGTCTAGATAAATCCACCGCTACTGCTGCAAAAGTCTTCATGGCAAAGTTCAATTTTGAATTTCATCTGTTTTTAATTGTTTAAAATATTTATGCATGCCAACATTATTATCCGGAAAAAAGGGGCTATTCTTTGCCTACGAAACCTATTTATATATTTAATGAATAGTATATGCTCTTAAACTAGCGAAATAATTTATCATTGTATATTATTTTAGGCAGAAATTTGCGAGAGTTATATATAGATAGCTAAAATGTTTTATTTAACTATCTCTTTTCATTAATATTTTAAAATGCTTCCCAAGTTTATGCGCAGAAAACTCATATCCGTTCCGACAAATATTTCTGGAGTTCCAAAGAGAAATGACGCATAAGTTATAAGCAGGCATCAATATTACGGAAGTTTTCAGAATTTCTCTGTATTCTATTTACATACGTAATCTGCATCTGTCAAACATCGCGTGGAATATTTTCTAAGAGGCATGCGAAATTAACTTCCCTGAATTTAAACCCGTACTTACGATTTTTGACAATATTAGTGTGAGATAGAGTGATTATTTTATTTCTACTTCTTCTGTAGTATAAATAATGTATTATTTTTCCGTATATAATTTAATGAGAAGATTGTAAAGATTCTCCTAAATTAGATTTATCTAAACTTAGTGTTTTTACTGAATCTAAACTTAGTGCAGAAATAAGTCGCTTCTAGTGTTTAGATTTATATAACATTTAATTGCTTATGCATGATACTTGTAATTAGGACAATATACCGAATGTGCACAGAAATACTTAAAGATACCTATTGCAATACTACTTGCAAACTTTACCCCAAAACATTTGCAGAGACCCCCCAAACAATTGCAACATTAACCCCAAAACAATTGCAAAGAACACAAGCGAATCGTTATCAAACCGAATAGCCAAAGATGACCTTACAGCTGGACATCTATCGCTTAATTCGCTGAAATAGCACAACCACACCGATGGGACTGTTTGTCAGAACGCATTATGCAGAAAACTTGGAGAAAATCCCAAAACAGAATACTCATGCTTGTCAAGCTGCCGTGTGATTGTTCATGGAACCCAAAAATGTTGTTAGTTAACACTAAAATTAACATTTAATGCAACTTAGGAAATAGTAACACATACGTTAGTGTGACACCACAAGATACTAAACAAATAAAAGGGAACATATAACAAGGAAATAGCCTGTGTATACGTGTGTTTTTATGTGTTTTCGACACACTTAAAAAGCATGTACCAAATATGAAAATTCATTTTTGCGTACTAACTATCACTATATAAAAAATTCCTGGAGAGTTAAGAAAAGTTAGGAAAAATCAATTATTTTTTATAAAAATCATAAATCATTACTGTTCAATAAAATATCATAACAAAAAGTTTTTATGAGTTGAAAATATGGACATTATCAAGAACGTCAGCTTAAACGTTGACTTAAAAAATACTGGAGGTGTGAAGGTGCTTTGAGTGTAAGATGAAAAAGCGTTGAAAAAATTCAGTTAGCGTCGATGGGAGATTGTACAATGGAAAGATGGTCTAATGTAAAGCAGGTCTAATGCAAAGATGGTCCAATGGAAAGATTGTCCAATGGAAAGATTGTCTATTGTAAAGATGGTCTAACGCAAAGATGGTCCAATGGAAAGATGGTCCAATGGCGCACCAAGGGAGTGATGTTCCACCAATTTATGTATGTTCCGAATTCTATATGCTCATGAATTAAATACCACATTCCTAAGTAATATTTTAAAACTTATCACAATACTACATTAATATATTATATTTGAAAATTTAAAATTTCATCGAAAAAAACGAACTTCATTCAAATAACGGCATTAAAATATAAATTGCCTGATTTAAACAGCTCTAAAATGATAAACATTTATCGGTAATATTTTTAAAATCATTATAACACTACAATAATTTATTATATTTGAAAACTTCATCGAAAATACATGAACTTTATTTAAATGACATCATCGAAATATAAATCTCCTCTATATAAAAGCAGCATTTCATTCATAAACATTTTTCTAATCCTTTCATTCAACACAATTCTGTAATAATTTATTTTATATAAAAATTTGAAAAATTGTTATCTACCATATTTATTTTAAAATATGAAACCGTTCTCATATGTAAAATAATTGAACTCTAGGAAAGATATTTATTATATAATATATCTATTTTTTCTTTCTGGAAGATATAACGAAAGTCAGAATTTAATTGAATTTGTTTTCCTCCCTATATTAAATAATTTTATTTAAAAAACTACCTAACATATTTTACTAATTTTTTTTATATATTTTATGGGATAATTTGATTATTTCCTAAAATTTTCGAAGCAATTTGTGAATTTTAAATTCGCTTAAAAATATTTGAAAAATTATGTCCCATAGGGTTCAATGCATTTCATTTTCTCAAACCGGGTTCAATAAAAAACTAATTGGGTGATATTATTCATTTATATTCTCATAGGTTCCACAGGCTGTCTGAAAAACATACTAAAATTTCATTTTGATGAAGCCATTTTTACAGCAGTTATCCTGCTAACGGACAGACAAACAGACAGAATGAATGAACAAAGTCATAAGCACTTTCAACTATGTTGTAAAGTGTTAAAAACTGTATTCTTGTTGCCATGGAAATTTCTAATAAAATGACCTAAGCTTATTTGTAGATTCTGCACTCAGTTAATTTTGATCAATGAAACCCTTTATTTCATTCTTTTTAACTTATATGAACTTATTGTGTTCCCTCCATATTTTCTCTCTCTCTCTCTGTATATATATATATATATATATATATATATATATATATATATATATATATATATATATATATATATGTGTGTGTGTGTGTGTGTGTGTGTGCGTGTATGTGTTTGCATATAAAAATTTTAACTGTTCTTATTTTCTCGGTTCTTTCTTTTTCATTTGACCCTTTTTATTTGTATTTTTCTAATTTTTCTTTTCTAAATTTTATTCTAAATTTCTGTGTTTGTTTTCCATGTGCCTAATTTTTAACTTTTCATATACTTTCTTTTTATACATTTTCTAAATTTTACTTTAAAAACTTTTGCGTTAAATTTTCTTTAATTTTAATCTATTTTTCATTATGTTATTATATCTGACTCAAAATTTTATTTTTCAATCATCTTTTTATCTATTTTCGCAATAACTCTTTTCCCATTTTTGAAAAATGGACGTACTTGTCAAGTTCAAATATAATGTAAAACTGTCTGTTTAATCACAATATTTTTCATCAATTGTTATCTTCTTCGGTCTAAATAAATGTTCGTTTGGCGGGATGGTAGGCCTTGGGTGCCTCCTGAGTGCAGGAGGTATCCTTTCCCTGTCGTGCAGCTAGCTACTCTAAACCCACTATGTGAGTCGCACGGCTTGGGGTCTTCAGACCCAGGACATCTTTGCACTAACCTACAGGGTTGATTTGTTCGGACGCCACTGTAAAAAAACCTTGCTGCTCCAACCAGGAATCCGAAGTCTGGATCTTCTAACTGGTCAGTCGATGCTATTGAGACGAAATTGCAAGTTCTTATTATCGAAGTGGACACTGCAGACTAACCGTTCTCTCGTTTTGCTACGGCGCCTTTAAAATACGCTCAATTACTAAATGAAAACCAAAATTGAGTTAAAAGTAAAATTTAGAGAAATTTCAAATAATTATGTATGTTATTTTGTGTAATTAAACTCGTCTTAATGGATTATTAAATAAATAAAAAGAAAATGCATTTGAGTCTGTAGGGAAAGTCATATGCTGGCCACATCACATTGTTTACTTTGCTTTTAATTGTTGTGCTATATCGTAAATTTGCATTGCGTTTGATATTTTTGATGTGAAAAGCATATATTGTGGTATACGGCTGAAATCGAAGCAATAAGACAGATGTAAACAATTATTCGTCAATGTTTGATGACTTTTATAATTCAAGTAAATATTTCAAGGAGACAGAATCATCTCCTTATGTCATTTCGATCATCATTATATAGTAATGTCGTAAAGGAATGATGACTTTTATACAATAAAACTATAAAGTTAGAGAATTGATATAAAAATAATTTATTATCAGGTTAAAATCCAATAACTATGACTTACTCCCTTATCAAAATCAATGATTCAAATGTAATGGAGATGGCCTCAAGTATATTTCTAATTTGATAATTATAGTATGTGTGGCATCACCAATAATTCCTGACTTGGTTGAAGTAGAATAGTCTGTGGCACACCTGGAAGCATCTCCCCGATTATTGGATTCTATCATCAGCACAGGACAATTGATTTTATAGTGGCTAAAATCAGTCATAACACTCCACATTAGCGACGAATCCTATTCTAGAAAGCAAGTTATGTGAAAGTGCATCTCTCACACCATGTTATCAATTGTGCCACATTATTCCAGGGATTTAATAGCAATAATAATAATGCTAATTAGCTAATTAATAAGGTTACTGCTATTGTTTTATATATTATTATTAGGGTATGGTTTTAACACGAGCTTGATCTGGAAGATACATATGTATAAATATATATATATATATAATATATATATATGTATTCAGAAATTTTTAGAATGCACGTTTTATAAGAATTTTATAGTAATTATTTGAAACTGAATTTAAAATATAATTTACGGTAGTTATTTATTTCCTATTTTTAACTCAGCATATAAGCCAAGACATATCCTAAATATAGATTGATCGCCAAATTTATTTTACGCACGGCTTTTATGTATGTACTTGACTTTTTATGTATTTACAACGTATTACTTAAAGTACTTTTTATGTATTGACTTTTTATGTATTTACAACGTATTACTTAAAGTACATAACTCATACATTTTTTTTTCATTATTTTGTTAGAAGACAAATGACTTTTTCTGCTCTAAACATTTTAAGGTAAATGTTTTCAGACCTTAAAAATATGTTCCTCGCTCCTAAAAGATAATTTTTCTTTCTATTTCCAGAAAAATCACGTACTATACTTAATGGTACAATCTATCAACGGCCCCAAATGCAATAACCTAAATGCGTTTCTGAGAATTGAAATGTCTTCTTACAAACAAATGGCGCCCTGTATTAAAACACAATCATCCATTTCCCAATTGAATGATATTAAACATGCCTTTACGAATATTTTTGATACCAAAAGAATGTTTTATGTTACGGAGCCTTAATGTTAGTTAAGTTTGAAGACAATTAGGAACATTAAAAAGAATTTAATTTCCAACGTTCATCATTATACAAAAGAACTACATTGTAAGGAATATAAGCATTTAAATGTTTTTTTATATCCCGTTTGTGTGAAATTGTTTGGCTAGAATATAAATTAACAAAATTTCTACTAAAGATAATAATCATGCAGTGTACATTAGTTTCTGTTTTGAAAAATATAGATTTTCGGTGCAATTTATTGTTCTTATGATGACCCGTTCATATGGACTGCAATTTGATTTTAATAGCACAGTCAGAATACAACTCATTTTTAACTACATCTACTTAAAGTTTACATTGATGAAGTTTTTTTTTTTATTTGCATAATTTAGCGGATAAATATACTGAGAAGCAAACGATGTATTACATAGTTTTTTTCTTCAATCAGTATTTCCTGCAGTTGCTGATATTTCTATTTTGGTACCCTTTAATTCGATCATGCTGGACATTTAAACTTTTATCTCCCACTTAGATGTTATTTACATGCATATATGCGTAAATAGTGACTTTCATATGATGACAGGCATTTTTAGCTAATAGACATAAAGATAAAATCTGGGGAATAGACAGCTCATGAAATAAAGTCACCAGTATATCCGGAAGTAACAATATTTCGCAAATTCAATCGGGCAGATATATTGCCAAAATGTATTCCCCTCTTCAGGGGCTGAAGATACTGAACACATCGAGATCACACACACTGAACACATCGAGATGCTGGTGCTGTAAAATAGCAAGAAATGGCAGTCCAATGATAAGAGAATCATGCCACCAAGTTAGGGGCCAAATTGTTCAAACTCTAACCCAATCTTGAACCTGAGATAACAATGCTCCACTGATTTTTTCTTGCTGAAATAAAGTTCAATATATCTGTCAATGCGAAAAACAGGTACAATAAGCCAGTCATAACACATCGCAACTGGCCGCTAATCCTAAGTGATGCTAAGTATCTAGTGCTATTGGTTCCAGGATTCTAAACTAACATGGGAATAGTGAGCAACAACATTTCAATATCTAATACTAATCCGTAAAACATGCTATACCATGCCCCGAATTTAACTAAATTTTCTTATAAGAATATTATTTATGTTTAAAATGAATGTTGTGAATGGATACAGGATATTCCCTCAAATATTTGTTTGATTAAACAACAATATGGTTGTGTCAGCTTGCCTTGATCATTTTTTAGATTCGTTATTAATATGCAAAATTAAATATGTTAAACTTGTAATAGATAACCTATTTTCAATTTTGTACCTTTGCAGAGGCTAAATGTATGTGGAGATTCAACAACACAGCGACCTAAGGCACCTAAATACACAGGCTGGCGCAACAACTGCCATCTTGACACCCAATTGAAACGATGACTGTACATGATGAAAACATCATTACATTCTTGTCCTTTTCTCGGAATTCCGAAAAAAACAAAGCTTCCTAGACAATTACCTTCTTCTTCAACCCAGATCGACCGACCTACCCGAAGTTGTAAGGTGCCTGTTTGGTCGGCCGAGAAGCGCCACCTAATATATCCCGGAATCCAGTAGAGGAGACATCCACAGGGTCGGTACCCCATTCCTCTACAACAAACTTTTCGGAAGGGTTTATGGACCCATATATTTAATTTGCCAGTACACGGCGGCAGTTTGGGCAAATGCGGGGATCGAACTCGGGTCAAAAAGTGCAATCCCCTCGTGCTAACCACTGAACTGTCGCACCCCTAGACAATTTTCTTGAATGATTGATACAATTTTTTGAACCAGAAGTACCTATTTCTCAACTAAATAATTTATCAAATATCAGCTATGTAACATGAAATAGCACATGCAGAAAAACATGTGCACATACAATGCAGAATGTGCACATGCAATGCATGAAAAGCAAAATAGCACATGCCATTGAAATAGCACATGCAGACGATAACTGTCCAGACTGTTTTGAGTTAAAATACCGATTATATCCTCTTGTATACTTAGAAGACTTAATGTTATGTATATGGCTCACATTATGGAACACATATTATGTTATGGCTAACATAATGGAATGTTAATGCAAAAAATTATATTTCGAGTTCATAAAGTTGTTAGAGATAGCGAGATAAATATGTATGTACAAAGACATTGTCTTTTATTTATACAGAATGCTCAAAATGCGTTTATTTATGATTTGCCAAGTTACCGTTACAGTAGATGCAATATAATATAGTTTCACATATTATATAACGGCTTGGACCAGACGTATCAAAATTGAATTGAACATTAAGTTCCACTTGGATTGTTTTGTGTCTCTGTATGTCATGTCAGATACGATTATAAGTCATCAGACTATTTTTGTAATTTTCATGAATACGAAAAAAATATCTGATGTGGGCAGCACATGACTTTCACTACAGACTCGAATTCGTGTTCTCTTTATTTCTTTAATAATTCATTTAATTGAGCTTAATTGTACAAAAAATACGAATATTTATTGGAAATTACATAACATTTGCATTTTAAATTCAATTTTCATTTGGGTAACTGAATGAAATTTCAGGGGCGTAGTAAAAATATAAAAAAAAAACATGTCTCGAGAACGAATTGATATAAGTCGATATATGATCCTAGAGTAATGGAGTTGGTCTTTTTAATTTCATTGCTAAAAATATGTATAAAATTATTTTAATTGCAAGTATTTGATTAACACACTTGATCACATGCAGATTTTTATTTTCGATTTTGACATTTTTGGCCTGCTATTTCCCAAAGAAACATGTCATTTTATGCCAAATCGCAATTCAAATGTAATCAACATCAAGGTAACGCAAGTGACTTCCATATAAAAATTTCTTAAATTTGAACAATTAGTTTTTTAGTTAGAGTGGATATATACTTTTTGCAGACCGAAATACACACAGACACACACGTTAGATCACCGAAGTCAGGCAGCATCGGGCGCGGTTAGTACTTGGGTGGCTTGGGTGGGTGACAACCTGGGAACACCGCGTGTTGTTGGCACATTTCGGACGCGGTAGCGCGGTGGTTTGCGCGCTGGATTTGCACGCTGTCACAACTGCTGCCGTGTTCATGTGGAGTACGATCACGTTAAATATGTGGGTCCGTAAGTCCTTCCGAGAGGTTGGTAGTAGGGGAAGGAGGGTACGGTCCCTGTGGATGCCTCCTCCACTGGGTTCCATCCTAAATTGGGTGGCACTTCCCGGCCGTCCAAACTGTTAACTTACACCTTTCTGGTAGGTCGGACGGTCTGGGTCTCAACAACAACAACAACAACAACACAGACGCACACATACCCACACTCACATATACGCACACACACAAACACATACAGACGTCACTCTAAAAATAGTTTTGATTTATTCTAGAAGTCCCAAAACGTGTAGATCCATCGAAAACTCGGATTACCATTTTCGACATGATTCTAATATTTTCCTATACATTTCCATATATCGCAGGGAAAGTAAAAATGTATTTATTAGAATAAGTTAATATAATTTGTAAAAAATTGAAATATTTTACTTCCATATGTTCTATTAAGCAAGTAAATAAATGTAAATATATTGAGAATTAATTAAATCAAATTGAACAAGCCCATACATAGGGTTGAATATGAATTTTTTTAAATAAATCACGACTCAAAGGAATATACATATAAGCATAGCAGGGAATTATCTACGTTTCAGAAGATATCAAATTGTTAATATATAAAATGTCTTCTTAATGTTTAGTGTGGATGCAAGGAGAAAACCACGTTGGAACTGGGAGACCAGTAGACACCATATGTAGTATTTGATGTTTACGGCAAAGCAAATAGCAGACTTTTACTCATCGTTTTATGACAGTCTTGACCAGGGAAGTTATGACCCCAATAAATACACGTCACAAAAATTGCAGGGTGTTGTTGGAGCAAAATATCCTAAGACCAAGACATAAACCAAGGTCCACTGGAAACTGAAAGAGCCAATAATGCAAAGATGCGGCATAGCAATGAGGAACATCCAATGAGAGGAAAGAGGGCGTATCTGAACCCCAGGTGATATGATGCTCCTACAAGGAGAAAAGTCAACGAATATAATGGAATAAATATTAAAGATTTGGAGAGAGAGAGATAAAGAGAGAGTCGTGATATGATTACTCAAGAGATGAAGAGAGACAGTTGCGAATTCAAACAGTCTTATTCAGAGAACGTCATTATATTTTTCAGTATTGAGAATATTTTAGAAAAATACGAAGTCTGACTCCAAATGTCAGAGGTGATGTCAGAGGTGAGTCATTGTGAGCTACTGACCCGAAATACAGAAGTATGTGCCAGTTTTCATGTGTGTTAGGTCAATTTTTGAACTTTGGAATAATATTCAAAAGACCTGGTCTCACATTGTGCTTGTTTGTTAAAATTAGTGTATTAATTATAACAATAATATTTGTGTGAATAAATGATAATTTTTTTTAAAGGTTAAAATGTGGATTTTAATCTGTAGTGTTTTGATTTAATGATTATGTTAAGGAACTCGTGCAAAGAGGTAATGGAGAGTTTTGAGGCCCACGATAGCAATGTACGAATGTTAATATTTACGACCAATTTAAGATTAACGACCAAGATTAATTACGACCAAGATTAATAATTAAAGTCACAAAAGTTATTGAAAAAGTAAATTCAATTCAAAATGTATTTCCTCCACAGGAACAAATAAAACGTTTCACGGTTTAGACTTGCCTAAATTAAATGATGTAAGTTTCGTAGAAAAACAAATTATTAATACACTACATACACGACGACATATCCAAGCAACTAAATTAATTTCTTCATAATTGTATGAAACGACTAATAAAACATTTTTCAGAGGCGACGAAATAATTAATTATACTCCAGTGCCCAATTTATTGAAAACAAAAGTTCAAATTCAAATTAGGGATGGGGATCGATTTTCGAAATGAAAATTGCAACTCGTCACATATTTGAATATTTAATAAAAGACTGTAATTATCGATAACAATAACTTTTTCGAATAATCCTACTCAATAAGAAAAATCTGATGTGGGCAGCACATGACTTTCCTTATATAATGCAATGAATTTACTACTTTTACAGTAAAAAACAGATTATTTTTGTACTAGTTATATATATTATTTCCAAGATATTGAATTTTCGGTAATGAGTCGTCATTTTCCATGTCGTCATCATCAATGAGTCGCATTGATTTAGCGTCATTTTTATCCATTTGGCGAGTTTTTCGTTAATTTAGCAACATTTAAAAATTCGCCAAGTTGGCAACATTCCACCAAATTCGTCGCCAAAATCTTGCCAAGCGTTATGGACGAAGAAATAAGTTATTCTTACAGCATATAAATGACTATTGGCGTTCAAATACAAAAGTATTACTCAAAGTATCTTCTTTCATGAATGTAATGAAATAGATCCACGAGAATGATGTCACCAAATTTATCGCAGGGTATTACATATGAAAAGTGGACATGTTTCTCAATAGGAAAGATTTTTTTTTAATTTTATATGACTTTTTGATAATTTTTTGAAAAATGTGCAATATCTCGAGAATGGTTCATGTTAGCGTTCTAAAATTTATGTCAATCGTTTTCTAGTGAAACATTACATAAGACATGTCTATTTGCGTAACTTTAGTAGTGGTTTTGATTTTTGAAGATTTTTTCAAAATTTCACTCGAAAATTTATTGGGGTTCTGAACACTCGATTGCGTATAATAACAATAGAACTCCAGTGTTTACGGATTATGATTTCTGTACCAAATTTCGTTCGCATCGGTCCATTCGTTCGCCACTTATCGTATCCACAGATACACTGACACACATACTTTCACACACACACACACAGGCATCACTTCAAAAATGTTTGATTCGTGATCAGGGATGCTTGAAAAGTGCTCTCCCGTCGAAAACTCGAAATCGAATTTCCGACCCCGTCACAATACTTTCATTATTCTACATTATGTATATAAGGAAAGTAAAAATATGTGATTAATTGTAGACATAACACAAATATAGCTAGCACATATTTTACATACTTACAAATAGGCCGATAAACATACAGGCAGACAATATACGATGTGGGCAGCACATGACTTTCGCAGCAGACTGAAATTTATTATCACTTTATTTCTTTAAAAATTCATTAAATTGAGTTTTATTGCAGAATATAACACGCATAAGTATTTGAAATTACACTGAATTTGCACGTGTAATTCAATTTTCGTTTTAATTTGTTGGAAATAATTTCAAAAGCGGGATATGAAAAAGGCGAAAATACTAATATATCTCGAGAACGGTAGTCCTAGAGTACTAAGATTCATTCCATTAATTGTATTTTTAAAAATTACGTTTTAAATAATCATTTAATTGATACATTTGAGCATACATAATATTTTATTGCAGATTTTGAAGATTTTTTAGGGTCACATTCTAAAAAAATCAGGTTCCTTTTTTTTCAGATCGTACCAAAATATAATCAGTAGCGAGGTAACCAACAAATGATTGATATCTACCATTTTTTTAAATTTGTTCAAGTAAGCTTTCAGCTACATTGGATGCATACGATGCATAAGGAGCATTTCGCAGAAAGAAGGCAGGTACTTTTATCCGAATTGTGCCAAAATCTAATTAGTACCAGGATCACCCACAAGTGCTTTGCCATCAAAATTTTATGAAATTTGGCTAGTTAGTTTTTGAGTTACAGTAGATAAATACATTATACAGACATACACATACACAGACACACACACAGACACTCACACAGATGAGCACACACACACACGGATACACGCATTAGGTGACGATAAAAAGTTTTTTTTCGTGATCCAGGACATATAGATCAGTCGAAAACTCGAGTTGCGATTTTCGACAGGAGACCATTATTCTCGCTATACAATGACATGTATTGTCGGGAAAGTAAAATCCAGCCTAAATTAAAAGATGTTCAATCGTTTTGCTTCCTCATTTGAATAAAACACTGTGGACTAATGGGTAATGACATAACGTAAAAGATATATTCTTAACTAACATATAAATATATTTTAATGCAGATATTTTTGTTATTTATTTTTACTGCATTTTAAAATTAACTAGTCATGGACTTTTCAGCGATCTCTTCTGATGCAAGTAATTTCCCCCTGAGAATTTTCCATTATCTGCATCTGTCGCTTGATGTGCAATAACATTTTATTCATTATGCTAAAGGTAGTTAATGTGTATGAAAATATTGTATTTTTTATGTTAAACGCCTACTTTAAGCAGCAGATGGCGAATTTGTGTTATGAATAAAATTTCCATAAGCATAAAAGTGATAAATTCAATTTATGCGTTTTATCTTTCCAATATGAAAAATGCTAAATATATATGTTGTTTATTAGATCACAAATGTAATAAAGTTTCTAATAAAACATATGTCCTTACCATATTATCTTTATTACTATTTAATACAGCAAGAAATCATTAATATATTGAACATGTGTTTTTAATAATGCATGGATTTATTGAATTTATGAATTTAGAGGCAATATACACTCTTTTGCAAGGGAAAAAAAAACGAAACACCCCTAAAAGGTTATTCGATCATCTCAAAATCTTGCATGCGAATTCCTTTATACCAGGTATGTAAATGATTAAATTTGCAAGGCCAATGAGTGATAACTTCGGCCACAGCGCGCGTTTCTACTGCTCAACTAGAATTCTATAAAAAATTTTAAATGTCGACGGTTTATTTTTGCTCGTTATCGGCGTTGCAGTTCCGTACAGACACAAACAATAGTGCTTTTACGATGTTGCCGAAGACCTTATAAGCGATTAGACGAGTTCGACCGTCGTCGTATAGCCGATATGCATGAAGCTGGCTGGTCATACCGAGTAATAAGACGCCACCTGCACCGAACGGACACTGCTTTGCAAAGGCGCTGGCAGCAATGGTTGCTGCGACAGGCCCAAACTGGCCCAACGGCATCGTCCGCCATCCATCGTGCTACAGCATCATCCATACAACCCTTGGTAGTTTCCACCATTTCACGGTACTTATATAAGGTGAGGTTCCGCTCACGGCGGCCTTTAAGACGTCTGTCCATAACTCCACAACATAGACAGATACGTTTTGAGTGATGTCGTAGCCGAACAGCATAGCTGCCAGCAGACTGGCATCACATAGTGTTCAGCGATGAATCACGCTTCAGTCTTTCAGCAGATGACCATCGGGTACGTGTTTGAAATCGCCAAGGCCAGCTGTCCTAATCAGCTAGTATTTTATACGGGAACACAGCCTTTATCTCTGGTGTGATGGTGTAGGGTGCTATCTCTGACACCTTTAGTCACCCTACAACACTTTTAGTCACCCTACCACATCCATACAACCCTTTGTACTTTCCACCATTTCACGGTACTTATATAATGTGAGGTTACGCTCACGGCGGCCTTTAAGACGTCTGTCCATAACTCCACAACATAGACAGATACGTTTTGAGTGATGTCGTAGCCGAACAGCATAGCTGCCAGCAGACTGGCATCACATAGTGTTCAGCGATGAATCACGCTTCAGTCTTTCAGCAGATGACCATCGGGTACGTGTTTGAAATCGCCAGGGCCAGCTGTCCTAATCAGCTAGTATTTTATACGGGAACACAGCCTTTATCTCTGGTGTGATGGTGTAGGGTGCTATCTCTGACACCTTTAGTCACCCTACAACACTTTTAGTCACCCTACCACATCCATACAACCCTTTGTACTTTCCACC
Organism: Amaurobius ferox; assembly: GCA_951213105.1. Lineage (NCBI taxonomy): Eukaryota > Metazoa > Arthropoda > Arachnida > Araneae > Amaurobiidae > Amaurobius > Amaurobius ferox. The sequence goes on from OX578154.1 coordinate 34,355,055, forward strand.
ATTTCACGGTACTTATATAATGTGAGGTTACGCTCACGGCGGCCTTTAAGACGTCTGTCCATAACTCCACAACATAGACAGATACGTTTTGAGTGATGTCGTAGCCGAACAGCATAGCTGCCAGCAGACTGGCATCACATAGTGTTCAGCGATGAATCACGCTTCAGTCTTTCAGCAGATGACCATCGGGTACGTGTTTGAAATCGCCAGGGCCAGCTGTCCTAATCAGCTAGTATTTTATACGGGAACACAGCCTTTATCTCTGGTGTGATGGTGTAGCGTGCTATCTCTGACACCTTTAGTCACCCTACAACACCTTTAGTCACCCTACCACATCCATACAACCCTTTGTACTTTCCACCATTTCACGGTACTTATATAAGGTGAGGTTACGCTCACGGCGGCCTTTAAGACGTCTGTCCATAACTCCACAACATAGACAGATACGTTTTGAGTGATGTCGTAGCCGAACAGCATAGCTGCCAGCAGACTGGCATCACATAGTGTTCAGCGATGAATCACGCTTCAGTCTTTCAGCAGATGACCATCGGGTACGTGTTTGAAATCGCCAGGGCCAGCTGTCCTAATCAGCTAGTATTTTATACGGGAACACAGCCTTTATCTCTGGTGTGATGGTGTAGGGTGCTATCTCTGACACCTTTAGTCACCCTACAACACCTTTAGTCACCCTACCACATCCATACATCCCTTTGTACTTTCCACCATTTCACGGTACTTATATAAGGTGAGGTTACGCTCACAGCGGCCTTTAAGACGTCTGTCCATAACTCCACAACATAGACAGATACGTTTTGAGTGATGTCGTAGCCGAACAGCATAGCTGCCAGCAGACTGGCATCACATAGTGTTCAGCGATGAATCACGCTTCAGTCTTTCAGCAGATGACCATCGGGTACGTGTTTGAAATCGCCAGGGCCAGCTGTCCTAATCAGCTAGTATTTTATACGGGAACACAGCCTTTATCTCTGGTGTGATGGTGTAGGGTGCTATCTCTGACACCTTTAGTCACCCTACAACACCTTTAATCACCCTACCACATCCATACAACCCTTGGTACTTTCCACCATTTCACGGTACTTATTTAAGGTGAGGTTCCGCTCACGGCGGCCTTTAAGACGTCTGTCCATAACTCCACAACATAGACAGATACGTTTTGAGTGATGTCGTAGCCGAACAGCATAGCTGCCAGCAGACTGGCATCACATAGTGTTCAGCGATGAATCACGCTTCAGTCTTTCAGCAGATGACCATCGGGTACGTGTTTGAAATCGCCAGGGCCAGCTGTCCTATTCAGCTAGTATTTTATACGGGAACACAGCCTTTATCTCTGGTGTGATGGTGTAGGGTGCTATCTCTGACACCTTTAGTCACCCTACAACACCTTTAGTCACCCTACCACATCCATACAACCCTTTGTACTTTCCACCATTTCACGGTACTTATATAAGGTGGGGTTACGCTCACGGCGGCCTTTAAGACGTCTGTCCATAACTCCACAACATAGACAGATACGTTTTGAGTGATGTCGTAGCCGAACAGCATAGCTGCCAGCAGACTGGCATCACATAGTGTTCAGCGATGAATCACGCTTCAGTCTTTCAGCAGATGACCATCGGGTACGTGTTTGAAATCGCCAGGGCCAGCTGTCCTAATCAGCTAGTATTTTATACGGGAACACATCCTTTACCTCTGGTGTGATGGTGTAGGGTGCTATCTCTTACATCTTTAGTCACCCTACGTACAACTTTAACAGCTCAACGATATGTTGATGAAATCCTGCTGCCATTTGCGTTAATCTTCGTGGCACCTCATTCTGGGGCCAGTTTTCAACAAGATAATGCCACGCCATTTACGTATCGCATACCTGTGGACTGTATCCGTGCTTTTGATACTGTTCTTTGGCCAGCAAGGTCGCCAAATCATTCGCCAATCGAGCATGTATGGTACATGCCAGGCCGCCAGATTCAGGCACCCCGAAATGTAGCAGATCTGGAGCAACAATTGAGGAATGCCTGGCAGAATGTATTGCAGGATGCCATTTGGAACTTTACTCCTTACCTAGACGTATACAAGCACACATCGCCGTCAAGAGGGTGTCGCCATTAATTGATTTTAAAATTCAATGTGTAATTGCTAACCTTTGACGGAACCTGCGGCCTTGATTTTATAAACATTTCATTATCTCTGTATGAGCGGTACGCATATTTAATTTCAATAAAGCAGCCACTTTCTCCATAGTGCATTTTTTGTATAAGAGTTATAATGCATGATACATTGTTTCTTGCTATAATTTTAGAACGTTTTTAATATTATTGTAATTTTATAAATTAACTAAGTGTTAAAGCTTATTTTTTATATTAACTGGTTAAGTTATAAAGACGTGCCTTTAACTCAAATGGAGTTGGTCACTCAACTACTTTGATCGGGTGCCACTGTGAAATTCTTATGCCTTTATCGGTTCCATTGTTAATGGCTTATTGACCTTAGTTCCGTAGTTGCATAGATATATGAAGTAAAAGTGTTATAACTCTAAATGTTGGTAGTTTGGAGATAAAATGGCCTTATGACCAGGGGCAATACCACACTGATTCATGAAGTTTAATTAAACACATGTATTGTGCACTCGCTCAAAATATAACAGCTGGATGCATAACTAAGTATAGACAATTACTAAAAAGCCAGTATTTCACATGACCATTATTTAACACAATGGACCATTAATTGACAGGCTTGGTGATACACTGGAAGAGCTATAAATCGTCTATGCTTACCCAAATTTTACCTTGGACATCTAAACCTTGAATTGACCAAACAGTGATACTAGATCCTTATAATGATAGTGGTATCAATCCTAGTGCCTGCTCTACGGACTTGTACTTCCCTTACCTCTCACTCAGACATCAACTCAACTTTTTGTTACTTCTCACTTTCAACCGCACTTCAGCCGAACTATCAATCAGACTATTCCCGGACTGTCCGCAGAATTTCTACTCTCACTCGCGATCCAAAACTTATCCAGTCACCATGCAGGACAGCAGATGTTACTTGGTTGGGTTATTTTTCTACATAACCAAAACCGTTAGAAATTGTTAATATAAAATCAAAATAAATTAAAAATAATCTGAAGGAAATAATAACCAAAGGTTATATAGACCTCCCAAAGTTCCATAGATAGCCCATTATTAACAAATTACTGAATAATAAGTTTTACACTTAATAGAACAGAATTCATTTCTGCTATACTTATGTTGTATCCGAGGTTACCACAGCGCTCAACATGAAGTAAAAAATTGGATGTAAACAACACGTGACTTTCCCTATATAATATAATTAATTTATTTCCTGCAAAGTAAAAAAAGTGTGTATATGATCTACGGCACGTAGTTTTTAACGTTGAATTGTACATTTGGTGCTTTTTCCGAATGACAACATGAATCTACTTCAAAGTACCCAATTAACTTATACTTCGGACAATTCGAAATTGGCAATTATCAATATCCAACCGCTAACAACAATATAGTACATAAATCATAATATTTTAAAAATTAATTCTTCAATTTGGAGTCCTTTTCGCAAATTTAGAGTCACTTTTGCAATGATTGAAATATATTCTTTAATCTGGGGTGAAACATCGCTTAGTTGGAGATATGTAATGCGACGAATTAAAAAACAAAAATGGTAAGTTCAAATTTAAGACGAAATAACTTGGCAAACTTTCTGACTGTCACTTCCTCGTGGCTTTTTGATCCTCTTTCAGTCATCAAACTTTATGAATCCAGGGACAGTTCACCAACTGATATAATGCACAAAATCATTTAGTGAGGTTTTACAGAAGGTCATTGGCACTTTATGAAAACAATTTCGTATTTATATTTCTCGTTTGCATTTTGAGATAAAGATTTGGCATTTTTTATATAATCGTCTGTTACTTTTTTGATTTGATTGGAATGTAGAATAAAATATTTATTTTGAAAATGGATCCTGAAATTGATAGATGGCTCGAAGCTTACGTAAATGCGATTTCCGCGGAAAATATTCGTATCAACAAATTGTAAAGCGGTGTAAACATCGAAGTTATTGCATTTCAAAGGAAGGTATTTTTAATATATTAAATTTGAAAGGGAAAAAGCATCTAGCTGAAAGTAAAAATGAGAAAGTAACCGCAAAACCGTATCCTAAGACTGTTCGAATGTGGGAAAATATCAAGAAATTGAAGTCTCTGATCCTAAAAGAACCGACTCAGATCCATTACATCGAAACTGGGAATGTCTTTTGGCACTGTAAGTAAAATCATTCATAAAAATTTGAAGTTAAAAAGGATGCTTAAATCTAAAGTTCCTTTGCTTTTGCCAAAGCATATTGTGGAAAAACAAATTGTAGAAAATTATATGAAAAACACCTAACTGCTGATAAATGGAAATTTGTGGTAACACTCGATGAGATATAGGTGTATTTAAGTGACTGTAATAAAAAAAGGGCAAATTTCTATTTCTCAACTGACGAAAATGACCGTACGAAATAGCTTCATCACTGTACAGAAAAGTTCCCAAAGTGATTCATGATAGTTGCTGGATTTTGTTACACAGGTAAATTAAAACTTAAAGAAGAAAGATCAATCATGCATAAGAATTGATTATGAAACACTTTCCAACTGAAATGCAATTTCATTTAAAAATTTCTAAAATGTGATACATTCAGTGGTGATATATTTTATATTATCACAGTACTACAGTAACTTATTATACTTAAATATTTAAAACTGTATCGAAATATAAATCATCTGATTCTCTATGCAAAATCAATGAATATTTCATTCATATAAATTGCATTCCAGACTCCAGAGCTAAATAATTTTGTGTGATAAAAATTCAGCCATTCTTATGTAACTCACCTTACAATCGCTTGAGATATTTGCATTCTGCATAAGTTAAAATTAGGCTTCGTTGAAGAAATAATAAAAGTTTAGGGATCATTTAAAATCACAACTATTGTAATTGCGTAGACACGGAATTTTGATACACAGATAATACAGAAACACAGATAATATATGTGTCTGCGTATGTATGTATTCAAAGAATTGGAATCGTGTCGAAGATCGGAACTCGAATTTTCGAAGCATCTACACGTTTTGGGATTTCCAGAACTCGAAAAAACTATTTTTAGGAAGACGTCTGTGTGTGTAAGGGTGTATTTGTGTATGTTTCTGTGTGTCTGTGAGGATATTACATCCAAACTAATTGAAAAACTAATGGACCGAATTTCATAAAATTTGGTAGGTATGTTTTTTGTGGGAAATCCTGATGTTCATTAGATTATAGTACGATTCGTAATAAAAGAATCTGCCTTCTTTCCGAAATGGCAGGCAGAAATTGCCTCTATCCACTCTAGCTAAAAACTAATGGAACAAATTTAACAAAATTTGGTGTATAATATTTCAATAACCTACAAGTGATTTATATACCAAATTTAACAAAATTTGGTATATAAATCATTTATAGGTTATTCTAGTACGATTCGGGAAAAAGGAACGGGCTATTTTTGCGAAATGGTCCGCAAAAATCTTTAAATATAAAAATAAAAGGCTACGTGTGCTCAATTATATCAATTACATTCTCATTTTATACGTGATTTCTGACAACAAAAAGAATAAGACTAACCCCATTACTCTAGGACTAGCCGTTCTTGTGATATTCTAGTTTATTCGCTTTTTCGCTGCTCCACCTTTGACAATAAGTCCAGCTATCAAATGAGAACCACATTTAAGTTTAACGTGCAAATTCAATGTCATTTAAAATACTTATGGCTGTTATTTTGTGCATATAAACTTAAATTACTATTGAAGAAATAAAGAGAACGTGAATATGAGTCTGCAGGGAAAGACATGTGCTGTCCACATCAGAATTTTTAACAATATTACAACAATGATTTATAGAAGTGAACGGGGATTATTTGCAGGCCATTTCGAAAAAAATGTATGATCTATATAATAAGTATATCTTGAAGAATTATATAAAATTAAAAAAAAATTGAAAAATTGTTATCTACTAAATTTATTTTAAAATGTGAAGCCTCTCTCATATACAATATGATTAAAACCTTGGAAAGATATTTATTACATAATATATATCTTTTTCCTTTCTGGAGGATATCCCAAAAGTCAGAATTTAAATGAATTGGTTTTTTTCCCTATATTGAATAATTTTTAATTAAAAAACTTCTTAACATATGTTACTGAATTTTTTTATATATTTTACGGGATAATGTGAATATTTCCTAAAAATTTCGAAGAAATTTGTGAATTTTAAATTCGCTTAAAAAATGTTTGAAAAATTACGTCCCATAGGGTTCAATGTATTTCATTTTTTCAGCCCGGGTTCAATAAAAAACTAATTGGGTGATATTATTTATTTATATTCCCATAGGTCCCATAGACCGTCTGAAAAACATACTGAAATTCATTTTGATAAAGTCATTTTTACGGCTGTTATCATGCTAACAGACAGACAGACAGACAGACAGACAGACAGAATGAACAAAGTCATAAACACTTTTAAACTTTGTTGTAAAGTGTTGAAAAGTCGCAAAGAAAGCTAAAATTAATTCACTCAACTATCAGCAGAATATTTTAGAACCAATTTTTTAAGAGGAATTTCCAGTCTTATATGAAAAGGACATCAATAAAGTTGAGCTTAATATGGACAAAGCATATAGTCACACGTCTAAGTCAACTGTCGCATATTTAGCAAAGAAAGAATCAGAAACTGGAATAAGATGCATCCATGTTAATTAAATATCTGTAAAATCTCCTGACACTTCTCCTTTGGACTTTTGCGCTTCCGGTTTGTTAAAATGAGCCTTAGAAAACGGCATCCGAGAACACTGGACGGACTTTGGGAAACGACCCAAGAGGAGTGGGATAAAATTGCCATGAAGGTGCTAAGAAAAAGTTTACTTGCATGGAAAATTCGAGCTATAGCTATAGTCAAGAATCATGACTATTAGATAGAGGCAATTCGCCGCAAAAAATTCTCCCTTTATGCATAAAATTTATTATCAAAACCGTTTCCATGAAGTACAAACGACCTTCTGTAAAACAATGTTTCCAAGGTTTGTTTTTGAAACCATTCAAGACGGGCAGACGATGCTAGTTAAAAGTTATTTTAGCACTTATATAAGGTAAATAAAACATAAATTCTGATTTTGCTGCAGTGTCAGACATATTCCTAACAAAATCTATGCGAAAATAAGCATGCCGTTCAAGTTTTGAAATTAACTAGGATCATTTTAACCCACTGTTTTCAGTAGACTTAATAAGTTTCTAATACATTTTTGTCGATACACTTTTTCACCAGAATGAGAGCCATAATAAACGAATCGGTACGAATCTTTTACATATGGCCCGGGTATTCGCATATGGATAGGAAGAGAAATGGGCAAAATACCTTATTCATCATTTTATATTAGTACTCGTGTTCCTAATCCAAATCAACGATGAAACGAACCTGTGTTTGCAATCGACATATCAGCCGTGGAATAAACACTTTAGAAGGATGCAGACTTTACGGAAATGACGATAGATCACTATATCACTAGGATATCAGTTGCATTTGCCATAAATCAAAATCATCTCACAAAGTTTGGTATTACTGAGTAACCCCATCATTCAAACTTTAGGTAGAATAGTTACTTGAATTCTTAAAACCAAACTGTGAATCAACATCGTAATCACTTAGTATCTTTATCTGCATGAAGTAAATTTGAAGAAATGGTTTTCTACTTGAAGAAGTAAAAGTTTTAGTAATTGCTACAGAAGCTGTTTTGTGGATGTCTCCTTATTTCTTAATCAATATTTTAATTAATGATAACAATGTCCAATTGGATTGCATTGCAAACATTTTTTTTTCAGTTACACTTAATACGGTATAAGTAACATTTTTGTTATTTAACTAATTTTGATAGAATCACTGTATAAAAAGTAAATTTTCTTAACTTTCTACAATGATATGATACAGCATTAAAATTACTATTTCATAACATTCTGCCTTATCTAAAGGATTTTTGCAATTAAAATTATTGGTCTACAACCAACGGTTCAAAAATCTTGGATTGTTCACTTTTTGTGGGGAATTATGTGTCAATCAAAAATTGCGCAAACTTTTAAAATGTAGGATACGTTTCGAAACAAGAACCACTGTGAAGTCCTATGTTCCTTTGGTATGTTTTGCACAAAAGCACACTTTTCCTTCTCCCCCTTCGCTTTACTTTTCTATTGTCGAAAATCGAGCAATCTTTTGAATTGTCACCAAAATCAATACCTTCTATAATCACCTTCTATAATCATCACCAAAATCATCACATCCTCCATCATATTCTTCAATTTCCTCGTCTAAAGCATCCTCTCCAACAACCTTGCAATCGTCATTGTCAAACCCAGCACTTTCAGCAGATTTCATGTCCTCACTTAACCAGATATCACTGTCATCAGATTCCATGTCCTCACTTATGCAGATATCACTTTCAGCAGATTTCATGTCCTCACTTAACCAGGTATCATTTTCAGAATAGCCTATTGTACCATTAGTTTTGTTTAGCCGCAACCTTTTCCTTGTTGTAAGCACGGTGCTGGAGATCAAGGATTAGTAAGTACAATATTTAGCCCATAGATGGCGTTTGAAGTACAATAAGGAAGTAATTAGTGTGAAAAAGTGATGTCTTCTTGAACTAATCCAATGAGCACACAAAGCAGGAAATCATTCTTTTGCTACAAACTGCAATGTGGGCGTGATCTAAAATACAATGTCTAACAGTTTAGGGTATAGCTATTCTGCCCTTAAAATTGCTTGTCTAATATCTAGAGGAAGATAAGTTCTTAATTCAGTACCTAATTTTCTTAATGCTAGGGATTTATTTCATTGCTCTCTACCGTCGCCACCTCTGAAGAGTTAGTTATTCTGTTTGTAAAGAGTCTTGCTGCTCCAACCAAGAATATAACCCTGAATCTCAGAACTGACCAGCTGACTCTCTAACTTTGAGCTACAGGGACTAAGTTCAAAGGTCTTGTCGTCGAAGTAGACTCTGCATGTTCTTATAATAATTTGCACATCATGTTGGCAGCAACATGATAGTTCTGATCTTCTGATCTTCCTGCAACTGATTTAAACTGCACACTTCCACAATGTTGACATTTGTCATCCATCATTGTATTAGTAAACTTTATTATATTTATATAAACTAGAGAAATTGCGTCTGCTGCTATTTCATACGGCCTACAAGCAGCTCTAGAGTGCTTTAAAATTTCATTTCTAGAATCATGAGATTGTTTTTGATTTTGTGGCATTTGATAATATTAAGGAACTGAATTGGAGCTGTATTAATGAAAAGGCGAATATTTAATTCTTCATCATGAAAAAATGGTTTTCTTAAATACTTTAATTGTTAATATGGGATCCTTAAGAAACCATAGAATTAAAAATGCCAACCACAATAAATATAAATGTGTAACTTTTTAATAGTTACATTATAATTATATTTGCTCAACAGAACCATAATTGCCAAACCCCCTGTTTCTAAGAATCAACAATAAGACATATTATTGCTAACTAAATTAATAATTACATTATAATCATAATCGTTTATGACAATCATAGTTGAAAAATGCGTCTATGTAATCACCAATAAAACATTGTCTTCGGCCATGTTGGTGACATTTCTGTCGGCACAGAGAATTTGGAATTCAGCTCGACTCGTTAAATATTTGCTCTTACTAGCAATGCTAAATATTATATTAATTGTTATTTAATTAATTAAGGTTTGATTCATATTTCTTAATCTCTCTAGCATATCTACAGATTCATATTAATTTAAATGTAAGATTTTAGACCTGCACTTTACGCCGCGTATTCACAGTCAAAAACTCGCAACTTTTTTAATATAGAGATATTTTCACTGCTTACAATAATTTACAACAATGTATTAATTTACAATGTATTAATGTACAACAAAGGACTAATTTTCAACAATGCAACAATGCAATTTACAACAATGTGTTCAATAGTAGTTTAATAGAACATATAAACTCTGCACTATCTTAAGCGATTTCATCTGCATAGTTTTGTTAAATGACGGGCATTCTAATAGTATGTTTGTATGGCTACAGTCCAAACCTGTTCATCATGATGTCAATAGTCCTGTCTGGAAATCCCAGCTACACACAAATGGCACGTAAGTGTCTGGAATTTGCTGTATATCCGCGAACTATCAACGTATAAACGTTTGAGCTGTCATTGGAACATGCAGAAGCTGGACGGACAATATGCAGTAAATGAGCATTGCTCATTTACTGCATATTGAACAATATACAGTATATATTGTACAGCAATACAGTGACGTCCGAAACTATTTTGAATTAACTATTGAGAACTAAATTTCACAGCTAAGTAGTGTTCTGTACCAAAAAATTGTCTTATATAATCGTGTACGTCTAAAAAGTATATTTTTGTAGGGGAAGAATTTAAAGGAAAGTGTGGGTTTTAATCCACAACTCATCTATCATATAAAGTTTTAACAACAACTTGCTGATGACAACCTAAAATAATTATAAAGTTAATAATTAAAATATTCCAAATAAATCTAGCTTGGAAAACTTAAATTGGAAATCTGTAGGAAGCTTTAAAGTATTCTCCAAAGCCTTGTTTTATGAATTTACATTAATTAGAATTTTTAGTTTTTTACTAACACACAATTTTATTTTTTATGCGAATAATATGCATTGTACAACTTTTTTATACTTTCTTAATAGCAGAAATTTGAAAATTAGTTGAAAACAACTGTGTCTATAGTGATATGTGTCTTTATCATCACTGCAACAGAGAGTATTTGATTTTTCATATAATACACATTGTTTTTTTCTGATCCAATTATGAGTGTTCATGACGCCATTCAAAGAACTTTAATTACCTAATTTGAAACGATTGCAGTTACCCAATTTTCAATTGTAGTCTCCTTAATAGCTATTGAAGAAAGTAATGAAGATATGTATTTTGACAAGTAGCAGTTATAAGCAAGGCAAATATCCGTTCGATATAACCTTGCAGATGTACCCTGTGTTCCACATGATGCGTAAATCTTGGTTGGTTTTTAAACGATATTGTGGCACAGTATAACAAAAATGGAACTTAAAGTTGGTACTTTTTGATGAATTATACATGGTCATAAACTCGTACATAGTAGGGTTATTTATTATTGTAGTACATTGCGATGTTTGCCGTTATTAACCCGCCAATTGTTTATCTTTCTCGTGAGTTGTGTAAAAGAATATTAATTAATATAGTACTAAATGGATCACACCATTTTAACTTTAACAGTAAAACATTTATTAAAAACGTAAATACTTAATTATTCAATTACAACAATTAATCATCTTATTTCGGCGGATGGACTATGTGAGATCACTTAAATTGCCTAAAATATGTATTAGACCTGGTTTTTAATGGGCACATACCTTCAAGTCTGTCTTGAACTTTGTTAGCAGCACGTACTTTATGTCGTCCTTATTACTAGCATTAACGCGTAGTGTAATGCATCTCCACGTAAATTCGTTGATCATATTATACTGCTAATTTAAACACTCCACTTATGTCATTCTCGTAGTCTTATCTGTATTCGCCAAGTCATATCGTTCTAGTCATAATGTCGAACTCGTATTTCTTAGTATAGGCGTTCTATCATAATATCGCACCAGTATCTATATATAACAACAAGTGTCGTTCTTAAGTTACAGGTTGTGGCTTTTTTCTCGAGAGTTTTACTCCCCCTTTTCTCCGATTTTCAGCATTCAGGTGACGAAACAGACACCTTCACCATTGGTTAACCTTTTATCCAATGTCGTCCTTTCCATCTTCTTAAGGGCCCGCTCGCCCCCACTGACTTGACACTCCTGGTTTATGGTTTTATCAGACCTCTGGGTTTACATGCTGTAAAACCTGGCGTCATCCAGACTGCAAGTATTTCAGACACAATAAATGTTGTACATAAAACTGTCTCACCAAAGTGTGAGATCTATTTCTGGTCTCACAGATATAAATTTTCAAAATGCTCTAATAGTAAATTTAGTTTAATTTCCTTAATAAGGCTGACAGGAATATTCGTTCTCACTCTACAAAATTATTTTCACGGTCAAATATTTGGTGAATATATGCTCAAAGCGATTGCTATAATTGTTAGACCATATACATAATAATTTTTATACGGTTTTGACAATTGGTTAAGGACATAAGAAATATATACATTTGAAAGTTATTGCTAAAATAAATCAAATGGCCTAAATAAAGTATCGATAATTAGGTAAATTTATATCCCAAACCGTAACAGATACAATACAACTGAAAAAAATCTGATGTGGGCAACACATGACTTTCCTTATATAATGCAATGAATTTACTACTTTTACAGTTAAAAAAAATGTTATTCTTATAGCAGATACTTATATTCTTTCCAAGATATTGAATTTTTTTCAATTAGTCGTCATTTTCATTGATTTAGCGTCATTTTTATAAATTGGGCGAGATTTTCGTTAATTTAGCAAAAATGAAAAATGTCGCCAAGTTGGCGACATTCCGCCAAATTCGTCGCCAAAATCTCGCCAAGCGTTATGGACGAAGAAATAAGTTATTCTTACAGCAGATAAATGACTATTGGTGTTCAAATACAAAAGTATTACTCAAAATATCTTTTCTCATGAATGGAACGAGCTAGATAAACGAGAATGATGTCACCCAATTTATCGCATGGTATTACATATGAAAAGTGAACATGTGTCTCAATAGGAAATATTTTTTTTTATTTTAAATGACTTTCTGATAATTTTTTTGAAAAATGTGCAATATTTCAAGAACGGTTCATGCTAGTATTCTGAAGTTTATGTCAATCGTTTTCTATGGAAAAATTACATAAGATATGTCGATTTGCGTAACTTTATAAGCGGTTTTGATTTTTTTACGATTTTTTTCAAAATATCACGCGAAAATTGAGGGGGATTGCTTATAAAAACAATAGGCTTCCAGTGTATACGGATTGTGATTTTTGTACCAAATTTGGTTCGAATCGGTCCATTCGTTCGTCAGTTATCGTCTCCACAGACTCACTCACACACACACACACACACACACACACACACACACACAAACACACACACACACACACACACACACACACACACACACACACACACACACACACACACACACACACACACACACACACACAGCCATTACTTCAAAAATATTTTATTCGTGATCAGGGTTACTTGAAACGCGCTCTCCCTTCGAAAACTCGGATTCGAATTTTCGACGCCGTCCCAATACTTTCCTTATACATTATGCATATAAGGAAAGTAATAATATGATGTGGACAGCACATTATTTTCTACAGACACAAATTAATTTTCTCTTTATTTCTTTCAAAATTCATTAAATTGAGTTTCATTGCACAAAATAACAGGAATAATTGATTGCAATGGTACTGAATATGCAGTTTTAATTCAATTTTCTATTTAATTGGGTGAATGGATGGATTTTCAAAGGCGGGATTGCAAAAATGTAAAAAAAAAATAAAACTAAAACATTTCGAAACAGGTTAGTTCTAGAGTTATGAGATTAAAGTTATTCTTTTCATTATAAAAAATTACGTCAAAAACAAGCATGTACACATTTAATCATATGTAGTCTTTTACTTGCCTTATATACATAATGTATAAGGAAAGTATTGTAACGGGGTCGAAAATTCGCATTCGAGTTTTCGACGGGAGAGCACGTTTCAAGCATCCCTGATCACGAATCAAACATTTTTGAAGTGATGTCTGTGTGTGTGTGTGTGTGTGTGTGTGTGCGTGTGTATTTGTGCGTCAGTGAGTCTGTGGAGACGATAAATGACGAACGAATGGGCCGATTCGAACCAAATTTGTTACAAAAATCACAATCCGTAAACACTGGAAGCCTATTGTTTTTATACGTAATCGAATGTTCAAACCCCCCCTAAATTTTCGAATGAAATTTTGAAAAAATCGTCAAAAAATCAAAACCACTAATAAAGTTGCGCAAATAGACATTTCTTATGTAATTTTTCATTAGAAAACGATTGACATAAATTTTAGAACGCTAACATGAACCGTTCTCGAGATATTGCAAATTTTTCAAAAAAATTATTAAAAAGTCATATAAAATGAAAAAAAATATTATCTATTGAGAAACATGTTCACTCTTCATATGTAATACCATGCGATAAATTGGATGACAACATTCTCGTGGATCTAGCTCGTTCCATTCATGAAATAAGATACTTTGAGTAATAATTTTGTATTTGAACACCAATGGTCATTTATCTGCTGTTAGAACAACTTATTTCTTCGGCCATAACGCTTGGCGATATTTTGGCGACAAATTTGGCGGAATGTCGCCAACTTGGCGACTTTTTGAAATGTTGCCAAATTAACGAAAATTTCGCCAAATGGATAAAAATGACGCTAAATCAATGAAAATGATGACTAATTGTCGAAAATTCAATATCTTGAAAAGAATATTAGTATCTACTATAAGAAAAACCTATTTTTACTTTCCTTATATACATAAAGTATAAGGAAATATTGTGACGGGGTCGAAAATTCGAATTCGAGTTTTCGACGGGAGAGCACGTTTCAAGCATCCCTGATTACGAATCAAACATTTTTGAAGTGATGTCTGTATGTGTGTGTGTGTGTGTGTGTGTGCGTGCGTGCGTGTGTGTGTGTGTGTGTGTGTGTGTGTGTGTGTGTGTGTGTGTGTGTCAGTGGGTCTGTGGAGACGATAACCGACGAACGAATGGACCGATTCGAACGAAATTTGGTACAAAAATCACAATCCGTAAACTCTGGAAGCCTATTGTTTTTATACGCAGTCGAATGTCTAGAACCCCCCTAAATTTTCGAGTGAAATTTTGAAAAAATCGTCAAAACCGCTAATAAAGTTACGCAAATAGACATTTCTTATGTAATTTTTCTTTAGAAAACGATTGACATAAATTTTAGAATGCTAACATGAACCGTTCTCGAGATATTGCACATTTTTAAAAAAAATATCAAAAAGTTATATAAAATAAAAAATATATATTTCCTATTGAGAAACATGTTCACTTTTCATATGTAATATCATGCGATAAATTAGTTGACATCATTCTCGTGGATCTAGCTCGTTCCATTCATGAAAAAATATATTTTGAGTAATACGTTTGTATTTGACTTCTGTAAGAATAACTTATTTCTCCGTCCATAATGCTTGGCGAGATTTTGGCGACGAATTTGGCGGAATGTCGCCAACTTGGCTATATTTTTAATTGTTGCCAAATAAAAAAAAATCTTGCCATGTTGATAAAAATGACGCTATATCACTGAAAATGACGACTACTTGAAGAAAATTCAATATCTTGGAAATACTATAAGTATCTACTATAAGAATAACATTTTTTTAACTGTAACAGTAGTAAATTCATTGCATTATATAAAGAAAGTCATGTGTTGCCCACATCAGATTTTCTTTATTTGTGATATGTCACAATTTTACGTTTCTAATTAGATATATGGTCTTCATTCACAGTGTTCAATTTTCAATTGAATATAACTCGCTCAATTTTAAAGATGCATATATGCGGTTTTCTTTAATGTTCCGGTTGCATTAAAAATAAAAATTTTCTTATTGACCAAATTTGTCTAAGGGGGTCGTATAAAAATTTAAAACGTGTAAATTTTTGAAAATTAATAGAAGGACTATTTCACAGTTTGACTTCCTACCTTACTTTCCAAATTTTTGCAATTTACAGTGCCCACTTTTCACCAAGTAAAGAATTAAAGAGCGATTCAATTATATATATATATATATATATATATATATATATAAGTTGGGTGTTTATAGTCAACAGGAGAGAGTCAAACAGAATACATGTTGAAGAACACCCCTGCAAATCCAAATCAGAAAACTAATACGAAAGATTAGAGTGGATATAGCAGAGCAATGCCCCAAACAGACGCGACAAGTTCCAACATGATTAAATGTGTAACAATATGACAAAAACGGATCAAAACAATACACAAGATTCCAAACAGCTAATGAATAGGCAAAAATGGAACAAGAATAATGAAATAAATGTTAGTATTAGCGACCACCCACCTAGACTGCGAAGAATGAAATAGTGTACTGGATAAGTCATTAATCAAATAACCAGATTTTATCTGATTGGCTTTCTCAGGTGGAATTTTATTCTACGTCATGGGCATACTCCCCCCTTCTCCTTTTCATCTCTGCCTATTTTTACTTCCGTATTTGTTGTTCTGTCTTATATTCGCAAATATGATCTGTCGTATTCTCGAAACAACCCTGTTTATCAATTTATGCTCAATTGCGTTGCATAAGCTTTTCTTACATGAAACAGTGCTGTTTCTTAAATAATTTCATCGTTTTTTAAGAATTTATTTTGTAGAGCAATAAGTTAATGTCCCATTAAGATAAATTATCCCTTCCATATTATTTTCCCATAATTTCTGGATGGATATTGACGATAGGATTATTATCGTTAATGGGCAGGGAAATTGAAAATTAATTAATATGGTTACTGAAACCCCGGCATGGCCAGATCGTTTATTCTAGCAATATTACGCGGATTATTAACCACTTATAGTAAACTGGTGTAAAATGTGATTGCTCTAAATTGCAGAAGATTAAAATATTTACCCGATTGTGAACTTTTAATGGGGTTATTTGAATTTTCAAATCATGTTGGGAAATACGTTGTGTAATGTGCTTGTAAATAAAATGTAATTGGTAAATTAATGATTTGTTATTTACAATTATTTCCGTTTTTATTTATTCGAAATTATTTTATTTTATTTATTTTATTTAAGAAAATGAAACCTCTAGATGATGAAAGTAAACACATGGTTAGAATTTAAATAATTTTATTGCGAATTATAATTTATTATTCTTTATATTTCGCAATATCCCATGCATAAATAACCACGGAAAATAACCATCTGTATATAAAAGTTTCATTTGAAAAGTTGTAAAAGTTCATTTGAGGAAGTTTTTTTTTCAATATCTCGAAAAACTGTATTCCTAGAAATTCGAAACATGTACGGTGTTATACGTAGTGAACCAGAGAATAACCATGCAAAATGTAAATAAAAATCAGTCAAACATTGTAGATTTGTATACAAAACATATAGGGAGTCAAAAATATTTTCTATTTCGTATAATACCAGGAAATTTACAATGCTCATGGTTTAAGATATGTGCAAGTTCCGTTATTACCGTAGATGACATTGTTCTTTAAAACGATATATTAAAATATTTAATTTTTCTTAAATGAAGCACAAAAAACTCGCTTTAGTTCTCGCTGTGCAAAATTATCTTCACAGTCATATATGAAAAATAAATACCACGGTTTTTAAACAAATTCACAAAAATATAAACTTTGATCAATATATAACAATTTGAAATTGCTGAACAGGTTCTAGGAAATGTACCCACACCATTTATATCCCATTTCAACTATCGGTTAAACAAATTGTTTGAGTTTAAAAAATATCTGGAAAAAGAATTAAACAAATGACCGAATAAAGTTTTAAAATATCAATATTCCCATACTCTTATATCCCAAGGCTATAATTGTATTCATCCAGTTAATAAGGCAATACAGTTTATTTAAGAAATTTATTTTTATATCCAATTCTTTAATATTTAAATCTTATAAATAAAATAAATATTTTCTGCCAAATCAACACAATTGATTTAATTCCGTTGCTAAACAACATTATATAACTTTATTTAAATAAAAATTGTCTGCCAAATAAACACAATTGATTTAATTACGTTGCTAAGCAACAGTAAATAATTTTCTTTAAATATAAATTGTCTGCCGAACAGACACAATTCATTTAAATCCGTTGCTAAGCAACAGTATATAATTTTTTTCAAACAAAAATTGCTTGCCAAAAGTACAATTGATTTAATTCCGTGGCTAAGCTATAGTATATAGTTTTCTTCTAATAAAAATTGGCTGCCAAATATACGCAATTGATTTAATTCCATCGCTAAGCAACAGTATATAATTTACTTTAAATAAAAATTGCCTGCCGAACAGACACAATTAATTTAATCCCAATGCTAAGCAACAGTATATAATTTTCTTCAAATAAAAAATGCCTTCGGAATAGACACAATTGATTTAATTCCATTGCCAGGCAATAGTATATAGTTTTTTCCAAATAAAAAATGTCCGTCCAAACACAAATTTGATTTAATCCCGTCAATTGATTTAATTCCGTTGCTAAGCTATAGTATATAGTTTTTTTCAAATAAAAATTGCTCGCCAAATAGCAATTGACTTAATTCTGCTGCTAAGTAAAATTATATAGTGTATTGTTTTCAAATAAAAATGTCTGCCGATTAGACAGAAGGGATTTAATTCCGTTTTCTAAAGAATATTATATAGTTATTTGTCGAATAAAAATAGTCCGTCAAATAAAGAGAATTAATTTAATTCCGCTGCTAAGTAATATTTTGATTTTTCGAATGAAAATTGTTCAAAAAATAAACAGAATTGATTTAATTCCGTTGCTAAACAACAGTATATGATTTTCTTCAAATAATTTTTCGGAAAATAATATTATGCATAATAATATTTTGAAGAAAGATTTAATTTTGAGTTTCCATTTTTTTAATACCTCAACTACCTATAGTCCTAGAAGTTGGAAACATGGACGCTGTTACACTTAATGAAGTATACAATAAACATACGAAATAAAAACATAAGGATGTGTTAAAAACTGCGGATTTATATACGGACTAGACCGACAGATGGACAACCAAGAAAACTTTCCATTTCTTATACTATATATAATCTATATTAATAAAGCTAAATTCGACAAAGATAACTTCATATATAAAATATACTGAATAAAGTTATTTTATTTATAATATACAAGAAATCATTTTCCACCAAATTTCAAATATTCAAGAATATACTCTCAGAATTCAAAAGGTCAAGGAATTAATTTAGCTCAATTCCCCTTTTGCGTTTCTGGATCAAGACTATTTTACACGCCATTGCTCGGAATGGAGTTAATTAATTTTAATTAGCACAACGGACACTGCCATTTATTCTAATTTTTAGTTCTTGTTAATTAGACCGCTGCTACGCCGTGTAATGTCTTTCCTAATTCTTGATTGCATTTTCTTCTAATGGTCTGCTTAATATAGTTACAAAAGTAATTAAGTGGCTGTCAATCAAATGTAAATCTGCAATTTTAATATATTCGTATGTCATATTTTAACCGAGGCAATTTAAGTTGCTTTTCCACATAGGTAAAGAAAAATATTCTTGTGGAATTTTTTGCAAAAGCTGATGTTTGTGGGTGTAATTCGATTGGTTAAGAAAGCGCATGTTTGTTAAATTCTAAACTTTTGAACCATGTAATTTTATATACCTTATCCTACCTTTGAGAAATACTTTTAAAATAGGGATATAATATAACTTTTAAATCGTGCAAACATTAATTTTGTTTTCTGTTGTTGCGGTTGTTGTTTGGTTTCCGGGATTTCATAGTTACATATGAAGCATTTCTTTTTATTTAATTAAGTGGTTATACAGGGTGGTAAAGATGTCTTAGACAAACTATTAGGATAGGTCAGGCATGTGAAAACAATCATCTTTACATAGAAGAGGGCTCTGCGGAGCCCAATCACGTGCATTCACGCCCAATCACGTGCATTCACTCTGTTCAATCCTGCTTTGCATGTCTTGTACGTTTCTTCTAATCTGAAGGTTAATACATGCTGTTGCATTTTTTACATACACAAGCATACACTCACAAGCACAAACGCGCATACATACATATATATACCTTAATTTAATAAAAGTTCCGTTCTAGCTTTAGGATTTAAACTTTCATGATTTCTGTTGAAAATGAGTTATTCCTTTCTCTTTGTATAAGATAACGGACATACTTCCTCCTGCTTACGTCACTTGTCGCAAATTCTATCATACTTCCTGTGATAAATTATGTGCTACTTGTTATTCCCCATTTTTAAAAGCATTTGTGGAATGACAAGTACTCTTTCCTGACCTTCAGATTTTTTTTACTATTTCCTAATTCAGAATAAACGAAATGAAATGAAATTAAATATAATAAACTAATAGAAATACCCTGCGTAGCTTAGTAATACATAAAAATATTCACATAAAACTTTCTATATTGTAACCGCAACTCATCTCAACAAATTATGCTTTATAAGCTAGTGATCAACTATGTAAATTCATTACACCTCTTTTTAGTTATAAGCAATAATTATATTCAAGCATAAATGTACATTAAGTGTGTGGCAACCGAATGAAAAAGTAACTTAAAGTTGAACTTTTAATTCTTAAATTCATTAAAGATAGGATTATTTTAATATTAAATTCATTAAAATGACCTGGCCGTTATTTCTCATATAGTGGATTTAGTTATTTGAATCGTACATTGCTCGTTGTGCCGCTATATAAACCCGCCAATTATTTTACCTTTCGTGTGAGTCCTGTAAAGGAATAATTAATTAACAAAATGCTAAATTATCATACCATTTAAACTTAAGCAATAAAACATTTATTAACAGCATTTATTTTCATTAATTATTGCAGCGGAGGGGACATATGCGACCAGAATTATTAAAATTACTATCGGGTCTATGACCTGTGATTGTTATTGAGCACATACCTTCCAATTCGTCTTGGGCTTTGATCATATCTCAAATGCTTGCATCAGTTAAGTACTGGCCATAACTCTTTGGTGTTGAAGACCCAGACCGACCGGCTCGTCAACAAGGACATGAGCAACCGATTAGTCGGCCGGATAACTCTTTGGTGTGAAGCTCCTCCTCGTACTCTGATTGCACTCACACATTAATATATCTCCCTTATTTTGGAATCTCTACGGGACATTCTACCAGTCTGTTAGGTTTTTCCTTCTTCTCTAGTCGTGCTCTTAAGTCAACATCTTAATTATTCTCTGCTGGTATGCTCTTAAGTCAAAATTCCATATCTGTCTTTCTGATGGTCTGATTCTCAGGTCACAGGCTGTGGTTCCCTCAGTGTGTGTGTGTGTGTGTGTGGGGGGGGGGGTTACTCCTCCTTTTGTTCCATTTGGCGCTTATTGGTTACTTCTTTACCCAATGGCACCATTCCACATTTCGTAAGGACCAGATCAGCGCCTCTGGTATGGCACTCCTAAATGTATGGTCTTCTGACCTTTAGGTACACGGAGTGATAAACCTGGGTGCCAGCCAGACTACACGCATTGTTCGCCGTTTTGGCCAACATAAATTTCACATAAAAGTGTCCCGGGCGCGGTAGCCCATTGGTTAGCGCGCTGGAGTTGCACTCGGTAGGCCCGGGTTCGATTCCAGCCACTACCAAAACTGCCGCCGTGTTCATGCGGAGTACGATCACGTTAAACATGTGGGTCCGAAAGTCCTTCCGAGAGGTTGGTGGTAGGGGAAGGAGGGTACGGTCCCTGTGTATGCCTCCCCCACTGGGTTCCGGTCTAAATTGGGTGGCACTTCCCGACCGTCCAAACAGTTACCTTACACCTTTCTGGTAGGTCGGATGGTCTGGGTTTCAACAACAACATAAAAGTGTCCCATAAAATGTGACATCTATTTCTGGTCTCACAAAGTGATATAGAACATGAAAGCTGAAGAAAGTGTGGGCAGAAAAATATGCAACTTGCAGGGTAGACGCAGCTCACCGAGTTATATAAATGATGCGAAATACGCAGCTGTCCCGCGCACGTTGAGTGAGATATAAAGTAAGGAACCTGCAGAATCGGCAATAGTCACGCCGCTCTGTCTGCCAGGGAAATAATTTTACAATTATTTGTCTCAGAGGAAACGTATAGTAGCAGAGAATGCCAGACCACCGCCAACCGAAGCAGTTTCAGCAGACAGATGATTTCACGAAGGGGTGGTGATCTGACTCAAAAGGGCAAGTCGGTCCATACATCAAATCTCAGCGGTCAGTCACTTACACGCATCCACAGTGCACCTGTTGTGGCGATGATGTATGGAACAAGATAATGTTGCACGTTTGAGGGGTGCCCGTACGGCCAGAGAGACGTCAGCACGCGTGGACCAACACATCCGCCGACAATCGTTGGAGGCTCTGCAGGCCACTTCAGTCGACCTTTTAAAACATGTATAGGACACCCTTAATGGCCCCGTATTGATCAGGATAATTATCAACCGATTGGTCTCCGGCGACCTGCAGCCATAGCCCCCATTAAGAAGACTGCCTTTGACCCAAGAGCACAGACGTCTCCGTTTGCTAAGGTGTCTGAATAGAGTTACGTGGACGGCGGAATGGCACAGGGAGTCACGACGAGACACGTCATTCTCAGACGAGTCACGCTTCTATTTTAGCAGTAGCAGTCGCCGTGCACGAGTCTGGCGTCGAAGTGGTGACAGGTTCAATCCGGCCGCATCTGTGGAACGTCACGACGCGACAACGCGGCATCATGGCTTGCGGAACCATCGACCACAATAGCAGGTCACCTCTGGTCGATATTGCGGGCAGTATGACGGCCCGTAGATGACGGTTTGCTGCTGGATGCAATACCATTTCTTCAAGGCACCATTTACCAGAAGGATAACGCCCGACAACACACGGCCCGCATTAACCAATATGTCCTGCAAGGTACCCAGGTGCTTCCCTGGCCACCAGTCTCCCCTGATCCCTCACCACTCGAACACGTCTGGGACGTGACTGGACGTCGCCTGCCTTCTTGCGCTGCCACCGCCATGTTTAGAAAACGAACTCTGGCAAATGGTTGGCAGAGAATGGGCAGCTATCCCTCAGGACGCCATCCAGGACACCATCCCAGAACACTATCATTGACTCTGTACCAAGCCTGTATCGCCACCCACGGTGGTACTACAACCTACTGATCAGACGGTGTTATCGCTCAGTGTATAGGTGTATCATGTTGCAAAAAACAACACAAATTGTTCGTTACCGCCGATTTTCATCACTTTCTTCTCACTCCTTTTTGGTGTCTCATTTTCACTATCACCTAGTGTATTTTATATCATTTTGTTCATCGGACGGCGAAATACTTAAAAGAAAAATTTAAAATACAGTAAAACTTCGATTAACCGTCACTAGTTCAACCGTCACTTTCTGTTATCCGTCATCGTCTAAAAAAATGCGCGAGTATCAATAAACAAACAGACATCTTTAAAATTGTCTACGGATTACTTTTAAATTGTCTACGGATTACTTTTACACCCTACTGCATATAGGCCAACGGCCGTACCGTGCTGAAAACACCGGCTCTCGTTAGATCACCGAAGTCAAGCAGTATCGGACGCGGTTAGTACTTGGTGGGTGACCACCTCGGAACACCGCGTGCTGTTGGCCGTCTCGGGTGCGGTATCCTCGTGGTTTGCGCGCTAGATTTGCACGCTACCACAAATGCCGCCGTGTTCATGCGGAGTACGATCACGTTAAACATGTGGGTCCGTAAGACCTTCCGAGAGGTTGGTGGTAGGGGAAGGAGGGTTCGGTCCCTGTGGATGCCTCCCCCACTGGGTTCCGGTCTAAATTGGGTGGCACATCCCGGCCGTCCAAACAGTTACCTTACACCTTTCTGGTAGGTCGGACGGTCTGGGTCTCAACAACAACAACAACAACCCTACTGTATAAAGCTGGAAGTGACTGTACTATATGATGACGGAAGTGACTAATCGTCGGTGGCGGAGGCGGTGATCAGAGGTGAAAAATCAGCGGTGATTCCAATCCGGTGGAGCAGAAATAGTGTCGCTTTAATAACATTTCGTAAAATAGTACATCAGTTAGTTCAATTGGATTATTTGATGTTTTTAAACTCAATTATTTTGTTTGCAGCCTTTCAAATAATTACAAATTAATCGGTAACTGTGTATATCTAACTAGCATTTTTAGTTTTCTCCGAGATATCTTGCAACATCTGTGTTTCAAGTCGTTGAATCCTTGTTGATCGTCTTAAAATGCCATGAAAATCATATACGTAGTATGTGAAATTTAGGTTTTTACATTTAAAATTGTTTTTAAAAAATTTCTTGACTTCACCCATTTTACCCTTTGCACTCCTAATGTGTTATTTTATAGACTTTTCTGTTTGAAGGTATCATAGACTAATACTTAAAGTGGTATCACGTCTACTTCAATATTGAAACATAAATTAAAGACACAAATCATAGATCAAAAGGTCATTTAATCAAATAAAAGCATCCTATAAGACGTGCAAATATTAAAAGGCCAGAGTGCTTTCAGACATCACCATACCCTTCATCAATGGCAAAAAAAAAATTACCGTGAAATTACCGTTAATCCTGTGCAAATTGTAAGTTATGTCTGGCGATTTGTTCTCGATTCTATGCGTCGAAAACTCAGGACGCCCGACTCACCCGAGGGTATGAGCATCAATGTTGGCTGCCGGTCGATGTAGACTCACTGAAAGACAGAGGAGTATTTGGAAATTTGTATATATATATTCTAATGCATATACATTCTTAGCAATTCTTAGCATAAACGATAACGAAACGTTGCAAGATTAAAGATGTTGTGTAAAGAGTGTGATTTCAGTGAGGGAAAAATTATTATGTACAAGATGATTGTTATAATATATATATATATATATATATATATATATATATATATATATATATATATATATATATATATATATATATATATATATATATATATATATATATATATATATATATATATATATATATATATATATATATATATATGAATGAAAGTAGAAAAGAACGGGAGTGACCATATGAATTACATAAGAATGGTAGGGGTGGATTGCGACACCCATTTCCCGCTTAAAGCAGCTTTTACAACCCGGGTAACGCTCACGGAACCAACATAATTCCATGGTCAGCCTCCCAAATGTGCGAAAATACCAGAACAGACTCATAACCAAAGAAGTAAACGAATCCATGAAGGAGAAACATCCGCTAGTCCAACCCGATGGAACGTCTCTTTATATAAGTAAAGTTGCTCATGCGCAGAGAAATATCAGGATAATAGTTTCGCAGTCATGAATATTAAATCTCTATATCAACAATCATATTACAAATTTTCTTTAAAAAACGATTTGTAATAATGTTGTACAAAATTGACTGGATAATTTCTTTTTATAGCTTCATCTGCAAATTTTTTACATTTGCAAATGCAGTCTTTCCTAAAAGTATTATAATTTTGGTTTCTTCTAAAATGTCCAATTATTATATTTCTGAAGACATACTTTGCAAGGTTTGAATTCCAATCGATTATATGATTTACCTTGATCCTGTATGAATCTCTTTTGTCGTGTAACGCTGTGTATATTCCATATTTCTTGTGTTTTTTGATAGCTAAATCCAAGAATTTTACCGATCCGTCCTCACACACTGGATTTTCAATAAGGTCCAATTCGCTTGGGTAGAATGAAAAGTCAAAACATGGGGTGTTTTCATAACCCCCAATTATCACATCATCGACATAACGGAAGTAGGGCATTTCCGATAGGATGTGAGTGCCTCTTTCGTATTTAGATAGATATATATCTGCTAGTATTGACGAGCAACTCCCTCCCATAGGTATACCCTTGATTTGTTTGTAAAAATTGCTTCCGTCGTGTAGTATGTTTTCCTTCAATACCAATTCCACCAAGTCCATGTATCTTCTATAAGTTATAAATTGCTTTAGATCGTATTCTTCATGTAGATCTTTTAGAATCAATTGTAAATTATCCAAATCAATATTGTTAAAAAGATCTCGAAAGTCGTAACTCTTAAAGTTGATATCGTTATGACAAAACCTTAGTCGGTTTATCATTTCCTGTCCGTTTTTTATCATATTAGAGTTATGTCTTTTTATATCATGCATAACTATTATGAGTAAATCCAAAAGCTTTTTGTTTGCTATTTCCAAATATGAACCACATCCCACCGTCACTGTTCGAAACTTGACAGGTATTTTGTGTAATTTGGGGATCAGGACCAAATATGGATATTATGCCAAATATGGATATATATGCCAAACGCAGAATCCTTTAAACATTCGAATAAATCTGCACCGAAGCCAGGTAGGAAAGGTACAACAGGAAATGCCCACAGCTAATTTGGAACTGAGACATTTTCAAGCCCATGGATTCACCAACATCATGGTAACTATAATTGATATAGTACCAAATAAATCTGAAAGATTATGGTGGGAGAGCAACCATATTAAACAATCCAATACGGCTTATCCATATGGCCTCAATACATTAATATTTATCGAAAACTGTAATAAAGAAAGATGCAGAAATAGTTCTTCATACCCTCTATCTGAAAATCTTATAAATAAAAAATCCCACCGATGGCAAAGAGGAAGTAAAAAACAACACAATAATTATATTAAAACAGAAGAAAAAATATTGAAATTTTTAAAAACTGAAAACACGATGAAAATTGGATGGATTAAGAACATGGCCTATAGTATCAAGCTTAAATATCTACAGAAAATATGGAATTACATAATACATTTCAACTTAAAAGAAAGCAATTGCCAAAATGAAGAAGCAAGTACTAATATTGATATCCTATTGGATTTAATCAAACTCAGAGCCAGAATTTTTAATTTAACACTTACAAAAAGTGAAATTATAAAACAATCTAAAGAATTTTTTATTGCAACTTTCAAGAACAAACTGTATGAGAACATTCCATTCCATTCTATTTTAAATCATATTAACGTATATCTTCCTTTGTCCAATATAAAAATCATGATCAATTATAGATTCGTCAAAACCAACGGAAGGAAACTTTTCAATTATAACAAAATTTGTCAAGATGTTGCATCAAATAATGTGGTTTCTTGTAATTGTCATGAGAATATTCATAGTGACACTCATCATAAGCATATAATCTCCGGAAATCTAGATTTTATCAAAGACAAAAGACTTAAAAACCTTCTTCAACTCGGTACAAAGTACCGTATACAAGAATTTAAAAATGTATACGAAGAATTTTATAATGATCTCGACATCTTCATTTATAGACTGGCGGTAAAACATAGTTTACCAGTACAAGCATTTAATGAGTGGAAATATAAATTTTACAAAGCGTTTTATCACCACTACCCACAGCACTGCAAAAACAATAGAGAAATTAAAGTTCCATCCTCTCTCAAGCAAATTAAAGAAGAATATGTATTAACATATACCGATAAAATTGTATCAAATTATGCCTTCACTTGTAAAAAGTTCTACGTGGATACACTAAACCAAAGTTACAGGGACAGTGAAATGTATGCTTTAATACCCAGTAACGCATTGATACTGACTAAAAGAATAGAGGCACTTTACAAAAGAATAGGAATTGATATTAAAACAATAAAATATCCATATTTGGTCCTGATCCCCAAATTACACAAAATACCTGTCAAGTTTCGAACAGTGACGGTGGGATGTGGTTCATATTTGGAAATAGCAAACAAAAAGCTTTTGGATTTACTCATAATAGTTATGCATGATATAAAAAGACATAACTCTAATATGATAAAAAACGGACAGGAAATGATAAACCGACTAAGGTTTTGTCATAACGATATCAACTTTAAGAGTTACGACTTTCGAGATCTTTTTAACAATATTGATTTGGATAATTTACAATTGATTCTAAAAGATCTACATGAAGAATACGATCTAAAGCAATTTATAACTTATAGAAGATACATGGACTTGGTGGAATTGGTATTGAAAGAAAACATACTACACGACGGAAGCAATTTTTACAAACAAATCAAGGGTATACCTATGGGAGGGAGTTGCTCGTCAATACTAGCAGATATATATCTATCTAAATACGAAAGAGGCACTCACATCCTATCGGAAATGCCCTACTTCCGTTATGTCGATGATGTGATAATTGGGGGTTATGAAAACACCCCATGTTTTGACTTTTCATTCTACCCAAGCGAATTGGACCTTATTGAAAATCCAGTGTGTGAGGACGGATCGGTAAAATTCTTGGATTTAGCTATCAAAAAACACAAGAAATATGGAATATACACAGTGTTACACGACAAAAGAGATTCATACAGGATCAAGGTAAATCATATAATCGATTGGAATTCAAACCTTGCAAAGTATGTCTTCAGAAATATAATAATTGGACATTTTAGAAGAAACCAAAATTATAATACTTTTAGGAAAGACTGCATTTGCAAATGTAAAAAATTTGCAGATGAAGCTATAAAAAGAAATTATCCAGTCAATTTTGTACAACATTATTACAAATCGTTTTTTAAAGAAAATTTGTAATATGATTGTTGATATAGAGATTTAATATTCATGACTGCGAAACTATTATCCTGATATTTCTCTGCGCATGAGCAACTTTACTTATATAAAGAGACGTTCCATCGGGTTGGACTAGCGGATGTTTCTCCTTCACGGATTCGTTTACTTCTTTGGTTCTGAGTCTGTTCTGGTATTTTCGCACATTTGGGAGGCTGACCATGGAATTATGTTGGTTCCGTGAGCGTTACCCGGGTTGTAAAAGCTGCTTTAAGCGGGAAAGGGGTGTCGCAATCCACCCCTACCATTCTTATGTAATTCATATGGTCACTCCCGTTCTTTTCTACTTTCATTCATGTATTCTACTAGGGAATTTGAGCAGCATTTGCGCCTCTTCCTTTGTAGTGAATAGTTCTTTTAATTTCAGGCTTATTTGGGATTTATCCTATTTTAGTCACACTTTATCGTAATATTATATATATATATATATATATATATATATATATATATATATATATATATATATATATATATATATATATATATATATATATATATGTATATATGATCATGTCAAAATGCATCATATCAAATGAAATACCTCACGGAGTATGTCATATATTTAAAAATTACTACAGATCTGGTGATAGATGTTAGAAAGATGGAAACTAACAGTGGTGCTAGAAAATGAAAAATAATGCAAAACATACTTTTAATTGAACATCTTGAACATGACCGTAATATCATATAGCCGTAAAACATTGCATTGTGTCGCATTAAAACTCACCATTAAATCTTTAGTATAGGTAAAGTTAATTGTGTCGTATTAAGTTAATACTAGCCGAATACCCGTTGAAAATCAACGGTCTCGTAATAAGCTACCCCCCGAATAATGTAAATTTTTGAAAAATTCACGTTTCACATATTTAATCTGAAAATCGAATACTTTTATGTGCAGAACCCCTTAAGGAAGAAAATATTGGAAAACTTAAATTGCACACTTCTTCCGTTCGAACTATCTACCCTTACACGAAATTAAAATATCTATCTCATCCCGAGGCATGATATTTTATCATTTCCTCATGCTAACGTCTTTCTGTGGAGTCATAATGGACATTTAGGAACATTTAGGACATTTAGGATGGACATTTAGGATGGATATTTTAAAATGGACATTTTACTACATTACATTAGGAATGGACATTAGGAATGGACATTAGAAATGGACATTTAGGAATGGACATTTTACAGCCATAAATGGACATTTAGGAAAAACTATATTCGCCTTGCGTTTTTTATCAGATGATTCGCCCATATATAAAATATCAAGCCTCAATCAAGTTTTAAAATGGTCGTTTCTTCTTTATTCCGAAAATCGTACACTTTGGTGAGCGGCACCCCCTAAAAGAGAAAATATCGGAAAACTGAAATTGTACACGTTCTTCCTTCCAAATATCATGTCATGATATTTGGAACCAAACCAAATCAGTACACCAAATTTGAAATCTCTATTTCATCCCGAAGCACATTTTTCATCATTTTATATTTCGCATGTGTTTCTCTAGAGCACCCCCTTAATCGAACATTTCTGAGAAACTCTAGTCGTCTTGGATGTTTTTATTAAATGATTAACGCATATACCTTATTACAAGCCTCTTTTAAAGTTTAAAGGATGAATTTCTCATTTATTCGGAAAATCGAACAATTGGGTTTGCTGCACCCCCTAAATTAGAAAATATTGGAAAACTGAGATTGTACATACTCTTCCTCTTGAACTATCTACTCGTACACCAAATTTGAAGTCTTTATACCTTCCCAAAGCACAGTTTTTCGTCATTTCACATATGGGATGCTTTTCTCTGGAGCACTCTCTTAAACAATCATTTTTGAAAAACTCTTCTATCTTGGGAATTTTCATCAAATGATTCGCACGTATACCAAATATCAAGCCTCTATCACGTTTTAAAAGGTGCGTTTCTCCTTTATTTTGAAAATCGAACATTTTTGTGTGCGGCACCCCCTTAAGTAGAAAATATTGGAAAACTGAAATTGTACACTTTCTTCTTTCCAAACTATCTACCAGTACACCAAATTTGAAATCTATGTATCTCATTCCAAAGCATGTTTTTTTTATCAATTCAATCTTCGAGCATTTTCCTCTGGAACACTCTCTTAAACGAACATTTTTGAAAAACTATATTCGTCTTGGGTGTTTTCATCAAATGATTAGTCCATATACCAAATTTTAAGCGTCTATCAAATTTTATCGGAAAATCGAACATTTTGGTGAGCGGCACCACCTTAAGTAGAAAATATTGGAAAGTTTGCCCTTACACCAAATTTGAAGTCTTTATCTTATCTCAAAGAATTCTTTCCTATCATTTCATTTATCCGACGTTTAGGTATGAAACCCCCCCTCTGGAGGACGTTTTCGAAAAATTATATTTTTTCAGGGGGTTTTATCGAACGATCGAGTCGTGTTCCAAATTGCAAGTCTCTATCTATTCGGGAAGTGCATAAAAAAGCGTGACAAACGCACAGGTGGACACTTGACAATTAGTATATATAAAAATTTTATTCACGAAACTTGTACTAAAGATTTAATGGTGGGTTATTAGAATGGTGGGCATTTCAAAGTATCAATGCAATGTGTTTAACTAACTTCAATAACGTTTTTGTCTGTGCACCACACTAACAAGCAAATTTACCTAATGCAAACTGCCGAGTAATATACCTGATCCATTTGCTTAGCATTGGCCCACATACGTAGTACACATATAAACAATACATAATAATACATATAAATAGGGCACAATACATGGTGCACAGATAAATAATGGCATCCGTATATTTGTAAAAAAGAAATTATTATCATGTATTCTCCTTTTTCCTGCGTATTCGTTTCACTGAATGCAGATTAAAATGGTTTAAAATTTATTGTGGAGCCGTAATTAACGTTTCCGTTATATATCCTTATGTATCGATACAAATGTAAATTATTTTTTGTCAGATTTTATGTATTTCCCCATCTCTTTGGAATATTTCCCTACTAGACAGTCCCTATGGATTTAAATTCATTATATTATTTCATTAATAATTCTTCAAATTAAGTTTTATTGCATAAAATAGCACGCAAACGTATTTGAAATTATACTGAATTTGCAATTTTCATTCAATTTTCGTCTTCATTTTGTAACTGTAAGTATTTTCAAAGGAGGCGCAGCAAAAATGCAAAACACTCAATATCTCGTGAACAGCTAGCTAATCTTAAAGTAATATTGTTGGGCTTATTCTTTTTATCAAAAAAAATTAAGTATAAAACAATCATTTAATTGATATATTTGAGCATTCATATCCTTTTATTTTATATATTCATGATTTTTGCGGGCATCTTGCAAAAAAAGACCACGATCTGTTTTTCCAATTCATACCAAAATCTAATCAGAACCAGGGTAACCTACAACTGTCTCAACTACCAAATATTGTGAAATTTAGTAAATGCTATTTTTAGCTAGAGTGGATGCATGCGATTTTTTCCTGACCATTACTCAAATAAAGGCAGGTTCATTAATACTCAATCGTACCAAAATCTAATCAGCGCCAGGTTCATTTACAAGAGACTTACCTACCAAATTGTATGAAATTTAGTCAATTAGTTTTTGAGTTGGAGTGGATATATACATTGCACAGACAGACAGTAACACAGATACACACACAAAGAAACACACACAGACGTCACGCTAAACCTATTTTTTTCGTGTTCTAGAGGTCCCGAAACGTCTATATCCGTCGAAAACTTGAGATGCGATTTTCGACATTATTTCTGTACTTTTCTTATACATTACCATGCATTGCAGGGAATGTCAAAATAATGGAATATTTTTTGAAGTTTTGTATAGATTTTTTATTTGATATCCTACTCCATTTGTTTTAATGTATTTAAATTTTAAGTAATTATACTTAACATACACATACACACAACTTTGGAATTAAAAAAAACAGAATGCTACTTTCCAATAGAATATATAGGATTCCGCACACATGGAATCCTTACACTCTGGGAATTGATATCGTCAAACACCCAAGTCGAGGTATCTTGGTACCCATTTTCAAATAATCACTTCTCCGCGAAAACAACTTTTCCACATAATATATCGAATACCACACACGCGGAATCTTTACACACTGGGGATTAATATTGTCAACCACCCGGGTCTAGGTATCTAGGTACCCATTTTCAAATAATCACTTCTCCGCGAATACAACTTTTCCACATAATATATCGGATACCACACACGCGGAATTCTTACACTCTGGGGATTGATATCGTCAACCATCCAGGTCTAGGTATCTAGGTTCTCATTTTCAAATAATCACTTCCCCGCGAATACAACTTTTCCACAGAATATATCGGATACCACACATGAGGAATCTTTACAGTCAGTGGATCAGCATCGTCAACCACCCAGATCTAGGTATCTAGATACTCTTTTAAAATAATAACTTCTTCGCGAATATCTTCTTCCTAATAATAGTTTTCCGTAGAATATATCAGATACCATACACGCGGAATCATTACACTCTGGGTATTGACATGGTCAACCACCCAGGTCTAGGTATCTAGGTACCATTTTGAAATAATCACTTTTCCGCGAATACAACTTATTTCTAATAAAACTTTTCCACATAATATATCGGATACTACACACGTGGAATCTTTATACTCGGGATATTGACATCGTCAACCACTCATGTTTAAGTATCTAGGCATCATTTTTCAAATAATCGCTTCTCCGCGAATACAACTTCTTTCTAATAAAACTTTTCACATAATATATCGGATAACACACACGAGAAATTTTTACACTCTGATGATTGACATTGGGAACCACCCAGATCTAGGTATCTAGGCACCCATTTTCAAATAATCACTTCTCCGCGAATTCAACTTCTTGGCCGCGAGTTAAAAACTGATCTGATCAAACATTGATTTTATTCCAATATTGAATCTGCAACTTGTTTGGGATGTTCCTAATTTGTCAGTCACTGCTAAAGCTATGATAGACTGTCAGTAAACCGAAAATTCTTAATTAAAAGGAAAATGAAGGAAATGATAACCAAAGGTTATCATCACCTCACTTAATATTGTTGCGAACATGTAATATCCTCTTTCTTCTGGAGTCTTTCATATCTTCATTCAGACCAGACAGTTCCATCGGGGTGTTTTTACCCCACTTCTGACACTAAGTGTTACGTCGTGGTGTGGACGCAGGATAAAATAATAAGTCCAAGTTTCTGGATAAATAACACATTTATACACAATCACAACTTTAACATTAACAGAATACAGTCAAACAGCACTTTCATGCTCCACTAATTTCACAAATTAACTAATATTAATCCCAAAGCATTGAAAAAAGCAATTTCACAAAACAGCTGCTAATGTTCTCGAAACATTGACAAAACCCACAGATCAATATAGATCGTATCTTGACAACTGAACTCCCACGGACTGATGGATCACTTTATAGTTTCTCAATAGAAACTTCTGGAATTACCTCCTATTGCGTTGAATATTTGTTATTTCGGGATGCTTCTAGATGATTCAGGAAGTCACCAAATGTTTACAAAGTGGCGATAAATCAACCCATCTTCGGATTCGGAATACTGGTGGCAGGTAGCAACCACAGAATGATGTCATAGGAAATAATGCCCTCACCGAAGTCTTTTTTTTTTAGAACCAGACAGAGAAAACACCCCCTTGTCTGGTCTGAAAAAGAAAACGAACGTCTCCAGAAGAAAGGGAATTTTACACTTTCACAAAAATATCCAATCAACCCTCCTATAACGCGGTACTCTAACAATACGGTTTCCAAATTGCGATAGTCCTCCTATAACGCGGTGCCCATAAAATGCGGTTTCCATATAAAGCAGTAGTCTTATATAACACGATTTCTCTATAATACAACTCAATTAGCTTAAGCAGTGTCCCTATAGCATGACATTTTTCTATTACACTTTTACAGTTAGAATTAACGAGGAATTCCCCTGTTTTTGCATCCGCGGTCATCACCATTTTTCAATTTCACTTATCAGAAAAATCCCCTGTAAAACGATTAATACATACACCTCAAATGCATTGGTAGACTGGAATGTGGATAAAGAATGGGTTGCAAATTTCAATTTCAATGATGTGAAAAGTGGACTGGATTTGGGTAAATAATAAAAAAAAATCACTTTATTGAAAACGATCCTTCAATAGTGCGAAGCGCAAAGTATAAAAGACAATTACAAAATTGCTTAGCTCCTTATGGAGAGATTTGGATGGAATTACAAAATAAAACTGCATTTCAAAACGAAAATTGAGATATGCAAAGTGAAGAACCATTAAAAGAAAGATAATTAGGTCACTAATATTTGAAAGCGATGATAAATGTTAATAACATTTTTGTTGGAGAAAAGTTATTATGTTTATATTTCACATTGTTTTTTTAATTTTCTTATATGATGTCTTAATAAAAGTAATTTTAAATATGTAAACTCATATGTATTTTGTTTCTACCTATAAACTTATATTTTTTATAACCATATTCATTATAACATGGTGCTCTAAAAATACAATACAGTTTTATATAACGTAGAACGAATCAGCCTGATTTATATGCTCTGATTTTCACTAAACGCGATTTCCCTATAACGCGGTACGAATTGTTCTGTTTTGTACTAATTCTGAGTTCGTGGTTTCCATACAACACGGAATGGTGTTTCCATATAGCACGGTACGAATTAATCTGATTTGCACTAATCTGAGATTCTTATAACGCGGCACGAATTAATCGCGTTATAGGAGGGCTGACTATAAAAAATTATTTCAAGAACATCAACTAAAATGAAACTTTTTAATCCGCTAAGGAAATATTTTTCCCCCCTTTAAAATTTATAAAGTATAAACATATATAAAATAACAAACTGAAATATATTTTTATAGAAAAAAAAGTATTACCTATTGCTGCTAGCAAAGAAAGAAAAAACATATCACTACTTGAATAGCTAAAAAAGCAAGATAAAGTCAATATTCCCATTCCCTTAGAGCGAAAATGGAGGCTAATGGTAAAATCTATCAAAAGAGCGCAAACCGCAGATAAAATGTTTTAATGGAGTAGAGACGGAAAAAATGTCTAACGTTCCTTTCAGTCTTTCGACAAAGAGACCTGAAAAAAGTCTGTATATCTGAAGATATATATACTTTTTCGTAAGAAATTAAGTATATTGCTTCAAATGTTTTACAACAGATAGTGGACTTTTTGGTACATTCAATATATTTTTATTTAAATGTAAAAATATGATGTTTGCAGCAGATGACTTTCCCTATAAACTTAAATGCCTCCTCTGTTTATCTATCTCTTTAATCATTCATTAAACTGAATTTAATTGCACAAAAATAACACTGAATTTGCACTTTAAATTCAGTTTTCGATTTTATTTGGTAAATGGTCATATTTTTAAAGGTGACGTAGCAAAAATGTGAACAAGCTAAAATATCTCGAGAACGGTTTTTCCCAGATTAATGGAGTTGGTTTTATTCTTTTTATCGTCAATTTGTACGTATAAAACAATCCTTTAATTAATAAATTTGAACATACGTGACATTTTATTTTAGATAGTGACGAATTTTGAGGGCCATTTCGTATAAAAAGGCGGGTTCCTTTTTTCTGAATCGTACCAAAATTTAATGAGCACCGGGATAACCCAAAAGTGACTTATCTAGCAAATTTTGTGAAATTTGGTCAATGAGATTTTTAGCTAGAGTGGATACATGAGATTTGTGCCGACCATTTCGCAAGAAATGGCATGTTCTTTTATCTTGAATCAATAGAAAATCTAAGTAGCACCAGGGTCACCCACAAAACTTACAATTGTTAGTTAATTCCCTATAAATTTTATGAAATTTGGACAATTATTTTCTGAGTTAGAGAGGACACATATTTTGCACAGATAGACGCACACACAAACGTCACCCTAAAATATTTTTTTGGTGTGATCTGGGGTTCCCAAAACGTGTAGAACCATCAAAACCTCCTGTTGCTATTTTCGATATATATTTAGCCATGTATTCCGGGGAAAATAAAATATGGCTAAAAATATGTTACAGTTATAAACCGTACTTGTTTCAGTAAACTTATCAAAGATATAATGTGGCTGACAAATAACTTTTTCTACAGTCTAGTGTTTTACTCTATATTCAGTTTATTTAACAGCAATGCATGGTAAATGTAAAAGTAAACTTCATTACTAATTTTCCCGTGGTGAAGGGGCGCCTACACACCACGTCCACAAGACCCCCCAGGGAATCCCATGGCGAAGGGGAGAAGACTTGCAGCTTCACTTTTATAGATGCTTTCCGAAGGGCGAAAGTCTGGCTTGGCATCGACATGAAAACATCCATGCCCTACTGGAGGGATTCGAACACGCAACCCGTCAATCAGACAGAAAGGCATGTCCCTGACCGCTCGACCATCGGATCGGCGTAAAAGTAAAGTACTGTGATCAAGCTAAATATCTGACTTTTCTGCTTCATAACTTATTAGCCTTTTTAATCGTCTATAAATGCAAACCAACCATCTTTAACTGTCTAACTACGACTTTAAGACAGTTGTATTACTGGAATGCTATCCTCAGCGAATGGCC
Organism: Amaurobius ferox; assembly: GCA_951213105.1. Classification (NCBI taxonomy): domain Eukaryota; kingdom Metazoa; phylum Arthropoda; class Arachnida; order Araneae; family Amaurobiidae; genus Amaurobius; species Amaurobius ferox. The sequence continues at coordinate 34,392,139 of OX578154.1, forward strand.
CTGTACCACCCATTTCCAGCCCTAATTTTCTACAAAGAGAGACAGCCAAGTATTGTACAACGTTGAAATGCTTTGTGCTATTGTCAGAAATTAAATCCCTTCCAAATATAGGTATTAGAATGTGGGACGGGTTATACACAAAATACAAGGCATTTAAATGGAGGGTTGGAATTTTCATTATTTCTGCAGTTCTGAAATTGAAATATGGGACTCTTTGAATCGAATGTTAATGTTAAAATGATTGCGTATAAAGACTGTGAATGTCGGTGTGCACATTCTTGCATGTGTATTGAGTCTGCTGACACGATATCTTTGGAACAACTTGATGTCAAAGAAAACTTGGTATACATATTTTATTTTTGCCTATTTATTTTTAGAAAAATCGTATAAGACGAAGACACCTTAAGGAGGCTCAGGACCTCTAAAAGTGCCATAAACAGAGTAAATCTCCATATTTCACGTTTTATTTTGTACCTCTTCTATTATACATCGATAATACCTAATATTTTTATGGCTAATAAGCGACTACCTGTAACATAAATGATAACTTTTTCAATAAAGTGAATCTAATAATAATATTTTAAAAAATAGTATTTATGGATTTATTACAATTTTATCTTGATATATATTGCTTGAGCGCTTGGTTGCAAGAAAACCATTACATCCAGAATCAAAAATATTGCTGATTATGATGCAAAATTATCCATTCAAGAAGTCTTAGATCAAAATCAAAACATTTGCATAATTTGATATTTTTTAATTAAATTTAACAATTAATTACATTTTTAATTTTAAATAATTTATTTTTCTTAAACTTTAATTATGCAAATGTTTTGATTTTTATCTAAGACTTCTTGAATGGGTACTTTTGCATCATAGTCAGCAATATTTTTGTTTCTGCAAGCAATGTCTTTCTTGCAATCATGAGCGCAAGCAATATATACCAAGATAAAATTTTGTACAGCAAATACTTTTCCAAACACGGAACGTGATACATCTTGAAAGAATCTAGGGTATTTTATTAAATTTAATATGCTTTTTTTATTAGGTAACAATTGAGTTGTTAATTTTCAACAAGATTTAAGTCATAAGGAAGCTTGATTAAATTTTACGTTTATTTATATTAAGCACGTTTATTTTAGATGGTAGAACTGTTCACCAATTTTCAACTAGATTTGGGTCATAATAAAACTTTATTAAATTTATTAAGTTTACTTTAATCAGTAAAAAATAATCTGCTGATTTTAATCTAGATTTGGATCATAATAAAACTTTACTAAATTTATCATGTATAATTTACTCCATAATAATAAGTCTCCCGATTCCGAACGAGATTTGGGTCATAAAAATGTTTCATTGAATTTAGTATCATAATTTAGTATCATAATTAGCAATCTAATAGTTGATAACATGAAATTCGTCTGTCGATTATTATCGAAATTTGGGTCATCGGAAAGCTTTATTAAATTATGTATGTTTGTTTTAGTCGGCAATATAATAGTTTATCATATTTTAAGAAGATAGGTCATAAGAACTAAATTTTTATGTATATTAAATTTAGTATGTGTATTAAATAAATAAAGTTACTTATTAAATAAATAAAGTTACTTCAACAAAACATCATATATGTGAACGCAGAAACTCTGCATGATATTATTCTGTCTTACAACGAAGTTCTCTGTGGACCTATTTCAAAGTCTATCTTTATCAGTAATATTACCAACATCTTCTCCTCTAAAGAGATCCTCATATAATTTAAAAAAAAATAATTGATACAGATCAAATATTTGAGGAGATTTGGTCTTTCAAATACTTTGAGTGTTTTAATGTACACTCAACAATTTCATGATTTTAAAATGATCAAAGTCAAAGAAACTTATACTGGTAAAGAAAATTGTATTTATTTTTCTTCAAGATTCAGACAGTAAGATAAACTCAACTATCGCATTTCTAACTAAAGGCATAAAATGCGGCTAATGGCAAAAATCTATCAAAGCACCAAACCACACAAGTAATGAATGTTTTAACAGAAGATAACGAAAAATATCAAGAATTCCCTCGGAGGCCATTTACAAAACCGTTTTTTATCCTCACTAATGTAAATTTTTTTAAGAAACTTCAAATGGCAAATGTATAGTGAAAACTTTTTAACCGAAAAATTACCTCATACAAAAGTATAAATGGTTTTCAAAGAAATAATATGTGGGTTGCACATGTCTTTACCTATATAATGGAAGTATTTTATTTCTTTCATAGCGAAATAATGGTGCATAAGAACCACCGAACAATGGTTTTGGCATTAAATTAACACAACGTAAACTGAATTTGGTCACTTTCCAAAGAGTCCAAAGAGAGTAACTTATTTATAATCACATGCAAATTCATAATAAGATGCAG